>JBBGZY010000232.1:7007500-7607500 GCA_037952925.1 Lithobates clamitans
AGTAGAAAAGCCTAACCTTTATGTAGCAGCACAATAGGGAAGCAGAGCCTGCATATGTGATGAAAATATATGGCTGCAATTCCTTACGAGTTCTCTGTAACAATCGGCTCCAGAGAGGGGCAGTAGATGGGGAGCTATGGCAGGCTGTAATAACAGCAAATCTAAGGGCTGAGAATCACACAGGAATCACGCTTTCCTATGTGATTCACATGCAGTTCTGTGTGGTGCGATTTCAGCTTATTCATTTTAAATGAGCTGAAATTGCACAAAGTAGTCAATGCACTACTTTTGAAAACTCACTGCAACTGGATCACATGGTACTTCTGTACCATGCGATCTGGGGCAAGCAAACGCACTGCATTTGCAACCTGCTTTTGGGCTGTCATTAACTTTATATTGACACTACGGCAGATTGCAACTGCAGTGTAATTTGAGCACTGTGAGGGAAACACACACGGAACATGGGTTTCCCCCACAGCATTCTGGTATGAACTGGCCCTAAAATAGAGGAACCTGCACAGGCTGTTTGGCTAATCATAAACTTGAACAGAGTATAGAGGGTGGTGCAGAAACAGAAGTGATTTAAGTTGTAGGACTATTTGTGGTAGTACCTGTGGAGGACTGAATTTAACTAGATGTGTGATTTTCTAGGTAATGATGCAGATAACCTCTGCCATTCATTTTTTCTTTGTGTAGTCTGAGTTTGAATTGTCCAGATTTGTGACAGGTTTACTTCAATGTCTGCGATGATGAAATTCTTTAATACACATAGAATGGAGCAAAGTTGGCTAGATAAAGTTGTTGTCAGTTCTTTCTGCATGTTGCCGTACATCTGGCAATTTGACATTAATGAGCACAGTATTGCCCTTTATTGGATATAGCTGGTAACAGGCAGCCCTGGTTATCTCTCATTTCATGAAACCTTAATTAGATGTGTGGGACGTTTTTGTTAAATACCCTATTTTTTTTGCAGTGCTCTGAGTAACATTGCATGCATACTTGCAAGATATTGGTATAAAAGTTTATTAGAAGCATTGGTCTTTTATTGGGTTGTGTATTTCCTGACACGCTCCAGTATGTATAGTCATATGTAGTCAGTTGTCATGACAAAGTCACAGAATTGCCCGTTTTTCACCTATACCCGCCGCAAAAAAGGGGTTCAACCTGGTTGAAGGTCGTGGCTGGTGGAAGACAGCTGTTCTTGGGAATTATGCTGGAGGTGAGGACCAGTGAAAGACGGACATCAAGATTTTCTAGGGATAAACTGAGCACAGTACTGAAACTCTCAAACTGACAGGATAGTTTGCTCAGGTACTGACACCCTGTAGTGAGTAGTTATTAAACATTGTCTGCATGCCGGTGTTGCAACAGCAGTTTTCAGCTAGAAGATACAGGAATGTGCATAGAAACCGCGGGCCTAGCCTCAGAAAGGGCATGGCCTACAAAGAGGATCAAGGCTGGACAGCATTCCTACATAGATGGTAAGGAGACAAATGGCTCTAGCTGGTTGCTATGATTACTAAGGCTGCATTCACACCTGGGCGTTTTCAGCTCGTAAAACGCTCATCTCAAAAGTTCCAAAAAGCCCAACAATCAAAATCCCATTAATTTAAATGGCCCCTGTTCACATCTGAGCATTCTGTCGCATTTAGCAAAACGCCTGAAGCTCAAAAAAGTACATGAGCTTGTTTTTAGGCAGACTACAGGTGTTTTTCTTCTTTTTCGATTGGTGACCTTTTGACCTGTACAAAATCGCGGTAAAAAGCACAGTAAAAATTGCAGTAAAATCGTGCAACTTTCTGCCTGCAAACCATTCGCTCAGGTGTGAATGCAGCTTAAGGGCCCATTCACACTTGTCCAGTTTGCTATATTGTGTTAAACATGTTTGTAAATGTGCGTTCCTTAGGTGTAGTCCATGTATTTCAATAGGCTGTGCAACACAGCAATGATGGACCAAAAATCATGCATGCATGATAAAATAATATATACTTTACTTTTTTAATAATAAAACTTGATTATATGTAGGTGTATTTCTGCTTTATTTGTTTGTTAAAATGGATTAGAATGCCAAACTGATGTGTATGAAACATGCAGGTATGATATACAACAATTATTGTTTTTAAAACCTTGTCTTCAGAGTGTTTTTTTCTGGATGTCAGTTGATTTGGCTTGTCTTTGTTCATGTAGTGTTGTTTTAGAAATCTCAGGGCGCCATGTAATCTCTAAGACAAAGGTTACAATACAGCGACACAATGGGACTAATTTAAAAATTCTTTGTTTCTTCTTAGCTTGACTGTTTCATAATACCCATTGCTAAGACATACATTTTCTGGCTGCAAAGAGAAATAAAAGCCTACAGCACATTTATCAGGGTTCAGCATTTCCCATGTAATATGTGAACAATCAGCCTGCCAATATAGAGGAAAATGGTTCTTTCTAGTTTCGTGGATTTTTGCTATAGACCTTTGTTTATTAAAAAGGAACATATGGTAGTTTACAGCCAACTTTTATGGCTTCCCTAGTTTTGAAACAAATCACAAACATAAGCAGACATCAGACATTTCACCACAACAACCTTACTATTTCATTTTGTGCTATTTGGTAAATTTCATTATACTCAGTTGAGTGAAGAGCTTTTACATTTTTTATGGCGTAGTGGCAGCATGCAAAATTGCCTTTGCAAAAATGGAATCTATTTTGTACTTTATGGGAGAAAGGTTCCCGACTCCCGTCTCATAATGCAATGGTCCGTGCATGTTTTATTCCCTTACAGGTATAAAATTGCTATGCAGCATTCAAGTAAGACACACTATTAACAAATGTAGCTTTTTCGTAATGCCAAACAAGACCATTTTCCGTCCTAAGAAAATAAATCCTGCTATATTACTTTTTAGGAAATTACGCAGTGAAAAAAAGGAGGGGTGTTTTTTTTTTTTTTTCTTTTTTTTTCCCCGAGTTTAAAACTAAAAGACTACAGCACAGCTTTTCCTATTAGGTGTTAATGTTACTGGGAAAGGTAATGCACAGTGGTTTTGTAATGGGGGTACAGTGACCTATGCTTTTTTTATAAGCCTATAACTCTTCTTTTGTTACTTTGTATCACTAGGGAGTATTTGTGCCCTTTACAAACTTTTATAATTATCTTAGTCATTTCTGCTGAATAGATTAAATATAATATCAAGGGCCTTGATTTTTCTGACCAAGGACTTCAGTATGTAGCATTTCAATGATATATAGAATATTTTGCCATACAACATCTGGTGAAAAATCATGTTGGCATAAAGTGGTAAAATTCTCTAAAGAGTAGCACTGTATTTTTTATTATCAGTTCAATGTTCTCTATTCGCACAAAGACTGCTATAGTACTTCAAATGCTAATCCGATTCAGGCCATCAGTGCTTCTTCTTCAATAAAGCATGACTTTCAGCTGACCTTCTGCTTACCCACATCTAAATGTTTTCATCTGAAGGGAAATCTCTTATAAAACCAGGATTAGAGTGCTAAAACTTCTGGAATCTATATGCAGAGACATATTTTCCCTGTGTTTCCTGCCTTGCTTCTTTTTAGCATAATGAGTCTTTAATTTCCAGCATGCATAAAATAGCCATCTCATTTCCCCTTGAAATTACAGCCACTGTTTTTCCTAAAATATCATTTGTTTGAGCTAAGTTAAGGCTTTTTATATTCTCAGTGAAGCAAGATTGCTGAGCGGCTACAAGCATTTTCTTCAATACAGAGCTCAGATGAAGAGTTTTCTCTTGGCAGATTTTGTTTTCTGGGTTTATTGTGGCACTTCCTGCTGATCAACTTGGTAATCTGTTTTTAAGCCTTTTAGATGGAATTTCAATTACCTTTTACCTTTAGCCAGAAGAATTAGTGCATTCTTCTCCTTCATTAATATCTGGCTTAAACTGTTAATTAGTTCGCCATGTGGGTCCTAATGCTGACAGTTACAGGAGAGTTGCTTTCTTGTGTGTCCATATGGTTTTCACATAATCAGGAGTCTGTGATAGAGCATCTATAGCAGCATGGTTTGATTGAATATTTCTAGGCTTGCTGACCTCTTTACTGTTTTCCAAGGGGTTTATGCTGCAAATTTTGTGTACAGTGTACTGCTGATACATTAAAATGTGTGTGAACCCTTACCTTGTAAAATATCCCATTTTGTTTAAAATAGAAATGTGAGGCATACTATTCAGTTAATCTCATAATGGTTATGTAGTACATGAACATCTAAAGATGGTGTACCTTCTAGTGAAAGCTTAGGACAAAAAGAAGGCAACACAATGTCCTGATTGAAATGGAATGCTGAAACCACTTTAGGTAAAAAAAGATATTTGAGGCCAAAGAACCACCCTGTTACGGTTTAGTACCAGGAACAGTTACTTACAGAAAGGTAGCCATGTGAAGAGCCCATTCCACTTCTGGAGTATGATTGGCAGACAGAGTGATAACATGAAGTTCACCCAATACAGTATGAATTTAATTTTGTCCTTGTCCGCCTGACTCTTGATGCCTGTTTGATGATTTGTATCCCTGTAATTGTCTGCCCGGACAATTACAGGGAGACGTTTCAGCTGTACCAACCAATACAGGGGAACATGACCGATCCTCCTCAGCTCTAGAATGTTGATGGGCAACAACTCCTCCTGTGGAGACCAAATTCCCTGGACTGGAAGATGGTTCAGTACTCCACCTCCCCCCAACCCGTCAAGCTGGTGTCCCTTGTCAGAAATTTCCAGAGAAAAGACTATCCCAACTCCAGCAGTCACAAAGACATCCACCAGTCCAGAGATTGTAGCATTTTGGGGTGTAAAGACATCAAGGAGTCCAATGATTGCGTCCTCTTGTTCCTTGCCATCAGAACATTGCGTTGTTGAAGTTGGAATGAAACTGGACTAAGGGTACTTCCTCAAAGGAGCCTACCATCTTCCCCAGAACCCTCATGCAAAGGCGAATTGAGGGATTTGTCCTTAAGAGCATTTTCTGGAGGGAGGATCACTCTCGCCTGGAGAGTATTCCGGTCAGGTCCAGATATTCTAACCTCTGGGTTGGTAACAAGGCACATTTCTGGAAAATGAGAACCCAGCCAAACCTCTCCAGTGTGCACACTGTGTGAGACACATTGTTCTCTAAGAGAGGAGCTGAGTGCTCTCTCACAAGCAAGTTGTCAGTTTACCCTATAATAGGGACATGTTGGGTCCACAGGAGGCGTAAAACTGGGACCAGGACCTTGGTGAACACTTGGTGAGGGCTGTGAACAGATTGAACAGCAGGGCCACAAATTGAAAATGGTGATCCACCACAGACCTGAACACTTTTGAGAAGAGGACTCAGGAAGTGGTAATTTCAAATTAGTACAAACATAGTGAGAAAATTTACAATACCTTTATGGATCTGAGAAAAGCTCTGACTGGGGTTCTTAAGGCACGGTCTTTTGCATCCCCACTTCTACCAGAATAAATTTGTCTCCCTTTGCTTCTTCATATGCTGGTTCTTCCTCAACAAGGAGGGGAGGAATAATACTTCTGTTTGCAACCCAGGCAATCCAAACCAGCAATATCCCGGAAAGCTGCTGCTGTACCAGAAAGTAGCCAACAATATGTATATCAAAACACAGAACACAAAAAAGGAGAGAAAAGGAACATACCCACATCATAGAGAGGGAGAAAAGAAAGCCATAGTCCTTCAAATCTCAGATTTTGATTTGTTGATCCATAAGATCTTCTTCCAGTCTTCAGTATTCCACTGGCGGTGCTTCATGGCCCAGACGAGCCTTTTTTTTCTCTATTTTGCCATCTTAGCAATAGCTTTCTTACAGCCACTCAACATTTTAAACCTGCAGCTTTAAGTCTTCTCTTCACAGTTGAAACTTAAATTTGCTTACATTGATCATTGTTAAGCTGTGCTTGAATCCGTCGTCCTGTGCGACGCCTGTCACACAAGCTGTTAAATCTCAAACTTGTCTTCTGATTCTGTTGTGACTTTGGGTCTGCCAGACCACCTCCTGTCAGATTTTCCTCCAGTTTTCAAGTGCCTTTTGATGGTGTAGGAAACTGTACTCACTGACACCTTGGCTTTCTTTGAAATTTCTCTAAAGGAAAGACCTACACTTTTAAGGGTTACTGTATAAAGGTCTGTCTGTCTTTCTCTGTTAAATACCCTTTTCCCGCCATTTTGAGAGCATTATAATACTTCCTGCAGTACAATACTTTCCAACTATTACCTAAGAGGGCGTAGTAGGTTTTAACATTGCCTTTTATATAAACAGAGAGCTTGTAAGTAATCAACAAAAGTTGTGACACCTATAGGAATTGTTAGCTTAAACTTTCAAGGCTTAATTTTATTATATTAAAATATAGATGCCAGCCATATTTTTTTAGTTGTTTTGCTTTCATAATTCCTTCTTACATAAACTCTCTTTTATTTTACCTCTTTATTTTTTTTCCCTGTTCTGACTTTTATATCCTTTTTTTTATCCTTCGTTAGTTGTAATGTCACTCCTGCTCCTTGATATTTTTTCTGTTACCCTCCTCTTGCTCATTTATTGGTCTCACTTCTGCTTTTTTTTCTCCTCGTCTTGACTCTTGTCTCTTTTGTCCAATACCAAAGCAGTTCCCTGAAGTCTGTGTCAGTCTCACTGTGTGAAGGAAGATGAAATTGGTGGCAAGTGTTTATTTTAGAGCTACAGACAGTTTATGATGTTTATGTAGGTATAACTACCAGCATGTTCTCTTCCTAGGTGGCAGAACAAGTTGAGATATTGGAATTCATAGGCAAGTGCAGCATTCATTGACTTTTGAATGATCTTGAATACAAGTCTCTAGTGCACATACATATATCAATGGATATTTTTCCATCAGTAAAGATATTTAGAAGGATTTGACTACTGACATTATTTCTATTCTCCAGCGACCTGTTTGGTGTGGCAATGACATGCAAATGCTCTGGCTTATCCGTTTTTAAGCTACAAATGAGAGATTTAGTTCACATAGAGGACTCATAAAATATGTATTAACTGTTCATTGCATCTTAAGTCCACAGCTGATAATACACTGAGAACATTGTGACTGCTTTCAGTTTCTAAACAGTTTTGTCCCTTTAGCTTTTTTATTCCATTTGTTATGGAACTAGTGCATATTTAAATTATATATGCTCATTACTGAGTGTTGTTCTAAATACACTTTTGATATTATGAACGTGTCTGTATTTGGTAAAAAAAAAAAGTTGAAGTGTCTCAAAAGCCAATATACTCTTTTAGTTTTGACCAGAGTAGTAAGGGGCTAGAATCTCTGTCAAATTGTCACTAGGACAGGAATAGAGGGTACATCTTCCAATGGGGACTTGTATTATGGTGAAAATGTCTAAGACAGCACTTCCATCCATTTGGACATATTTCCTCTCACTTCTGGTTGTGTCTGCAGTCTACAAATGGCAAAAAAACTAAAATGGGTTCCAACCATTCTCTGCTTTATCCAAATGAAGAAAAAAAAAAGTTTTTTGCTTTAAATATTTTTAATACTTCTAGATATCTGTTTTTGCTGACTGCTTAAAAATGCAGCATCAATCTGCATATTAATTCTAGTGTGATTATCATTGGGGTATCAGTGGAAGAATAAAGAGTTCTTCTTAGACAAGTAATAAAAGCCAATAACTCTATTAGTTGACACGGATAATATTTATGATGAGTTTGTGTACACCTTCTCTATCAATAAAGGTAGATTTGGGCTCACCGAATTCCAAGGGGTCTATTTGTAAAATATCTGCTATGCAAATTTATTCGCATTAATGCAAAGTCACAAATCTCACCCAAAATGTTTTAATGATGTAAAAAATTAACATCTTAACGTGGAACTTTAGTCAGAAAACAAAGTCCAGATCGATTACTTCAAGGTTTACTGCTGCTGGAAAAGGTAGAAAGCAATAGGAATGACACAGACTCTGCTGAGGGAGCATAGATTAGGGAGAGAGGCAAGTAAAGCAGGAAAGGTGACAGGACATGCTCTTCTGCCAGGGAGACACATGAGTTAAGGGGTATATTGTCCCAACTTTTCATAATCCTCATGTGTGTCAGTTGTACCATGTACTTATATGAAATAGTATCCTGTTCGCTCTGTATTTCTTCCTTTGGTGTCTGTTTATAAAAGAGAGAAAAGCCGTGATCCTCAGGATCGCGGCTGATCTCTCCTGTACCAGTTTATGTAGCTGAGGAGCAGAGAAAATGTTCTCGGCTTCTCATCACAGTACATAACCGTTCTGTCCCAAACAGCCAGTTTATGAAAGTGAAAACTAAAGATCTCTCTGGCCGTTACTCTGCAATATCGCCGTCCAAGTTTCTCCAGCTCTGGAAGAGAATCTAGTGCAATTAGAGGAAGAAGACTTCTTTCTTTCTATATATCAGCACCTGCTGGTTAAAAATTAATATAAATTATATATATATATATATATATATATATATATATTACACATATATATACACACACTGTGCAAAATTATAAATGCAACACTTTTGCCTTTGCGCCTATTTAACATGAGCTGAACTTAAAGATCTACGACTTTCTAAGTTCTATTTCTCCCAAATATTGTTCACAAATCTGTCTAAATCTATGTTGGTGTGCACTTCTCCTTTGCAGAGATAATCCATCCACCTCACAGGTGTGGCATTTTAAGATGCTGATTACACATGATTATTGCACAGCCTTAGGCTGGCCACAATAAAAGGCCACTCTAAAATATGCAGTTTTATGACACAGCACAATGCCACAGATGTCACACCTTTGAGGGAGCATGCAATTGGCATGCTGACTGCAGGAATGTCCACCAGAGCTGTTGCCCTTGAATTGAATGTTAATTTCTCTACCATAAGCCGTTACCAAAGGAATTTTTTTAGAGAATGTGGCAGTACATCCAACTGGCCTGGTGTAACCATGCCAGCCCAGGACCTCCACATCCAGCATCTTCACCTCCAAGTTCGTCTGAGACCAGCCACCTGGACAGCTGCTGCAACAATCTGTTTGCATAATTAAAGAATTTCTGCACAAACTGTCAGAAACCGTCTCAGGGAAGCTCATCTGCGTGCTCGTTGTCCTCATCGGGGTCTCGACCTGTCTGCAGTTCGTCAGCGTAACTTGAGTGGGCAAATACTCACATTCCATAGTGTCTGGCACTTTGAAGAGGTGTTCTCTTCACGGATGAATCCCGGTTTTCACTGTATAGGGCAGATGGCAGACAGCGTGTATGGCCTTGTGTGGACTGGTGAGCGGTTTGCTGATGTCAACATTGTGGATCGAGTGGCCTATGATGGCGGTGGGGTTATGGCATGGGCAGGCGTATACTATGGACAACGAACACAGGTGCATTTTATTGATGGCATTTTTAATGCACAGAGATACAGTGACGAGATCCTGGGGCCCATTGTTGTGCCATTCATCCAGGACCATCACCTCATGTTGCAGCATGATAATGCACAGCCCCATGTTGCAAGGATCTGTACACAATTCTGGTAGCTGAAAATATCCCAGTTCTTGCATTGCCAGCATACTCAACGGACATGTCACCCATTGAGCGTGTTTGGGATGATCTGTATCGGCGTATACGACACCGCGTTCCACTTCCTGTCAATATCCAGCAACTTCGCACAGCCATTGAAGAGGAATGGACCAACATTCCACAGGCCACAATCAACAACCTGATCAACTCTATGCAAAGGAGATGTGCTGCACTGCGTGAGGCAAAATGGTGGTCACACCAGATACTAACTGGTTTTCGGAACCCCTCCCATTACAGTAAAATGGCACAATTTAGAGTGGCCTTTTATTGTGGCCAGCCTAAGGCACACCTGTGCAATAATCATGCTGTCTAATCAGCATCTTGATATGCCACACCTGTGAGGTGAATGGATTGTGTGGGCAAAGCAGAAGTGCTCACTAACACAGATTTAGACAAAATTGCGTTTTATAATTTTGCTCAGTGTGTGTGTGTGTGTGTGTGTGTGTGTGTGTGTGTGTGTGTGTATGTGTGTGTATGTATATATATATATATATATATCTATAGATATATATATATATATATATCTATATATATAGATCAAAAAAATTCAA
This sequence comes from Lithobates clamitans, assembly GCA_037952925.1. NCBI lineage: Eukaryota > Metazoa > Chordata > Amphibia > Anura > Ranidae > Lithobates > Lithobates clamitans. Next base: position 7,017,601 of record JBBGZY010000232.1, read on the forward strand.
GAATACTTTGACAACACATCAGATCTTAATGTGGAAAAATATCATGCTGGATATCTATGCTGATATGGACTGGGGTAATGTGTTACCTACAGATGGCTGAATTCAAAGACATCCCGAAAATCTAAGTTTAAAATGATGCAGCAGGCTAGTCTATTTTCTGAAAATTGTACTCGGTAGTTTGTATGGCCCCCACTAGCTTATATGCATGCCTGACAACATTGGGGCATGCTCCAAATGATACGACGAATGGTGTCCTGGGGTATTTCCTCCCAGATCTAGACCAGGGAATCACTGAGCTCCTGGACAGACTGAAGTGCAACTTGGCAGCGTTGGATGCACTGAAACATAATGTCCCAGAGGTGTTCTATTGAATTTAGGTGAGGCGAGCGTGGGGGCCATTCAATGGCATCAATTCCTTCATCCTCCAGGAACTGGCTGCATGCTCTCGCCACATGGGGCCGGGCATTGTCGTGCACCAGGAGGAACCCAGGACCCACTGCACCAGCATAGGGTCTGACAATTGGTCCAATGATACCTAATGGCAGTCAGGGTGCCATTGTCTAGCCTGTATGCCTCCCCAGATCATCACTGACTCCACCACCAAACCGGTTATGCTGAATGATGTTACAGGCAGCATAACATTCTCCATGACGTCTCCAGACCCTTTCACATCTGTCACATGTTCTCAGGGTGAATCTGCTCATATCTGTGAAAAGCACAGGGCGCCAGTGGTGGACCTGCCAATTCTGGTGTTCAATGGCAAATGCTAATAGTGCTCCACGGTGTCGGGCAGTGAGCTCAGGGCTCTTTAGAGGACATCTGGCCCCCAGGCCTCATGAGGTCTGTTTCTGAGTGTTTGGTCAGAGACATTCACACCAGTGGCCTACTGGGGGTCATTTCGTAAAGCTCTGGCAGTGCTCATCCTTGCCGATGGGTTAAGGACCTTCTACGGCCCTGTCCAGCTCTCCTAGAGTAACTGCCTGTCTCCAGGAATCTCCTCCATGTTCTTGAGACTGTACTGGCAGACACAGCAAACCTTCTGGCAATGGCACGTATTGATGTGCCATCCTGGAGGAGTTGGACTGCCTTTGCAACCTCTATAGGGTCCAGGTATCGTCTCATGCTACCAGTAGTGACCTTAGCCAAATGCAAAACTACTGAAAATCAGTCAGAAAAGATGAGTAGGGAAAAAAATGTCAGTGGCCTCCACCTGTAAAACCATTCCTGTTTTGGAGGTTATCTCATTGTTGCCCATTTACTGCACCTGTCGTTAATCAGTTTCAGCTGCTTTGGTGTTCATTAAGACCCCTTTCACACTGGAGGCGTTTTTCAGGCGCTTTAGCGCTAAAAATAGCGCCTGAAAAAAGCCTCAGCTGCAATCGCAGTGTGAAATCCTGAGTGCTTTCACACTGGGGCACTTCGCTGGCAGGGCGTCACAAAAAGTCCTGCCAGCAGCTTCTTTGCAGCGGTGGAGGAGTGGTGAAATCAATGGGCAGCCCCGCCAAACTGCCGGCAAAGCACTGCTGCAGCGGCGTTTTGCGGGTGGATTTAACCCTTTTTCGCCCGCTAGCGGGGCGTTTTTCGAATAGCGCCGCTAAAAGGATTCTAAATGGCGCTAAAAATAGCGCCGCTTTACCACCGACGCCCGGGCGCTTTCAGTGTGAAAGGGCTCTTAATTAACAACCCCCTCTGCTACTTAACTGACCAGATCAATATCCCAGGAGTTTAATTGACCTGATGCTATACTTAAAAGGTGTTCCTTTAATTTTTTTTTTGGAGCAGTGTATATACTGATATATATAGATCTATATATATCTTGCCCAAAATATTGTAATGTTGCTGTGGAATGTGTCAGATTTGGCTTTTTGTTTTTCCACTTTTTTGTGTCATGCTAATACAAACAAAAGAAATAAATATGAGAATGCCTAAACATTTATAATTGCAACAATTTTCTGAGCAGACTGATGCATTATCTGACAGAAATGCAGGGGTGCCAATATTTTTGGCCATGACTGTATATGTAATATTCATTATCTTTGTGTCTACACACAGTGCATAATGCTTATCATTTTCATGTAATGTTGTTCTTTTGAACTTTGGTTTCACTTTTTAAACTTGGCTGTACTGTAATGTCACAATATCTCATGAGATCACAAGCAGCCCTCCCTCTTCTACACAGATCTCAGTCATTTTTAGAAGAAAATCTCTGTTCTCCCTCTGTTCATCTATTCAAACGTCTACCATTTTGCCAGAGGACAGACTGTACTATTTTGTGCTGCAGTGCTGTTCCTTTTAAATGCCTGGTTCAAGATGGTGTGTGTTAATGCATTCTTTTATTAGTATTTACCAGTAAATGTGTAGATCTGAATAATTCAGTTGTTCTGTGCTTTGACATTACTATCACAGACATATCTGCAGGTGTGTTGAGCTTCATACACTGTTTTAGTATGGATGCATACCTAGGTACAACCCTCTCTGCTCTACAAGGTGGGTGCTGAGATGGAGCTGGCAGCAAAAGAGGCCTGGTGACTGCTCGCAGTGAGTGTGTACAACTAATACATGATCTTTTCTGTGTGTAAAAAAAAAAAAAAAAGAGAAAAAAAAAAAGTTTGCAATCTTACTTTTTTCAATTATGCATAGGTAAAAAAAATAACACTTGGATCAGGATAAATTATTTAATTATCAATATTACTACAGTGGATTCTGTTTTAAGCGGCATATTCCACTAAGTGTGAGTTTCTTTAACTGTGTGGTGCACGTACAAGCTTCAGTGCATGCTTGCTCACTTGGGGATTGCTATTCCAGAATGGGGAGAAAGCTTAGAAGGCTGAATAGATTTTGGCGTCTAAAAGATTACAGATGATTAATTGTAGCAGTGATGACAAAGTAGAAGTGAATGGTGAGACAGAAACCATGATAAGAGTGTCAGACTTGAATAAGGTGAGTAGTGCTGAGGATGGCAAGCCGCATCAGGACCTCTGAGTAATGTGGATGACCGTACTGATGGATTTTGTCAGCTGATGGACTGCAATATTGAGTCATGAGAGTTGAACTCCTATTGCAATCTGAAGCTGATACATTAAAATAATAGTTTATTTTGTTTAATGTACTGTTTTCTTTAACAGCAACAATTCTAATAAAAAATAGCAGGCCTGATAGCAGTCACTGAATATATGGTGTAATGTTTACAAAAATATGTTTGCCTTAATAGAGAAATATAGTCCTTTTAGATTTATTTTTGTCCATAAATGTGAATGTGATCAGCATGTAAGTAATGTTATCAGTGTCTGCTAACGTTTTAAGGCAGTAGTAAACTCCAATTTTATCTTGTACCTACAGGTAAGCTTATAATAAGGCTTACCTGTAGGTACAGTAAATATCTCCTAAACATGCACTGTTTAGGAGATGTTTACATGTGTAGCAGCCAGTGACATCACTGGCGCAGGTGCACCGCACTCTCAATGGACGGCAAACCGTCCATTGAGGGAGGGGTGCTGCAGCCGTGACTCACGTGTGCGCAGGAGTAATGTCATTGTGGCTTGGCCATTCAAACGGCCAAGGAAGGAAGACTAAGTGAAGATGGATTCCCTGTCAGCGGTGACAGTGTGCTGCTGAAGGGATCCGTTTTTTTAGGTAAGTCTGTCATAATGTGCTAGTATGTGATGCATACTAGCGCATTATGACATAAGCCTGTGGGGGGGGACCAGATGTTTTTATTTTTTTATTTGAATGTGGCTTATTATCAGTTTAAAAAGCTTTATTTGCAGTGGCATGTTTATGATCCTTGCTGCACTTGTTGCTGACATAACCTGCAGTCTAAAACTATTCAAAGAATTTCATTAATACAACTTTGCACTCTTGGCTGTTTGTTTGGTGATATCATTGGGCTGTATACTGTATATCTGTTTATGGGACAGTCACAAATGCTACACAGTATTTGTGGTTCCCCCCTCTGAATGCAGTCTGCTCACCAAAGCAGTACATTCTATGGGTGACTTACTATGTGATTGATCTTATCCAAGCACTTGTTAAACAGGAATGCTTATATTAAATTGTCTAGAATCTACAAACTTGTGTAAATGAAAAAATAAAACAGCAAGCATATGTAAGTCCTGTTAATATTTACTTTAAATTCATAATTACAACAATGGCTAAGTGTGTGCTTTCAATAAAAATTCATGTCATTGTTTTTTTTTTTTTTTTCCACTTAAAACTCAGAATTAACATTTAAATGTGTCTGGAACACCATGTAATGAATACAATAGATGGAAATCACTGAAACCAATTGGTTATTTTCATTGCTTTAAACATTCTATCGCATGGTATTTTTCTCCTAAACATGCACAACTTATAGGTAAATATTGCTTAAGTGTGGAGGTATTTTTTCCCCATGAAACGTATTGTGTGTGTAACATATGAAAGTCTTGTTTTCTCATAAATTATGTTATCACCTTGACAATCTTCTTTTCAGTGAAAATTACAAATGCATTATGCTTTTGTGACCTGAGCTTAATGTATACAAGTGGCAATATCTAAAAAATTGGTACTGTAATTCTTTTTTTATAGTATAGCCTGTTTTGTTCATAAATTGAACAGGCAACTGTGCATTGCTTTAATGAAAACATTTCAGTGTGTCTATTCCTGAAACTGGGGTCTCTTGTGGCATGACCTCCATATTGCTGCCACAAGTGGTTTACGCTTCAGGACCTGGGTATTTTGGGTCTGTATAATTGCAGTGGTCACATGAAATCTTGTACTAAACCAGCCCCTTGAGCCTGTACAGTTTCTAGGGTAAGAATTCATTTTTTCAGATTTGTACAGCAGTACAGAGATTTTTACTGTTCTAACTGAGCAGCCTAGTTAAATAAAATTCAGGTTTATTTAATGGGGATACATTCCTGAAAGAAAGATTTTTGATATGCAGCAGTTGTCTAAAGACATATTAGTCTTTAGGTGTATCTGTATTTAGGTTTATTGTACTACTGAATTTGCCTTTTTTTTTGTTTAAGTTTAAAATGAAACCATGGTCTCCCATTAAATATATGTGCTGCAGCACTTAAAGCGGAACTTCATCCAAAAGGGAAAGTTCTACTTTTCTTCCTCCTCCCTCCCCTCGCCTCTATTATATTTGGATTTTTTTTTTTTTGTGTGTGTGGGGGGTACCTAGATTTGACAGGTGTGTTTTAAGTACAGGATGGGAAGGGAAATTTTCCTGGTGTATTTTTGTTCCTATTTTACTAAGATAAGAATGCACTTTAACCACTTCCTGCATGAAATCGAGTACCTGTACGTGATTTCGTGCACAGGGTCTGGGGCACACACGTGCCGTCGGCGACCCACTCCCACTGTGATTGGACACAGTGGTAGCCAATCAGCGGGTCCTACGGACGTGATATCCGCTGGGACCCGTCGATTGGTCTAAGGAGAGGCAAATCGGCGGTCTGCCTATGTAAACAAGGCAGATTGCCCTTCTGCCAGAACTGAAAATGGTGATCTGATCTGTTTTCCCCCAGTCAAATACACCAGGAAAATTTCCCTTCCCATCCTGTACTTAAAACACACCTGTCAAATCTAGGTACCCCCCACACACAAAAAAAAAAAAAATCAATGACAGTGCATTTTTTTTTAAGCACTGATCACTGTATTGGTGTCACTGGTCCCCAAAAAGTGTCAGTGTCTGATTTGTCCACCGCAATGTCACAGTCCTGCTAAAAATTGCTGATCGCCATTCCTAGTAACAAAAGGAAATAAGGAAAATTATCCCGTAGTTTGTAGGCGTTGTAACTTTTGCACAAACCAATCAATATACACTTTTTGGGATTTTTTTTTACCAATAATATGCAGCAGAATACATATTGACCTAAATTGATGAAGAAATGTTCTTTTTAATTTTTTTTATTCGGTGTGTTTTATAGCACAATGTAAAACATTTTTTTAGCATAAAAGGTGATCAAATACCACCAAAAGAAAGCTATATTTGTGGGAAAAAAGGACATCAATTTTTTTTTGGGTACAACGTCGTGCACCCGCGCAATTGTCAATTAAAATAAAACAGTGACAGAACGCAAAAAAATGGCCTGGTCAGGAAGGGGGGGGGGGGGTGAACCTTCCGGGGCTGAAGTGGTTAAAGTGTTATTAGACCCACAACAGTCAAATCAGTCTGTTTATGCTGTAAAATATGCTTGCAATGCTCACTGTGGAACTTAAGGGTTTAATCCTCTGCATTATGTAAAACAAGATGTTTGATCCTGTCTTCTCTGATCCTCCCCTTCTTTTACTGTCCCCAATCCATCTGCAGATAGTACAGAGCCTTGGAGGCACTGTGCACATGCTCAGTTTGGTTTATATTGCTAGGGAGTTTATTTGTTATAATTTTGGAGGATGCATGTGATCAGCACAGGACCAATCAGCACTGCATTTCCGTGTTCTGTGTACTGTGGGAGACCAGATATAGTGAATGCAGGGTCTTGAGTTTAGTAACAATTTAATGTTAAAAGTGAGTGTTGGCATTTTAGACAATGACACCTCCAGGTACACAAGTGGGTTGATTTTATTAAAGGGAGAATGTTTACTTTGCAAGGGAAATTTTCCCCTAGTGTAATGAATGTTGTGAAAATTCTCTTTGCATAATTTTAGTTACATGCAAGGAAGATATATACAAAAAAAAAAAATTAAACCGTATTTTTATTTGCACATAATTGCATGATGGAAGTAAATAGTAAAACTTTTCCTCTATCACTAAGCTCTGGGGGAAATGCCCTTGCAAAGTGAACAGCCTACTTGCCCTTAGTAAATCAACCCCAGTGGCTTAAGCAAACACAGCTCTGTGCACCTTTCTGCCGTGGTTTTGAAATATAAATCGTGCCAGCTTTTCACTGCTGAATGCTCTGCACCAGTAGTATACTGTACAGGAAGTCATTTATATATTATATCATATAGTGCAGTTCAATTATTTAGATTCTCATATTACAGAAGCACTATAATGCCCTTTACACATGATAGGATTTTCCGACAACAAAATCCATGTTTTTTTTCCCGACGGATGTTGGCTCAAACTTGTCTTGCATACACACGGTCACACAAGTCTTGTCGGAAATTCTGAATGCCAAGAACACGGTGACGTACAACACGTACGACAAGCCGAGAAAAATGAAGTTCAATAGCCAGTGCGGCTCATCTGCTTGATTCCGAGCATGCGTTGAACTTTGTGCATCGGAATTGTGTACACACGATCGGAATTTCCGACAACGGATTTTGTTGTCGGAAAATTTGAGATCCAGGTCTCAAATTTTGTGTGTCGGAAAATCCGATGGAAAATGTCCAATGGAGCCTACAAATGGTCGAAATATCCGACAACAAGCTCCCATCGAACATTTTCCGTCGGAAAATCGTATCGTGTGTAGGGGGTATTAGAATGTAGAGGAAAATTTGCAGAGTATTCAAAACAAACAGTTGTAAATGATCTTGATGTTATATGACTATAACTTGATATACTGTATCTGCTGTGGATTATTTTGCTGGTCCATTATTCACGTTGAGCGTTGCTAAAAAAAGGCAGAACTGTGCAGATCATTGCTGATGCACTGATTGCATACTATAGGTAATATTGGACAATAAGCAATTGGCAAAATGGAACAGTTATCCCATGTGCTTTAAGTGCATGGTAGGGCATAATCATTTATCTTGTACATATTTAATATCTGCTCCTTTTTTGTCTCTATGAAAGCATTTGATAGGTTCACTATTCATGCAATCATTTCAGTAGCAGACATCATTATACTCCAGCTGACAATTGCTACAACCTCTACAGAACTATGTTTGAAATTGTTTTCAAGACCAATAAAGATTTTCTAAATGTGAATAGTGAATTTCCTACCTCTTTGTAGCTCTGATGAAGGTTTGCATTTTTGTATTGGCACTTCTCAAAAGCAAATAGTGATTCATTTCTATACAAGTCTGTTTTTACATATAAAAATAGAAGCAATAAATATTAGTTTGTTGTCATAATGAATGTGCTAAATGAGGGTACAGAAATGTAGAAAATAATTGTATTCGAGTCAGATCATTGATCTGTGGCACAGCAGCAAGTGCTGCGGATTAGCCCAACAGTGTCACCTGCAGGTGAATAAAATGTTCCTATAAATTCTCCATCTGGCAAAAGTGAAATCCGTCTGCAAGGAAAAATCATTTAGATAATGTTCCTTTTCTAACCATTTCAGAAATACATTTCTATATATGTTTATAGTATGTGCAGATTTTTTAGATTCTTTAGCCAAGTTATGATTAATAATGGGAATAAATTTCCTGTTTTTCTAGAGAGATATGCTAGAAAGTGCAAACAAGCAGATCTGTCTGAAAAGGCTGGCTTTCTGTTGAATTAGAAGGTTGATTTTACCATTTTTTATACATTTGCGATAGGCATCTATTTGATCATGAACCTGGAAAAAAAATGCTGTGTGCAGTGTTTGTGTCTAAGTATTGTGTGCTTTTCTTTTTTTTTTTTTATTAGGGTATGCAACTGATTGGCACATTTTTGCACTGTTCCCAAATACCGCTGAGCTGTATATTGTTAGTCAATAAACAGAAAAACGGAAATGTCGTTTGAATTTTTCACAACCTATCTACTACAGTTCCCCGGCTTTTTTCACCCTGCCACAGTCATACATAATCAGGGAGGCTGATATGCCCCCCTGTTGAAATTTTCATTACGGTATTTAAAATAATCTGGCATTGATTGAAAGCTGTTTATTGGCTGCAGTGGCAGGTAGGCAGTGTTTTTTTGTGAGTTTGGTTTTACCACTGTAGTCCCTTAAAGGGTGAATGTGTTCGTGTACTGCTAAAGTTGAAATATCAGCTGTTACAGGCATGTGTAATACTCTACTTATTCATGAGAATCCTAATGGCTAAACATCCAGACAACATCATGACATAGCACAAGTGTTTTCCCCGCACAAGTGTGGATCCAAACCAGGTATAAAGTGGATGTTTCTCTCCAGAGGTGAGGAGCCCCAGGTGCTGGCTAATGCTGATTTGTGCTGTGAGTAGACGAGAAAATCCGGACAGCCGCACACCAGGAAGATATTATCCAAAGAAGTTACTTTATTGTAAAATCAGGATCATATCATGTACAGGACACCATGGACAGAATGTACAGGCAATCAGCTAACGCGTTTCGCACTTATGCCAAGTGCTTACTCATAGCTAAGTTTGGTTTTACCACTGTAGTCCCTTAAAGGGTGAATGTGTTGGTGTACTGCTAAAGTTGAAATATCAGCTGTTACAGGCATGTGTAATACTCTACTTATTCATGAGAATCTTAATGGCTAAACATCCAGACAACATCATGACATACATAGGGAGTTTAGGTGAAGTTTTGAGAAGAGGATAGACTATAGGACATGTTCAATGACTAAAAAAACATGTAGAAAATGTTGCTTAGATTTCGGCAATATTTCAGAACTCTGCAGCAATGTGTAATCACTATGGTAGCTCACATGTGGTACTTAATTCATGCAATTATCATAACTGCCCTTTGTAATTGTGTCCTGACCCACTAAACCCAAGGGACAAAATATATATGTAAAAAGAAGAAGCTGCACTAATGATGAATTAATAAAAATGACCTGTGAATAAACACATTAAATGCGTGTATCACAAACACAGTGAAAAGTGCAACAAAGTCCACCTATGATCAAACACTGATAAAGTGATAACAATATATATATATATATATAAACAATGAAAAACGTAATGAAGGAAACCCCAAGTGTACCATATAAATTATAATGTGAAATGAACCATATGTTAAAAATAATTGCGAATAAAATCTGGACAAATGAATATGGAAACAGTCTATATCATCAATGTTGAAGATGATGGAACATTGCAACACCCAGTGACGAGTCTTCAGGGGACACAGACTGTGAATCCACCACCACACAGAGTTAAGGCTTACCAGCTATACAAGCTAGAATAGTTTGTCACCCAAACCTGGGTATTGCAATCTCCCGCTGCTGTAAGGGGCTTATAGGTAGGGCGTTCATCAAATCCCAGCCCAAAAGAGATACCGGTCCGCGTGTGTCAGTGTTAACCAATACTTGAGAGGCTTGATGCTGTACCCGGGGCTGGAACACTGTCTCCTGCAGTGTGGAATTTTCAGGTTTCCTGGAGTTGGGCTTTCAGTGAAAAGGACTCCCCTCCTGAGTGTCCAGAAGATGTTTTATAATTAAAAAGGCTGTTTAGAAAAGAGGATTCGTAAAAGGCAAACCGTGCTTCTTGGCTTGTGCAACAAGTGCAGGTCTAGCAGAGTCCCCCTCTATGCAGCTCTGTAGGAAGCAATAATACACAAGGCTCTCTGGAAATCATAAAAAGCCCTAGTGGACCCATCAGGAACTTAAAGATCACCCACTTCTTTTAGCCTGAAAGTCAAAGAAGCCAGTAGCCCCCTTTTCTTCTTTTTACGTGTTCTGTTGGTGTTGTATATCACTTTAAGTTACAGCTTGGTACTTACCTATTTTATTCAGTAGTGCAGCTTTTTCTTTTCCACAAAATATATATACCTGCATATATTTTTTTTTTTACTGTGATGGTTTCTTTTTAGTATACAACATATGTAACAAAACAACTTTTATTACATGCTTTTTTTTGCCAAAATAATTTATCTGTGTAGACCAGGACGTTGTATAGTGCTATTAGCTTAATGCCCCGTACACACGGTCGGACATTGATCGGACATTCCGACAACAAAATCCTAGAATTTTTTCCGACGGATGTTGGCTCAAACTTGTCTTGCATACACACGGTCACACAAAGTTGTCGGAAAATCCGATCATTCTGAACGCGGTGACGTAAAACACGTACGTCGGGACTATAAACGGGGCAGTAGCCAATAGCTTTCATCTCTTTATTCTGAGCATGCGTGGCACTTTGTGCATCGGATTTGTGTACACACGATCGGAAATTCCGACAACGGATTTTGTTGTCGGAAAATTTTATAGCCTGCTCTCAAACTTTGTGTGTCGGAAAATCCAATGGAAAATGTGTGATGGAGCCTAAACATGGTCGGAATTTCCGACAACAAAATCCGACCATGTGTACGGGGCATAACACATAGAACTTGCTTACAAGAGCAAGCATAAGGTTGACCTTCATTGTCCCGTTGCTTGGCCAGGGATGTGCCCAAGGTTGCACCACACTGACAGCCATCGCTTCATACAAGCAGTCATCAGTTGGAAATCGGCCATTACTGCATTTTTAAGGGGATAGAGGTGTATGGAACTGTGCACATGGAGGACTCTTGTATCTTTAGTAGGACGGAAGTAATATGTGTAAGGCATACAACTGAGATATTGGGATTATGATAGTTTGGCTGGAATTCCACAACAAAAGATAATATTGTCGAGCTGTGGCTTTGTGTGCTCCAAGTCTAGTCCTGTTCAGCACTAACCATATATTTTATTTTTTCAGGTAATTTATAATTTTATACTTTCCCTAGTAATTAAAGGAGTGCAATTCGTTCTGTACTCCTGTGACCTGTATTCAGCCAACAGCAGGCTAAAGTCCACTGTCAGTTGATGTCACTCAGCCAGTCCAGACTCTGGAGAGAGCTTGACTTTATTGTCGGGATCTACCCAGATTCCTGAGCCATCTGCTCCCTTCCCCTCCACAGCTTGGTGATCCAGTGAGCACTGGAGAGGCAGAGCATAGCCTGACAGTCACCGGCTCTCTCTGTGACCCACGGTTTGTTTAGTGTGCTGCTCAGGCTTGATCACTATGGGGAATAGTGTGGGTGATGCTACATCCACTGCAGGAGGGCCAGCAAGGTATGGAGCTCACCTAGCTCCTGTAGTCACTGGAAGGAAGAGAGGAAAGATCCCTGGTGCCACACCTCCAGAGTCCTGTGGTGATATGAGAGAGACAATTTCAGTCTGGGCTCCCACCAGGGCATGCTCCCAACACGTTTCACTCCACCCCCTGAGCCTAGTTATGGGGGGTGTAAGCTAAGCTCTGGGGGGCGGAGTGAAATGCATTGGGGGCGGGGCTTCATGTTGTCTCTCTTATACTACCATAGGACCCTGTGGATGTGCGGCATCAGGGATCTTTCCTCTCTTCCATCCAGTCACTGGCTCCCTGCTTATTGAAGACTGAGAACTGGTGTTTGATCACTTTGTTTTCAGTCTTAGAGGCAGTGGGGAACAGATGCAGCATTGGATCAACGCTGCATCCACCTAGGTGAGTACAATTGTTTTTTTTAATTCCTGCACTTTTCATTTAATGAAATACAGTATGTTGTGGGTAGTGATAAAAATGTCTTACTGTAAGTACAAAGTACTTCTTCATGTAGCATCCATTTATTTATTTCTATTGTCACCCATTGGAAAATGCATGTTTCCTACATTCACAAATGCTGTCTAAGTAATTAAAGTTATGATGCTAGTCGGTTCAATAAGTTTCCTCATCCAAGAAGCCATTTAAGGCTAGATTAGAAAACAGCAGGGATTCTCTCTTTCTACATTACGCTACCTCAAACTTATTAGCAAAGATAATTAAACATTACTTCATAACATTTACTTTTTTAGTAGTCAAACTAATTAGTTAAATTACAGTAATTGGATTTTGGAGCCTGTAACAATTTGCACTTGGAAACATTTTAAAGTAAATTGAAGACAAAGGTAGCTTTAAAACATAATAACTTCCAGGTTAGAGATTATAATCTGAATTTCTGTTGCTCTAATATACATAGTTGGTAAGGTTGAAAAAAGTCCATCAAGTCCAAACTGTGTGTGCCCGCTTTTCTATCAATATTACATAGTATATCCCTGTATGTTGTGGTCGTTTAGGTGCCTATCTAATAGTTTTTTGAAATTATCTATGCTCCCTGCTGAAACCACTGCTAGTGGAATAGAATTCCGCTCTTACGGCAAAGAACCCTCTAGGCTGTTTCTGGTTAAATCGCTTTTCCTCTAATTTTAGTGAATGGCCGCAAGTCTTTTTAAATGCCCTTTCGCGGAAAAGTTTTATCCCTATTGTGGGGTCACCAGTACGTTATTTGTACATTGAAATCATATCCCCTCTCAAGCGTCTCTACTCCAGAGAGAATAAGTTCAGTGCTTGTAATCTTTTCCCATAGCTAAGATCTTCCAGTCCCTTTATTAGCTTTGTTGCCCTTCTCTGAACTCGCTCCATTTCCAGCACATCTTTCCTGAGGACTGGAGCCAGAACTGGATAGCATACTCTAGATGCGGCCAGACCAGAGTCTTGTAGAGTGGGAGAATTATCGTTTTATCTTTAAAGTTAATTCCCTTTTTAATGCATGCCAATATTCTATTGGTTTTGCTTGCAGCAACTTGGCATTGCATGCTGTTGCTGAGCCTGTCATCTACTAGGCCCCTCAGGTCCTTTTCCATCCTAGATTCCCCCAAAAGTTCTTCCCCTAGTGAGTAGATTGCATTCATGTTTTTGCCACCCAAATTCATTATTTTACATTTTTCTACATTGAAGCTCATTTACCATGTAGTTGCCTACCCCATTCATTTGTTCAGATCTTCTTGCAAGGTTTCCACATCATGCAGAGAAGCTATTGCCCTGCTTAGCTTAGTATCGTCCACAAATACTGAGATTGAGCTGTTTATCCCATCCTCCAGATTATTTATGAATACATTAAATAGGATTGGTCCCAGGACAGAACCCTGAGGGACCCCACTTTCCACATTAGACCATTCTGAGTACTCCCCATTTATCACTATCCTCTGAACTCGCCCTTTTTGCAATCCAGGTACTCACCCTTTGGTCCATGCTGACAGACCTTAGCTTGTATAGTAAACGTTTGTTGGGAACTGTATCAGATGCCTTTGCAAAATCCAGATACACTACGTCTACCGGCCTTCCTTCATCTAGATGGCAGCTCGCCTCCTCATAGAAGGTTAATAGATTTGTTTGGCAAAAACGAATTTTCAGGAATCCATGCCAATTACTGCTAATGGTACTGTGGTCATTACTAAAATCTTGTATATAGTCTCTTATCATCCCTTTCAAGAGCTTGCATACTATTGATGTTAGGGTCTGTAGTTCCCAGGGATATAGCTTGTTCCTTTTTTAAAGATTGGTGCTATATTGGCTTTTCTCCAGTCAGCTGGTACCATACCAGTCAGTAGTTGGTCTGGCAATTACTTGACTGAGCTCCTTAAGGACACTCATTGCAAGCCACCTGGTCCCGGTGACTTATTTATGGTAAGTCTTTCTGATTTTATTCTCTGTTAATCATGGGGTGCTTCCTGTGAGGGGTCATGACAATAAACATTGCAGTTTTGGTTACTGAATCCCCCCGTAATCTAAATGATTTGTAAGGGGTAGGGTTTTTGTGGTGGTTTGGTGAGATCTGGTATTAGGTGGCATCAAACCTGCAAATGCAAGCTTCTTCCTTGTCCATCCTTGCTTCTCAGCTTTTGTCCCTGACCTGAAACAAATATGCAACAGGTAAATTTGGGACTCCTGACTTGCATACTTGGTTTAGGAAACAAATTCTATCAGCAGGAGAGCAAAAATAGAAAAGACCATTCTGCAGCTTGTACCAAGTTGGCAAAGACAGTTCATATATTTGTGTTCGGACAGACTATTGTTAATTTACAAATGATAGCATTTAGTTCTTATTTCTTACATAGAATGTAAGTTTTCTCTCACTGTATGAGCTTATTTGAGTCACCATACAAGCCCAGTGTGCAATAAGTGATCGCAGCCTCAGCCTAACTCTAGCCATGCCCACTGACATGTCCCCCCCCCCACCCACAGGGCTTAGTCATGGAGGTAAGACTACCTCCATGGCTAAGCCCCGTGGGTGGGGCGACGCATGTTGGGGGACGTGGCATGGATGGAGTTAGGCTGGGTCTGCTATTGTTTATTACAAACTGGGCTTGTATGGTATACAGTGGCTGAGATTTTTCTCTTTTGCCCTGTGGATTACATGGAGTGAGGCAGACTCCTAGCCTGACCTGAACCCTCAGTGGAACACACCGAATGGGGAACATAGATGCCGGAGGGGAGACCCTAAATTTGGTTTAAGTTCACAGTCTTATTTACTCATATAGGAGCCCAATCATATATTTTTTTAAATTAATCACTTAAGAACCGAACCTCTTTGTGAGATTTGGTATTTACAAGTTAAAAACAGTTTTGTTTGCTAGAAAATTACTTGGTACCCCCAAACATAATATATTTATTTTTTTCTAACACCCTAGAGAATAAAATGGCGGTTGTTGGAATACTTTCTGTCACATCGTTTTTGAATAAAAAACATAAGACAACAGTAGAGTTAGCTCGATTTATATTGTGAAAGATAATGTTATGCCGAGTAAATTGATACCCAACATGTCATGCTTCAAAATTGCACCTGCACGTGGAATGGCGACAAACTTTTACCTTTTAAAAATCTCCATTGGCGACATTTAAAAAATTCTACAGGTTGCATGTTTTGAGTTAAAGAGGAGGTCTAGGGCTAGAATTATTGCTCTTGCTCTAACGATCGCGGCAATACCTCACGTGTGGTTTGAACACTGTTTTCATATGCGGGCGCTGCTCAGGTATGCGTTCGCTTCTGCTCGTATACTCGGCGGGACAGGGCACGTTTAAAAAAATGTTTCTCTTTTTCTCTTATTTATTTTACCTTTTATTTTTTATTTTTACACTGTTCTTTAAAAAATAAAATAAAAAATGTGCTAATGTAAACATCCCTTGTAATAGAAAAAAGCATGACAGGACCTCTTAAATATGAGATCTGGGGTCCAAAAAACTTCAGATCTCATATTTACACTAAAATGCAATAAAAAAAAGTCTCTTTAAGAGCTATGAGCCAGGGAGAGGACCCGATTGCCTCCGCCGCTACCAATGGCTTCGGTAAGCGGCCGAGGGCACTGGAGCCCGGCGGGAGGTGGGGGGGCCCTCTCCCGCCACCGATAAAAGTGATCTCGTAGCGAATCCGCCGCAGGGACCACTTTTATCTGAAAGCGGACCGCCCGCTGAAGAAGAGGATACTGGGGTTATGGTAACTAGCTGTTGCCACAACAACGATATTCCTCTTCAAGGTACCGACATATACCGACGGCAGGCGGTTCCCATAAGTGGATAGTAAATAGTAAATGTAGCGCTATGTGTAAAATTATAAATATAAAGTGCAAATCTCTAAAATAAATAAATCCTACATATAAATGAATAGTCCATAAAATGAAAAAATGAAGAAATAAAACATGAAAAACTCTTCTTGTGATCAGTGTATCCACACAATTCCACCACAGTGATTGTTCGTCCTCAAAAGGAGTGCACACCACCACCAATAAAAATGCGCGCTCACCTCCCAGATGAGTCAAAACTCATATGCGGATCTCCCCACGAGCTCTTTGCTCTCACTTCCTCTTCCCAATCAATGGTGGGTAATCCAGATGGCTCTTTTCTTAATGGTAACTCAGCTCATTAATATCCAAAGAAGCGGATCATCTCCCAGCTTGGCTCAAGATTCCATGAGTTCGGGACATGTAAATAATAAGTATAGAGACCATAGTGACTATCAGCTCCTCCCTTCTAGACGCGTATCGGCCAATCACAGGCCTTCCTCAGTAGATTTTTTTCCGGTGAGAGCAGCAAACAACTGCCGGACTGGACACTTGATCCAGTGGTCTCCCTAGTCTGGCCAGCGAGCACGTGCAGAACGCAGCTACGCGCTAGGTTAGCCGCGACACTGGACGGAGACTGACCCTGTGAGTTAAACATCTCGCGAAGTCGCATACGACTCAGCTCAAGTTGCAGCGTCCCTCATGGCCGACAGCTCCCCCTCTTCGGTGGCGAGGAGGTTCTGTCTGGAGCGGTGCCCGCCTGGTCCTGGTATGGTGAGTGTCCCCCCTCTCCCCTTGGTGGGTTTGCGGTGGACATGGGTCCGTCCCCGGGTCAGTCGGTCATGCGGGTTTCCCTCCGCCCTTGCACCCTCTCTTCCTGACTTGCACCATCTCTTCCTTCGCTTACCGGGGGGAGGCCCCTTTACACTCTTGGGGGTCCTGTGCCCAGATACTCTTTCAGGGGCTTTCCTGGGGTCTGTCAGCCTCGTGTAGCGTGGCCGGCGGCCATTTTGCCATAGCCAGTGTCTTTTCCCCTTAGTGCCTGCTGACTTCTTATGGCTAGCGGCCATGTTTGTGTAGCTCAGTGGCCATGATTTGGTGTTTCTTGTGCTCAGGCAGTGGTTGCCATTACTGTGTAGCCCAGACTGCGTTTTTAGCAGGCAGAAGCTCTTCTTAAACCAGTGCTGACTCCTGTTATCCTCTTCCTCGGACGCCACGTGTGTGCTGGTCTACACCTGAGGCAGCAAGCGATACGCCGGTGGGGTGGTAAGTCTGGTGGGGTCCCTTCCTCTCTCTGCTGCAGGCTGTGGGGTGTCCTGGTGTTCCGATACCGCTACTGGCGTGGGGAATGTCCCTTTGCAGTGGTCGCATGTTTCCCCACCTGACCCCCTATCAGAAGCTGCAGGTCCCTCTAAATTCCAGCTATCCGTTCACGCACTGACGGTGGCCCTGGAGTCCTTTGTGTCCCGGGTGGAGGTGGCTCTTGGGTGGCGGACTAGCAAGAAGCGTCCCCGCCTTTCCCTGCTTCATCTGTCTCGTCAGATCCTGAATCTGATTCGGCTGCCGTGGACAGGGCCCACCCTGCGGGGTCTTGCGGCCGCGCTCCTACATTTTTTGAACAGTGAGGATGATTCTTCTGCCTCGGTAGGTTTGCACGAGAAGGCGCTGGTGGACGCACTGATTGTATCTGTGTGAGAAGCTTTAAAAATGGAGGATGCCGGTCCCTTTTGGACTCGCAAGCTATCTCGTGAGTCAAAAGTGTTCCCTTATCCCTCCTTTTTTGACAAGTTTGTCTATAAGGAATGGGAGCTTCCAAAACGTCCCTTTGCGGTCCCAAAGTGCTTCGCTGTGCGTTATCCTTTTGAGGAGGGTCTTCTCAAGAAGTGGACGACTCCATCTGTGGTTGACCCTTCGGTCTCTCGATTGAACAAAGCCACCATGATTCCGGTTGAAGACTCTCCGGCTTTTAAAGATCTGGCTGACAAGAAGATAAATAGATTTGATGCTTGGTCCCCAACCAAGCCTCCTAAAGGGACAAGGGCAATTGGACTATCTCGGTACAATATAGAAAAATAGATTGAAGGGTGTACACAGGTATAAAGAGAGTTTGTTGATCTAAAATGTATTAATACAAAATTAATAACACTAAATGGTCAAATGCAAATTAAAAACATGATAACAATCCATGAAACCAAAATAGTAATCCCCAAAAGGGAGATCACAATGGGATAGCTGATCATGGATTGCATCTCTACTAGTTTTGCGGGCTAATGCCGCTTCATCAGGAGAATATCTGTAATCTGATTAACAAGTGATCAGTAACAATATATTAAACTACAATGATAACAGCATTTCATATCAGAAAGTCAATATCAGTAAAGCAAATTATAAATATGGGGAAAACAGATGGTCCCCTGCAGCGACTAGGGGGGATTAATGAAACACTGGACTAATATCTATACAGATGGAATGAGGCAAGTGGTATAAGTGAATTGTTTAGGCGGGAAATAGCTCCTGGGGCATGTGGGTTTGAGTTGCACATATTTTCATATTCTGTTAAACTATCCAGCCCAGAGAGAGATTTTATGGTTGTTTGAGCAAAATGAGCGATTTGGAGGTAGCGGAAGCATTCTCTACTAGGGAGCTGTGTTTGTGCTTGGATGCTTGGAAACGATTTTATAGTGTCACCATTGATTAGGTCACATATGCGAGTCAGACCCGCCCGTACCCAGGCCTGAAATGAGGCTGGTTCTGTGTAGGCTGGATAGAATTGAGGGTGGCCTAGAAAAGACAGAAGCGGGGAGTGCGGGGAGATCAATTTGAAGCGGGCCCTCAATCTATCCCAGGGTTTAAGTGTGTGTTGCGTTAATAGATTGGTTATAGGGCCTCGCGTTTCTGAGGGGAGCCATAGCAAATTGGTTATAGTAATCAGGTGAAGGTCAATAGCCTCAAGGCTGACCCAGAGTGGTATTTCAGATTTAGAGTGGTAAAGAGGGGACTGGGCCAGCCGGGCCGCGTGATAATGTAAAAAATTGGGTATACCAAGGCCTCTGCTGAGCTTATTACGGAGTAGAACCGGTCTCGCAACTTTGGGCCGCATAGGGCCCCAAATGTATTTAAAGACTTTGTTTTGTATGATCCTATCGTAGTAAGGGGGGACCGCGATAGGGAGTACTCTGTATAAATACAAAAATTTCGGTAACAAGGACATGTTCACAGCAGCAATACGTCCGAGCCAGGGAACACATAAGGGTAGCCAGGAGTTAAGGAGAGAAGTTAGTTGGGTTAGCATTGGGAGATAGTTGGATTGGAACAGATTTATTGGATCACTGGTCAATTTAATCCCTAGATAGGGAATAGATGTGGAGGACCAGTGAAAATGGAAATTTTGGCACAGCTTTTCGAGATCAGCATGTGGTAGTGACACATTGAGAGCTTTTGATTTTGTTTGGTTGACTTCTAACCCCTCATCCAATCTATTTATCTCTAAGTTCTAGGATGATGGTACAACCCTTCACTTACTTCTCATTTCTATTACTATTATAGAGGCTACCTACATTTCTCCCCCCGGCTGACAGGAAGGCAGAATCTCTGAGCCGCACTATGTTCACTATTGCGGGTTTGGCGCTTTGGCCGTTTCGACCTGACCATTGCCCTGGTGTCTCAAACGCTGACAGAGTGGGCAAAGCTGTTCCGCCGTGACCTGGAGGGTGATCGGTTTTCTCCTGCCTTAACTGAATTGGTGGACCAGCTGGTCCAGGGGCTGCAGTTTGTCTGCAGTGCCTCTTTGGATGCAGCTCCTTTGATTTCTAAGCTGTCTGTTTCAGCGGTAGTGCTTTAGTGGGTATTGTGGCTGAAGTGTTGGACTGCAGACCAGGCCTCTAAAAAAGCCCTAGCTGATCTGCCTTTTCAAGGTGATCATTTGTTTGGGGCCACTCTGGATATCATTTATCATTTAGGGTGTCACGGGGGGGAAGAGTATTTTTCTTCCACAGTCAAAAAAGGGGAAGTAGCCACATCGCAAGCGTGGTCCTCGGCACACATAAAGTCTTTTCATCCCTCAGGGTCCACTGATAAAGGCTCAAAGTCTTTCAAGCCTCCCTCGGGAGGTTCCAAGCGACCCTGGTCTGGCAAACCAAGAGCGGGGTTCTCCAGACCCCCAGACATGGCTCCTTCAGCATGAAGGGGGCTCCCTTACCTGCAGATATTTGGTTTATCTGGGTCTGACTCTTTGTTCCGCTCTGGCGATAGTATTCCTTCCGAAGAACCCGCTTACTGCTGTCCAGCTGATGGGTCTCCCTGCGGACTTGCATGCGGGTGCTAGGCCTGTTGGTGTCTACGTTCGAGGTGGTCCCGTTTGTTCAGTTCCATACGAGACCCCTGCAAAAGGAGATCTTGTTAAAATGGGACAAATGTCCAGGGTCTCTGGACAGTCAGATTTGGCTGAGCTAAGGAACCAAAGGGTCCCTGATCTGGTGGCTTCATTCCCCGGCTCTTCGGCAGGGGAAATCCTTTCTCCCTCTGTACTAGATGGTGGTCATCACCAATGCCAATCTGTCCGGGTGGGGGGGGAGTCCTGGGCCTGAGCTCTGCTCAGGGTCGCTAGGCGTTGGAGGAATCCAGGCTACCTATCAACATCTTGGAATTCCAGGTGATCAGACTCTGGATCATTGGATGAATCGACTTCAGGGGCTATGGATCCAGTCGGATAATGCCCGGCGATGGCCTATGTCAACCACCAGGGAGAAACAAGGAGTGTATTAGCGGACCTGGAAGTAGCCGACATTCTCCGGTGGGCAGAGCGTTTCGTCCCGGCCATCTCCGCCATCCACATTCCGGGGGTGGACAACTGGCAGGCAGATTACCTCAGTCAACAAGTGTTGGACCAAGGGGAGTGGTGCCTTCATCACGAGGTATTTCAACAGATATGTCTGCGTGGCCACCTTATGGCCACTTTATTAGGTACACCTTGCTCGTACCGGGTTGGACCCCCTTTTGCCTTCAGAACTGCCTTCATTGTGTTTGTGGCATAGATTCAACAAGGCATTGGAAACATTCCTTGGAGATTTTGGTTCATATTGGCATGATTGGCATGATCTCCTGTTCCACCAAATCCCAAAGGTGCTCTATTAGATTGAGATCTGTTGACTGTGGAGGCCATTGGAGTACAGTGAACTCATCGTCCTGTTCAAGAAACCAGTTTGAGATGATTTGAGCTTTGTGACATGGTGCATTATCCTGCTAGAAGTAGTCATTAGAAGATGGGTACACTGTTGTCATAAAGGGATGGACATGATCAGCAGCAATACTCAGGTAGGCCGTGGCGTTTAACAAATGCTCAATTTTTACTAAGAGGCTGTCATGGACATACTACTTCCAGACCTGACCAGGCTGCCCCCTATCTCCTCTGAACTTCATACTCTCCCTAGATCCCTTCTTATGCACAATACGGGCAGACCCTAATATCATTGGTTACCACGAGGCATTGGGGTCACACAAAGTGGCCGCATTTGCAGACGATCTACGCCAAGACGCTATCGAGTACCCACAGAAATATAAGGTACCGCTTGGTCTCTGCTTCTCCTCCTTAGCTGTAGCCCAGTCTGGGTTTTGTCCTGTACCTTGCACATACATTTGGCTGTACAATTTTAATCTGGATTAAAGACGTTTTTACACTATCCAAGCTTTTGTGGCTTTCACGGGGAGCCACTCTTTGCAGATTTGGTTGATGAATTAATGCACCGAGGCTCAGGTACAAGAAGTTATATATAATACACTCCTGCTGTCCGGTGATTGGAGTCTTTCTGCCTAGATACCCGGAAAGTTATCTTTGATGATATATATTATCCAATCTTTTCCATGTCTGAGGGTCACTCTGTGGCCATTACTGTCTGGTGAGCGCTTTGATATACCACTTCGGGTGAAGCACGAATAAGAAAGCAAAGATCTTGCAAATGCGGCCACTTTGTGTGACCCCGATGCCTCGTGGTAACCAATGATATTAGGGTCTGCCCGTATTGTGCATAAGAAGGGATCTAGGGAGAGTATGAAGTTCAGAGGAGATAGGGGGCAGCCTTAGCGCGTGCCATTGTGGATGTTAAAAAGTCAGATCTCGTCTCATTGACCTTGACTGTGGGATTTGAGTAAAGGGATAAGATCCAGCTCATTATGAATGACCTAACCCAATGTGCTCTAGGATGGTCCGCATGAAAGCCCAGTTCACTCAAACAAAGGCTTTCTCTGCATCCATGGACAGCAAGATAAAAGGCTGATTAGAAGTCCTGGCTGCGTGGATCAGGTTCACCACCCGAATTGTATTACTCTGAGGCTCACAAAGGGCTCACAAAGGGGCACAAACCCTGCCTGATCCTTTGAATGAGACTTGGGATATTAGGGAGCAGCCTATTAGCCAAAATTGTGGCAAATAATTTCAAATCTGTGTTCAGAAGCACAATCGGGTGGTAGCTCTTGCATCGTAAAGAATCCTTCCCCTCCTTTGGAATAAGGACAATATATGCTCTTAAGTTATCCTTTCGTGATGGAGTTTAGGGCAGCAACCAATGGGGCAGGCAACATTTTGAAAAAGGCTTTGTAGTAAGCCGGGGTGAAGCCATCTGGGCTGTGGGGCCTTATTTGGCTTAGAGTGGCCCAATGCCACGCCTAGCTCCTCAACTGTTTTGGGTTCCTCCAGCTCCTCTTGGATCGCACTGGGAAGTGAAGGCATACCAGAGGAGGCGAGATATGATTGTATGGTTGAACTCATATCTATAGAGGAATCCAAAGGAGGGGGAGAGCCTAGATTGTAGAGATCCTCATAGAAAGATTTTAACTCTGTTGCCATTACAGTAGAGGTAGTGAGCTTCTGCCCGGTGGAACCTATGGTATGAGATATGTAGGTTTTAGTACGCGGACCACAAAGGGCCCGTGCCAGCAACATACATTGTGTGAAAATTCGTACATTGTACAATGGGCTCATGCCAGCTTTTGCTTCATTTTGTGATACAGGAGAGAGCAGAGCTCCTCACGACCTCTAAAGAGTTATTGATTTGTGGATTGCGCAAGACTAGCCTCATGAGAGCATTCTAAGTCTCACAATTTGGTTTAGAGTTCGTCTGTGCAGCTGGTCCTTTCCTTTTTAAGGCGAGCTCTAATTTTGATCAATGTACCCCATATAACTGGCTTATGTGCCTCCCAGTCAACCAACGGGTTGTCAACCGTGGTTCCATTCAGGCAGAAGTATTCCCACAAGGCGGTCAGCAGCTCAGAGCGAATCTCTTTCGACTGAAGCAGGCCTCCATTTCTCAATTTTTTTTTTGTTTAGAAATCTCTTTATTGTTTTTTTTTTAAATCAACAATACTAACACACATACAAAACACAGTACACATTGAGCAAAATATATATTTATAGTTGAAATCCTCACCGAATCACATTACCAATTTCCAATCTAGTAAATAAATTGGCAGTCAAAATAAAAGAACAGCAAAATAATGTCAAAGGCATAAGACCTTTCAGTCACCACAATGACAGCCAACTCGTATAGCAGATAATATCATCACCAATCCATGTAATCTATATGACAATATATGTATCAGTATCATATCAAAAATTGATATTGGTGGCCGATGCCGAGCAAGGCTCTGCCAGCCAATTAGCCCAATTTTTATTGTATTTGCGTGGACAACCTCTATTCACGTAAGTATCTCTATGTAATGGTAAACTGTTATTGACCAATTGTTTTCAGTATAAAAGTGTAGCCAGGGAAGGTTTCTTCCAATACAGGGCAATAGCTTTTCTAGCATAAAACAAAGTAATATAAGCAAATGTCCGCTCTGCCTCTGTAGGAAGAATATCCACCACCAAGCCCAACAAACATATTGACATCGACACGTACGTATTTCAGAGATGGAAGTGGTAGATTGCTCATGTTGAGCCATCATGGCCAGAAAACTACCATTCCAGTCCCCCTGCTCAAAAGACCTGTTTATCTTTATAAAGATCCATCCTCGTGGCCTCTGTCATATGAAGATGTAAAGCTCGTTTTGCATGTGGTAAATTATTCAAATTAATCTCTTGACGGGTCAATTGCATATTGAACTGTTTCCTCTTCCACCGAGGCCTGAAGAGCATCGGTCTTCACCCGCTGGGCCCTATGGAAAGCCTTTATAGCAGATATATATTGTCCTTGAGTGTAAGCCTTAAAGGCGCCCCATATGTTTGCAGGATTGGAAGAACCCTCATTAAACTCCCAGTATTCTGTAAGTAGAGGCAGGATTTTTATCTATCACATCAGGATGTAGAAATTGTATTTTTTTTTTAATTGTAGATATCATAAACCTTTTATACCACTTGCTCCTGATTAGGAGGAATGACACATAAACTTGAAACGCATAGCGTTTCACTGTACATTTGCACTAGAGTGATGTAAACTAAGTTTTTTTTTTTTTTTTTTATGATCTTGTGGATAACATAATATTGCACTTGTAAACCTGTGATACAAACGCTCTATGTTTTTAGAATTTGTATTAAAATTTTATATAATTTTTTTTTATACATTTACTGTTTTCATACGCAATTTTTGGAGTCATTGCCATTCAAAGTCCAGCCAGAGGGTTCCTGTTTCGCTGTTTCATCACATCAGGATGTAACACCCAATGGGTTCCCAATCTTCATTGGGCTGCATCCTGAAAATGGGGGAGAAAAAATCTAAGTAACAATGGGGAATGATCAGACAACCCACTACTTGGCATCTATTATATCGGCTAAAATATCAGGATTAGCGAAAGCTAAATCTATTCGAGAGGAAGTCTTGTACGAAGTTGAAAAACAGGAATAAGATCTAATTAAAGGATTCTTCCACGTCCAGATCTCTAGCAAACCTGCCACCTGAGCCCAAGCAGAAAGGTCCACATAAAATTATTTAATGGGGAGTTGGCCTATTTAACAACAATATATCTCTGGCCCCACATCAGAAATAGAGCCAAAACATATTTTCCCTGGGGGTCAGAGTAAACATATTCCATTACACAAGGCAATGATTTGCTAATTAAAATTGAAACTCCTCTAGAGAACGAATAGGAAGCATGAAAGTGTCAACAGCTTACTGCCCGTAAGATGTGTCTCTCGTAGTAACACCATATGTGGAGAGTGCGTTTTCAAATAGCGAAAGAGCAGCGCTCTCTTAAATTTAGAATTAAGGTCACGGAAGCTCAATGACAAGATGGAAATTTTTTTTTGATCACGTGACACTGTTGGGACAATAAAAGATATGATACTGAGACATAGAGTTGTAATTCTATATAATGCATTTCCAAGAAAACAAACATCTAATGGGGCATACACATGGTCGGACTTTTTGGCTACAAAAATCTGACAGCCTGTCCGACAGACTTTCGACCCTGGATAGAGCTTAACGTGAATTGGGCTTCAGAGGAAAGGGAGATTTAGACGCATGTCTAAATTTACCCTTAGAGCTGTGAAAAGTTTTAGCCATAGGCATTTGTTGGGAGCACCATGGATTAAAAACAGGGGAATTTAGGTTTGTTCTGTGCTAAAGATCCTTCATTTAAATGTTGACTGCTGTATTTCATGAATTTAAAAATAACATACAGAAAAATATATAACTGTGTATTCTGTGTCCATACATTATTACATTCCCATACTTCTGTTTTCTACTCCATTGCCTAAAAATGTACATGCCTATATATTTGTACTTCCTCACACATAAGAAAGACTCTATAAATTCAACCAAATGAAAAGCACTCTTTATTGTTAATGCAAATGATGCATTAAGCAAGACCCTTTTCCCAGAGTACATTTTAAAGGTACTCAGAAGTCCAATTATCTTTGATTTAGCTGTAAAAAATTCAGACTAACAGCTGTGCCTGCTGAGTATTCTTCTGTAGAATGATGGTTCATTAGAACAAAGTATGAAAAAAAGGACATGTTCTTGTAATGTTTATCTCTGGCTCCATACCAGACTTGTTGCAGATATTTTCTGTTCTGCTGCATATTTTGTATTCTAAATACAATCTGAGACAATCTGTCAAACAGCCAGACGTATAGTACATTACTATACCACCAAATATATGAAGCTATTTTTTTACTCCTTGTTGGTACCTCTTTATATCTGCAGGATGTGAAGCTCAAGATTTTTGTAGTGGTCTCACCGTTATCTGCTTTTTATGAATAGCTTTCAAGAAATGTAAAATAAGCAAAGTAAGTTGGTACATACAGATTGAAAATTATTGTGTTTGTGTTTAAATGTACACAGTGATTGTTTCCCTTCCAGATAATGCTATTCACAGTGTTTTCTAAAAACATTGCTTTCCAATGCTTGTATGACATGCATTGACAATCACTAGTGAAACCTAGATTGCAGTTAATTTATATAAAACTTTTAGACCTAGCATAAGGAACACTTGCTGCAATGGGCATTTAAAAATATATGCAATATGTACAGTGCCTTGAAAAATCTTATATTCACATTTTGTCATGTTACAACTAAAAATGTAAATGTATTTTATTGGGATTTTATGTGATTGACCAACACAAAGTGGCACATAATTGTGAAGTGGAAGGAAAATGATAAATGGTTCAATATTTTTTTACAAATATCTGAAAAGCATGGCGTGCATTTGTATTCAGCCCCTAAACCAATTGCCTTCAGAGGTCACCTAATTAGTTAAAATAGAATCCACCTATGTGTAATTTAATCTCAGTATAAATAAATACAGCTGTTCTGTGAAGCCCTTAGAGGTTTGTTAGAGAACCTTAGTGAACAAGCAGCATCATGAAGGCCAAGGAACACACCAGACAGGTCAGGGATAAAGTTGTGGAGAAGTTTAAAGCCAGGTTAGGTTATAAAAAAATAGCCTAAGCTTTGAACATCTCATAGAGCACTGTTAAATCCATCATATGAAAATGGAAAGAGTATGGCACAACTGCAAACCTACCAAGACTTGACTGTCCACCTAAACTGACTGGCGGGGCAAGGAGAGCATTAAGAAAGCCATTGTTGAAAGAAAGCCATAAGAAGTCTGGTTTGCAGTTTGCAAGAAGCCATGTGGGGGACACAGGAAGCATGTGGAAAAAGGTACTCTGGTCAGATGAGACTAAAATTGTACTTTTTGCCCTAAAAGAGACTCGCTTTGTGTGATGGAAAGCTAACACTGCACATCACCCTGAACATACCATCCAACATGGTGGTGGCAGCATCATATTATGGGGATTCTTTTCTTCAGGGACAGGGAAGCTGGTCAGAGTTGATGGGAAGATGGATGGAACCAAATACATGGCAATCTTAGAAGAAAACCTGTTAGAGTCTGCAAAAGACTTTAGACCCCTTTCACACTGAGGTGGTTTTCAGGCATTTTAGCTCTAGAAATAGCGCTTGTAAAGCCTCTGAAAAACGCCTCCCATTCTTTTCAGTGTGATTTTTCACACTGGGCCGGTGCGCTTGCGGGACGTTAGGAAAAGTCCTGCAAGCAGCATCTTTGGGCCGGTTTGTAAACGCTTTATACAGCGCTCCTAAAACGCTCCGCCCATTGAAATGAATGGGCAGCGCTGCCAAAGCTCCTGAAAAGCGATTCAGAAGCGCACCAACACATGCACTTTAAACCCCTTCTTCGGCCACTAGTGGGGGTTAAAAGCGCAGCTTAAACAGCTGTAAAGCACAACGCTTTACCACTAATGCTTGGCGGCCCCAGTGTGAAAAGACTGGGGCGGAGGTTCCCCTTCCAGCTGGACAACAACCCCAAACATACAGCCAGAGCTAAAATGCGATTCATGTGTAAGAATGGCCCAGTCAACGTCCAGACCTAAATCCAATTGAGAATCTGTGGCAAGACTAAAAAATTGCTGTTCACAGACACACTCTACATCCAATCTGCCAGAGCTTGAGCTATTTTGCAAAGAAGAATGGGCAAAAATGTCACTCTCTAGATGTGCAAAGCTGGTAGAGACATACCCAAAAAGACTTACAGCTGTAATTGCAAGCGAAAGGTGGTTCTACAAAGCCCCCACCACTTTTGAATGCTTTTTCTTTCAGGGAATTTTGACAGGAGACCCCCTATGCAATCTGAGCAGCAGTTCATCACCTCCAACACCACCCCCCGCACATAACCTCCTGCGTCATGTCACAGGTTTTAGGAGGCTGCATGTCCATTCACAAAGTGCAGCACAACTCGTGCATGTGCAGTGGGGAACTGGCTATGAAGCCACAGGAAGTCACTGCCAGCTTCCCACAAGCAAGATGGTGGTACCAGGGACCTGAAGGCAGGCAAAGACAGATGAGAGATCTGGAATTTTAGATTTGTAAGTGTATATAATGCATTAAGATAAAAAAAATCTTCTGACTTTACAACCACTTCAAGTGGCATGCTACATATTAGGTATAACAATATATTTAGTATTTTTTAAATAGGATATTTAAGCCCATCTCCAGACAAAATGTGTTTTGGATAGAATGGGACAATATTGGAGCATCTGTTGTGTTTTTTTGCCAGCTCTGTCCCTTTATAAAAAAAAAAAAATGACACTCTTTTCTTATCACTTCCCATCATAGTACGAATAGGCATCAGTGGGTACTGACAATCCCTACCTCACCTTAAATCTGGAGCGCTAAAAGTGATATTAAAGTGGGGTTCCACCCAAATTTTGAACAATATCTGTATGTATTCTCTTCCTTGCCTAGATGCTGACATGCCATTTAAAAAAATGTAAATCTCCGTAATTAGCTTTTATTTTTCTATTCTTCTTTGCACTTCCTGGTTCTCCTCCCGTGGGAGTAGGCGTGTTTCTAGCCTCTCCCAGACTCCTGGGAGCTAGTCTCAGGCTTCCCAGGATGCCACTGAGCATGTGCGGGAACGAGCGGTAAATGCTGGGAGCACATCATTCACCACATCCAGGAAATAAATGCTTGTGGGCTTCAAATGCCCACAATGAAGATGGAAACCGCCTGCAGTGAATAATATACGTTATTCTTTCCGACTAAATCTGACACAAGCGGACATATTACACACAATATGTGAGTATGTAATGCTGAGAAGAAAAGTTTGTGAATGAACTCAAAAAAAAAAAAAAACATAGATAGGTGGATCCCCGCTTTAAGCTCTTAGTTTTGTTTAGCACGTTCAGCAGCAGATTTAATGACCTACTTATGCAGCTTTTTTATGTTTTATTCCCTGCCTATGTTCTAGTTTGAGCTGGTGCCTGACTGCAGCCACTGTTTTCCTGTTTCAGGGTACCTTCTCTTTCAGCATCCCTATGCAGGGACTAGTCCTGTGTTTTTTATACTGTGTGCATCAATAGAAACACACAGCCCAATAGCCTAGGGTAACAAGACACTCCCCTGTTTTTATATAAAATACTACTGGTCAATCTGGGATAATGACACAAAGTCAAAATAGCGGCGCTAAATGTTTGTGCACAAGGAGTATTAAATCCCCTAAAGTGACATGTGACTCACAATTTACAAATGAGAATATAACTGACATGTGCTAAAATATAATAAATGGTATAGCACTAAATTGACAAATAGCACTAAACACCCTGTGACAAGTGAAGTGATATGATGTAGCTAGTGAAGCTACAAAAAAAATAAAATTTTTTTTTTCCAAAATATAAAAAAAAAGTCCATAAAATATTGAAGGGGATCTATAGTCGATGTGAAGCCTTTCAAAGCCTCCAGAGCAGCGGATAAAAAGGCATAAGGTTGAATCTGACCCCTCCCTTGGTCCTGGATCTAAACCTGCTCGTCAACTTGCTGGTGTGTCAAGCAACGTCCTGCCTCAATGATGTTGATTGCCGTACAGCCACGCCCCCCCCACGGCAATCAACATCATTGAGGCAGGACGTTGCTTGACACACCAGCAAGTTGACGAGCAGGTTTAGATCCAGGTCCAAGGGAGGGGTGAGATTCAACCTTATTTATGCCTGCACCCCTTGGGTCTGCCATGGCCGTTTTATCCACTGCTCTGGAGGCTTTGAAAGGCTTACCTTAGTCACTTTTGCTGTCTTTTAACTTGTACCATGTGAGTTTAAATCTCGAAAGCTGTTTAGTGTTTTCATTAAAGCTTTGTTTACGGTATTACACTATTGGTACACTTTTTTTATTCACATGTGGAGATTATATGAGACGCATGGCTGGAGTTCGGATGCTTGCTCTAAAACCCTATCCATGTGGTTTAAATGCGCTTTAGCCTAACATGAGAATGTAGGCATTGGAATTCGGTAAGTGCGTTTCTTTAGGGGAGTGGAATCACAGACACATTGGTGTGGTGAATGGATTAAGAGATCTTCACATCGACAATAGATCCTCTTCAATATTTTATGCACTTTATTTTTTTTATATTTTGGAAATTTTTTTTTTTTTTGTAGCTTTACTAGCTACATCAGTGTTTCTCAACTCCAGTCCTCAAGGCGCCCCAACAGGTCATGTTTTCAGGCTCTCCATTATTTTGCACAGGTGATTTGTTTCACTGCCTTAGTAATTACCACAGCTGTTTCATCTGGGGGAAATCTTAAAAACATGACCTGTTGGGGCGCCTTGAGGACTGGAGTTGAGAAACACTGAGCTACATCATATGACTTCACTTGTCACAGGGTGTTTAGTGCTATTTGTCAATTTAGTGCTATACCATTTATTATATTTTAGCACGTCAGTTATATTCTCTTTTGTAAATTGTGAGTTGCATATCACTTTAGGAGATTTAATACTCCTTGTGCACAAACATTTAGCGCCGCTATTTTGACTAGGTCATTATCCCAGATTGACCAGTAGTTAAAATTCAGCTTTTATATTTGATCCTTTTAAATGGCAGCTTCCATATATTCTGTATCTATCCAGAGGTGCAGTGGCGGTATTTTGAGTAGTGGCGCTTTTTTCTCAATTATACCCACAGGATTACACTCCCCCTGTTTTTGCGTGACTTAAAGGTAAAGTTTTGCTATGGAACACCTAGCAATGTTAGGTGCTGCCAAATCTAATTTTTGTTTTGAATTTCCCCTTAAAAGTCACAGTTCACATCTTGACAGTGGACAGCACTGTTCTGTAGCCGAATAGCTGAATGTTTGCAGTGTGAGATTTTGCAAGACATTACTAGTCTTGTGAGATTTGGAGTAAGTTTTAGTGATGTCACTTTGGTGTTGCTCACATTTCTCCTTGCTGGAGAGGAAGCTTTACACTTGGATCTGCAGTGCAAGGACCTACCTGCTTGTGCTTCCTCCACACACCTGGAAACTTTCTGGAACTGACCTGTCAATGCCAGAATTTCAAACTAGTTGCTTAGTCATTATCAGAATCAGGCATTTCTCTGGAATTCTGCTGCTGGCCTGTAATGTTTATAAACATACCATAAACATAGCATCCATAACATCATTCTTGTGAGTCAAACATGCTGTGCTCTGCACTGGCTGGCTGGATGCTTGGATACAAGGGAGGAGTGCTATTTTTACAGAGCCCAACCGCGGACAGTAGCGGCCGGAGGTCTCTGGGAGCATGCCATTCCTGTTCCAAGTGAGCAGGGGCAACAAGAGAAGCAAGGTAAAAGCTCAGAAGGCAAGGTAGACCCACTGCCACCAGAGGAGTGATTGTTGTGAGCAAGTGTGGAGGTTTAGGCTTGCCAGCAAGGGTCCCAAGGATATGGATCACTTACCTAGTGAAAGCAGATGTCAACCAGGTGCACTGGCAATGTTACTGGAAAGATGTGTGCACCCGGCTCCCACCATTCCACAGACTGTGCATTTAGCTGCCACCTACAGGTAGCACTGTTAATGTCACTGGAATGGTGAATAGGTGGGTGACGGGTTCACTTTCAGTGTCACTGGACTACCATGTAGATGGAAACCAGGTGTACCGTCAGTGTCACTCGAATGTTGTACACACAGTGCACCTGAATAGAAGAGCTGTAGGGAAACCACAGACAATACTAGTGACTAGTTCTTTCTACTCCACTTGGTGCATTTTGAGCACAGCTGGTGCCTGGAGGGAGGAGCATATGATGCAGCTTTTCAGTGCCCTGTGAAGGAAACTTCCTAACCAATAGGTGTTTGGTCACAGTATACAGGCTACAGTGTTTGGTTACAACAAACAATTTCCTTCACTAACACCTACAGAGACTATCAGCACTGCATATAACCTCAGCTACATAATATATACAGCGTTGTTTTCTGTCAGCGGAACAGGTTCTGCCCTATGATTGGCTGAGGTGGAGATTATGATGTCATCCATCCGCCTCTCCAGCTCCATCAATCAGAGGAAGCTTTGCATCCATTTAAGAAATGCAATGCTTCCTATGAATGACAGAACAGTGGGAAAACCTAACTCAATTTAGATCCGTGACGGGCAATCCGCTACATACGTAGCGCTATGTAGCTCTGTGTTTTGGCAACAGGAAAAGGACTTCCTGTCCCTATCCTGAAACAAAATTGAGTTGGGCTGGGCGCAGTTCAGATATCCATTGGAGCATTTGTATTTTCTGAATGAATACAAAGCTTCCTCTGTTTGGCTGAGGTGAAGAGGTGAGTTTTTGATGTTGTAATCTCCACCTCAGCCAGTCACAGGGCATTACTTTCCTGCTGCTGGATCACAGTGCTGTATACTATATGCAACTGAGGCTACATACAGTATCATTCATGCGATAGTCGACTGCATGTGCTCGTGAAGGAAATAGCTGGTTTCGGCCAGATTGGTCCACACAAACTATTTGAAGTTTACTAAAACATGTAGTTCGTCTTTAAAGCATAGCCCTATACTAACCCAAGAAAACGTATCCATGGAGAAGTTGTAACAAAGTTTGAATAATTGTTTGCCAATACACAAGAGAACATTTTTTCCATTATTACACAAGTTTAGGACTGTTCTGCTATTCTCTGGTGTAGAATTTCCTTTAGATGTAGCCATCTAAACTATCTATTCTATCTAAACAATTAGACAGGCACTACACTGCACTACACATTTGTAGGTAGATCTAAGGGAGACAATCAGATGTAATGTGTGTGTTGAGCTGAGGAATGGGGCCCTACTCACTTTCATCTCTCCTCTTCTCTTTTTTGAAGGGAGGTGAAAGTTAAAACCTTGTAAAAAGAAAGTGAAGGGAAACCTTCCCAATGGGACACAGCAGAAAACAGACTGATGGGGCTGTAATGCTCTTTGCTCTATCCAAAACTAAAATAAAACCTTACATACACCTTAAAGTTTAGCGATATGAGATACGTGAAAAGAGCTGTCCAAGCTTCGTTATCAGGCATGGTAATATTCTAGGTCCATTTAGCTTGGAGAGAAGAAACTGGTGGCGGAAAAGGTGGCCTTGTAAATTTGAGAGATGTAGGCTTGGTAAGTCCACCCATCTTTAACCCCTTAATGGCAGAAGTTAAAGCAACCTTAACGCCTGAACCCAATTTTGCAAGTTTTGCATGTGTTGGTAAAGCTGTGTGTATCACTGCAACCACTTTTTGCATTTAGGTGAATTAGATTTTTTTTTTTTGGGATGTATTTCATTTGGTGGTAATTTATAATTATATATATATATATATATATATATATATATATATATATATATATATATATATATATATATATATATATATATATATATATTTTTTTTAAATCCTACCTAAAACACACTAAATCTGACACTATCCTTGATCAAGCATCACTTTGCTATTTTATGTTTATTTTTAAAAATTATTTTATATACGGTGTGTTTTTTTTTTTACATTGTATCTTTTTCTTCCCTGAAAGGAGAGAGAGACACACACACAGAGTACAGGTCCTGGCTTTACAGCTAGTGTTCACTGTGATAGCCAATCACATCAATCATGTAATCAGGTC
Source organism: Lithobates clamitans (assembly GCA_037952925.1). Lineage (NCBI taxonomy): Eukaryota > Metazoa > Chordata > Amphibia > Anura > Ranidae > Lithobates > Lithobates clamitans. The sequence continues at coordinate 7,051,532 of JBBGZY010000232.1, forward strand.
CCTCTAAATCTTGAGTGTTAATACAAGACCAGGAGCTGCTAGTGAAACTTAACTCCATGCTGGGGGCAAGCTATGGAATGCACTTCCTGCACAAACACACTTGTGCTTATATGCAATGGCACAGAAGGATGCCTACCTCCATGACACTGCATATATGTGTGAGGCCAGCAGTGACAGATTAATAATTTTCATATTGAAGCACATTGCTTTGACTTAGGCACCCCACCTCAACACCTGAAAATTTTGGTCCTGCTCTTGTTTTAAAAGTACCGTATATACTCGAGTATAAGTCGTTCCGAGTATAAGTCGAGGCCCTAATTTACCACAAAAAAAATGGGAAAAACTTATTGACCCGAGTATAAGACAAGGGTGAGAAATGCACAGCTACTGTAAGTGGAAAAGAGGGTCAACAATGCCAATTTGCAGCATCACTGTTCCCATTTGCATGCCTCACTGTGCCCATTTGCAGCCATAGGTCCCCTGAACTTCAAACTCGGTAGTTACGGGTTCCTAGATGCCCCCTAGCTGCAGCCAAAATTTGGGGTCTCTGAACCCAAAGGGTCCCGAAATGACATTGCTGCAGATGGACACAGTTGACTGAATGTGGGGCCCCATATCTCGGGGCCACTAAGTGCTAAGAACCCCAAATTTGGTATGCAAACCCAGTGGAACTAGCACCATAACATTTCCAAAGCTGGGGTTTCTAGCACCAAGTGGCTCCGAGATACAGGGCTGCAAAAATCAGTTCAGAAAATGTCAAGCACTTTTTTGCAGCAGAGTATGACATTTTCCAAACCAGTTTTGGGGCCCCGTATCTCAGGGCCACTTGGTGCTAGGAACCCCAGCTTTGGATATGTTATGGTACCAGTTCCACTGGGTTTGCACACCAAATTTTGGGTTCCTAGCACCAAGTGGCCCTGAGATATGGGGCCCCAAAGTCGGTTCAGAAAATATCAAGCTCTTTTCTGCAGCAGAGAATGACATTTTCCGAACCGATTTTGGGGCCCCGTATCTCGGGGCCACTTAGTGCTAGGAACTTCATCTTTGGATATGTTGTGGTACCAGTTCCACTGGGTTTGCACACCAAATTTGGGGTTCCTAGCACTAAGTGGCCCTGAGATACGGGGCTCCAAAGTCGGTTCAGAAAATGAAATTTTTTGCTGCAGAAAAGTGCTTGACTCGAATATAAGTCGAGGGGGGCACTTTAGGCACAAAAAAAATGTGCTGAAAAATTCGACTTATACTCGAGTATATACGGTAAACTGAACTGAGAGAGTGGTATTAAAATAGTCCCCATCATCGGTGTTGGTGGCAATAAAAACAACTCCCATCATTGATGTCAGTGACCTCAATAATGACGCCCTAAATTACTGTCGGTGGATGTTCAGCCGCTTGATTATTTTTACAGGAGGCGGAAGGGGACACCCACCCTCCTGCCGACCTCCAGTGCTTCTACCGGCTCACCCGTGCAATCGGCGAGGCGGAGAAAGAATCTGCCGGTGCCGGAAGTTCACCATAGAGAATACCGCAAGCCAGATGGCCCTGGCAGCCTCTATGACCTTCAGAGGCCCGAGTGCGACGTTATGACATCATGCCTGGCCTCTGCATTTGAAAACATTCCGTTGCCTTGGCTGGGAAGCCAAGATCTTTTTTTATTTTTTTTATTTCAGGGTTCCCAACCTAGAGGTGAGATGTGGGGACTTATAGACCCCAAAGCTCGCTGTAAAGAGGACCTACTATGCCTTATTCCTATTACAAGGGATATTTACATTCCTTGTAATATGAATAAAAGTGATCAAACAAATAAAAAAATAATGTAAAAAGAAAGTGTCAAAACAAAGAAATAAAAGTAAAATCATGAAAAAAAAAAGCAAAGCCCCCCCGTTCCCCCCCCCGTCCCCGCGTGCTCGCTCGCAGAAGTGAACACATATCTAAACGGCGTTCAAACCACACATGTGAGGTATCGCTGTGAACATTAGAGCAAAAGCAAAAGTTCTAGTGCTAGACCTCCTCTGTAACTCTGAACCGGTAACCTGTAAACATTTTTTTAAAGTGTCGCCTATGGGGACTTTTAGGTGCCAAAGTTTGGCACCATTCCACGAGTGTGCACAATTTTAAATTGTGACATGTTGAGGATCTATTTACTCGGTGTAAACTCTTCTTTTACATTTTTTTTTTTAATGCATGAGACAGTTTTTTTCTAAATACTGTGCGAGATAAAAAGTTGCAATAACCACCATTTTATTCCCTAGGGTCTCTCCTAAAAAAACATACATAATGTTTGGGGGGTTCTGAGTAATTTTCTAGCCAAAAAAAAAAAGTTGATTTTTACATGTAGGAGAGAAGTGTCAGAATTGGCCTGGGTAGCAAGTGGTTAAGTAATAATTATATATGACCGGCTTTCTATATCTTGTTTGCCATATCCCATTTAATGGAATTACAATGGGCATTGCTTCGTTTCCTATTTTAAAAGTTTTTTTTCTTTTCTTTTTACAGGGAATAGCTTTTTAATGCATACTTTAATTTTACCTAGAACTTTTGATTTGCGATAAAGCGGTAAATTAAACTGTGCTTTTCTGGCCTTGCAACGATATGTTCCCAGTTAGTTGTGCACTGTCAAATTATCTTTGTATGTGAAGTCTTTCCAATTAATTTTTACGTTCTGGATCTGTAATTGAAACCTGTCATCCTTGACCTAAATATAATTAACTGGATTAGATTCCAAAACGCTTATTGCTTTACAATAACACGTATATGCTTCATGCATTGTGCCAATCAAATTCTTTGTAGTGAAGGAAGCAATGAGAAAAAACTGTAAAATAATACAGCTCTGTAAAGAAATGTTGTAGCGGGTAAGACCAGCAAGTTCCGCTAAACATCTCTGGAGACTAACACTTGTAGAAAGTTGTCACATATGATTAAAGGAGTCATTGGCAACAATCAGACTTGACATTGTTATATCAGGGGTTAGCAAAAGCATAATTAGCAAAGTGATTAACGACAAAAGAAATGCTGTGTAATGCTCAGGGATCAATTTTCCATTTAAAACACTTACGCCATTATTTAAACTTACATGTGGTTAGTTAATTATATAGTTTACAATACTGAAAAGCTGGATTTCTCAAGGCACACAAGCTGTTCTGTCCCATCTGCAGTCCAGCTATTAAAAATGTGATTTGCACTGACTCCAAACAGACTGTTTTTACCCTGGGAAGATCCACGGAGCAGGTGTTCTTATGATATTACTTTGTAGTACAGTTAATATGGCCCTTCTAACAAAATTGCTTCTCTCACTTGGTTTCTCCTTGGAGTATATGTAACAGTTATCTGTAGAAGGTGGTATATTCAGGGTCCAGAAGCATGGTACATGCTGTAAAAATAGAATTGATGCAGCTTTAAAACCTATTTAATAAAGTGATTGTAAAGGATCGTTTTTTATTTTTTTTAAATAAACATATACCTACCCCCACTGTGCAGCTCGTTTTGCACAGAGGGGCCCCAAAGATCCTCTTCTGGGGTCCATCGGTGGCTCCCACGGGTCTTCCTCGCATCAGATAAACCCCTAGGAGAAGCGCTCTCCCGAGGGGGTTACCTTAAGGGCGCACTCCCGAGTCCAGCATTTGCGTCCACAGACACGAATGCTAGACTCGCCCCCTCGCGTCATTGGACTTGATTGACAGCAGCGGGAGCCAATGGCTGCGCTGCTATCAATCTATCCAATCAAGAGCCGGGATCCCGTGGAGAGAGAGACAGCACGTCCCTGCTGAGGAGATGAAGAGGCTCAGGTAAGTAAAATGGGGGGGCTAGGGGGCCGGCGACTGCCAGGTGTCTTTTCACCTTAATGCATAGGATGCATTAAGGTGAAAAAGCATGAGGGTTTACAAGCCCTTTAATTTCTTTACTGCTTTTGACAGGGCTCCTTCTGTCACTCATTTTTAAGCATACATCTGTCGTTGGAAATGTATTTAAAGCATTTTCAATTTTTTTATGATTGTGCCTCTACCAAAGCAAACCACCAACAGTACACTGTTAATTAAAGAGAAATAACTGAACTATATTAAAATAAATGTTAGGCAGTTTTTGTTTTGTTTTTTATGATTTTTTTTTATGAATCACTTCTTCTAAGAAATGTCTTTCCCTTTCTGCTGAGCGAAAGTACAGAATAATGTAGCTCTCATGTGCAAGAGTTAAATCATTAGTGGTCACCCTATGCTCAAAGAAAATAAGCATTCAAGAAGTAGCATCAGCGAAATGAAGGGGGGGAGTGCAAACATTGCATGTTAAAGGAGACTAAACTGGGAGGTATTTTTGCCATGTAGAATAGGATGTAAAAACCACCGCAAGCCATGCATCCTGCTTCTCATATATTCCATTCTTGAAGATTGTACAGTATGGATTATTTATATAGATATTTATTGCTATCTGGGGCTGTTTGCAAGAAAATTTGAATACTTTTCTGTCCCAATGGACAATGGTTTTTTCAAACAGGAAGTGAGGGAAAATCTGCAACAGGAACACAGACGGAAAGACAGGAATGAATAGCTGTTCTAGCCTTTGCCTTCTCTACTAAATAACATTTTTAAATCTCGGTGTTGCTGTTGCAGACATGCCCTCAACTCCCTTCTAAAAAAATGTTGTCACCAAGACAGTGTGAGGAACTCCCTCTAATGGAGTACCAATAGCAGTAAAAACCCCAAAGGTGTTCTAACCTTTCCTCAAAAAATCTTTTTAAAAAAATGAAAAGTTTTGACTGGACATACACTTAAACATTTCACCTTCTGTGAATGCAGTGACACAGCAGCTAGTTTGTAGTCCAGCATATGTATTCTCCTCCTCTCTATATTTTGCTGTTTCAGTATGAAGTTCTAGGCACTAAAAGTTTCTACAGAAACATGGTAGCCTTGTCCAGATCTGCTCAGCACCTCCTCCCAAAAACATCCATAGACGTAGACAATGACCTTCGTGGCCTAGAAATAAATCCAGCCCTATGTTAATGAGGAGGGTAAACCAAAAATAAAACTTCTAAATTAGGCATATAATAAGTAAACCTGGCCATTGATCTATGTTTTTTTTTTCTTAGTCAGCGGTCTGATTAAAAAAAAAAAAAAAAAAAAAACAGATTCCCTCATCTACACAATAGGGGTGGATAGAGGAATCCTCTCTTCTGTGCTATTGTATTCTGACAGTGCGGACTCCTCCACTGTCAGATCGCACTGATCAGTGCTGCAGCTGATTGGTCGAAAGTTTACCAACTGTCCTGTTTAAGAAAAATCGATCATTAGATTGACTTCTCTTGGATAGGAATGACCATTGATGGATCGAAATTTAGCTGGTCCTCACTAAAGCAGACACATTTTGATCCATCTATAGCCAGCTTAAGATTCTTTAAAGGAAAGGGTTGCACATCTAGTAGTGTGTGGGAATGTGGTCATAGCATGTGTATTTGACCTTTTCAGTTATGTTAATGCTGTTTGTGGGTAAGAATGGACAATGTTCCTCATGCTCTGAACAAATTTCTTGCTTTTGATTGAAAAAGATATACTTGGTGAAGAAGACGCATCTCCAACATAACTGATCTGACCATGAAGAAATAAAAGCTATCCAGACATAAAGTTATTCAATTCAAACAGCACAATGTGCCCTGTATGTCTTACTTTAGGCCCAGCCTTTATTTTATCATCATTCAATGGTGGTGGAGGGAACTGTAAATCTTTACATAATAGCCTATAAAAAGCAGAATCAAATGTATTATTTAATATAAAGTCCCCATTTCACACTGGTCTAATGATTTGTGAAAATGTAGAATTTTTGTATTACAGTACTTGAAACAGTGAAGAGAAGCTGAGATTCGATTTTGAATGCAATGTTCCAGTAGCACTAAAGTGATTAACCACAATCTCTTTATTCTCCTGAATCGTTCATGAGTAGTCAGACAGAGATTTTCTTTAAAAATAACATTCACTGTCTTTGCAGGGAAATCATTGAAAGGTGTATTGTTGAAGTGTTACTGTGGACATTTACAAAACCATTTTTCTCAGTTTTGTTAGAATTTAATCAGCTTACTGTTTGAAAAAAAAACCTGGCAGTACAGTGCGTTTAGTTCCAAAAATAAATGTGAATGAAGGCCAATTAACCTCTCCGATTTTTCTATCAGTAACTGATAAATTGCAAGCAACTGCAATTTGAATAATGTTGTGGTCCTTTCTTATTCCCAGGAAAATGAGAAACATACTTAAAGAACTATGATGAGAAAAGACTTACGTCCATCAAATTTAATATTATCTAAATTCTTAATGTGTACTATAGTGAGGTAAAGAAAAACACTCAGTGGTAGTTGCATCAAACCCTTTGATCAGTCCATGCATTACATTTACTCGCTACAATATGTTTAATAGACACGTCTTACAAACGTAATATTGTTGAGCAAGACGATAAGGTTAACAGTTTAATTGATTTTTTTTTTTGTTCCTGATCATACTCATTTGAGTATGTCTCATACCTAATCCATCCCAAATTCTGTCAGTACTATCTATTGTTGCGAGACAGAGGCCTGTGCCTCTTGTTAGCAATACATACGTTAGGTAATATTGAGCTGATCAGGTGCTGACACCCTTTAAACACTTTGCTGTAAGCAGACAAACTAAGCTATTCTTAAAACAACGTGGATGGTGGTACTCCAGTTTAAAATCTCCAACTTCTTTATTTAATTATGCTCATAAGGCAAAGAACAAGGATGACGGTTTTTGTGCATTTTATGCCCAAGAACATTTAAAGGATACATTCACCTTATCTTCCCAGCAGCCTTGGGAGCATAGTAAGTCTGGAGCAGGACAGCGTGGAGACTCTCAGGGACAAAGCAGTGGTCAAAAGTTACATAATTAACCAGGTTGAAAAAAAGACATAAGTCCATCCAGTTCAACGATAAAAATAAATAAAAATATCATATAATCCCATATACACAATCCTATACCCACAGTTGATCCAGAGGAAGGCAAAAACCCCCAGCAAAGCATGATCCAATTTGCTACAGCAGGGGAAAAAATTCCTTCCTGATCCCAAAGAGACAATCGGACATGGTTTCTCAGGAGGAGCATGGACCTGAGCGGCAAGAATTTTGTCACCCAATGGGGAAGTGAGACTGGTGCGAACCGTAGCCAAAATACGATCAGGAGGAATCACAGGAACCGGAATCGACTCCATCTTGGCAGTGGAGGAAAATTGTTGCAACAAAGCGCCGGCCCTTACATTCTTAGTACCAGGTAAGAATGAGACAATGTAATTGAAAGTTGACAACGAAAGAGCCCATCGTGCCCTTCTGGGAGAGAGGCATTTAGCCTCAGACAAGAATGTGAGATTCTTATGGTCAGTAAGAATGAGAACTGGCACAGTGGTACCGTCAAGAGATGCCTCCATTCCTTAAGGGCTAAAATGATCGCTAACAACTGTTCCCAATCTTGTAATGGCACTCCACAGGTGACAGTTTCTTGGAAAAGGTAGGTAGGACGTTGAGACAGAAGGGCGCCAACTCCAGTCTGCGAAGCATCAACCTCAAGGATAAAGAGTAATGTAGGATCAGGATGTGCCAACACAGGAGCAGAAAAAAAGGCAGCCTTGAGACTCTGAAAGGCCTTAACGGAGTCCGGAGACCAACTCTGTGGGTTACCGTCCTTTCTGGTCATATCAGTCAGGGGTTTGACCAGGGACTAGAAGTTACGAATAAACTTCCAATAATAAATGGCAAAGCCAGGAAAACATTGCAGAGGTTGTATACCTACAGGTCGGGCCACTGTAGGACTGCTGAAAGTTTCTCTGGGTCCACTGAAAAAGCAGCAGTGGAAATTACATAACTCAGGAATTTAACCTGTTCACGATGGAACTCGCACTTCTCCAACTTACTATAGAGATTGTTTTCTCTCAGCTTACAAAGCACACAACAGACACCTGTGTGGTGGCTCTCTAGGTACTTGGAAAATATGAGGATATTGTCAAGATAAACCCACACATTTAGCTGCAACATATCTCGGAGGACATTGTTGATAAATTCCTGGAAAACTGCCGGAGCGTTGCAAAGGCCAAATGGCATTATGAGGTACTCATGGCCTGTTCTGGTATTAAACGCAGTTTTCCATTAGCCGCCCTCCTTAATCCTCACAAGATTGTATGCCCCTCCCAAATCAAGCTTTGTGAAAATCGTTGCTCCCTTGAGGCGGTCAAATAATTCTGTAATCAATGGAATTGGATAAGCATTCTTAATCGTGAGACAATTGAGACCCCTATAATCAATAGCAGGTCTCAGTTCACCACTCTTCTTTTTCACAAAGAAGAAATTAGCATGGAAGAAGACGAGGATTTGCAGATGAAACCTTGAGAAAATGCGTCTGCAGCATACTCCTCTATGGCCCTATCCTCCGAGACAGGCAAAGGGTAAACCCGGCCACGAGGGGGTATGGAACCAGGTTGAAGGTCAATTGCGCAATCATATGACCTGTGTGGAGGCAAACTACCTGCTTGACCTTTGTCAAAGACATAGTGAAAATCACGAGCAGGGAGGAGAGTGAAGAGGTGCACAGGACCTTAGCCAACTTCTGAAAGCATGTCTTACTGCATTGTGGTGACCAGGAGAGAACCTCAGCACAAAGCCAATCGAAAGAGGGGTTGTCCCTCTGTAACCCAAGATAACCGATAACCAGTGGAAATTTAGGTGAGGAAATAATTTGGAATTGAATTATCTCATGGTGAAGAGCCCCTACGGTCATGGACAATGGAGCAGGCTTATGAGTCACATGGGCAGGCTGAAGAGATCTCCTGTCAAGAGCCTCAATGGCAAGTGGAGTGGCATGCAGCTGCAGCGGAATCGAGTGCTTCAATACAAAGGCAGCATCAATGAACAGGCCTGTAGCCCCAGAGTCGATTAGAGCCTGTATATGGACGGACTACTCAGCCCAAGAAAGGGTAACCAGAACCAGAGGCTTAACCCTCTGGATAACTGGGGATGAAACAACGCCACCTAAGGTCTGTCAATGACAGGACCTCAAGGTTTGGGCGTTCCCTGGATGGGTAGGACAAGGCTTCAAAAAGTCACCCGCCTGCGCACAATAAAGGCACAATCTCTCCCTCCTCCTAAGGGCTCTCTCCGCAGAGAGACACATGAAGCCTAAGTGCATGGGTTCACCTTCACTGACCGACTCGGTACCAGGAGTCATGGGAGGTGAGGGAGGTAAGGCTGGGACTGCAAAGCTCAGAGACAAATGTACAGGAGGCTTCCGCAAGCGCTCCTTAAAAGAGAGTCTTTCTCTGAGTCTGGAGTCAATGAGAATGACAAATGTGATCAGCTTCTCCAGCTCAGTGGGTATATCTTGAGCTGCTATCTCATCTTTGGTATCCGAGAGACCATGAGAAAAAGCAGCCACAAGGGCCTCGTTGTTCCAAGCAACCTCTGCTGCCAAAGTACAGAATTCAATGGCGTAATTGGCAACAGTTCTCGTATTCTGTTTGATGCACTTGGAGCGGACGGTTCAGGAATGTCAAATACCCTTTTAAAAGAAGCCACAAACTCTGGGTGACTCAGCACAATGGGTTTTTGCATCTGCCATAGAGGGTTTGCCCAGGCCAAGGCTCTCTCAGAAAGCAAAGATATCACAAAACCTACTTTGCTTCTGTCTGTGGGAAACACCTGGGGCAGCATCTCAAAGTATATCTCAACCTGGTTGAGAAACCCTCTGCATTGGACTGGATCGCCCCCAAATCGCTGGGGAAGCAGAGCGGAACCAGACATACCTCTTATAGAGGTAATACTCGAGGCGGGTGCCTCCAGAGACTGGAGCAGCAGCAGGGACAGCCTGCAACACAGGTTGTACTGGAGCAGCCACAGTGGGAGATTCCAGGTGAACCGTACGACTCAGGAGCGTCAGTAACGCCATGGCAAACTGATCCATGCGGTGATCCTGCTCATCCAATTTGGAAAAATATTAGCAACAAGTGGATTGACTGCATCTTCTGAATTCCTGGCCTTCGCCTACTGTCAGAAACCATGAATCAGACGGAGACAGAAGTACAATTAAATCACACTTGTTTAATAATAAAAATAAAATAGAACAAACGTAGTCAATACAAAGCCCAAGTATGGTAACCGGAACGGATAGTCAGACAAGCCAGAAAATCAGGAAGCCATGAATCAGTGTAGTGGAACAGCAAGCACGATCTGGAGCCAGAAGGAACATCAGCCAAGCAAGTCTTTAACAGGCATGTAGGAGAGAGTCTCTGTGATGTTGACTAGGCGAAGGCAGAGCTCATCTGGGCTGGACGGCTTAAAGTAAGCAGGACTGACTAGCAGGATATCATCAACAGGTTAGTCACTGTGGAGAGGTTTGGAGTTGGCAATTAACTGACAGCTGAGCAGCCAGCTCAGAGAAGGAAGGGCTGAGCCCAGCCCTGACACTTTTACACTTATCCTTTGCCCCTGTTTGCCAATTTAATGTCCTGTCTACCATTCTGGACATTAAATCTTTTGCTGAGAAAACATTTTGATCAGGGAGCCTCAGAGACTGAGATTGCATCAAGTGTGGCTCCAGTTGATGATAATGTCTTCCTCTTTCTCATTTGATCATTTTATTATTATTATGATTTCTAATTTAGAAAGTTTACTATCTGAATCTGATGTGGGGTTCCATGGGATTAGAAATAATCTTGTCTCCACTGGAGAGAGATATTTCTATCCCATTCAGGCTAGGAGTGAAGTGGTAGACTCGTTACAGCAGGTAGTAGAGGTGGAGCTCAGCAAACTTAAAGAGCTGACAGAGTCTCAAACACACCGTGCTAAATATAACTTAAGCCTAGGGGAACATGAGGCACTGCAAAAACATTAAGGTTAGAACTAATATAATAATCCGTCAAGCCGGATAAAGGTGGGGCAGTGGTAGTTCCTAATACAGAAGACTATAAGTTAGAAGCACTTAGACAATTAAATGACACCAGCACCTATAATCCACTGGATTCTGATCCTGCTGACAGTATTCAACAGGGCTTGTTGCAAGTTTTGAATGATGGTGGAGAAATGGGAGTTTTTGAACAGACAATTCTTATTTACAGATAAACCTGTAACCCCAATATTCCACCATCTTCCAAAGGTGCACAAGCAGCAATCCCCTGTTCAGGGACACCCAATAGTAGCAGGTATTGGATCATTGGACCATTAGTAAGACAGCATTTACAACCCTTGGCCAAACGCTTACCTGGTTATCTTAGAGATACAGGCACATACACATAAAATGGTCGTCCAATAGTTGTTGGATCACAGTGGATGTTAAAACACTATACTCCTGCATACCACACCACTTGACACTCCAAGCTGTTAAATATGACCTTACACATTATAGTTGTTATAAGCGGGAGTTGAATTTCTGTGCATGGTCATAGAATTCCTGCTAAAATACAACTATTTCACGTTTGACTCTAAATGTTGTTTACAGTTCCTCGATGGGCTCAAAATTTTCCTCTTCTCCCAACATAACCCATATGGAGAGGAGAATTCATCGATTGGTATTGTCGCTTCCTAGATTATTTGATCTTTGTATGGAAGGGGCCAGCCCATATATTGGATTCATTTTTGGCTTATCACAATACTAATCATCCGGTCAGCAGTGAATATTTGGATTTGACTTTGGTGGGATGTGTGGATAGTGGAATGGTCTCCACCAAAACCTACAGGAAACAATGTGCAGGTAACTCACTCCTGCTGGCATTGAGTTGTCACCCAGCCCATACGGTACGGACATTTCCAACAGGTGAGTTCATTAGAGCAAGGAGAAATTGTTTCACTCGTGAGGTTTGCTAAAGAATGTAACATTGTTTCCAGTAGGTTGAGAGAACAGAGATATAGCGGACACTTGATAGAGGTAGAAGGTTGACAGAAAATAGAGATTGTGGTGATCTGATTAGGAACTCCTCTGCCACCAGTATGACGACACGGTCCCATGGGAGGGGAGGTGTTCATTTGTGACCACTTACTCACAGCAAAATAACCAGATTGTCTCTATCATTAAACAATACCTCCCTTTATATGCGGACATATTCAAAATATTTTAACCACTTCAGCCCCGGAGGATTTTATCCCCTTCCTGACCAGAGCACTTTTTGCGATTCGGCACTGTGTCACTTTAACTGACAATTGCGCGGTCGTGCGACGTTGTACCCAAACATTATTGACGTCCTTTTTTCCCACAAATAGAGCTTTCTTTTGGTGGTATTTGATCGTCCCTGCGGTTTTTATTTTTTGCGCTATAAACAAAAAAAAAAACGACAATTTTGAAAAAAACTATTTTTTTTACTTTTTGCTATAATAAATATCCCCCAAAAATATATAAAAAAACATTTTTTTCCCTCAGTTTAGGCCGATATGTATTCTTCTACATATTTTTGGTAAAAAAAAATCGCAATGAGCGTATATTGATTGGTTTGCGCAAAAAATGTATAGCGTCCACAAAATAGGGGATAGTTTTATGGAATTTTTATTTTTCATTTTTTTATTAGTAATGGTGGCGATCTGCGATTTTTATTGGGACTGCGTCATGGCGGACACATCGGACATTTTTGACACTATTTTGGCACCATTGCCATTTATACAGCGATCAATGCTATAAAAATGCATTGATTACTGTAAATGGCACTGGCAGTGAAGGGGTTAACCACTAGGGGGCAGTAAAGGCGTTTCTCGGGGGCCACTTGGTGCTAGGAACTGCAGCTTTGGATATGTTGTGGTACCAGTTCCACTGGGTTTGCACACCAAATTTGGGGTTCCTAGCATCAAGTGGCCCTGAGATATGGTGCCCCAAAGTCAGTTCGGAAAATGAAATTTTTTGCTGCAGAAAAGTGCTTGACTCCAGTATAAGTCGAGGGGGGCACTTTCAGCACAAAAAAATGTGCTGAAAAACTCGACTTATACTCGAGTATATACGGTATGTTCTTGTGTGTGTACGTGTAGGCTTGGAAAATTTTTTTTTCGTACCAAAGGCATTATTTGATATATACAAATACAACAGAAGGTACATAATGTTATTACAGGTGGAGCCAGAAACAGAACAATATAATATTCAATCTGGACACAAAATAGTGTACCCAATAGAAATTAATATAATACAATTTTTTTCCCCCATAAATCAAATAGAGATCTTATACCATGTAGGGCGAAAACCCGGGCAATTTAGCTAAAGATTTTAGGTACACATCAGAATATGTTGTAAGCTGAAAAAAATACTGCGCTATCCCCAAGTGAAAAAAAAATTATATGTGAACAAGCTGCAACCATACAATGTGAGACACATCCATCTGTTGTACAAATCAAAATTTAAAGGCTGCGCTACAATAAATGACATGAAATGAATGAAATATAAAAATGCATCTTAACAAATATCCATTTCTATGCGTGAATTATAACAGTGATGACATAACCCACACAATAATAACCAAAAAAATTGATAAACAACGTTAAGTCCAAACTGCAAAGTGCACAAAAGTATATAGTTCATATAAGAGCAAGATTTATGCCAGGAAGAGTGGTGAACATCCGAATGGTGTATAGCATATGATTGAATCACCCAGGGTTCAGTGATGATAGAAAAAACTCCTCCACCTATGTAGAAAGATGTCCCCTTACCGACTCCTAAGATCTCTTTTCAGGAGATCAAGCAGGCATATGGCTGTGTAACCCCAGCCTCGGGTACAGACCAAGAAGGTGACACTCATAAACTTCTAGGATGGGAATCCTCTGTGTGGCGAATGGTCACTCGGTTGTCATGTAAAAATAAGTAACAAAGGCTCCCATAGCGTAACAAGTTTAAACACTTTATTAAAAAAGTTAAAAGAATCACACTCACATTGTAGTAGAAATCAAAATCGCATAATCAATTGCCGGACGGCTGCACACTGCTGCCCGTGTCTTCCGGGATCAGCGAGGATCGTGGTGACGTCAGCACGTCGCTCCTCCCTACGCCGTTTCGTCAGAGGTGACGTCTTCCAGGGGCATGGGTGGCGTGCTGACTCACCACCTATAAGTATCCTAACAAACCGATAGAAACGCCCCCATTCGAGCTCAAGGTGTCCCGCGATCGCCATTTTGAAAGAGGGCAAAAATGCCCTTCTCTAGCACGGATGGATCTGTGGCTTGATTGTGTGTATGAGATATCTGATATACATATCAGAATATGTACCTAAAATCTATATGGTCATCTTTAGCTAATGTAGTTGGTCTACCCGACTAGTGGAATCACGTAATTCCCAATAGGATAGAGGTCAAGGAACCCTGAGCTATCAGGACTTGGGATACATCCATCAAGCCTAGAGATAATCTGTCTGGCATGGAAAAAAAAAAAAAAACGAGAAATTGGGAAGAATGTTGTCTGAGATTAGCTGGTATTTGTAAGTAGGATATTGAGTTGAAACTGATACGGAGAGAGTGTTGACAAAGGCATCTAAGATAAGGTATAGTATAGAAAGTAAAGAAAGGTATGGCTGTGGTGTGTGTGTGTGTGTGTGTGTGTGTGTGTGTGTGTGTGTGTGTGTGTGTGTGTGTGTGTGTGTGTGTGTGTGTGTGTGTGGGGTGAGATATATGATCAGAGAAGAATTGGAAAGCAAGGGCCGAAGGTGTCCAAAAGTGGGGAGGGGGGGATGCAGGAACCCCATCCTCCTCCACCAGTACCTGGACATGGCTAGATCAGGACTTTGGCGTAGTCATCTATCGTTGAATGTTGCCAACAGGACCAGATTTGGAGGGTATCTCCTTTGCTTGATGAACAAGCTCCTCCTTTTTGGCAATTTTCTTTGTACGTCAAAACCAGTCTGTTATAGTCAGTTGAGCGGTCGCACACCATCATGCTGGAATTCACATCTTGGCCGCATTAAAATAACGCAAATTTCAAAATGGATGAGTATTTTTTTATCTATTATGTTGTTATTATTTGTTTATTTTTTGAAAATAGATGTGAAACACAGCGCTAACTAGTGAGGCTAACAGAAGCTGCTGCATACAGTCTGACAAAAACAGTGAACTAATATATGAAAAAAATGCAGCGCATATAAATATATAATAAACTCATACAGTTGTGAAGAGGTACTAGAAAAATATTAACAAGCCAAGGGTGAATAGAACATAGTGTCCATAAACGAATGTGAATGTCCCACTACACAGGAAATGGGGGTACTCCAGGGGATGGTGGTAATCTAATGGTTGTCAGAAGTCACCTTGCATCATAAACCGGCCTTTCAACAGGATGAGCCAATAGGCAGAGATAAAAAAGAGACTCTTACCAGATCCCGTAGATTCCCATGTCAGGGACAGGGAATCGCATGCGCAGTGTGTCACCAAAGATGTGGAATGGAAGGTGTGGATTCTCAGATCCTGTAGACTGCGGTCTGGTAATCTATGCAGACCGCAGTCTACAGGATCTGAGCATAGATAGAGGATAGAATAGAGCTCTCCTGTTAGAGCATAGCTTCAAAATTTGTTGGCTTGGCAAGAGTTTCTGATGCTGAAGGGAAAGAGCAAATATAGGACACTATTGCTTCTGCAACCACTGAGATTGATTAGATGAAGGTATCAAAAAAGGGTTGGTTGTTAAAGATGGATCCTCTTGGAGAACTTAGGCGAGTCTTCTGTGGTCCTGTTTGGAATCTGGCTCAAAGTCTGTTGCATGTAAGGCCATCGGAAAAGCCGGAGACCCAAAGAAAGGGGTCATGGGTTCCATAGAATTAGAGAGGCCCAGGCAGATGAGACACTATCCCACATGAGGATTGTCTAGTGAGTAGGATCACTGGGAATAGGGGAACCTTTGCGGTATGCGAAAGGGATCCAGGGAAGAGCACAAAGCTCGATAGGGTTCACAATGCCTTCCAGTTGAACCCACAGCTTAGAAGAAGGATGGTGGAACCAATCTAGAATATGGGTGAGCACTGCTGCCTTGTGGTAAAAAGAGAGATCAGGAACTCCCAAGCCACCCTGGGCTTCTCTGAAGAGAGAGCGTCCCCATTTGTATTCTAGGGTGCACCGAATTCTAGAGGAACTTGGAAAACAATTGTTGAAGTTCCGAAAGTAGGAACTGGGGAGATGAATAAGAATTGTTTGGAACATGTAGAGAAAATGGGGGAGGACATCCATCAGAGCATTTACACTACCCAACCTTTAAAGCCTTCTACTGGCATAGGTTGCTAAGTCCACTTGGGTCCTGAGAAGCAGTGGGAGGAAGTTTAAAAAGAAGAGCTGGGATCCCTCTGAAGGCACTTGAATGCCGAGATAATGAATGGAGAGGAGCAGGTCTTTGTACTTTGTTTTTTAATGCACCTAGTATTCTATTCCTGCAGGTGGTTGCATACCCCAGTCGGTGATCATCTTAAACAGAGGTGTGCCTTTCAATGAACGAATTAGAAATTCTGGGTGATATCGGAAGCAAGTGATTTGGTGATGATTGTGAACTTTGGGCGACAACTAACTAATTAGGCAGCCATGGTTGTGGTGGTTCGTGACAAATAAAGAAGCTACTAAAAAACTGCATTTGCTTCTCCATGAAAATCTCCTTGCTGAAAGAGTAAATGCTTATCAAATATGAATTTCTCTATGTAAAAAAACTCAAATCAAGCACGTATAAACTTTGGTGGAAATGAAAGCACTCCACAGAAGCATTTTGCCTTTCTTCACTTTTGATATAAACAGAGAAAGCAGGATTCTGATGGCTAAAGCACTCAGGAAAAATACGATTCTTGCAGGAGGATTTAAAATGTTGTAAAGACTAATATACAGTACATGGTGAACTTATACACTCACATGTGTCGGAGCATTGTGGGCTCTTTCATCAGACATACTGTGCTGATAACTAACCTAGTGAATAATAGCGTGAAAATGCACCTAAACTGAGCTTTGTACCAGTACAGAAGCAACCCCAGAAAACCGCTCTGACTGCTTTTTACCTGATACCCAAACATAAAAAAAGAAAGAACTCCTTTTGTCTGGACATCTTCAACTTCTTTCATGGGCATAATCCAGACGATGGTGGGGAAAACCTGTCACACAGCACATGCCTAAAGCTGACACCTGAGGCAGCAACTCACTGGCTGTCAAAGAATGATTGCTCACTCTCACCTATCCTTTCTTACGCTCCCGACAACACCCTGGCACAGATCTCAACTCAGAACTGCAGATCTCTCCTGAATAACTTACAGCTGCTATGCAATTCATCACACAGGGTAAAATCTCTTTTTTTTTTTTTTTTAACCACTTTAGCAACCAAGATATAGACTACAATGAGCACCTCTTTAACACTGCTTTGATCTCATTAAGCAATGGGATATAATTTGCCGGATATAACTTCTTGACAGATGATGTCAATTTGATTCCCAGGTATGGCAATTGTCTTCTCACCCACGTGAATGTAAATTCCGTTTGTAGTGCAATTTCTTCATCTTTTTCTACTCCTAAATTTAATATTTCTGTTTTGTTGGGATTTATTTTAACGTTTGAGAGTTCCCCATACTTTTTA
Source organism: Lithobates clamitans (assembly GCA_037952925.1). Lineage (NCBI taxonomy): Eukaryota > Metazoa > Chordata > Amphibia > Anura > Ranidae > Lithobates > Lithobates clamitans. The sequence goes on from JBBGZY010000232.1 coordinate 7,069,054, forward strand.
TCTCTTTTATTATATTTGTCAGTGTTACTCTTGGGTTTGTTACATACATGAGGATGTCATCCGCGTATGCCGCAATTTTATGTTCCTCTTCCCCCACTCTTGCCCCTCCTATATCTCAGTTGTTCCTTAATGTCGCAAGATTGGGTTCCATCAACAATACATACAAGAGCGGCTAGAGTGGGCATCCCTGCCTTGTTCCGTTGTACATTTCGAAAGAGGGTGACAGCTTCCCATTGACTTTCATCATCGCCATTGGCCGGTTATATACGTTTTTAATCCATCTCACGATTCTCGGTCTCAATCCCAAGCGTTGTAGCGTTTCCATCATGAATCCCCAGTTCACTCTGTCAAATGCTTTTTCAGCGTCAATTGACAAGAGCAGTACTAGGGATCCCCAATTTTTCTTCTTCTGCAACATTAATACTGTTTTTATGCTGTTATCCCTGCCCTCTCTGCCAGGTACAAACCTCGTTTGGTCTGGGTCTACCCAAAGTGGTATTATTTATTTTAATCTAGAGGCCAAGATTTTAGCATAGATTTTTATATCAGCATTCAATAAAGCTATCGGCCTATAATTTGAGCAAACATTCTTGACTTTTCCCAGTTTAGGTATTAACACAATATGGGCTAATAGTGACTCCTTGTCTCTTCATCTTCTCCCAAGTTATTTAGGTATTCACAGAGCTTAGGGACCAGTTGGTTCTGAATTTTTTTTTAATAATATTTAATCGTGTACCCATCTGGTCCTGAGCTTTTGCCTGTGGGGGGTTCTTTTATTGCCAGTTTGATTTCATCTTGTGTAATAGGTTTTTCCAAATCTAGCAGATGTTCCGCTTGGCGAAGAACAGGTGCATGCTGTAGGGAACGCCCGGCCTCGTCTCCTGATCCCTCTAATGGACTTCTGCTGAGTTCGCTCCCACCTCCCCTTGCCTCTGTACCTTATGAGAACCGTATGGAAGCTGGATAAAACTCCTGCCATATAGGAAAAGAAAGAAGGGTCCCGGCGCGCAGCTGTGTGTCTGTTGTGCAGGTGGACAGAGGAGCCCGTGGCTGTGTTTGCTGTGTCGGACCTGAGTCCCAGTTATTACAGCCATCTTCCTGCTCCTATGCCTCCCCTTTTTCCCGCTGTTTGCGGGAGGAGGAGAACATTAGATCGGAGTGTTCCCTTATCCCCCCTCCTTAGTTTACCTGTTGTCCGGGGTAGAGAGTGAGAGGACACCCCGCAGGAACCGGTGATAGGAGGAGTGGAAGAGACTCTCGCGCATCTGTGATCCGGCGTTCCGGAGGACGATGGAGGAAGTCGCCGAAGATCAGGGGACAGGCCGAGGGTTACCGAGGAGAGCCGAACAGAGCCGAGCGCTGCAAAGAAGAGCCGAGGGAAGGCATGATTGGAGAGCACTCGTTAGAGACTTTGGGGGTTTTGGACGGGTCTCCCCCCCCGCCAGATAAGTAAAAAGTGCTCTTTTTGTTCATACTTGCTTTTACTTGAATATTTTCTAACTTTCATACATACTTGCCTGAGGAAACACTAAGTACAAAGATATGAGTGACCTAAGAGATTGAGTGCACAGAGCTTGCCATAATAAACTGTACTTATTTTGAGATATTAATTTAAAGTACTAATTGGAATTTACAAAATGTTTTCTTGGTGGATGTGCTCCCTCTGGTATTAGCCATATAACAAATATAATAAACTAAGGAAAAGGAAACCTCAAATACGGAGAGGAAACGGACAGCCAACCCCCCCCCCCCCCCCCACTGTTCCCCCTCTTTTTTTTTGTTTTCTTTTTGCATTTTTTCTTCCTTTTGAGTGAACTTTTAAAATAGCCCTAGCTTAAGTCCTAGCTCTGGCTCTATGAACAAATATATAAATCAAGGAGTCGATGGGGAAGGGGGAAGATAGACAACAGAAAAACAAAGTACTAAGGGACGTCAAATAGAGAATAAGGAAAAAAAGAAGAAAAAGGGTCAGAACAAGACTTTGCTAGAATGTAGCATATTTTCAGAATCCAAACTAGATCAGGACCCTGAGTTAGATGTACGTGCAAGAAAGGAAGAGGAACAACAGAAAACGGCTCAGTTTCGGAAAAGAAGCTGCTAACCTAATAAAATTGGATAGAGTACACAGAATAAGACGACTGCAAGGGCTACCGATGAAAAGCCCAAGAGACATAATTGTCAGGAAGCTGAGGGGAAAGTCACCACTTAAATATGAAGAAAAGATGATACAAATTTTCCAAGATTTATCACAAGAAACATTGAGACAGAGAAGGACATTAAAACCCTTGTTAAAAATTTTACAGGAACAAGAAATTCAATATTAATTGGGGCTTCCCCTCAAGTTTGATCACCAGAAGAAATGGATACACTGTGAAAATTAGGTTTATAGAATAAATGACTGACTTTTGCAAAGAATTGGAAATTCCAATACCAGAAAGTGTCAGAGACACAGCATCCAGACAAGGAAGAACAGTGCAAGATGAAGCACAATGGCACTTGATCTCTAGGAAATAGATTGTTAGTGTAAATATAACAAAATTATTAAACATTAAGTGTGGCAGGAGAGAAATAGAGGGGTTTGGATTGGGGGGTGATTCGAGGGGGATATGGGGGGGGGGGGACTTTGGACCTATGGCGTGCCCTGAAGTTGCCCCTGCAGTAGTAGGAGGGGTGGCCCTAGGGTGCCAAATAGAACTCCACCTCAGGCCAGAAAGAGCAGAGGGGCAAATTAATTAGCTGCTCTTTGACCCTGAGGTCAAATACCATCAACGGGGGGAGGGGTTGGGGGGGAGGGGAGAGAGAGGAGGTGGGAGGGAGGGAACAGGTCTGTTTTAGGCAGGTTTGCAGCAGCTCTTTGGGAGGTGAGGGGAACTGAAGATTAACTGAGAAATATGAGTAACATAGAAGTATTAACATATAATATTCAAAGATTAAATTCCCCAGAGAAAAGGCATATGGTTTTACGAGAGTTAGAAGGAAACGCTGCAGAAATAATATTTCTACAGGAGACACATATTGCGCAGGACACAAATGTTAAGTTATACTCAAGGAACATTCCAACATGGTATTACGGAGACTCTCCAATAAGGAGGGCTAATGGAGTAGCAATAGGCTTTGGTAAAAAGGTACGTTTTGAAGTAGAAAAGAGAAAAGTTGACTCGGAAGGACGCTTCCTTTTCCTGAGTGGGACCTTACAGGGCACGAAATACACGCTTGCAAACGTATACTGCCCCAATAAGAACCCCAAGAAATATTTGATAAGAGTACTAAATCACTTATTGAAATTTAAACAAGGCAAAGTAATACTGGCTGGAGATTTAAATTTTTCCATGGACCATAAATTAGACACTACATCAGCTGCAGTGGACAGAAAACATAAACAACTAAGAATGATAAAAAAAATTGCATGAACATCAATTAGTTGATATTTGGAGAATTCAACTTCCAACCACAAAAGACTATACATTTCATTTGGCAGTACATGGTACGTACTCAAGGCTAGATTACTTTTTGGTTGAACACAGAGCTTTGGATAAAGTGCGGGAAACAACAATAGGAATAACAACAGTCTCAGACCATGCACCAGTCATAATGAAGATGACATTACAAGGAGAAACTTATGGGAAAGGCCCATGGAGACTAAATGAGGAGTTAATAGATGACGAGGAAACAGAAAATATAATAATAGAGGAGATCGTCCAATATTTTAGTAAGACCAAAACGCCAGAATTATCAAAAGCAACTATATGGGAAGCGCATAAGGTGATTATAAGAGGGAAATTGATTACCATTGGGGCAAGAAAAGAGAAGGAAAGAGAAAACATCAAGGAGAAAATCATTAAGGAAATATATGACCTTGAACAAAGACAAAAAAAGCAAATGGAAGTGGAAACCCATAGATTCCCTAATTATAAAAAGAGATCAACTAAAAGAACTGATGGAGCAAGAAATTAGGAAGGAGTTCAACAAGATGTCACAGGAGAGATAAAAATGGGATAACAAGCCAGGGAGGCACCTTGCAAAAATCTTAAACAAAAAGAAGTCCTTAAACTATATAGAAAAGACAAAGAACGAAAGAGGAGAAATAGTAAATAAGACAACGGAAATTGCAGCCGCCTTCCATTCATATGACAGTGCACTCTACGCAATAAGAAACCAAGAGTCAAGGGGAAAAAAAGAAACAAGGAAAAGATACATACAAGAGTACTTAGAGATGGCCAATTTACCAAAAATCCAAGGAAAATCCCTACTTAATACCTAGCCTATAAAGCAGCATTTTAAAAAGCTGGCAAGCCGCATAGAAATAGTTTTTTAAATGAGATATGAATAAGGTTAAACAGTATCACTACTTGAGCAAAGAGTACAGATACTTATAAGAGTCTCTCAGATGGAAGCAGGTCAAGCTGCTAGAGATCAGCAATTCTCCTGCCTCCAACATCTACAGAATATTCTTGAAAATCATCAAAGGCTAAATGTCAAAATCAGGAACATACTGGAGGCTGCCTGGGGTGAAGACATGAGAGTGACAGTGGTGAAGATATTGATTCCTGTCTTAGCAAAGCACATAGCATTCTTTCTAACAGAAACCCAGATCCTAATTACTCTATAGATGAACTCTATAAACTACATGTCTTCAAAATCGAATGCATCATGCCTGGGTAAAGGGACCCTTTAAGTGTGGTAGACATCACAATCCTTCCAGGCCTTTCCAGCCACACACTGAACATGAAACAAGTGCTCATACCCGAACAGCAGCTGCATCTGATTGAATGCAGTCACAGTTCATCCAAATTTTTTCTGTCTGTTTTTTTAGTCAAAGTATGTCAGGAAGGAGGGTGCTGATAGGGCCTCTCATGGAGAGAATTTAAGCTGGTTCTTTCTAAAATTCGCATGGTGTATTGACAGCTTTCCCGCTGCACTTCAACAGTGAACTTCAGAAATCAAAGTTACTCAAAAAAGTGTTGTGTCTTCACCTATGTGCCTTGGGGTCAACTTTGGACAGAATTGACTTGCATTTCTACTGCCTGTGTAAGAGCAGGGACATTACTGCTGGCCATCCTAGGACCTTTGCCATCTATCAATAAAACAAATCAATCAACAAAATCAATATTGTCAGTGTCACAGATTATCCCCCCAAGGGGATAATCTGTGACACTGACAATATGATGCTGCGACTGTGTGACACTGTGCTTTATACGACAAATGCAGAGTATACCGATACCTACAGGAAGATCTTTGGCAAAATAGTAGCCAAACGTAACCCTTGACGGATACTGCTTGCACTGCACCCATCACATAATCTGAGTGTATAAACTGCTCACTGAGAATCCACATTAATCCTATTACTGGAGATATCTACACAGCACAAATCATCTGCTGCTTACGGTTGCTGTATGGCAAGGTTGTGGGGAGACCGATTTCCCTGTGCTGTTTAAGACTGCCGTAATAGCAGTCACCAGGATCTGGTAAGCGCATTTGATTATCCACTCTGTGTGTGACGAGATGTGGAAGATTTCCCCACCTGCATCTTCACCTGCGGTTTTTTGGCACATTTTCTTGTTTCAATCATGGATTATTTCTTTATCTTGTGGACTTTATATCTTGGGGTTTTTCTCCTTTTTTTATATTTGTTATTTTTCACATATTATTATATATATTATTCTTTTGGATATTAGTGTTCATTCCTATATTCAATTGTCATATATTGCAGCACCACTCATTTTGTGCATATACTTATTTTATTTTGGTTTATATGTTGATTAGACTTGCCAAAAGTCTTTTCTCTTTTTGTTTATAGTTTCATAAAATTTTTTTTTTTAGCGCCGCATCCTTTTTTATTTTCTTCTACTGTGAGGTTTTTGGGACTAGACCTTTGGTGCTGGCTGCTTTTTGTTTTCGCAAATTTTTGTTATTATTGAGCATCCTTTGAGCGCAGCTTTTATATCTGTTTTTCCATCACAATTTGATGCAGTGTGTGGTGTATAGTCTGAGCACTGACAGGCTGACCCCTTCAACCTCTGCAGCAATGCTGGAAGCAATCATATGTCTATTTCCCAAAGACAACCCCTGGATATGACACTGAGCGTGTGCACTCAACTCCTTTGTCGATCATGGCGAGGCCTGTTCTGAGTGGAACCTGTTCTGTTAGACTGCTGTATGTTCTTGGCCACTGTCCTGCAGCTCAGTTTTAGGGTCTTGGCAATCTTATAGCCTAGGTCATCTTTATGTAGAGCAACAATTCTTTTTTTCAGATCCTCACAAGACTTCTTTGGCATGAGGTGCCATGTTGAAATTCCAGTGACCAGTATGAGAGAGTGAAAGTGATTAGAACAAATTTAACACACCTTCTCTCCATTCACGTCTGAGACCTTGTAACACTAACGAGTCACATGACACCGGGGAGAGAAAATGGCTAATTGGGTCCAATTTGGACATTTTCACTTAGGGGTGTACTCACTTTTGTTGCCAGTGGTTTAAACATTAATGGCTGTGTGTTGAGTTATTTTGAGGGGACAGCAAATTTACACTGTTATACAAGCTGCACACTCACTACTTTACATTGCAGCAAAGTGTAATTTCCTCAGTGTTGTCACATGAAAAGATATAATAAAATATTTACAAAAATGTGAGGGGTGTACTGTACTCTTTTGTGAGATACTGTATATGCAATTGGTGATATAAATAATGGTTATTCAGATTATACACCAACGTAACAAAGAATGTAACAAAAATTATTATTCACACAGTAAATTAATTGACAATGCATGCATTATTATTACTTTTTAAAAATAATATAAATAAATACATGGTTGCATGTAAAAAGCATGTATGTTTTGCCCTCGAAATGTATATGTGCCTTAACATAGTTATAATGAAAATACAAAGTAACATGCTATCTATGAAGTGTTGCTCCAAAGACACACAGCTTGGGAGCCAGCAGACATGTGTGCTTTCATAGCAATCAGCTTGCTATGGGGACACACGAAGAAGAGGAGGAGCCAAGATCACCGACAGGGGGCCCAAGAAGAGGAGGATTGGGGCCGCTCCATGCAATACTATTGCACAAAGAAGGTGAGTATAACATATTTGTCATTAATTTTTTTTTTTACTTTAGTAACACTTAACTCAACCCGAGGACAGGGAATTGAGGGTATAGTTCAGTAGGTTTCTCTTAGGGATGATTTTGTGAAATTTTGTTCAGATGTGGGCATGTTAGAGATACTCAATAACCCAGACCCATAACTATGCAATGGCTTGCTGTGAAATTCTCAGACTGCTGCACTTTCTAGGATTACCATCAGATGACTGTTCTAGATCATCTGACAAGTGCTTTTTAATTCTTATACATGTGAGTGGTCCATTATTTTATTTCTTTATCAATAAATGTTACACCATGCTGCATTTAGATTGCACCCTCTTGTGTTCTTCTTAATATGCAACTGTCCTGCCTATGCTATGTATGTTTTATGCTGGCCTAGAAGAGAGGCACTCTTGTAATATTTTGTATTATCAGTTTTAATTTTACCTTTTATTATTTTTGTTTACTTGCTACAGAAAATTAAAATAATTTGCTTGCAATGAAAGCTGACATGCACCTATGTTTATTTATCTAGTGAAATTATTACATAAAATAATTGGATGTTTCTCCTGGCTGAAAAATATGCGAATGCCTTGATTAAAATTTTTGTTAGAACGTTAATGTATAACTTAATCTTTAAAATGATTTTGACCCATTCTGTTTTCATTCAAATATGCACATTTTAGATGCTAATGTTTGTAATTCAAAGAAGTAAAATACATATTTATTTGTTTTTTGTAAGCGGCATGATGCTTCTAAATGTAACCTTCAGCAGGATTTAAAATGTTAATGTATCTCATCTACACCACTCTCTAAGGGAAAGATAAACCTGTAGCAAAAGCTATTAATAATTCTGAGTTTAAATGTGGAAAAAAAAGGTTGCATGGGCTTAGAAAAACCTAATCTGACAGCAAAACTATGTACTATTAACCAGTCATTCTTTACATTTGTATCAGTTTTGGTAAGAAATGCCTGCCGTAATGTGGCATCAGATTTTTCTTTTCATTTTATTTTTGCATGCAAGGTAATGTATGTAGCACACAGCCTCCTTACATAGTCCCCATTCACACCTCAATTTTTCTGCTTTGTTCCCTCTGTCTGACTGTCCCTGTTTACACTTGTTTGCTTAGACACCCTGCGCTGTACGGCCTATGCTCAAAAAAATGCATTATCTTTTTTTTGTTAAGCATATTTAGCTGTATTTGGTCCCACAGGCTTCAATAGGAGCTCATGTAAAAGCTCAGGAAACAAACTCCTGAATTGGAATACATATGCAGAAATGCTTGTGAAATGCCTGAAATAAGCCTATAAAATGCCTGAGAAAAAAAATGCTTTAAAATCACCAGGAATATGCTCTGCTTACATGTGAATGTTGGCTTACTGGGATTTGCTTGTCACAGAGATTGCAGTACATCCATTGCCAGTGCCTACAGTGCCTTGAAAAAGTATTCATACCCCTTGACATTTTCGACATTTTGTCATGTTGCAACCAAAAACATACATTTATTTTATTGGGATTTTATATGATAGACCAACACAAAGTGGCACCGCTAGCTCCCTCAAACTTAACGAATCTAAAACAGAACTTTTTCTCCTGCAAGCCAACAAAAATTCCAAAATTGAGACTCCGTGGACACCACCCTCCATCCTCGGACAGACCATCTCCCCCAGCACCAAAGTCAAGAGTCTCGGAGTCATCTTTGACTCAGGAATGACAATGGATGCACAAATAGGATCGGTGGTGAGCGGATCTCACCACCTCCTCCGCCTGCTTCGCAGACTCATCCCCTTCATCCCAGAAGAGGACAAAGCGGCAGTTGTGGGAACGATCATCAATTCCCGACTCGACTACGCAAATTCCCTCTACGTAGGTCTACCCCAATACCAGCTTGCGCGCTTGCAACTCATGCAGAACACGGCGGCAAGGCTGTTAACAGGGAAAAAGCCCTGGGAATCCATCTCCCCATCCCTAAAAAGCCTACATTGGCTAACGGTGAAGAATCGGATCACATTCAAGACCCTCTGCCTCACCCATAAATGCATACAAGGAAACGCTCCGCAATATCTCCGGGAAAAAATAAAACACTACACACCGAATCGCAGTCTTCGATCAGCTAACCAAAACCTCCTCCTCATTCCCAAATACCGCTACAAAGCAAAGGGAGAACGTAGATTTGCAGTCCAAGGACCTCGACTATGGAATGCTCTCCCAACCAACCTCCGCATGGAAGAAAACCACCAGGCCTTCAGGAAAAAACTAAAGACCTTCCTTTTCTAGAAGCTGGCTACAGAGAATACATCTAGCGCCTTGAGGCGATTCAGTTCGCAATTTGCAGCGCTTTACAAGTTATTCATTCATTCATTCATTCACATAATTGTGAAGTTGAATAAAAATGATAAATTGTTTTCACAATTTCATTTTTACTAATAAATATGTGAAAAATATGGCATGCATTTGTATTCAGCCCCCCTGAGTCAATACTTTGTAGAACCACCTTTCACCGCAATTACAGCTGTAAGTCTATTTGGGGATGTCTCTACCAGCTTTGCACATCTAGAGAGTGACATTGTTGCCCATTCTTCTCTGAAAAATAGCTCAAGCTCTGTCAGGTTGGATGGAGACTGTTTGTGAACAGCAAATTTCAAGTCTTTCCACAGATTCTGAATTGGATTTAGGTCTGGACTTTGACTGGGCTATTATAACACATGAATATGCTTTGAGCTAAACCATTCAATTGTAGCTCTGGCTGTATGTTCAGGGTCATTGTTCTGTTGGAAGGTGAACCTCCACCCCAGTTTCAAGTCTTTTGCAGGCTCTAACAGGTTTTCTTCTATGATTACTATGTATTTGTCTCCATCCATCTTCCCATCAACTCTGACCAGCTTCCCTGTCCCTGCTGAAGAAAAGCATCCCCAAAACATGATGCTGCCACCACCATGTTTTACAGTGGGAATGGTGTGTTCAGGGTGATGTGCAGTGTTAGTTTTCTGCCACACATAGTGTTTTGCTTTTAGGCCAAAAAGTTCACATGGCTTCTCACAAACTGCAAACGGGACTTCTCATGGCTTTATTTCAAGAATGGCATTCTTCTTGTCACTCTTCTATAAAGATCAGATTTGTGGAGTGCACGACTAATAGTTATCCTCTGGACAGATTCTCCCACCTGAGCTGTGGATCTCTGCAGCTCCTCCAGAGTTACCATGGGTCTCTTGGCTGCTTCTCTGATTAATGCTCTCCCTGCCTGGCCTGTCAGTTTAGTTGGAAGCCCATGTCATGGTAAGTTTGCAGTTGTGCCATACTTTTTCCGTTTTCGGATGGTGGATTGAACAGTGCTCCGTGAGATGTTCAAAGCTTGGGATTTTTTTTTTTTAACCTAACTCTGCTATAAACTTCTCCGCAACTTTATCCCTGACCTGTCTGATGTGTTCCTTGGTCTTCGCGATGCTGTTTGTTCACTAAGGTTCTCTAACAAACCTCCGAGGGCTTCACAGAACAGCTGTATTTATACTGAGATTAAATTACACACAGGTGGACTGTATTTACTAATTAGGTGACTTCTAAAGGCAGTTGGTTCCACTAGATTTTAATTAGGGGTATCAGAGTAAAGGGGGCTGAATACAAATGCATGTCACACACTTCACATATTTATTTGTCAACAATTTTGAAAACCATTTATCATTTACCTTCCACTTCACAATTATGTGCCAATTGGCGTTGGTCTATCACATAAAATCCCAATAAAATACATTTACGTTTTTGGTTGTAACATGACAGAATGTGGAAAATGTCAAGGGGTATGAATACTTTTTCAAGGCACTGTATATCTGCTTTATTTCTGGGAAGGTCAAAACCATCTTTGTGCAGACATTAATCAGGGTCATCATTAATTTCCTAGACTGAGTTGCTGAATCAGAGTTAACACAATATATCATTTCTAGGGCATATGCAGTTCTTGGCTGTATTCCCAAATGTCTAACAGACCACACATGTTTTTGACTCGTACTATATCAACTTGTAGTTGCGATTGTGCTCTATAAAGTTGGCCAGTTCATCAGAAACTGGCCAAGATTCAAACCATGTAGGGCAGGCTTAATGTACCCAAATTGATCAATCGACAACCAGGCTACCGGATTTTACATGCAATTATTGCTAACGACTGTTATAGCTGCTAGCAATAATCATGAGCTCCACCTCTGGTAGAACACAATGACTCTGTGGGAGGGATTCCCCCTTCAATACTCGTGGCTGCCGGGAAGAAATTTGCTCCGTCTCTAGTCGGCTTAAGTTTGTATTAACATGCATGCTCATATTATTTGAGTGCTGTTTGTTTACATGTCCTTCACATACAGCACTTCCCAGCAATGGCTTATCTACGTGGAAAGATAAGCAAAACAAATGTGTTGTTTTTTTTTTTAAACTGGCTGATTAGTATTCATCTCTTCTACAGAGCTAGTTCCTGCTCATGCTGCTCCAGACATGACATACTCATTGGATCAAGTCCCACGTTACTAGACTGTCTACCAGTCCCCCCATATATGTGGCAAGCTTTTGATTTATTTTGCCTGCTTATAAGGTTTGCAGAAGGAAAGTTTGAAATTGTGACCCCTGTCTGTTATTATACAGATTATTTCTAGCTAGGCAGGGCTTCTATTTTTCTTAGATATCCCCTTTAAGATGCCTTTTATTTTTAAAATCCTAGAACATAACACAGCATAGCTTCAACAAATTGCTTAAATAGCTTGGATTAGTTGTCTTCACACCTTAAAAATTGTAATATGCATTGCTAAATATATTCCATTACAGTTTGTTAATTAGTGTTGTGTCGAAGTACAGCTGCTAATTTAAGTAGCTGACATGGTTAATTTCCAAATGATAACAGTTGCATCTGTAGCATTAGACAACGTTCGGGTAATAAATTACCTTGTTAAAGTATTCACATTTTTTATGTAGTTCATTAGCATACAAAAGACATTTAAAAGACCACCACACTTTTGTGTGCCATTGGACATATTAAAGCTTTGCTTACTGTTAATGAGGTGAAGTCTTTTCTAAATGCTGATGGATAATCACTTTTAGCACTAGCTGATCTAAGATGCCACTAAAAATATGTTGAAGATATGCTTAAATATTTGATTTTTTCCAATTTAGTACAATAGATGTTTAATAAAGTGTATATTGAACGTATGGGATGATTAAAGTGTATTTGAAGGAAGTCTTTCCTTTGTTTTAGTTTGAGTGGTAAGGAGTCAAGTGTTTTTGGCTCTGTGTTCAGATGTAGACATTCACCTTTCTATCTGTCTTGGTGACCTCTGTCACCAAGACAAGAATTGAGAGGAAATCCAAAAAAAATGAGTTGTCATCAAAATAAAAGGTGAGAGGAAACTTTCCAGTGGGAACACATGTTCCTTTGATAACTCCCTAAGATGAGAATTCTGTTCTTTTTTGAGAGAATTCCTCTCATTTCTTCTTGCATCTCAAGGACATAAAGAAATGGATGCAGATAGCAAGAAATCACCTGATAAGGGGTTTTAACAACCCCCTGCTCTAAAACTTTTACCAACCATATAGGTAATGTTACCCACAGTTCTCTCACTGAATACTGCCTTGAGTGTCATTGCAGACAAAGGGAAATGTTAATGTTCATTAACTTGCATCTACCTGTATGCAGTATGTCAAATCCATATAACCATTTCTTTTTTCTGGTGTAGTCTAAAACCTAAAGCTGGGTACACACTGTGGCCCTTTGCAGATCCTAGCATTGGAAGTGGAGGCATTAAGTTGCAAAGGCCCGGTAATGTCAGCAAACTCAGTCATCATGTCTCCAGTGTCTCTCTCTTGCATCAGTCTCCAACAACTTCAGTAGCATGTCTGCAGTCTCTGACCATCTTCTATAATACGTGTGCAGTCTATGGCACTACATTAGTGAAAATTAGTTTGAAATCTTTTGTTTTAAGAATGATCGATTTTCTAATAGTTATTGGGGTCAAATCAATGGTCGCTTTCTAATGGTATGTGTGTGATGGAAAAATCTGGACAGCCGCACTCCGGATTGGAAAAGTGAAAAATAAAATCCTCTTTATTGAAAAAGTAATAACATGATTAAAATCCGTACATGGCTTTGTTGGGATAATGCAGCATAACCGCTAACGCGTTTCACGCTCCCATAGAGCGCTTACTCATAGCTGGTTTGTACAAAAGTGATCACAACTTATATACACATAATTTGTCTACCACATGACTACATATTGATTATCTGATTCTAAACAGCTGGTCGTTAGTCTGTGTGGGATTTTTTTGGCATAGATGTAATTGGATGTGCATCCTATAGTGGAATCACTAATGAAGACATGAATATATAAATGAAATGTGTTCATGTTGAGAAATGTCAACATATATGAATGATAAAAGATTTTTTTTCAAGGTTTTCGAAAAAACATATTTGTTGTTTTCCAAAATCACAAGAATGAGATGAGTGCTGGAATTTGACGTTCAAACGTATAAATTATCATACGGATAGGCGCAAGTATGGGCAAACTATGTGAACTGGTGGTTGCGGTATAATGTAAATGGTGTATAGAGTGAAAATTGGGTCTATATGCATATGGTAAAAAAAAAAAAAAAAAAAGTGTGCATCCAACACCACTAGCGGTGTAAAAAAAAACTGAATGTGTGTATGGTGCATATATATAAAAAATTTTTCTTTCTTTTTTCCTTTTTCTTTCTCTTCCCTTTTAAACCACATAAAGGTGAAAATATGAATAATAATAAAAAATAATAGTAAAACGCAATTCTTTATATATGTGTATGTGTACGACGATTTCAGCTTTCAAAAAACGTGATAACGTGTGTGAATTGGAAGTTGGACAGAAAACTAGCGTTCTGTCACAATGATGTGTCCAATAATCTCCTGATTTACAGGGGTCTATGTGTGAATAAGTGCTTTTACTTCAATTCCTACATGTGTGAATTTTAATCTTTACAGCATATAAAAGATTATGAAACTTATCACTCACTGATAACCCCGCCACTCCAGTTTCACAAAAGTGCTCATTTAAAACCTTGCATCATTCCTTATGGGATGCATTCATCCCAATCAAGCAACAACATTAACATTGCTGAACGTCTTTCTTTGAAGCAATCCCATCTCTCGATGAATTGTCTTCAAGTGTATGGGCAGAACTATATGAGGTGGATAAAAATGGGGAAAAATACAGTGTTTGCGCACCTGTCACTATTCTTTTATGCATAGTATAGTATTAGCAGTGACTATATGACAGGTTCATCCAATATGTGTTTATATCAATGGATAAGTTACAATCTCACTCAACCAATTATTATGTGAAATGAACAACTGATCTACCCTTTTGAAGACCACAGCTCTTAAATCAACTCAAAACACATGAGAACTTTGCAGAGAAAGTAATAAACTATATACACATATGGTAAAAAACATTTGTACAAACATTTGTGCAAAGTTGGTGTTGTGGTCTACTGACAGCTGCCATCAAACAATAATGTCTAATTAGAGACGAGATTCAAGTGACAGTAAAATGCGAAAGATATAATAAATTGTTTCTTTTTAAATTTTTTAATGAAAGCATATATGCATATCACTAGTCATTTGCTCGTATGAGTGGGGGGATGTGTGGCCCAATAAAATGGATCGATTGCTGGGGATATGTGTAAACTCAAAACACATGAGAGTTCAATCAAACCACAACATTAACGTTGCTGAACGTCTTTCTTTGAAGCAATCACATCTCTCGATGAATTGTCTTCAAGTGTATGGGCAAAACTACGTGAGACTATCGCTAGTCATTTGCTCGTATAAGTGGGGGGATGTGTGGCCCAATAAAATGGATCGATTACTGGGGATATGTGTAAACTCAAAACACATGAGAGTTCAATCAAACCACAACATTAACGTTGCTGAACGTCTTTCTTTGAAGCAATCACATCTCTCGATGAAATGTCTTCAAGTGTATGGGCAAAACTATATGAGATGGATAAAAATGGGACAAAAAATACAATGTTTGCGCACCTGTCACTATTCTTTTATGTATAGTATAGTATTGGCAGTGACTATATGACAGGTTCATCCAATATATGTGTTTATATTAATGGATAAGTTACAATCTCACTCAACCAATTGTTATGTGAAAATAAGCAACTGATCTACCCCTTTAAAGACCACAGCTCTTCAATCAACTCAAAACACATGAGAACTTTGCAAAGAAAGTAATGAACCATGTATACTTATGGTGAAAAACATTTGTGCAGAGTTAGTGTTATGGTCTACCTACAGTTGCCATCAAACAATAATGTCTAATTAGAAACGATATTCAAGTGACAGTGAATGTGAAAGATATAATGAATTATTTCTTTTTTGCTGAAAGCATATATGCATATCACTAGTCATTTGCTCGTATGAGTGGGAGGATGTGTGGCCCAATTAAATAGATCGATTACTTTCTGCTGCAGCTGTGAGCCAGGTGTACCAAGTCCCCCTCTACTAGTTTTTGGAATGTGTCAAGATTCTTACCTCTAGCTGCCACCGAATAAAAATCTGATCTACCCCTGGAGATCTCAATGTGAACATCCGTGGGATTTAGAGGACAAGGATCTGACTCATGTGCCAAATCTGTTAGATCCTGTAAAGTACAGTTATCAACAAATAGTATGGGTGAAGAAGGGGACTCACCTGTGTCACAGCTGTCTACAGACTCATTGGGCTCTTCCACTGCACAATCAAAAAAATGTTTTCTAAGAGTTAAAGTCCTTGAAAATTTATTAATGTCCAAAATTGTTTCAAAAAGGTTGAAATGTCTGCTAGGACAAAAGTTCAAACCTTTGGCCAACAGGCTGATCTCTTCTGTACTCAGTTGTTTTTTGGACAAATTAATCACACTGTGTTTTACTTCCTCGGCGACTTCGGCGTCTTCTCCCGCAGCATGTAGCGTGTGTTGTTTGTGGCGTTTGTGTTTCCTACCACCTCTTCTTGTCTTTTTGTGGAGGGTTTCTTTTTCTTGGTTTGTCTGGACCTGTGAGGGTTTCCAGGGGAGCGGCTATTGGTGGATCTGATAGATTCTGGTGGGGTTGAAGATCTGTCAAATGATGAATTTGACATGGTGCGTGCTAGGGTGTTGTCGGCCGACTCCCCTTCATGGTCAGAGAAGCTTACTCGTTTACCTCGGTTTTTACGGGATCTGTTGGACTTGTAAAGTGGCTTGTGCCAGGTGTAAACCTTGTTTCCCTGATAATCATCCTTATCCCGGGCCATTTTACCTTTCTTGGTATCAATCACTGCTCTTTCCATTCGATATAGTTTTTTGTTTAACCTTTCATCGAGTTCAGAAAAACCTTTAATTGCTTGAAAAGTGGTGAGATCTTTTTGTATTGTGGAAATATCCAGTTGTAGCTTCTCCGTTTCCTTTTTCTTTGAGGCGATCAAAATCTCCATGAGTTTAAAGGAACAGATGTCTAGAGTGTCTGTCCACTGTTTTTTGAAATCTTCATCAAATAAATCTGAGGTAGGAAATTTTTTGATTCTTAGTCCTCGAGGAATATGCAGTATTGATACATATTCTGTGAGAAAAATAATGTCCCAATAAGCTCTAATCTCTTTAGACATTAATTGTTCTAATTTCCTGAAGAGCCTTAGCAATTGTATCTCATCGTCTTCCGACGGTTGTAAGGTGTATGCTTGCAATGGCTGTCTTAGAGGATTATTGGATGGTGCTGTAAGAGTTCTGCTAAAAGCTGCTTCCACAACAGGCACTTGTGTACTGGGATAATCCATAGTTTATTTCCAATGTTGCTCTCTCACTCTGAGACCAAAAGTGGTCTTCCAAAAATCATAAGGTTATAATAAAATATATATACCTTGGTAGTGCGGGGAGATGACTGAGCTGGTGGAGAGAAATATGTAGCAAAAGTCCAGATATTTGAGATGAACAAGATAGTTACCACCGCTCTAGGTGACCGGGTTCAAGCTTCCCGTCCTCCGCTGTGTGGATGATTGTGAGAGCCCCAGGTGCCAGCAATTGCTATTCCAATGGTATGTGTGTGATGGAAAAATCTGGACAGCCGCACTCCGGATTGGAAAAGTGAAAAATAAAATCCTCTTTATTGAAAAAGTAATAACATGATTAAAATCCGTACATGGCTTTGTTGGGATAATGCAGCATAACCGCTAACGCGTTTCACGCTCCCATAGAGCGCTTACTCATAGCTGGTTTGTACAAAAGTGATCACAACTTATATACACATAATTTGTCTACCACATGACTACATATTGATTATCTGATTCTAAACAGCTGGTCGTTAGTCTGTGTGGGATTTTTTTGGCATAGATGTAATTGGATGTGCATCCTATAGTGGAATCACTAATGAAGACATGAATATATAAATGAAATGTGTTCATGTTGAGAAATGTCAACATATATGAATGATAAAAAATTTTTTTTCAAGGTTTTCGAAAAAACATATTTGTTGTTTTCCAAAATCACAAGAATGAGATGAGTGCTGGAATTTGACGTTCAAACGTATAAATTATCATACGGATAGGCGCAAGTATGGGCAAACTATGTGAACTGGTGGTTGCGGTATAATGTAAATGGTGTATAGAGTGAAAATTGGGTCTATATGCATATGGTAAAAAAAAAAAAAAAAATGGTCGCTTTCTACTGCAGTAACGAGAACGTTCAAAGGAGCAGAATGGAATTTTTTTTCTTGAATGAACAAATTTCCAATAGTAAATGTGTTTTTTGTTTAGGAAATTATTCCAAAGTAATTCCAAAATCGAATGTCAGGAGCAAACACAATTTTGAAGCACTTTGACATTTCTTGAGTGATTGAATGTATTGAGAGTTTTGACATCAACCATGATGTCACCATGTGAACCACACAGAGTACAATATAAGAGACCGCATCTGGCTGGACCCTCTCCCCCTCCCCTTCCTATTCCCATTCTCCACATGTGTTTCCTATTCTCTCAAGCCTTTATTCTTGCTTACACTCTTTTTTTGCCCTGGCATAACTAGGCTACTGGACTTTTACATTTTCTCATGTGGTATCTAGCCTGGCTTAATAACATCAATCTGTTTAATTACCCTAATAGAATGGGCAGCATGGAGCTTGTTTTTTTGGAGGTGGGAGGTTGGGGGCTTTTTACTCCCAAACCTCTACAATAAACTGTACCATGTTTACCTCTACCTCCCGTCCACTTGAAATTGTCTAGATATCTGAGATCAGTTCAGCAAACATTACAGTGGGTATAGAAAGGAATCGTCCCCATTTAAAATCACTTGTTGCTTTGCAGCCCGGAAAGACGACAGGCACAGTTTTTGTTTTATACAGCTGTATTTACTCAGTGCAACTTATAACATCCAAGTGAGAGATATAATACCAACATGTTTGGGGGGGGCGGGGGATCAAAAACAGAATAACTGAGTTGTAAAAAGAATAACCCCTTTGTGTCAGTATTTTGTTGAACCATCATTTGCTTTACTTACAGCCTTTAGTTTTTGCCTACTAACTTTGCACATCTAGACTTTGAAATATTTGTCTACCCTTCTTTGCAGAACTGCTCAAGTTCAGTTAAATTTGATGGTGACCATTTGTGTACTGCAGTCTTCAAATCATTTCACATATTTGCAACGGGGTTTAAGTCTGGGCTCTTACTAAGCCATATTGGGCTGAAACAATTAATCGATAATGAAAATAATTGTCAACAATTTTCATTATCGATTAATTGGTCTAACGGCACTCACCTTCCTCCCTGCCAGTCCCGTCTCCATCCCAATGTTAGAATCCTGTGTACAAGCCAGCGGCGCCGCTATATTCTCATGAGACCAGGCACGTCCGCCTCTCTCCTCGCTGATGTCAGCAGGATATTCTCAGCCCTGCCCGCTGCTGCCTCGAGGGAATAGAGAGAGAGAGGTGAGAAGCAGCCGTGAGCGCCGAGCTGCACCTGCGATATAAGGTAGCAGCTATTTCAATACTCAGTGTACTGTACATTCATTTCTGTGATGACAACAAGTGCCCCATCATAAGTATTTCTGGGGGAGGCGGATAGTGTCCCATCATTGGTTTTCCTGGGGGGATAGTGCCCCATTGGTTTTTCTGGGAGGGGGGATAGTGCCCCATTCATATTACTGGGAGGGGGGAATAGTGCCCCATTGGTGTTCCTGGGAGGGGAAAATAGTTCCCCATTGGTTTTCCTGGGAGGAAGAGAGGGGAATAGTGCCCCATTGATATTCCTGGGAGGGGGGAAATAGTGCCCCATTGATATTCCTGGGAGGAGGGAATAGTGCCCATTTGGTGTTCCTTGGAGGGGGGATAGTGCCCATTTGGTGTTCCTGGGAGGGGGGGATAGTGCCCCATCATTGGTGTTCCTGGGTGGAATAGTACCCCATCATTGGTGTTCCTGGGAGGCAGAGTGCCCCATCATTGGTGTTCCTGGGAGGAATAGTGCCCCATCATTGGTGTTCCTGGGAGGAATAGTGCCCCATCATTGCTGTTCCTGGAAGGAATAGTGCCCTATCATTGCTGTTCCTGGGAGGAATAGTGCCCCATCATTGGTGTTCCTGGGAGGAGTAGTACCCCATCATTGCTGTTCCTGGGAGAAATAGTGCCCTATCATTGGTGTTCCCAAAGAGAGCCAGCCTTGGCCCCGAGCATGTTACCATTTTAACTTTTTTACATTCAAATGCAAAGTTTCTTGAACATTTAGATGCCCTGTTCACACGGTCGGACTTTGTTCGGACATTCCGACAACAAAATCCTAGGATTTTTTCCGACGGATGTTGGCTCAAACTCATCTTGCATACACACGGTCACACAAAGTTGTCGGAAAATATGATCATTCTGAACGCAGTGACGTAAAACATTTACGTCGGGACTATGAACGGGGCAGTGGCCAATAGCTTCCATCCCTTTATTTATTCTGAGCATGCGTGGCACTTTGTCCGTCGGATTTGTGTACACACGATCGGAATTTCCGACAAAGGATTTTGTTGTCGGAAAATTTTATATCCTGCTCTCAAACTTTGTGTGTCGGAAAATCCGATGGAAAATGTGTGATGGAGCCTACACACGGTTGGAATTTCCGACAAGGTCCTATCACACATTTTCCGTCGGAAAATCCGACCGTGTGTACGGGGCAATAGTCTTTTCAGAATGTTTGTTGTTTTTGTACTGCTGCACAGTTGTGTAATGTTAATTTTTCATTATTACTTTAAATAAATGAAAAAATGGCATATTACATTTTTTTTATGATTTTATCGGATTAATCGAAACAATAATCGGCCAACTAATCGATTTTGAAAATAATTATTAGTTGCAGCCCTAAAGCCTTGCAAGGACATTTACCTTTTTATCCTTCAACTACTGTGCGGTCATTTTTGCTGTGTGGTTTGGGTCATTGTCATGTTGGAAGGTAAACCATCTTGCCATGGACAACTTTCTGGCAGGAGCAGCAGATTTTGCTCAAGAATTTGACAGTATTTTGCCCCATTAATTTTTCCTTCTAACCTGACAGGTGCTCCAGTCCCTTCTGCAGAGAAACACTCCCACATGCACATAATGACCACTGTTTGTCATAAACTCTTGCAACTACTTCAGAGCTGCTGTACCTCTTGGTAGCCTCTCTGACCAGTTTCCTTCTTGCTCTCTCATCTAGTTTGGAGCGACATCCTGATTCAGGGAGCGTCTGTGTTGTACCAAATACCTTCCACTTCTTAATAATAGACTTCACTGTTGTCCTAGGCATTGACTTTTTTGTATCTGCCTTCTGATTTGTGCCTGTCCACAACTTTATCCCGGAGATCTTTTGACAGTGCCTTGCCAACGTTGATTGCTTGCTTCATTTGCACTACCAGGGACTTTTTTTTCTGACATGTTGGTGTTATATCTTTCACTTGGATGTTATAAGTTGCACTGAGTAATACATCTGAATAAAACAAACACAGTGTCTGTCTTCATTTCAGGTTACAAAGCAACAACATGTGATTATTTTAAAGGGGGTTGACTCTTTTCTATACCCACTGTATGTTTTATCCTTGTGTTCTTGTGTTTTAAAATCGTCATGCTCATTGTCATTCTGTGTTTAGCTTTATTGTAATCTTTATTTACATTTCAATTCTATTCATTCATCTAGTATACCCCAATACAACTTTTGTGAAACGATGTTGCGAGATATATATATAGATATTCATATCAGTATTTGTCTGAAAATCTACTAGTGCATAGGCCTGCCTCAGAGTATGGAAATTTTTGTAGCGTGGGCTGAAATGGGACCCATGCTTGCATGTCATCTTGGGACACAGTGGCGCAATACACAGTAGTGAGATGCCACCATGGGTATGCACTCAACATCTCTGTGTTGGGTAAAAATGGCACTGCACGGCGCTAAAAGCCTAGTGTAAACAGGGCTTTACCATGTTTTCAGCTTACTTATGGAAAGATTTAGAGTGTATAGAAAGGCATACTTTGTTCTTAGACTTTTCACTCTTACTATGTAGTCACCTGGTCCATGGAAAGAGTTACTGTGTTATATTTACATATTTACTATGTGGTGAGCTTGCTACTGGAAAGAATTATTGTGTTATACTTTGCAAACTGACTCTGATTAAATGGTCTATAGAAAGACTGTGATCTTATATTTAGAAACATATTGTGATCAGCATGGTTTGGAAAGAGATAGACCCCTTTCACATTGAGGCGGTTTTCAGGCATTTTAGCGCTAGAAATAAGACCTGTAAAGGGCCTGATAACCACCTCACATTCATTTCAGTGTGACTTTTCACACTGGGGCGGTGCACTTGTGGGACGTTAGGAAAAGTCCTGCAAGCAGCATCTTTGGGGTGGTTTTGGGAGTGCTGTATACAGCGCTCCCAAAACATCCTGCCAATTGAAATGAAAATTGCTTCGGAAGCGCTGCACCACAGAAACTTTTAACCCCTTCGACTGCTATCGGGGGTTAAAAACTCCCCGCTATCGGCCGAAAAGCGGCACTTAAACAGCAACAAAACACAGCTAAAACAAGCAGCGCTTTACCGATAACGCACGGTGGCCCCGGTGTGAAAGGGGTCTTAATTTGTCCTTATACTTGCTATTTGATAAGTTTATTCATTTAAAGGGGTGCAATGCTGTTATACTTTGCTGACCATACATGTTTAGAAAATCATTAAAATAAAAAATGTTTGATACGCTCGATCGTGCGACTTTCGAAACGTTAATGGGCTAATTTTGAATATCGAAATGCAAAGTTTTATGGCAAAAAACAAACCATCATGTCAGATTTTTTGAGCCTAAACTATCAATTTTCTAAATATTAGTAGTGGAATAGATCGAAAATCTACAGCGCGTGTTAAAATGTGACCCCAGATCGTGTAATCAATTGACTAAAAATGTACCATTTACCGTATATACTTGAGTATAAGTCGTTCCGAGTATAAGTCGAGGCCCTAATTTACCACAAAAAAAATCGGAAAAACTTATTGACCCGAGTATAAGACGAGGGTGAGAAATGCATAGCTACTGTAAGTGGAAAAGAGGGTCAACAATGCCCATTTGCATGCCTTACTGTGCCCATTTGCAGCCATAGGTCCCCTGAACTTCAAACTCGGTAGTTAAGATGCCCCCTAGCTGCACCCAAAATTTGGGGTCTCTGAACCCAAAGGGTCCCGAAATTACATTGCTGCAGATTCGGACACAGTTGACCGAATTTGGGGCCCCGTATCTCGGGGCCACTTAGTGCTAAGAACCCCAAATTTGGTGTGCAAACCCAGTGGAACTAGCACAATAAAATATCCAAAGCTGGGCTTTCTAGCACTAAGTGGCCCCGAGATACAGGGCCCCAAAAATCGGTTCAGAAGATGTCAAGCACTTTTCTGCAGCAGAGAATGACATTTTCCGAACCGAATTTGGGGCCCCGTATCTCGGGGTCACTTAGTGCTAGGAACCCCAACTTTGGATATGTTATGGTACCAGCTCCCCTGGGTTTGCACACCTAGCACCTAGTGGCCCTGAGATACGGGGCCCCAAACTCGGTTCAGAAAATGTCATGCACTTTAGTGCAGCAGAGAATGGCATTTTCCGAACCGATTTTGGGCCTAGTATCTTGGGGCCACTTGGTACCTGAACCCTAGCTTTGGATATGTTATGGTACCAGTTCCAGTGGGTTTGCACACCAAATTTGGGGTTGCTAGCACTAAGTGGCCCTGAGATACGGGGCCCCAAATTCGGTTCGGAAAATGACATTTTTTGCTGCATGAAAAGTGCTTGACTCGAGTATAAGTCGAGGGGGGCTCTTTCAGCACAAAAAAATGTGCTGAAAAACTCGACTAGATCGATATTATGTCGATAGGTGACATATATCAATACAATGATGGCATTAATGCATGCATGTTTGACAGATCTTTAGAAATCTGACAGTTTTTTTTTCAAACTATCTTCTAATAGTCCTGGATAATATATCCTGGATACAAATGTTCTATCCATTCATCAGTTTGCTTTATACAGGTATCAGTCAGCATTAAATCCTGAACATTTATAAATAATTGTATTTTTGCTGTGTAGCTTGGTGTTGAATTTCAGCTTTTTTTCCTTTGTGTCGGATCATAAATTGTGATCAGTGAATCTCTGTGGATTATTTTAACAACACATGCTGACATTTCTTTTCTAATTATTTCAGCATTAGTGGCTCTATATTTTCTTACCATTGCCAGCATTGTTTTGATAATACTGATTGTGATTCCAAAAATATGGCAATACAGCTTTAAACACAGAATATAGCAGTCAGCTTTAAACACAGCAGTGTATAACTGGCTTATTGGTCATTTTCACCTACTAAAAAAAAAAAAAAATGCATTTGTTGTGGACTCCAGTCCCTAACTATAGAGACATAGGTTGATTGTATTATTTATTTTTTTATGTCAAGTAAACAGCAATATTTTACTATAGCTAATATTGTGACATTTTTTTCTCCAGATGCTTGTGACTACACCTGAGAAGTGGGATGTTGTTACTAGGAAAAGCGTTGGGGACGTGGCCCTGTCTCAGCTTGTGCGGCTACTCATACTGGATGAGGTGCATTTGCTTCATGAAGACAGAGGTCCTGTTCTGGAGAGTTTAGTGGCTCGTACACTGCGGCAGGTAAGTTTACAGGGCTATTGCTCCTTTGTGATTGGTAATTTTTCTTTGTACCTGATAAATGCTTGATGCTCCACTTTTTCCAGTGTCTTAGAACTGGAGTTTCCAACTAATTAATATGTTTGTGAACTATAAACCATAAATACAGTTTAGAACCACTTAAGACCCAAGGCCTTTTTCTCTATATATCCCTTTGAGTCCCAGAGTGTTTTTTTTTTTCTTTTGTCTTTCCACGTGTTATACTTTTTAGAATGCCTGGCTTGTTAAAGGGGCTGAAATGCTCTCACATGAAGAGACTGTGCTGTGTATTTGACAGCCCAATAAATTGCTTTAAAATTGACAGTGTGTGCTGTTTGCTATTCAAAAAGCATTCCCTACCAGACTGGAGCTGGTTGAGACTAAGCAAAAGTGTAGTTTTCTAACATTCAGATACGAAGGCCTACTGGATCGGTGCTATGTTGTCTCTCATGTGATAGTGTCTGGTTCTGCACCCCATTATGCCATACTGCTCAGTGTGTCCATTGTATCTTACAAGTCATGCTTGCAAAAAGCTTGGGTTTGTTATTCTGCAGTCATATGTACAATTTGTCTTATTTGTACGAATGTACCATAAATATGTCGTTTACTGGAAAAGTGGAACCCACAAAGAATATCATTTATTTAAAAGCGGAGACCCTGGAGAATAAAATGGTGGTTTTTTGCAATTCTTTGTTGTACATTTTTTTTAAAAAGGCAAATGTTTAGGGAAAAATACATTTTCATGCATTTTAGTGCACAGAAACACAATATAACCGTGTATATAATAATGATCTTCTGCGCTCCAAATAACAAAGAAAAAATAACAACCAATGCTGCTACTTACAATCATAAATATCAAAACCAGTGAAAATGAAATATACCAAAGTGCATATATAGCAAAATTCACAGTAGTGCAACAATAACACCTAATTATTTCAGTGTTCAATACAAAAATGTAATTATCAAATATATATAATAATCCATGTGCAAAGAAATTATAAAAAAATATTAAAACTAAAATGTCATAAAAAGAATACCAAACCAAGAGTCCAATAGCAGTCCTCTTTAACCATTTAAGGGCCGGGCCTATTTTTCAGACTCAGTGTTTACAAGTTAAAATCATTTTTTTTGCTAGAAAATTACTTAGAACCCCCAAACATTTTATATATATATATATATATATATATATATATATATGATTTTTTTTTCTAACACCCTAGAGAATAAAATGGTAGTCATTGCAATACTTTGTCACACTGTATTTGCGCAATGGTCTTACAAGCGCCCTTTTTTGGGAACAAAAAATACACTTTTTTGAATTAAAAAATAAGACAACAGTAAGTTAGCCCAATTTTTTTTTATATTGTAAAAGATAATGTTACGATAAGAAAATTGATACCAACCATGTCACACTTCAAAATTGCATCTGCTCGTGGAATAGCGACAAATTTTTACCCTTAAAAATCTCTATAGGCAATGTTTAAAAATTTCTACAGGCTACCAGTTTTGAGTTAGGTCTAGGGCTAGAATTATTGCTCTTGCTCTAACAATCACGGTGATACCTCACATGTGTGGTTTGAACACCGTTTTCATATGCGGGTGCTACTCACGCATGCATGACATGACCTCTTAAATATGTGATCTGGGGTCAAAAAGATCTCAGATCTCATATTTACACTAAAATGCAATAAAAAAAATAATGTCATTTGAAAAAAAGTCAATGCTATGGAGCCGCGTGGGGGCCATCTTCCCCTCACTCGGCAGGCCACCAGGGGGAAGGATGCGATCGTCTCCACTGCTACCGACGGGCTTGGTAAGCGGCAAAGACCCCCGGAGTGCCTTTCCCGCCCCTATAAAACTGATCTCACGGCGAATCTGCTGCAGAGACAACTTTTATCTGAAAGCGGACCGCCTGCTGAAGAGGATATCGGAGTTATTGCTGCCATAACAACGGTATTCCTCTTCAAACAGCCGACGTACAACTGCGGCGGGCAGTCCATAATTAGTTAACACAATTAGTTAAACAATGAAAAAAATGTGTTGACATTCCCAGTGATGTCCTAATTAAGAAAAAACACTGTAAAGTATCCCATCATACCCGCTCCCATCAGCTGGAAAATTACCAAATTATGTGATAGACCAACACAAAGTGGCACATAATTGTGTAGTGAAATGAAAATGATGGTTTTCAAAATAAATATATGAAAAGTGTGGCGTGCATTTGTATTCAGCCCCCCCTGAGTCAATATTTTGTAGAACCACCTTCCACTAGAATTACAGCTGCAGGTCTTTTTGGGTATGTCTCTAACAGCTTTGCACATCTAGAGAGTAAATTTGGTGTGTCCCCCACATGGCTCCTTGCAAACTGCAAATGCAACTTCTTATGGCTTTCTTTCAACAATAGCTTTCTTCTTGCCACTCATCCATAAAGGCCAGATTTGTGAAGTGCACGACTAATAGTTGCCCTGTGGACAGATTCTCCCACTGAGGTTTGAATGTGGAGAGCTGCACTGAAAGATTTGAAAGGAGAACAATTGCCTGGGAGAACTTAAAGAGCCAGTGGACCTAGGATCTAGCATGAGTGTTTTGAATTCCACTTCACAATTATGTGCCTCTTTGTATTGGTCTATCACATACAATCCCAATAAATTATATTTACATTTTTGGTTGCAACATGGAAAAATGTGGAAAATTTTAAGGGGTATGAATACGTTTTCAAGGCACTGTTAAAAAAAAAAAATAGTTTTTTTGCCCTCCTTGCTAAAATCAAAGCTCAGCAGTTGCAACAGTGATTCTGAAAATAACCCATAATTGAGACCCCTATTGCTATCCTAGGCTGCAATGACATTGTTATGCCCATTGTCAAAATGACCATTTTTAAGAATGGTAAATTGACATGTTGTACAAGCACCCTTAGTAAAGTCTTTCAGATTCCCAAGTGCAAATAAAGGTGGCTGCACATTAGGCCACTCCGCATTTATTTGGTTTGAATATATAAACATCTGGACAAAACCTACATATCCAGACATTCATTGCCTAAGCTGCACTTGTGAAGAGTACAATTAAAGTGGTTTCCCAGTGGCAATATGCTATACATATGACATCATTTGACTAAATCACCAATTTCAGGTATTCAGTGTCTAAGCAGATATATATTGGTCTTTATGGGCATCTATGAACATTTATGTAACCATAGATAGCCCAATTATCACAAGTGACGCTCCTAATTTCAACCATCACTTGCAATAATTCCTGATTTCTGCTATGACCCACTTATGATGTGATGGCTGTTGGAGGCACTTATTAGGTATGACTTTTTTTTAGCCTGTAAAATATCTATATGTGAATACACTGCTGTCTTTATTACCAGTAGACCTTCATCTGTACTGTAATTGCTTTATTGATTCTCATATTAGTCACCAAAAGCATAGACTAAATCAGTAAAGGATCTCTAAAGAAGATGCAGGTGTGCATATTGCATGGTATGTTTATCTACAGAGCCATCTTTTGGTTATTGTAACCTCCACATTGTTCTGTGGAAGTATTCTGTATAATATGTGTCAAAGATATAAATGATTGCAGATCATTTAAGGACAGGCAAATAACTGGCTGTCATTTTTTGGGGATGACTGTCAGTCTGTGACCAGCCATACACATTTCCATGCTAGCAGATTGTCTGATTTATAGGGTAATCGATAGTCCAAAAGGAACCCCTATGTTAGCTCAC
The DNA here is from genome assembly GCA_037952925.1 of Lithobates clamitans. Taxonomy (NCBI): domain Eukaryota; kingdom Metazoa; phylum Chordata; class Amphibia; order Anura; family Ranidae; genus Lithobates; species Lithobates clamitans. The sequence goes on from JBBGZY010000232.1 coordinate 7,097,032, forward strand.
CTCATGTTCTTGGAATTGGTGTTAAATACTGCCAGTGTTCACATTTCTCTGTGTTCCAGCTTCATTTGTTTCAGTTCATGCATGGGCTAACCTGACCATGGAATAATAGCTGGTTAAGGCATATGAGGTGGCTGTCCATTATTCTCTATGATCATTCTATACTCACTAGAACTGCCGGTACACTTAACAATGGAAACAATGACAAGCCCTACAAAGGTTGCAGCAGTATGATTTGAGGCATGTTCTCATAAAGTGAAAAGAAGATTAAAGGGATAATAATCATTTGGACATTTTCATACTTAAATGTAGCAAATTTTAAACTGTGTTATTTTTACCAGGAAATGGATGTAGTAGTCATTTTAAAAACTAAAACTTGTGGTGGTAAATTCTTAAGCTTCAGTTACGTTTTTCTCTATTCTGCAGCATGCCATATCTCTTAAAAGATTTCTGAAGTTGACATTATCAGAAGTCCAACTGCTTATAGCAAGTATCTAATGCCAATATGGAGATAGTAGGCTTGTCATTTGGAACAAGAGATTGATGTCAGGAGAAAAACAGCACAGGTTAGAAGGAAAAAAAAAATCTTTTAGTTTCTCATTTTCAAGTTCACCTTTTGTAACACATCCAGTTGTAATGCCCAGTTATTAACATTCTTATATCAGAGCTGGTGTTAATAATTTGTTTTAGGCTCTCATTTTTTGCTATCTAAAAATGCTGCATTTTTTAGCTGAAACTGTAAAGCATACCAGGTCACATGCTTATGGAGACTTTAGTGCAAGATCAGCTCCTATGATCTAAACATTTCCAGTTTATTTGAGAATTGTTCTCAAGCCCTAAATGGAAACAAGATTGGTTACCATTAAAAGAAATATGATGGACTAACCTCATTACCATTTATTTTCTTTTTCTCTCAACATTTTTTCTATATTCAGATTTGCATAAGACCAAGCCCTGCTGCAAGAAACATTTGGATGCAGATCTCATGAACAATTTCAGATGTCTGTTGGGAAAGAATTAGTACTGTGAAATACTTTATACTCATTGCCATACCCTGGTTCACAAACCTCATTTAAATATACTGCATGTTGCCTTGTAAGCAATGCAGATATTGTGGAGATCACTGAGCCCTGTTACACCTACTACTGACTAACCAGAATCTTCATTACCACATGCGGACTTCATAAGTAGAGAATTATCATTTTTAAAGCTGAGTCCCAGGTGCATAAAAATATAATTTAATGCAAATTTGTATTCAGAAAAGCATCTGATGTATTTTTGTTCTTATGCATGTCTTACTTTTAATGCAAGAATATAGATTCATTCAATGCAAATACCAGATTGCCATAAACAAGATGCTGGGTGAATTAACCCTCATGAACATTATGAGTAAGCGGTCGATATGCAACAATTGGGTTTCAGTGGGACATGGGCCTTAGTAGCTGGGTTTTGCTTATGTTTAAAACTTCAACTCTCCACATATAAGTCAATGAGAACTTATAGTGATTGTAAATGATCACCTTGTAAGACAACATATATTCAGTTTAAAATAGAAATGAAAGGCAAACCATTTTTGTGTGTATATATATATATATATATATATATATATATATATATATTATTAAAAATGCCTATTTCCTATTTTTATAAGAGATCACATACATTCACTCTGTTCTCAACTGCATAAGAGCTGGGGGAGGAGAAGCAGCAGCACAATGATCTTCCCAGTGAATGTATAATGTAAATCCTATATAATAATAATGGCTGTGCAGCGGGTGGGGGGGTCCGGGAAAGTCTTATCATTGGAGGACAGCAGGCTGAGTTCTCAGCACAGTTAGAGAACTGACCACGTTGTGTCTCTAGTGTGATCAGTTTTTAATAGGAAAGGGGGACTGGTAGGGACACCAGGGATTTCATGCTAAGAAAACAATACAAAGAACAGGATGCTTTCTCATACAAGTAAACCGTACAGCAGGCACATATCAGGAATATGAAGTGTTGGGGTAACAAATACTTTAAAAGCACCTTTAGGCCCCTTTCACACTTATACGACTTGTCCCACGATTTTGTACTGCAAAATCGTATGACAAGTTATTCTCCATGATTTTCAATGACTACCATTCATATTGGCACGACTTTAAGTCGTGCCGACTTGAAAGTAGTCCCTGCACTACTTTGGTCCAACTTCTATGCGAGTTGTACCCCATAGACCTCAATGTTAAACCCTGAAGTAGCATGCAAGTCGTGCCTGAATAATATAGACACGACTTCAGCACGACTTTGTAAGCACAAGCCTGGCCTCGCTATTCGGGAAAGGAAAACTTTTCTTTCCTTTCCCGATGAGCGACAGGCAGTGCTGACAGCTGTCTGGTATGAATCCAGAGGGGGAACACCGCGCTAAGTTTTAAATGAAAAAACCGGCGTGGGTTCCCCCCCAGGGGCATACCAGGCCCTTAGGTCTGGTATGGATCCAAGGGGAACCCCCTATGCCGAAAAATCGGCGTGGGGTCCCCCCAAAATCCATACCAGACCCTTATCCGAGCACGCAGCCCGGCCGGTCAGGAATGGGGGTGGGAACGAGCGGGCCCCCCCCCCCTCCTGGACCGTACCAGGCCGCATGCCCTCAACATGGGGGGGTGGGTGCTTTGGGGCATGGGGGGGCGCAGTGCGGCCCCCCCACCCCAAAGCACCTTGTCCCCATGTTGATGAGGACAAGGGCCTCTTCCCGACAACCCTGGCCGTTGGTTGTCGGGGTCTGCGGGCGGGGGGCTTATCGGAATCTGGGAGCCCCCTTTAATAAGGGGGCCCCCAGATCCCGGCCCCCCACCCTATGTGAATGAGTATGGGGTACATGGTACCCCTACCCATTCACCTAGGGAAAAAAGCGTCAATAAAAAACACAGTACACAGGTTTTTTAAATAATTTATTAGGCAGCTCCGGGGTCTTCTTCCGACTTTAGGGGTCCTCTTCCGACTTCGGGGTTCTCTCCGCCATCTCCTCCCGGTGTCCGCATCTTCTGCCGGCTCCTCCGCTATCTTCTGCAGCTCAATTGCTAGCGGTGGTCCGGACTTCTGCCTTCTTCTTTTCTTCCAGAGATGTTGACACGACGCTCTCTCCAGCCAGAATAGTCTCTGTGCGCTCCGCAAGGGACTTATATAGGCGGTGGCCCCGCCCCCTTATGAGGTCACTGTCCCAGGGCATGCTGGGACTGTGCCGTCATAAGGGGGCGTGGCCATCACCTGGTGACCATGCCTCCTAAAACGTCACAGTCCCAGCATGCTCAGGGACTGTGACGGCATAAGGGGGCGGGGTCACCGCCTATATAAGTCCGGTGCGGAGCGCACAGAGACCATTCTGGCTGGAGAGAGCGTCGTGTCAACATCTCTGGAAGAGAAGAGGGAAGAAGACGATCCAGAGGTCCGGACCACCGCTGGCAAAAGAGCGCCAGAAGATAGCGGTGGAGCCGGCAGAAGATGCGGACACCGGGAGAAGACGCCGGAGAGACCCCCGAAGTCGGAAGAGGACCCCGGAGCTGCCTAATAAATAATTTTAAAAACTTGTGTATTCTGTTTTTTATTGACGCTTTTTTCCCTAGGTGAATGGGTAGGGGTACCATGTACCCCATACTTATTCACATAGGGTGGGGGGCCGGGATCTGGGGGCCCCCTTATTAAAGGGGGCTCCCAGATTCCGATAAGCCCCCCGCCCGCAGACCCTGACAACCAATGGCCAGGGTTGTCGGGAAGAGGCCCTTGTCCTCATCAACATGGGGACAAGGTGCTTTGGGGTGGGGGGGCCGCAGGGCGCCCCCCCATGCCCCAAAGCACCCACCCCCCATGTTGAGGGCATGCGGCCTGGTACGGTCCAGGAGGGGTGCCAGCTCGTCCCTACCCCCATTCCTGACCGGCCGGGCTGCGTGCTCGGATAAGGGTCTGGTATGGATTTTGGGGGGACCCTCACGCCGATTTTTCGGCGTAGGGGGTTCCTCTTACAATTCATACCAGACCTAAGGGCCTGGTATGTCCCTGGGGGGGAACCCACGCCAGTTTTTTTATTTAAAACTTGGCGTGGAGTTTCCCCTTATGATTCATACCAACTACTGTATGTTTTCATTTGTTAATGCCAAAAACGTGGCAAAGTAGTACTGCTCTAAAATCGCGGTAAAATAGCGGCAAAATCGCGGCCGCGAGATCGCGGTAAAATCGTGCGACTTTGAAGTCGTATAAGTGTGAAAGGGGCCTTAGGCTCCATGCTTAAAAATAACTGCTTCTACAGGTGTTTTGTGTTCTGCCTGTAGAAGCAGCTCAATGTTATCGTATGCTTCAATACTCGTTAGGGACAACTGCAGGCATATTTTGAGGCAGGAAAAAAAAACCTTCTGGTTTGCATTTCAGACTGGAGCTTTCTGGCAGAAAAAAACGCTAAACTCGCTTAAACCATGTACAAAAACGCTCTATATGAATATTTTTTTGTCTGCAAAGGAAACAGGCATTTTTTTTTCTTTTTTTAAGCCCAGTGTGCATGGAGCCTTAAACAGGTTAATGAAGCTTAAAAGAAGGAGGTCAAATTAGATTCACCTACCTATTAACGCAGAGTGTCCCTTCAGAACTATTAAGTCTGTTGTTCAAGAAATTAAATTGCATTAACCTGTGTTCTGTTAAGACATTTATTATGAAAGGTCTGCCAATACCACACACAGGCCCTTTTTTCCCACCTCAGCCCCCCCCCCCCCCCCCCAGTATGCAGTATGTGCGTTGTGGTACTTGTGGTACACTGCTGTGCATTGGCTGCTAGTGTACAGTTTGTTGGGGTAATACAGTTATTTTTGGTAATAAAAATCGCAATAAGTGTCTACAAACTATGGGAAAGATTTATGGCATTTGTATGGCATTTTTATTATTATTATTTATTTATTTATTTTTTTACTAGTAATGGTGGTGATCTGAGATTTTTCTGATCGGGACTGCAACCTTGTGGCGGACAGATCGGACACTTTTGACACATTTTTGGGATCATTGACATTTATACAGTGATCAGTGCTATAAAAATGCACTGGTTACTGTGTAAAGGTTACTGGCAGGGAAGGGGTTAACACTAGGGGGCGATCAAGGTGTTAAATGTATTCCCTGAGTGTGTGTTCTAACTGTAGGGGGAAGGAACTGACTAGAGGTAGACGGATGGTTGTTCCTAGCTAGTAGGAACACACAATCTGTCTCTCTTCTCCTCAGAACAGGGATTTGTGTGTTTACACACACGTCCCTGTTCTGGCTCTCGTGCCCCACGATCACTGGCCATGCGCATCGGTTCCCCCACAGTGCAGCGGGTGCGTGCGCACCTGCTATCCCTACTTAAAGGGCTGACATACAGCTACGACGGCTCACGGGTACATGCTGACCTGCCGCAGTATAAGGCTGGGTTCACACTGCTGCGGTGCGGGAACGCAGCGAATTTACTGCGGGTTCCCGCATCGCACCAACTCGCACGGCAGTTCACACTGCCATATGCGAACTGCTGGGGAGTGTCATACAATGTTAATGACACCCCCAGTTCAGCTCGCATATCGCACTGCGAACTGACAATTCGGACATTTTCGGATCGCATAGGTGTGAACACCCATGCGATCCGATTCTGGTCCGAAAAAAAAAAAGGGTCCTGTGCGAGTTTGGACCGAATGCGGTGCGATATCAGCCATACTATCTGTATGGCTGATATCGCACAGCACAGACATCGCATGTGATGTGAACAGCAGTGCGCTGCGAATCACATACGATGTCTGCCACCGCAGCAGTGTGAACCCAGCTTAATGGTGGCAGCTGGTCGTCAAGTGGTTAAAAGCCGCACGGCTGCCCCATTCATTTACCACAGAATTCTTTGAATGAATAAAGTACAGCTACCATTGACCACCACAGCCGACGGCTTGTAATTCTCAATGAACTGCGAGGATGCTGATGAATGCTTGCATCGTCATTAATTCTTCCTGCCATTCAGTAACTGCCTGCCCATATTGGCGTATGCAGAATCCTGGCGTTGCAAGTAGAAGAGAACAAGAAGACCTGGACAGCCGCACACTGGAATGGATAAATCCGTCTTTTTATTCAAAATACAGGATCATGGGGTACACAAAACACGACTGTGGGGTGGTACAAGAATACCTGATTGCGTTTACACTTACACCAAGTGCTTACTCATAGCTGATCACAGGTGCAATTCTTTTCAGGTTTAAAGTTTTTTTGTTTTTTTTTTTACCTGCAAAAAGATGTGCATACATGCATATATACAGAAAGTGTATATATTGGTTTTATTTTTTTTTTTAATAAAAGGTGATCTTAGCCTTTAAAGTGGACCTTCTATGAAAAATGGAAGACCCACTTTCCTGCCATCTGCCTGCTAGTCAAGCAAAATTTGCTGAAAAGAAGGGAAAAAAAACCCAAAAACGTTATCAATAAAGATTTTACAAAAAAAGAGAAAAAAATATATATACCTCTCCCCCAGCAAATTTGTAAAGATTTAACAGTTACCACATATCCATAACATAGGAGAAGTGTTATAAAGCAAGATGGAGAGAAAGGAGACAAAAAAAAGTAGGGATGGAAGGGTACGACGAGAAAAAAATAAAAGGGATAAGGGCCCGATCGATGCCCATGCATCAACAGAGACAAACACTTTATAGAGTACCTGAATCAGAGATAAATAGTAAGCTTTTGGGAATGTCAGAAGTGATTCCAGACTGACTAATGCTGCGTACACACGTCCGAACTTTCCGGCAGAAAAGGTCTGAAGGAATCATTCTGTCTGACATTCCGATCGTGTGTGGGCTTCAGCGGACTTTTACTTTCTAAAATTCTGACGGACCTAGAAATAGAACATGTTTCAAATCTTTCTGAAGGACTCAATTCCTATTGGGAAAACCATTCGTCTGTATGCTAGTTCGATGGACCTAAAACGACGCAAGGGCAGCTACTGGCTATTGAACTTCCTTTTTCTAGTCCCGTCGTACATCATCGCATTCTAAACGAATGGACTTTGGTGTGCTCGTGTATAGGCAAGTCCATTTCAGAGGAACTCCGTTGGAAAGACCGTCAGAGTCTACTCTGACGGAAAGTCCGGTTGTGTGTACGCGGCATAAGGGAGAGTGTAGTCATCAGTTTTATCTGTTTCCCAGGAGAACAAATTTTCTATTTGGCAAATGGAGTCTGTTTCACAGGCCTATTCAGCAAAGGATGGAGCATTAGGTTTACGCCACTGTTTGTTTATAGGAAGCTGGCAGCATCGAGAGCGAAGTAATAAGTGGGGAGTATTATTGGGTTTTCCGATTTTCTTTTTTGTTAAAATATAAAAGTGGATGTAAACCCAATGTCATCCTTTCTAAACTACTGCCATAGGGGTTGTCTATAAGGATATACGTGCCTCCTGCATGTATCTTTACCTATCAAATGTCTCCCCTCTGTCTGTTATGACAGCTGAAAAACTGCATATTCTGTGGGTGGGTCTGTTGTCTGGAGCTCGGTGGATGGAGTCAGTAGACTCCCCGCCCACCTCTACACTCCCCTTGTCAATATGCATTTTTCTCCTGTGTATTTCTTACACTGAACTTCTGCTATGATCTCTAACATCCAGTGAAAAGACAGGAAAGTAACCACATGACTTCAGCATGCCAAATCATGCTGAGGTGTGGAACAGCCAATCCTTGCAGAGCTGCTGAAGAAAGGAGTGGGGGTGGGAATTAAAAAATAATGCATGTCTCTTAGGCTAGTGCATAAGATATGTAAATCACTTGTCACTCACAGCAAGGGGGAGGATTTGACAAAGTTTTTCTCTGTGAAGATTTATCTCACTGAACAATAAAAGAGGATTGCTCAGAGATGGATTAACTCTGTGTGGCAAGACTGGGCTCAAATGATAGGAAATCTTATACTCTACATTATGACATAAAAAAAAAAATGGGTTTGCATCCACTTTAAAGTTTTTGTTTGCAGCTTATTATGTTTGACAGGTGGGGGCTGACAGGTAAGCAGATATACCATTTGTTGAAAATGTTTGCTATCTCAGAGATTCAAGAATCCATACAAATTACAATAAGAATAAATATTTTCAAAGAGAATGACACATTTAGAAGCTTACCATAAACAGCTTGTTTCTTTGCAATTTGCATTTTTCATACATGTACTAGAAATTTAGTATTTTACTTCAGGCTCAAAGATTACCAACATTGTTATTGAGCAATGAGTAGTGCAGATTGATCATCTGTCTCTGTATACTGTAGTTTCAGCAGCACAGCATGAATCCGTGTTATTTTTCTTTGTCAAAACATTATTCAATTGTAATGTCCATTTCATGACATCTTGAAGTACAGTCAGTTGTATGCGTAACACAGGAATGTTTAATATTGGTGCCTATATGTGGAAAGCAAAGTAGTTAAAAATTCCATCTGTACATTGATATTTTCCCAATGTCACATAAAGACAGTAGAGGTGTTTTTTTTTTTTTTTCTGCAAAAAACTACATAGTGAGTTTAAAACAAACTGTTTTTATTTGTAATATAGGTATGCTTAAAGTAAAGGATGACTTTACTGACTATACATTTCAACATAGCATAATGGTAGTCAAATCATAATCTCAGGCATTGTTATATTATACATACTGTAGTTATATAGATCCAGCTTGGAAAATGTAACTATGTATATACCAAAGAAAATGGAAAGAAGGTGCACCAGCTTAGTGCATTATCCCACATATATTTATTGAAGAATAAAATGATAAAAACTACTCGCAAGCATGAGAATATGATTTTGCTCATACAAGCCACTGTTCCGTAGCTAGAAAGCCCTGGAATCAACAGTCTCCAGACCATGGGGGGGACCACGCAAGGGCCCCTGTTGGATGTTTCAAAGTGTTCTTCTTCCTCAGAGCTTTACCCCTTGTGAAAAGGACTACCACTCCTGTCTGTGCCAGGCTATCGTACTTATGTGCAAGAGTGTTTTTGCTGTTATGTATATATCATACCTGCCTGATCCCATGGAAGCTGGAAATCACTAAAGTAGACACTGCTACTCCAGTGATTTAAAAAAAAATCTAGGAAAGGTGTGCTTATGAAAGTTATTGCTCCAGGTCAGTACACTCCTGCCCACAATAGTCCTTGGTTGCACCCCCAGTGCAGCACTGGACAGGTTGATTACACTCTAAAATCTGATGCCAATTCTTTTTTTTTTTTAAATCAAATTTTATTAAGATTTTTCATACAAACGTACAAACGTCAAAACACACAACAAAGCCTTTGCAGAGCAGAAAAGAAGAACAGTAGTAAGCAGACTCAACAGCATGGCTTAAAGTCAGTATTGTAATATTGTAATATATCCAATAACAAAGTATCTGGCCTAACTTAGGTACCTAACCAAGAGATCCACCAAAGAAGCAATCTGAGGAGTGGAAGCATGTAGACATTCTAACCAGATTGGGGAAAAGAGACTGTTAAGGTTATTGACAAATGCACAGTTTAAGTCAAATATAGCAGTAAAAGGTCAAACCAAGCATATGGAATGCCTGGGGGGGGGGGGGGGGTGTCATGTGAGGAGAAATCTCTTCTGGTGAAAAGGAATGTTCCATGAAGCGGCGCCATCTGGCAATAACATGTTTCAAGGACTTAGATTGTTGGGTGACAGTGTCCAGCTTTTCCATGAGGAATAGGGTTTGAAGCACATGTTTCACATAAGCAATTTGAGTAGAGGGGTGTGGGGGAATTCCAGGCCCGCATGAGGACTCTGTGAGCTATTAGAAGGCAGATATGACAATATGTTTTAATTCCTGATCCCAGAAGGTGGATGTCGCTTGGCAGGTCCACAGGCTATGAAAAAGAGATGGTCGGGAGGTGGCACACCAGGGGGATGTAGTAAGAGAGGAATTTACTTTGCTGTGGCAAAAAGGGAAATATGCCCGGTGGGCGATTTTGAATTGGGTTTCTCACCATGTTTCACAGATCACCAGAGAGCAGGTTTTTTGGTATCTATTGCAAGGCTCTTTGCCGGTGTGCCCTGGTTGTCAAGGATAGATATCCAGGGGTTGAAGGGAGTGATGCCGTATTTGGAAGCCTGATACGTGATAAGGTTAGAATATATCTCCGAGATAGAGTATTAGCCCCGATTAAGCAACGTATCGATGAATGAGCGCTGCAAGGGTTTTGGTGTGGGCTAAAGCCAGATTTGAGGTAGCTGGTCAGCTGGTAATAGTGAAGCACCTGTGACAGTGGGAAAGAATACTTTTTAGCCAGCTCTGAGAAGGTTCTAAGAGTTATTTGAGTAGAATTGGAGACAGTCAACAATCCAGATGAAGTCCATTGAGCAAAGGCTTTGTGCGCAGTGGAAGGGGAGATCATTGGGTTGCCAAGTATGGGCAGGTGGCATGAGATGGTGTAGTATAAACCCTGGATTCTCTGAACCTCCCTCCAGGCTATAACAGTGTCTCTAATCAAAAGACTAGATCTTAAGAAAGGAGGTAGAGCATGTAGCCTAGAGTGTAGAACCGCCTGGAGGTAGAACGGGGATACAAGGGTGTCCTCCAGCATGTAATTGGAGTAGCAAGCATTTTTGGACAACTAATCAATACCCTGCCTTAATAGGCAAGAGAGATTATAAAATCTAATATTTGGCAGGCCTGCACCGCTCTCACTCTTCGGGAGACATAGTTTTTGAAGCGCAGTTCTAGGTTTTTTGCCTTGCCAAAGAAACACAAGCAGAGCCGTATGTGTTCTTTGAACATCCATATGTTTCAGTAGAAGAGGAAGGGTCTGCATCGGGTACAATAGTCTTGCATACTAGACCATTTTGAAGAGATAGCATCTCCCAAAACGTGAAAGGGGCAGGGCTTCCAACTCCCGTACAATCTGGTCTATCACCTGAGGGTTATTCAGACTATATAAAGAGGAGGGTTCCCTACCAATGTGTATACCTAGGTAGGTGATGCGTTGCTTCGCCACTATAAACGTGGAGTCTGATCCAGCCTTGAGACAACTGAGGGTTAGGCGCTAACAATTCACTCTTACCAAAAATGATACGTAGCCCTGAGCAGGCTCTGAAGTTTGCAAACAGTTCTTGGGATGCCAGTTCTTTTATTCCAGTGGTTCTCAACCCTGTCCTCAAGTAACCCCAACAGGCCATATTTGCAGGTTTTCCTTTATCTTGCACAGGTGCTTTAAATCGGAGTCAATGGCTTGGAATATTGGACAGCTAATTTACCTAAAAAAAATTCCCAAAACATGGCCTGTTAGGAGTACTTGAGGACAGGGTTGAGAACCACTGTTTTAATCCATAAACTAAAGTTACAGCAAGTGGGCAGCATCTCCAATACCTTTCACGCATACCAGTGCTTCATCAGAGTAATCTCCTTGCATGTGTTTGGGCTGAATAGTTCTTATATGTATGTTTTTATTCCACTTTGTATGCAAAAAATAAAAATTTCCCTCTGCAAGACATAATCGTAATGTGCTAGGGGTTCTGCCACAAAATGTGTTAGCTGAAGCTCGTCTTTAAATTTGCTAGTCAAGTCCATCTAAATCTGCTAGTGCAACAGTCACCAACCAGTTCCCAGGGGTTCTGCCACAAATAACCCATTGCCACCAATTACCCATGCCACCCATTATTGTTTCCAGTGTTGTACTGTGAGCATGCATTGATACCCGATGCCTTCGCTGTACTTCTGGCTCCTGTGAACTCAGAGAGAGGCACCAGGAGTAGTACAGAGAGCAGGAGGTGAAGAAGGAGGGGACTTCAAATGGCAGCGCTGATCACAGACTGTGGGAGGGAGCATGGAGCTTGATCACATGGCGGGATAAGGAGGTGGGATCCAATGATGAGTCTGTGTTAAGGCATCAGTGTGATCCAGGGGGAGAAGAGGAGAGAGATGGAGCATTGTGTGTATAAGGCATGTAAAATTCATGTTAGTGGTCTGCGGGTTTCAAAATTGTGAGTTTAGTAGTTTGTGCGATCTGAAAGGTTGGCAATCATTGCGCTAGTGCATCTAAACACTACCCTGACCCCAGATTGCTGTCTACATTGCTTTTTCATCCATATTGGAGACACGCTAAGACAAGGGAGTGTGTGCTACCAGCCACCACATTTAAAGTAGAACTATAGACAATTATTATTTTATATTTATTTTTCATTTTTGGTTAGAGCAAGTGAGGGTTAAAACCTCTGTCCGATTTTTTTTTTCACCATCTGTGTAAAAAAATACATTGGTTTGTAGTTTTAGCTGTTGCTTGTAAACTGTTCCTGTAGTAATTAAGATAAAATGATCACAAGTTGTTGACTAATTGCCTGTGTTGAAGTCAACAATTGCTTGTGTGCTTGACATTTTCTGTAGTAATGTAGATGGCACTTCAGATGTATTCATTTCTTAATTCTGCAAAATTGAGTCTTCAAGTACAGTTTTCTAATTACTGCTAAATATATAGTTTGTAATTTGTATAGATGATGTAAAAAGAATGACTACCATACTTTAGTTCTAAATTCGTACTTTCATGTTTCATTTCTACTATATTGTGTTTAAAAATAATTGCCTAGTTGTTTTCTTACCAAGCTATTGTACATTTTATAACCATATAATATTTATATATATATATATATATATATATATATATATATGGAGAGAGAGAGAGAGAGCATTATGTGTTGATTATTTTAGCAATGATCAGGAGTTGGATAATTGCCTTTTTACTAGTTATACATTGGTCAGTTGCTCTCTCATAAAAATTCCACATGCATTGCCAGTACAACTTTGTTTCCTTAGCTGAGAGATTGAGAAAAAGCGATTATCTAGAATTGAAACACGTCCAGCTATTTACTTGGCAGTTGCCACTTATGCCACTAAGGTATGATAGTGTTTCATGTTATGGCACAATGGTAACAAAAAAAAAAAAACTAGTCAAAGTGGCAATGAATTTAATAATTTAACTTGATTTGATTTTCAATAGAAATATATATATGTTTGTGTGTAAGGCCCCATTCACTTTTGTGATGTGGTGTTTGCAATGTTTTACATATTTTACCAATTGAACTTGACTTTTTTTTTTAACCATATTTCTATATTTTGATTTGTAAAAAAAATAAAATAAATGAAGGTGTACAAGAAAGAACAACAAAAGATTACCAATATTTGGTAAGAAAAAGCATAATATAAATACAGTTTTTGCAGACATATATTAATCAGATAATTCAAAGGTGTAAGTTTGTAATAGAAGTCATAAAGCATCACCTACTGGTGTAGATAATTACTATCAATATAAGCAGCATGCATTCTCAATGCATTCCCATTCTCATACTGGGTATATGCAACCAATAGCACATGTTGAATTTGTAAGAATATATGACTGGGAAGTATCGGCAAGGAATGTTATTAATTATGGGCTCTATTGATCAGTGGTCCAGGGTTCCCAATTAGCAGAACATTTTTGGATGGTCATATAGCTTTTGAAAATATATATTTGAGTAGAAAAAAGGCATTGAAGATATTGATGATCTGCAAAAGGGTTGAAGGATGCAGAAATTTCAATTTTCTGGCTAAGGACACTTTCATGCTGCTTTGCAGCAAAACCGCATAAAAAACACATTTGTGTTATTTTCCTATTTTTCGCACGTTTTAGTGTGCTGATTAAAATTTACCGCAACATTCGAAATATATTGCGGTTTTGATGCGTTGACATTTCGTTTTACCTCCCCTTTACATTACTCCCTCTTCACCTCCTCTATTTTTCTAAGGGAAAACATTCAGCACTAGAGATGTAAAATTTCTGAAAAAATTGAAGCCATGGAATAAAAACGTTCTTCTCCTTGTGTTTTTTCATTTTGTTTTTTTTTCTGTAAGATTACATTTTTGGAAAAATTTTAAACAAATTCAGTGTGGAGTAATTTTACAAATTGAAAATTATTTTGTTACACTGGGAAGGTGAAATGCAGTAAATTCTGTAAATAAACTAAACTTGCTTATTAAATTTGTATATTTTATTACAAATGGAAATACAAGGCTAGCTTTGCCATAGACTTCTATGGAGGCTTTAAAGCACCATGAAAGCGACATAGTTACATAGTTGTAAAACTTTGGTTTAAGAACTGCTGGAATCAAATAATTTTAGCAAGGACCATGGTAATAAGTTGCTAGATCAGGATACCCATGAAAGGGCAGTGTATATATAGGGATAAAGGAAGAAAGATTTAGTTGAAGTGCCAAAGTACTCCAAAGATATGGAAATGGGTGAATAGCAATATTCATAAATAAGTCTCCCAATGTTGTGTTTTCTGCCGATATCCAAGATTGAAGAGGGAAGTCTGAGAGTAAGAGTTCCAATGATTTTATAGGTAAGGCTTGTAATAGTTTAAGTGGAGGTCCTTTGGCAATTTGAGGAATAGCTGTCCAGGCTTTGATGTTAGCGTTGATTAAGTCTAGGAAAAAGTGCAGTGGACGTAATGTAAGGAGTGAGGCATATTGAGTAGGAGTTTCAGAGTTGTCTCCAGAGCTGTTCATTCTATTTGTAACCAGGTAGTTACCACCAGTACTCAGCTTGGTCAAGGAGAACTGTCCCTGTAATTATACCATATACATTTTTTATCTAAAACGTGTCCAATACATGTAAATCACATGTGAAAAATAAAAAGGTGGCGCTTCCTAAAAGAAATTTCACCCTTACAGTGACTAATTACTCTACTAGTGAACACCTATTAAAGTGTACATCATCATACCAAAATTACATATGTAAAAATATGGTGAACACCAAGTGAACAAATTTACAAGTTGTGACAGTGCCAATACTGCAAAAAATTAGAAAAAATACATAAAAGATGAAGATGTGAAATTGTTATATATACTTTGGCGTATATAAAATAAAATTGTGACCCAATGACAGAAAAAAATGTTCATTTAAAATTCGTGCCAAAAGTCCTCAAAACACAATGTGCAAAATCTTCTTTCCAAAGCTTCCACCACACCCGGGTGTTCGGTGATCCCACTCCCAATGAAAGACTCACTCACCAGCTCCAATTGCCCCCACTTGCGTGTAAGGCTATAAAGTTTAATGATTCCAAATCACTAGGATTCAACCACCAATTCCTCCATTCAAGTATACGTGAAAAATGCGTTCCATATGTGAAATGAAAAACATGCTCCAAATAGTGTGATAACGTACAACCAGTTTATTAACACACACTTGAAACAAATCTCCAATAGTTAAACTCACACTTTTAAAATATAACACTAACACAGCAACCTCCACAGCACACTGTATGAACAATGCACAACACAGCAACTTGTAAAGCCTTCTGAGGGCATGCGGTCACGGCGGACTTGAGATATGCAGGCGTCTGCTACGATTCTCTCACCCGCTCCTCGTTCGCCCAACTGCTAAAACCTTGTCTCTTCCTTTGTAGGCTACACCGCAACGCTCGTCCCTCTGCACGTCACTCGTTAGCGATGTCCACCACTGCTCGGCCACGTCACAGGTGTGACGAAACAAGTCACAGGTGTGACGAAACATGTTTCGTCACACCTGTGACTTATTCATGGGATAGCTATCCCATGAATAAGTCACAGGTGTGACGAAACATGTTAGGGCGTGGCCGAGCAGTGGTGGACATCGCTAACGAGTGACGTGCAGAGGGACGAGCGTTGCGGTGTAGCCTACTAAGGAAGAGACCGGGTTTTAGCAGTTGGGCGAACGAGGAGCGGGTGAGAGAATCATAGCAGACGCCTGCATATCTCGGGTCTGCCGTGACCGCATACCCTCAGAAGGTTTTACAAGTTGCTGTGTTGTGCATTGTTCATACAGTGTGCTGTGGAGGTTGCTGTGTTAGTGTTATATTTTAAAAGTGTGAGTTTAACTATTGGAGATTTGTTTCAAGTGTGTGTTAATAAACTGGTTGTACGTTATCACACTATTTGGAGCATCTTTTTCGTTTCACATATTGAACGCATTTTTCACGTATACTTGGATGGAGGAATTAGTGGTTGAATCCTGGTGATTTGGAATCATTAAGCTTTATAGCCTTACACGCAAGTGGGGGCAATTGGAGCTGGTGAGTGAGTCTTTCATTGGGAGTTGGCTCACCGAACACCCGGGTGTGGTGGAAGCTTGGGAAAGAAGATTTTGCACATTGTGTTTTGAGGACTTTTGGCACAAATTTTAAATGAACATTTTTTTCTGTCATTGGGTCACAATTTTATTTTATATACGCCAAATTGTTATATATAACAATTTCACATCTTCATCTTTTATGTATTTTTTCTAATTGTTTGCAGTATTGGCACTGTGTCACAACTTGTAAATTTGTTCACTTGGTGTTCACCATATTTTTACATATGTAATTTTTGTATGATGATGTACACTAGGTGTTCACTAGTAGAGTAATTAGTCACTGTAAGGGTGAAATTTCTTTTAGGAAGCGCCACCTTTTTATTTTTCACGTGTGATTTACATGTATTAGACACGTTTTAGATAAAAATTTATATGGTATAACAGATTTTTTACAACGTGGCAGCTGTAGTTAGACATTTGCATCAACATTTGTCATCAATTTAAGTTGGTGTTTACTCCGAGGCGCAGTGGTGGGGAACAAGGTATAGGGGGGCTGTTATACTTTGGAGACCAATTAGTAGTAGATTGTCCCTGTAATTAGCATGGATATTGGTTGTTTCCAGGCCTGCATAAAAAATGGGAGTGCAAAGGATAGATCTGCTAATTCTTGGGCGTTTACCCTCCCAAATAAATGTTGTTAAGACTGCTCGATTTTTGTTTGTATACTAGGGTAGAAATGGCAGAAGCAGAATACCAAAAGTATACAGTATTTGAGGTAGCAAGTACAATTTGGCTAATGCATAAAAAAAACGGGAAATCCCCCAGGGGGGTTTTTTAGCAGCCAGTAATGTTGTAATTAGCAAACTGAAAAAATGATAATGTAATAAATAGTTTTATTGTTACAAAAAATATTAATAATGCTGACAAATAGGGTCAGAACATGAACTGGAGTACAAAAACATTATATTAAAAGACAGTGGTACCAATAAACAAAAGGCAATATAGAATATGTTACACCATATGCGACAGTAATACAATAATACAGATGTCTTGCGTATAAGATTATGACGTGTTTCGACCCCAGTGGGTCTTCTTCAGAGGATAATGTATAAAAACTGTATGGTGTAAACATGTGTTAGAGTACTTCAAAAGAAAAGAAAAACAATTATGGACAATCCATATGTTATGTCTTTACCAGTTACGGTGTATTCATAATTGCAAATGGCCTTGATATGGAAAAAGTTTTTTCCCCCTCTTTCTCTATCCCCAATCTCCCAGCGGTCGATCCCGTCAATGGATTAGCGAATAGCATGCACACATGCCTTACAAGGAGTCACACACTAAGTAATCCCCAAAATTCGAGGGGCAGTGGATGAGGGAGGGTGTGTGCCGCTCCTGTGATAGAATAACATCATATACTGAGCGGACAACTCCACAAGGAATTTATGAAAATTTATGAGAGGAATATGTCTATATATTTGAAGTGAAGAAACTATATGGAGTGATTGGATAACTGGGTGTGTTAGCCGGTGTTGCATAAGAGGTCCATGCAATATAACCTATAAGAAACGTGCAAGAAAGTGGGGGAAAAGGGAAAGGAAAAAGGGGGGAGGGGAAAGGAGGAGTAGGACGGAAGGGGGGGAGGGAGGGAAGAAGGGGGACAACAGGGCCGGCAAGGAGGGAACGGGAGGAGGGGAAAGGGAAAAATGGGGGTTGGGAACTAGTGTCAAGGTGAGGAATAAGAAAAACAAACAAAAAGAAAAAGGAAAAAAAGGCATGGACCCATTTGTTTGTATACAAAGGTAGAAATGGCAGAAGCAGAATACCAAAAGTATACAGTATTTGAGGTAGCAAGTACATTTTGGCTAATGCAATCCATCCAGCTCAAGATGCACATGTAGAGCAAATATCTCAAGAAAGACATTGGAGTTTCTCCAGGGGGATGGATAAGTTGGGTCAAAGAAAGTTAATTGGATACCTAAACAGGATAAGGCTGAGTTGGGGGTCCACGAAAATCAAAGTTATGAAGGGTATAATGCATGGTTATCAAAGCAGATGTCTAGCATACAAGATTTTGTATGGTTTACCTTATAAAGGGAGATAGCGCTAGACTGGTCTAGGATGCGTTCTAATTCAAGCAACTGTATATGATTAGTTATAACAATTATGACATCTGTGCACAGGCCAATTTTATGTTCAGTATCGCCATTTGTAATACCAGATATAAGGGGAGCGGAGCAAATTGCTTGTGCCAATGGTTCCAAAATTAGTGGAGACAGTGGACATCCCTATTGGGTCCCATTACTGATTGGGAAGGGGTCTGAAAGGAGCCTAGATGCCCACAATCTAGCACTGGGAGAAGAGTAAAGAGTTAAAATGGCCATTCATAGGGTACTAATAAGTCCAAATTTATGAACCGTAGCTTCAAGATATGCCCAGTGCACTCTGTTGAATGCCTTCTCTGTGTTAAGTGAGGGAAGTAGAGAAGGCCTTCGATGGTGTCCGGCCCTTGAACTTGAGTTTATTGAGTATTTGGCAACATTATTTTTCTGTGAATTCATATAAGTATAATCCCTATATGATAGATTATTTTTAATCTTATATATTTTAGTTATACAGCTTTCATTTTTTGTAAATCATTTAGATATGTTGGTACACATTACATCAGTGTCTTCTTTCCAAAATATTATACAAAGTTCCCAAATTCTGTACATGTAACAAAAAAGTGGATGACTGTTAATCGGGACAGTGCGGGAAAAATGAAAAGCAATTTTATGAAGCTGTAACTAACTGCAGTTTTTAACTTTGTTTAGTCTTTTTGTACAGCAGATTTGATATTCTTCTTCAGGCCTAGTTTCAAAGTGTCAGTAATAAGAATTCTATACTGCTCCACAGCCTGTAGCAGGATTCACATTTTTTCTCATTCCAGATATAATTTTCTGGGATAGAGCTGAATTGGAGTAGTGACTGCGATTCAATACAGATTGTTCCTAGTACTGACATTTTGATAAATAGGATCCCAGAGGAGAACATGTAAATATTAAAGGACTACTATATATATATATTTTATTTTACATAATTGCAATTGTAAAACAGCTTTTAAATACAGTACCCATTAAAAGTATCTATACCTTATGGAAGTTTTCATTTATTTATTTATTTTCTGTCATAGAACATTGCATCATTGTGGATTTGAGTTATTTTACATTGATCAATATAAATATACCCTTTATTTGTCAACATTAAAACAAATTTATTGAAAAATGATGAATTAGCTGCTTAATTATACAATTTTGGCAGCAGCAACATGTTTGTGGCTGTGTGGATCTGGGCATTGCAAATGTTTTCCCTATTCCTCTTTGCAAAACTTCTCAAACTCTTTCAGGTTGCATTGGGGTTATGTGTAAACAGTCTTTTTCAAGTCCAGCTATAAATTCCCTTTTGAACTAGGATTTAATTTGACCATTACAGTTCATTAAAGCGGTTGTATACCCTTTATTTTTTACCTACAGGTAAGCCTATAATAAGGCTTACCTGTAGGTAAAATTAATATCTCCTAAACCTGTACGGTTTA
This sequence comes from Lithobates clamitans, assembly GCA_037952925.1. NCBI lineage: Eukaryota > Metazoa > Chordata > Amphibia > Anura > Ranidae > Lithobates > Lithobates clamitans. Next base: position 7,116,658 of record JBBGZY010000232.1, read on the forward strand.
GGAGATATTCACTTTGCATGCAGCCGCTGACGTCAGCAGCGAATGCGCTGTGAAGGCCCGACTGAAGGTCCGGCAGACATTGCCGGACTTTGCCGGGAAGAAGACTCCTGCGCCCATGCGTAATCGCGGCTCCGGCCACTCACAGCGCCGGAGCCGCGAAACCGGAAGAAACGCAGAGTGAAAAATGTCAGCTCCCTCTGCGTGGACCGGGATCAGATGCCGGCGCTTCAGTCTAAGGTGAGTATTTCATAATGAGCTAGTATGCTCTGCATTACTAGCTTATTATGCCTTTGCCTAACAGGTTTTTTTTTTAAAAAAAATAAAATAAAATTCTGTGCGGGTATACAACTGCTTTAACATTGTTGTTTTAAGCCATTTTACTGTAGTTTTGCATTGATGCTTAGAATTCCCTTGCTGTAAGACCAATCTTCTCCCCAGACACACATTTCTGGCAGACTACATCATGGTTATCTCCAGGAATTTCCCATTATTTTGCCATTGTTTGTATACCTTAACCACCCATCCACGGCTTGCTTCCAGCTGATTAATATGTTGTGCACTGTTTGGTTTATACCAAACCCAGCTGCTTTGACAAAAAAATGCTCTCATTTACTGACAGACAAAGTTAACTATTTGTCTTCTCTAAACATAGAATCCTTTTCCAGGTGACCTCAAAGTCTCCCACATGACTTCTGGTAAGCTGTAGTGGCTCATCCCCCAAAAGTTTGGCATTCCTCCCTCCCCCCAAAAAAAAGATGATAGCAATTTTCATTATTAGAAGAATATACCATGTTAGTTTGTGTGTGTTTGTATCCCACCTTTATCTGCAGGCACTGTTTGAATAACGATCTAATATTTGCTTGTTCAGCCACTGCATTTTGAAAAAGTTTACTATTTCTATGGGGTGTACCTATGTTTTCACATGACTAGAACGTTACTTTGGAGGGTATTCTTGAATTTCTTTGAACTTTTATAGCAAGCTGAAGACAGCAGATATGCATGTAAAACTTTGTAGGGAGATTTGTTCCATCCCTGTGTATCATCTGAGGCTGTTCACTTCACTGGATAAAGGAGAGGGTTTACATCCACTTTAAAACACTGGTCAAAATAGAAAAAAAAAAAAACCCTTGTAAAAACAATATTGCCAAATAAGAGCCCAGGCATCCATCCCCTTCCACCCCCCCCCCCCCCCCCCCAGAAAAAAATATTACCAAATGAAAAGTCCAATAATTGAAATGTAAACATTTTTATGGTTTAGTTCATGCAGGTATGAGAGCTGAAGTGGTTAAGGAGGCCAATTATCTAGACTTGCAGTAGATTTTAAAACAATTGAGACATTCAGAGTCAAATTCTGAATTAATATACTTCACAATTCAGTAAATCATATCGTCACTGATTTTTTTATAATATATCTATGTCACAGATACATTTAGTATATAAAAAAAAGGGTCTGATAAATTGTGATTTGACAAATCTGATTAATATGCAATTTAATCAGGCAAACAAAAAAGCCAGTAATATTTTGCAGGTTTCTTACTTCAAAGACAAAAAAAACTGTTCACGCCTAACCGATTTTGTGCTCGTTTGTGGCCACTCTGCGTAAAATTAACATTTTCAAAACTGAAATACTGTGCTGGAATTGTTTTCATTCCCTATCCAGTGAAATATGTGCAAAGAGTGTACTATTCAACTGTGAAACAGTATCTGGGATACTGCAAAAACAACCCAGCGTTTAAGTTTCAGGACGCCTACCAGAAAAGAAGAAAAAAAAATCTAGCTATAGAATGTTTTTTTTTTTTTTTGACATATACTTTTTCTATCATTTAAGGTGGAATCCACACAGAGTATGATAAGAATCCTGGGCCTTTCTGCAACTCTTCCAAACTACCTTGATGTGGCTTCATTTCTTCATGTCAATCCATTTATTGGCCTTTTCTACTTTGATGGACGATTCCGACCTGTTCCTCTTGGACAGACATTTATTGGAATAAAGTCAACCAACAAGGCAAGTAGAAATGCTGTTATCTGAACAGAGAGAGACTAATTTAGCTGAAAATCATTTTGTGTTAATTACTGTGTCGGTGTACCCCAGATGCTTCCAATATCATAACTCCTGCGTGAAAAAACAATTATAACATTCTTGTATCGTTTCCAACTCATTTCTTATTTTAGTTATGCCACGCATTACACCGCAGTGTCTAATATTTCCTAATACTTACATATTCTTGTTACATTTATAAAACGTTTGTCTTTTTATATATACAATATAAAGTACTTGGTAGGTTTTTTTTTTTTTTTTTTTTTCAAATAACAATTTTTATTAATCATAATAGCAGGTAAATAGACAAGAAGTTGACACTGTAATACACAAACTTAATTATAACGGCAGTAGAACCAGTGTATATCAAGTAACAGTGAAACAGACAGTAGGGGGTCGTTGCTGACTCCATATGCAAGCTGCTAGATATCAAATAGGGTCTGTTATGGGCCACAGTAGAACCCCCCCAAAAAAAAGGAAAAGAAAAAAAAAAGTTTAAAATATCTTTTATTCTAGTATACAAATCTAGCCTGGGAGGGTGGGGAGTGCCGTTTCCAATGGAGGGCAACCAGGCATCTCGCAGCTGTTGTCTAAGCAGTTTTTTGGAATGTTTGGGGATCTGCAGGGGTGAAACCCCTAAGAGGAATGATTTTGGGGTCTTGGGAACCTATACTCCAAGAAGGCTGGACAATAAAAGCTGTGTTTCCGTCCAGAAAGGCACAATCTTGGGGCAGCTTTGGTAAATGTGATAGCGGGTCCCTTTGGCTCCCTGACAGAGCCAACACCTATCTGAGCTAGAGGGATAGATAGTTTGGAGCACATCTGGTGTCAGGTACCAAAAATAGAAGATTTTATAAGCGTTCTCTTTGTAGAGCATGCAGAAAGAGCTTTTTGCTGCCTGAGACCAGATTGTCTGCCATGTCGCCTCTGGGATTTCTTCTCCTAGTACTTTTTCCCAGTGAAGCATATATGCATGCTTACCCTGAGTGGGAATGGAGTAAGAGTTTAGCAGCAGGTATATGTCAGAAATCAAACCTTGGCGTGCAGATCCCTCCATCACCAGGCTCTCAAAGGAGGTTGTTGCTGAGAATTGGAGATTCGGGGCGAAATATTGAGCGTGACGTATTTGCAAATACCTATAAAACATCTGGCGAGGTAAGTCATATTTATTCTGGAGTTCAGTAAATGAGAGCATTTTACGTGATCTAGGGTCCACCAGGTGGCCAAAATGGAATAAATTCTGCGTCGCCCAGGGGAAAGACATCTGATGTGTGAGACCAGCAGGCATCCGGGGTTGTAGAGGAAGGAGGTCAGGAGTGACTTTTCTGAGCCAAGTCTATGTGCACGGGATAGTCTGCGCCAGAGTGACCTGAGATGGAACATAGGTCCCAAAAGCCGGGCCGAGTCTAACTCAGCATTCGCATTCCAGAGCAAACTACTTGGGTGTGTGGGCGCGAGTCATATCTTCTCAATTTCTGTCCTTTTGTTGTAAGACCGTTGGGGAAACCAGGAGAAGGCGCGCAGCTGAGTTGCTTGGTAGTATTTTATTAAGTCAGGAAATGCCAGCCCCCCGTCAGAACGAGACGCCATCAGGACTGAGCGGGGTATTCTATGTCTCCTATAGTTCCAGACAAAGTGCACCAAGTCCGTCTGGAGTCTTCTCAAGTCTGCATATGGGACTGGGATGGGCAGTGTCTGGAAGAGATAGAGGAGTTTGGGGAGAATGGTCATCTTCACAGAGGCCACCCTCCCCAGGAGAGATACATGGTGGACCTTCCATTTCTGTAGAAAGTCTCCTATGGAACGTAACGGGGGGGAGGAAGTTTGCGTGGTATAGAGTGTCATAAGACGGAGTAATCTGAACCTCCAGATATTTCAGGGCTGACGCCTTCCAGTGGTAGGGGAAGCACTGCTGCAGTTGTTGCACTTCTGCTGCTGGGATTTTAATTGGGAGAGCCTCCGATTTAGTTGTGTTTATTTTATACCAAGAGAGGGATTTATAGAGATCGAGTTCAGCGTGTAGGTTGGACAGTGAGATCCTAGGCTGGGTCAGGGTGAGTATGATATCGTCTGCGAAAACTGCTAATTTAAACTCCCTCCCCCGCACCGGGACCCCTCGGATATCCGGATTTCTATGAATGGACGCCGCCAGGGGCTCAACACACAGCGCAAACAGTAACGGTGAGAGTGGGCACCCCTGGCGAGTCTCATTCGCTATCAGAAAGGTGGGGGACAGAGCGAAAGGAGTCTTAACCTGGGATGTGGGACTAGTGTATAAGTGATGGATGGCCCGTAGGAAGGGGCCCTGGAGCCCCATGTGTCTCAACGTGGCGAAAAGGAAAGGCCAGCCAAGGCGATCAAAGGCCTTTTGCGCGTCTAGACTAAGAGCTTCCAGGCCGTCTCTCATTGTCACATCTATTAGGTCGATGACTTGTCTTGTCCCCTGCTTGACGGAGGGGGACAAAGCCCACCTGATCCTTATGTATTAAGGAGGGCAGTATCAGGTTTAGACGTATTGAGAGGAGCTTGGTAAAGATTTTCAGGTCAGAGTTTAGTAGTGCTATTGGCCTATAGCTAGCGCACAGAGATGGGTCCTTATCGGGTTTGGGGATCAACGTGAGAAACGACCTTTGCATGTCTGAGGGAATAGGGGTTAGCTGAAGAAAGGCGTTGAACAGTTTACACATATGTGGTAGGAGAATGGGGAGGAATGATTCGTAATATCTGGGCCAGGGGATCTATGGGTAGGCAGTATCTTGATGGTGGCCATCAGTTCCTCAACCGTGATAGATGCCATAAGGGAAAGGAGGTCAGAGGCCTGAGGTCTGGGAATTCCACTGTGTTCCAGATACTGGTGCAGGCGATCAGTCAGGTCAGGGGATGGAGGGTCATGTGGGATTTCAGGGTCGCTGTATAGAGCCATGTAGAACTCCTCAAAGGCTTGAGCTATGTCTTGAGGGTGAGAGAGAAGGCAGCCCGCCTGATTTTTAATTTGGTGGGGGGTGGTCGCGTGGGAGCGTTCGTACAGTTTGCGTGCTAACAGGGAGTGGGCCTTGTTTCCCTTGTCATATTAAAGTTGCTTCAGTCTGAGGAGTGCCTTCTCCACTAGGCCCATTGCAAGGTCTCGGAGTGTCGTGCGCAAACAGACAATTTTTTTTAGAAGGAATAGGGACAGGGGGTTTGTAGCCGGAGCTCCAGGGCCCTCCTAAGGTCTCTTCCAGCTTGCAATTTAGAGGCTTTTGCATCTTTTTTCATGGCCGAGGAGATCGCTTTACAACGCCCCCGGAGGACCGCCTTGTAAGCTTCCCAGAGAGTGGAAGGGGAGACATCGAGGTTTTCATTCTCAAGGAAATGGCGTTTCAGTGTGGACTCTAGTTCCGTCTTGGAGGGGAGGTGTTGGAGAAGGAAATTATTCTCCTGCCAATGGCATGGTTTACGATTAGGGGCGCCTAGCTCCAGGGCCATAAGTACAGGAGCGTGGTCAGACACAGAGATTGGGAGGATCTGGGCATCCCTGGTGACGTGGAGTGTGGCATTGTTGACAAAAAGGTAGTCAATGCGGGAGTGCATATGGTAAGGGGCGGAATAGAACGTGCACTGCCTATCCCCGGGATGGAGGGCCCACCAGGCATCAAATAGGGCATACCGTCTAGTGATATGATGGAATAGTTTTGAGTCCCTAGAGGCACATGACGATCTAGCACCACTGAATGGGATAAGTTGAAATCTCCACCAACAATCAAATATTCATTAGGTGTCCGGAATAGGCGAGCAAACACTTTTTAGTTAGAAAGTTAATCTGATGGGTATTGGGGACAAAAAAAGGGTGCATACAGTGATAGCCTGCATTTGCCATTGACCTCTTAAGATAGTGTAGTGTCCCTGCGGGTCAACAAAGGACTCAGAGCACTTGAAGGGGGAAGCCACGCTTGAAAAGGATAGCTACTCCGGCCCGCTTGTGGGGGTTAAATGACTGGTATACCTGAGGGTATTGTCTGGAAGCAAAGGCGAAGGAGTCCTCCTTGTTAAAGTGTGTTTCCTGAAGCAGGATAATGTCCGCCCCAGAATGCTTGAACTCTCTTAGCGCAAGATGTCTTTTCCTATTGGAGTTTAAGCTGTGGACATTAAGTGACATAATCTTAGCCATGGTGTTATGGGTATGTGCAAATTTAAAGGTACTTATCTGATCCAGCCACGGAGATGCCCTGGTGCTAAGGTGGGGAGGTCGCCAGTTCCTAAAGTAGGTTTGGGTGGTTGCCAGGAACAGCGGCCGAGCCAGGGAAATAGGGGGAGAGAAGGAGGGAGCAGGAACAGAGGGAAAAGAGAGAGACATGTTAAATATACACAAAGTAGACAAAATAAACAGTGCAATTAACCCCCAAGTAGCCTGCGCCAAACTGGGCTCGTCAAGTTCCAATAAGTCCACCCGACCAGGGCCCAAAAGAAAGAACCAGGTCGGGGGGGGGGGGGGCGTAGAGAATTATAGTGATCAGTAACCAAAATCTACATTAGAGTGACAAAGGAACTCTAGGAGGGTGAACCTATGGGGGGACTAGTGATCGGAAGGATAACGACTCTCAAGTCTTCAGTAGGAAGCGCCCAATAAACAACACCGATAACGGGGAGGAGGCCTAAGGGGATTGCAAATGAGGCTAATGGGTGGGTCAGGAGAGTCAGGTAAGTAGATGTACATGCCATAGCCATGGCTGTCAAGGAAGGAAAGTTGCAGCCGTTAGCCATGTTTAGGTTTAGCAGCTCTGCGGGGGGAGTACTGGCCCCCAAGAGCGTTTGGCCGGGGGGACCTTCTGCCAAACCATGGGTGGTGGCTATGGTGTGGCCACCAAGTCCCATTCCTGAAGACAGGGGACGGGTATCTCCATGGTATCACAGAAAGCATCCAAGTCCTCAGAATATCGTTGCACAGCTGACTGTCCTTGCCGGCGGGCTGTAAGGCTGAAAGGGAAACCCCAACAGTAAACTATGTTGTTTTCCTGCAGTGAGAGGAGGAGGAGTTGGAGGAGTCTGCATTTCTGCAAGGTGATCCAAGAGAGGTCCGGGTACAGCTGGATCTGTGCATTGCCAAAGACCACCTTCCTGATAGTGCGGGCTTTACTCATAATGTCCTCTTTCAAGGGGTAGGAGTGGACCCTGCAGATGACATCACGAGGTCTAGAAGCCAGGCCCCATGAGTTGTAGGGCATGGTGTGCCCAATCCATCTCGATGGGTTTTTTCGGGAGTTCGCCCTGGAGGTCATTGAATAGGGTTTGCAGGATGTCATGCAAATCTTCAGGGCCCTCCGATTCAGGCAGACCCCTGACGCGGATGTTGTTTCTGCGCCCCCTATTGTCCAGGTCCTCCACGTGGCGCTGCATGTCTCTGAGCATCATGCGATGGTCAGCCCCTTGTAGTTGAGTGCGGTGCACCGCCAACTTGGTTTCTTGTATTTTGTCCTCTTTAGTTGGTATGGCTTGGAAGTAAGCTTGCCGGGGGGGGGGTTCTGCTGGAGGTGGGGGTCCATCCCCATTTGGTGCTGTAAAAGGTGTGATGGAGAGGGCGGCTGTTGCAGGTGTAGGGAGGCTGTGTTCTGGGCCTGCGCCCAGGGCCGCATCTGGGGGTCCCATGGGTCATTCCATGCCGGGGGCTTTGGTGGAGAGAGGGGCCTGTTTGTCTGCCCCTCCATAGGAGCCAAGGCCGGGGAGCTAGCTGCCTGGGCATAGGAAATTGTGTAGTTTGCCCCCCATTCATTAGATCTGGGGTCTCTGGGGTGAGACTGCCTCTGCAGTTTGGGGGGGGGGCAGGGGCAGAGTGGTATGCCAGCTGAGGCCTGTGTCCTCCATGTTGCTCTGGCTGCAGGGGTCCCGGGGCCCGGGTATATGCAGGATCTGGCAGAGGGGGGAAATCTTCTGAGTTCTCAGAAGGGGTTGGGGAGTCAGGGCCCCCTGCAAATAGGCCCGGATCCGAGGCCGTGCGCAGCAGACGTGGGAATGCCTCAGTGCACTGCGTGAATGTGGCTGCTGTGAGGCCTAGTGGGGAGTGCTGCAGCTCATGCGGTGTCACCGTCTGAGAGGCATGGAGTGGGGGTAGACTCACTGCACCTGCTGCCAGAGGTTGTAGCCCGGATGTTCTCCCTGTAGAGTTGGGTGGGCTCCGTGGATGGGTTGGAGACTGGGAGCCCGGCGTCGGCGGAGACCGCATGGAGGAGGTGGAGGCAGCCGGCACCATCTTGTCCGCCCCGCCGAGTAGCATGAGAGGCGGCGAAAAGTACTGTCTGAAGGTCGCAGAGGAGCTGGGAGGAGGCTGGGACGATCCTCGGGCTTTGGAGGAGAGGGTTCTCCTGGCGCCACCCATAAACGAGCGGAAGAAATCCCCCTAAAAGGCTGCGGAGCTGTGGGCTAAAGGAGCGTTAAGAGCTCAGGCTTCCATACAGGGCAGCTTCCGGTCACGCCCCCACTTGGTAGTTTTTAAATGCAAAAATAACCTATTTCTTAAAACATAAATTGCAGAATTCAATAATGCATTAATAACACTTTTGCTTCCTTTAAAACTACCTGCCCTTAATTCAGGCAAGCATTTGTGTCAGTTTCGGTAACATTACCGACACGTGTGCTAAGGTTTGGTAGTTATAACTACTGCCACAAGAACCTTTTGCTATAGCAGTGACAGATTCTTTACTAATTGACCCCTAGGCCAATTCTGTCATACGTGTAAAAATCTTTTTTTTTTGTTTACTAGAAAATGACTTGGAACCCCCAAACATTATAAACATTTTTAAGCAGAGGCCCTAGAAAAAAAATTGTGGGTGTTGCAATTTTCTGTCACACAATATTTGCGCAGTGGTTTTTGAAATGTTTTTTAGAGACAAACATTTGTTTTATTGTTTATAACAGTGAAATAAAAATAGAAGGATACCCTCCCATAAAACTTCAAAAGCGTGGTATTGATAAAAGATACAACGATATTGTGTGTATCAAATTGTTGAGAATAGTAATTTTGGTTGCAGAAAAATACGATCGTATACGGAGAACAGAATAGGAAAGGCTCTAGGTAGTATAAAAAGAAAGTGAAGAAAGAGCAAGGAAAAAATGGGGGGAGAATAAAACAGGCCCTGGAAAGCTTAGGAAGAAGGAACAAAGGAAAACTTGAGCGTGTTCCCTGAACCGAGCTATGGGGGGGTGATCATGGTATAGTTCAAGACTCATCACCATTTAATAACATGTCTTTCAGGGTATCAGAAGTGTAGAATTCAAGCCAGATATACCATAAATGTAACTAACTAACATCTCTTCCATACGCATGATATTATTTACTGTGGAAACTTATAAGGATAACAAAGGGGTAATAGCTGTTTTCCAAAGCAAACGGATTTATTGTCTTGCAGCTGACAAAAAAATAAAATAAAAAAGGTTTTTAAAGAAAATACACTTTTTTGTTTTCCTGCTACACTTTTTTTGTTTTACTGCTACAGGGTGGCTCTCCTGTGCAGTATCACGTATATGTATGTGATTCTGCACTTCAGCCTGCAGGGGGCACGCGTGCGCACTGCCGGAGGGCCGCTTCTGCTATGAATATTCACACCAGAAGCTGATCTGTGGGTGTCGGGTACTTGATGTCCTCCGGCACCTACCGATCATTGGTGATACACACAGAGGATCTACCTATGTAAACAAGGCAGATTTAAGTTATGAGAGGGGGAAGTGGTGGATTCTGTGTTCCTGCACAGCAGGGACTAGAATCCGTCTCTTCCCTTAATGAAAGCAGCACATACAATAGACAAAAACAATGTCTGGGCACACAGTTAACCCTTTGATCACCCTAGATGTTTAACCCCTTCCCAGCAAGTGTCATTAGTACAGTGACAGTGCATATTTTTAGCACTGATCGCTGTATAAGTGTCACTGGTACCTGCAAAGTGTTAGTCAGTGTCCGATTGTCCACCGAAATCTCGCAGTCCTGCTATAGTATGAAAAAATATATATATATCGTGTATATATATCCCATATGTTTGTAAACGCTATAGTGTTCACGTAAACCAATCAATATACTTTTTATTGGGATTTGTTTTACCAAAAACATGTAGCAGAATGCATATTGGCCTAAATTTATGAAGAGATTTGACTTTTTAAATTTTTTAATTCTTCTAAATTGTCGGTCTTTTTTGTTTATAGCGCAAAAAATAAAAGGCAGTGGGAATCAAATACCACCAAAAGAAAGCTCTATTTGTAGGTTTTTCCCACAAATGTAGCTCACTTTTGGTGGTATTTGATCACCTCTGCGGGTTTTATTTTTTGAGCTATAAACAAAAGAAGAGTGACAATTTTGAAAAAAGCACAATTGTCTTTTACTTTTTGCTATAATAAATATCCCACATTTAAAAAAAAAAAAAAAAATGTTTTTCTTTAGTTTAGGCCGATATGTATTCTTCTTCATATTTTTGGTAAAAAAAAATCGCAATAAACGTATATTGATTGGTTTGCGCAAAAGTTATAGTGTCTACAAAATGTGGGGATAGATTTATGGCATTTGTATTATTATTTTTCTTTTTTTTTTTACTAGTAATGGTGTCGATCTGCGATTTTTTTTTTCGGGACTGCAATATTGCAGCAGACAAATTGGACACTTTTGACACATTTTTTGGACCATTGACAATTATACAGCGATCAGTGCTATAAAAATGCACTGATTACTGTATATATGTCACTGGTAGAGAAGGGGTTAACACTATGGGGTGATCAAGGGGTTAACTGTGTTCCCTCACTGTGTTCTAACTGGGGGGGTGGAACTGTCTAGGAGGAGAGAGAGAGATCGGTGTTCATACATAGTATGAACACACGATCTGTCTCTAATCCCCTGAAAGAACTGGGATTTGTGTGTTAACACACACAGATTCCAGTTCTCCAGTACCCCTTTATCGCCCCCTAGTGGTTAACCCCTTCACTGCCAGTGTCATTTACACAGTAATCAGTGCACTTTTATAGCACTGATCACTGTATAAATGACAATGGTCCCAAAATAGTGTCAAAAGTGTCCGATGTGTCCGCCATAATGCCGCAGTCCCGATAAAAATTGCAGATTGCCTCCATTACTAATAAAAAATAAATAAATAAAAATGCCATAAAACTATCCCCTATTTTTTAGACGCTATAACTTTTGCGCAAACCAATCAATATACGCTTATTGCAATTTTTTTTTTTTATTTTACCAAAAATATGTAGACAAATACATATTGACCTAAACTGAGGGAAAAAAAGTGAAAATTTCCAAATTGGGCCCAAAGTGTCAATATTTTATGTGGTCACCATTATTTTCCAGCACTGTCTTCCCTCTTAGGCATGGAGTTCACCAGAGCTTCGCAGGTTGCCACTGGAGTCCACTTGCACTCCTCCATGACAACATCACAGAGCTGGTGGATGTTAGAGACCTTGCACTCCTCCACCTTCCATTTGAGGATGCCCCACAGATGCTCAATAGGGTTTAGCTCTGGAGACATGCTTGACCTTTACCCTTAGCTTCTTTGGCAAGGCAGTGGTTGTCTTGGAGGTGTGTTTGGTGCCATTATCATGTTGGACTACTGCCCTGTGGCCTAGTCTCCGATGGCAGGGGATCATGCTTTGTTTCAGTATGTCACAATACATGTTGGCATTCATAAATGGGAGAAGCTGCGCTAATTTAAAGGTTTAAATTACTGACAATTGCTTGTTAGTAAAAACATAGTCTCAGATTGTGATGAAATATCAGTCCAGATCTATTCCAAAGCGGACACGAAAGTGAAATTGATCAACAAAATGTGCCACAAAGTTCAAGGAAGTTGGGACTTTAAATGAAACAACTGGGTAGTGGAGGTATATGCATATTATAATTTATTTGAGTAGCATAAATACATAATTCATCTTGTATATAGCAAAGCTTGCATAGGACCTGAACATGAGGTATAAGAAGATGTATAAAAATACATACAGACAACATATGAATAAGGTAGTGAGCATATATATAGTAATGGCAAAAAGCCCAATACTGGTACATGCGTCCACATGGTATAATGTATTCATCAATGAGTATGTAGGTAAAAACAAAGGATAAAAATGGTAAACTAAGTAAGTATCAGTCCATATAAGGTATAGTTGTGGCATCAGATGTAGCTTGACGCGTTTCGTGGGTTTGCCCACTCGTCAGGAGCAGATGCAATAGACATATCTATGGAATATAAATAAGTAAAGATGGAATGAGTCATACTCTAAATAGAATTCATTTGTATTATTTTAGATGTATAAAGCTAGTAGTCCGTCCACACTCACCCATTCAGACAGCAAATGCAATGCGGGGCAGTCAGCATAGGGGTGGCTGAGGACATAGCTCCCCCATGGGAGCTGAGGCGGCATATTTCATAGAAACAGTGTCAGGCAGTGTGGGGACGTGTAAGGTGGGACTGAGGTATCCATATAACAAACCACAGTATATATTCCAATGGACCATCTGGGAACAAATATCAAAATGTTTGTATAGTATAAACCATTACCATCATTACTTTTAATTATATTCTAACTACATGTTTATACTATACAAACATTTTGATATTTGTTCCCAGATGGTCCATTGGAATATATACTGTGGTTTGTTATATGGATACCTCAGTCCCACCTTACACGTCCCCACACTGCCTGACACTGTTTCTATGAAATATGCCGCCTCAGCTCCCATGGGGGAGCTATGTCCTCGGCCACCCCTATGCTGACTGCCCCGCATTGCATTTGCTGTCTGAATGGGTGAGTGTGGACGGACTACTAGCTTTATACATCTAAAATAATACAAATGAATTCTATTTAGAGTATGACTCAATCCATCTTTACTTATTTATATTCCATAGATATGTCTATTGCATCTGCTCCTGACGAGTGGGCAAACCCACGAAACGCGTCGAGCTACTTCAGATGCCACAACTATACCTTATATGGACTGATACTTACTTAGTTTACCATTTTTATCCTTTGTTTTTACCTACATACTCATTGATGAATACATTATACCATGTGGACGCATGTACCAGTATTGGGCTTTTTGCCATTACTATACATATGCTCACTACCTTATTCATATGTTGTCTGTATGAATTTTTATACATCTTCTTATACCTCATGTTCAGGTCCTATGCAAGCTTTGCTATATACAAGATGAATTATGTATTTATGCTACTCAAATAAATTATAATATGCATATACCTCCACTACCCAGTTGTTTCATTTAAAGTCCCAACTTCCTTGAACTTTGAACCAAATTATCGGGATGGAGGTACCTTCGGGTGCTTCATCTAAAGTCCCAAACCCCCCTCTTTATGTAACAAAATGTGCCACCACCATAAGAAAAACTCGCTTACCAGACGGCAAGCAAAACCGGCAGATGGCTAAAGCCCAGCCAAGGCCTTTGCTTGTATAGAAGACCGTAGGTTAGCTTTAAATGGATGGCTGCATAAGTTCTCCAAACACTACTGGCGCCGTACGATCCAGGATCATAAGTTCAGCAGTAAACTATGTACTGCATGGTGAGTCCTCAGTAGGTGGCCACTAGGGATGAGCTTCGAGTTCGAGTCGAACTCATGTTCGACTCGAACATTGGCTGTTCACCAGTTCGCTGGACAGCGAACAATTTGGGGTGTTCGCGGCAAATTTGAAAGCCGCGGAACACCCTTTAAAAGTCTATGGGAGAAATCAAAAGTGCTAATTTTAAAGGGTTATATGCAAGTTATTGTCATAAAAAGTGTTTGGGGACCTGGGTTCTGCTCCAGGGGACATGGATCAATGCAAAAAAACAGCCGTTTTTTCTGGAGCAGTGATTTTAATAATGCTTAAAGTGAAACAATAAAAGTGTAATATTTTTTTATATTTTGTACCTGGGGGGTGTCTATAGTATGCCTGTAAAGGGGCGCATGTTTCCCGTGTTTAGAACAGTCTGACAGCAAAATGACATTTCAAAGGAAAAAAGTCATTTGAAACTACTTGCGGCTATGAATGAATCGCCGAACCGACAATACACATAAAAGTTCATTGATAAAAACGGCATGGGGATTCCCCACAGGGGAACCCCGAACCAAAATTTTTTCAAATAACATTTTTATTATTTTCCATTTTTGCAGTACAATATGCAATAACAGTTGGCGTTTGTGACAGTAGTACAGTAGTGTTGAATTCTTGTACACAGTATCAATAATCAAATGCCATGTTCCAATATTAAAGTTTTACAAAATGCCAGCTAAGTGTCATCGTCTTCCATGTACTATATTTACTGGCAGGTTTATAATCTTACTGTAAAAGCAGAATCAAAACTTAGTTATCTGTTGCTAAGAAGTTGCAGGTATGTATAACATAAAGAAAAAGAGGTGGGTAGTGGAGAGAGAGGGGGTTAGAGAGGGGGGGTATAGTAGGTATATCAACGGTGGTGTTACCTGGTCATGGTGGGTCCTCCCGGAGGTGCCATAGCTCCCAGACCCTGTTATGTGCTTCCAATGTATCCTGTATTCTAGCTGTCATCTTTTCCATCACTTCTATGTCCTTTATTCTAGTGTACAGGTCCTCAGCAGAGGGGGGTGAGGAACGCTTCCAATGTAATGCTATAAGGCATCTTGCCGCCGTCAGTATGTGACGTACCAGTTTTTTATATGGGGTGGGAAATTTAGGCGGCGGTAGGCCCAGTAGGAAGAATTTTGGGGAAGCCTGGATCTGTATGTCCAGGAGGCGTTCCAGTAGCTGCTGGACCGTGGACCAGTAAGGAGTCAACAATGGGCAGCTCCAGTATATATGTAGGAAGGTGCCCCCCGCTCCTTGGCATCTCCAGCATCTATCGGAACTATTGGGGAATATGGTATGGAGAACATCTGGGGTCATATACCACAGCAAGAGGATTTTATAGGAGTTTTCTTTATATAAAGAACACATTGAACTCTTCGCTGTTTGATTCCAGATTATCTGCCATTGCGAGATAGGGAGTTCCTCCCCAAGGATCCCCTCCCATTTAGTCATATACAGGTGTTTACCCTGGCTGTCCTCTGAGAAGACGTTCAAAATCTTGTATATGCTCGAACCAAAATTTTAAAAAAAATGACGTGGGGATCCCCCTAAATTCCATACCAGGACCTTCAGGTCTGGTATGGATATTAAGGGGAACCCCGGCCAAAAAAAAAAAAAAAAAACCCGTGCCAAAATTTAAAAAAATCCATACCAGACCCTTATCCGAGCATGCAACCTGGCAGGCCGCAGGAAAAGAGGGGGGGACGAGAGAGCACCCCCCCCTCCTGAACTGTACCAGGCCACATGCCCTCAACATTGGGAGGGTGCTTTGGGGTAGCCCCCCAAAACACCTTGTCCCCATGTTGATGGGGACAAGGGCCTCATCCCCACAACCCTTGCCCGGTGGTTGTGGGGGTCTGCGGGCGGGGGGCTTATCGGAATCTGGAAGCCCCCTTTAACAAGGGGACCCCCAGATCCCGGCCCTCCCCCTTGTGTGAAATGGTAAGGGGGAACTGAACCCCTACCATTTCACAAAAAAAGTGTCAAAAATTTTAAAAATGACGAGACAGTTTTTGACAATTCCTTTATTTAAATGCTTCTTCTTTCTTCTATCTTCCTTCGGTTTCTTCCTCCATCTTCTTCTTCTTCTGGTTCTTCCGCCGGTGTTCTCGTCTGGCATCTTCCTCTGCGGCGCCGGCGTCTTCTTCCCTTCGTCTTCTGGGCCGCTCCGCATCCAGCATGATGGATTTTTGGGGAGAGCCAACGCCATTTTTAAAAAAAAAAATGGCGCGGTGTTCCCCTTAAAGCCCATACCAGACCTGAAGTGTCTGGTATAGATTTTGAGGGGGACCCCCACGTAATTTTTTTAAAATTTTGGTTCGGGGTTCCCCTGTGGGGAATTCCCATGCCGTTTTTATCAATTAACTTTTTTTGTGTATTGTCGGACCGGCAATTCATTAATAGCCGCGAGTAGTTTTAAATTACTTTTTTTCCTTTGAAATGTCATTTTGCTGTCAGACTGTTCTAAACACGGGAAACATGCACCCCTTTACAGGCATATTATAGACACCCCCCAGGTACGACATTTAAAGGAATAATACACTTTTATTGTTTCACTTTAAGCATTATTATAATCACTGCTCCCGAAGAAACGGACGTTTTTAAAACTTTTTCTTGCATTGATCCATGTCCCCTGGGGCAGGACTCAGGTCCCCAAACACTTTTTATGACAATAACTTGCATATAAGCCTTTAAAATTAGCACTTTTGATTTTTCATGTTCGTGTCCCATAGACTTTAACGGTGTTCGCATGTTAGAACAAATTTTTTGCCTGTTCGCATGTTCTGGTGCGAACTGAACAGGGGGGGGTGTTTGGCTCATCCCTAGTGGCCACATTCACAAACAGTACTGTCTTCCCCTAATATTGCTTGAAGGGGGTGAACTGGCTTCCATCTAGTGTGAGGCCACCATTGTCATAGATGGTTCCAGGCTTTCCATGCAGTACACAGTTTACTGCTGGTCCTGGATCGTACGGCGCCAGTAGTGTTTGGAGAACTTATGCAGCCATCCATTTAAAGCTTACCTACAATCTTCTATACAAGCAAAGGCCTTGGCTATAAAAGATATAAAAAAATATTTACAAAAATGTGAGGGGTGTACTCACTTTTGTGAGATACTGTGTGCTTATTATTAAGTCTCATTTTAAATGTTATTTTGGGCAACATAATATTTAAAACAAAAAAGCTATGGTCCTTTACCTGAATCATAGTGAATTATTGGATAGATAAGCTTCAGTCATGCAATGTCACCCTGAAAATATAAAGAAAAAAAATATTAATTATATTGGATTCAAAGTACAATTGAATGTGATTACAACCCCCCCCCCCCCCCCCTTTCCCTTATTTTATTTCATGAAGTATTATTTTCTATATCCCACCTTCCTTGCTGTCACATACACATTGCAAGGCTCATTAGTCTTCATATTATTACACATGCTACTTCAAAACCAATCTTGCTTCCTGCGTTCTATGTCAGCAGTTTCCTCTGTAAATTTAAGTATGGTTTTGCAGTGACAAGCTTTTTGTGTTAAGGGTTAAAATAACCTCCTCATCTGTGTTTCTGTAAAAAGAGATGCCCGCTAACCATAGGGAGTGGTTTCAAGTTTATACACAAAAGGATAGTTTGCCATATGGCACTTATTGCAATGTGCATATTTTAACCTTCATTAATTGTATCAAGTATCTGTCTATAAAAACTGCCATTGCTTCTCCTTAATTATCCTTACAGATTGCAGTTTGGCTGCACATTTGAATTAAAATGAATAGCTTGCTAAAGACATGCAGTTGTATGCTTAATTGTATCTCTAAAAGTTGACCTTGCTTTTTATGCAAAGAAATCCAAGCCTGACCATTCTGTCTGGTGTGAGTTGTAGTACAGTGGTCAACAACCCTGTCATCGGGGCCCACTAACACTTGTGAAGTATTTCAGTTATCTTGCAAACCTGGCCTGTTAGTGGGCCCTGAGGACAGGAGTTGATGACCAGTGTTGTAGTATATACAACACATGTTTATTAGCCCTTTCTCATTGCTCTTTTGAAAAAATGCAATAAACATGCATCTGGACTCCTGACACATGCACCTGTGCAACTTGTGACTCAAAACAATGCACCAAAATGCACCTTTTTTTTTTTGATGATTACTGGTGTGTTTTCTAGAGAAATTACAGGGAGATGCTTTTTTGGTGCACTTTTGAAAAGCGCACCAAAGATGCAGCATGCAGGACTTTAAAAACACACAGCACCCGAAGCACACTGATTGTGAAGAGTTCCACAGGATTTAAAGGGACACATTTTTCATGCATTTTAGTTCAGATTTTTTTTTAACCCCAAAAACACATCAAAAATGGATAATTGTGAAAGGGCCCTTATTCAGTAACTAATATGTATAAACTGAAATAGGCAGCCTTTTCATTAGTAATAAAGGGCTGTTTTAAGAGCATGCTTTATGAATAACTTTGCCATTAAAAATAAACAATGGTGTGTGTGTGTATATGTAGAATGCATTAAGATTAAAAAAAACAAAAAAAAACACCTTCTGCCCTTAGAACTACTTAAACCACTTCAATACAGGGCACTTATACGCCTTCCTGGCCAGACCAATTTTCAGCTTTCAGCGCTGTCGCAGTTTAAATGACAATTGTGCGGTCATGTAACACTGTACCCAAACTAAATTTTTATCATTTTGTTCCCACAAATAGAGCTTTCTTTTGGTGGTATTTGATCACCTCTGTGGTTTTTATTTTTTGCCAAACAAATAAAAAAAGACCAAAAATTTTGAAAAAAATAAATGTTTTGCTTTTGTTTCTGTTATAAAATTTTGTAAATAAGTAGGTTTTCTCTTTCACTGATGGGCACTGATAGGCACTGATAAGGCGGCACCAATGAGGTGGCACCATAAGCGGACACTGACGGGCACTGACGATGGTCACTGATATGCAACACTGATGGGTGGCACTGATATGCAGCACTGATGGGCATTGATAGGCAGCACTGCTGGGCACTCATGGGTGGCACTGGGGGGCACTGATAGGCGACACTGATGGGCACTGAAAGGCTGCAAAGATGGGTACTTATGGGTAGCACTGATAGCCAGCACTGATAGGGGGCACTGATAGACGGCACTTATGGGCATTGATACGTGGCACTGATGGACACTGATATGAGGCACTGATAGGCATCCCTGGTGGCACTGGCAGTGGTAGGCATTGTGAGTGGGCACTGATTGGCAGCTGTATGGGCATTGATTGGCAGCTGCCTGGGCACAGATTAGCATTTCACTGGGGGTCTGGGGGGGCATACCGGGGGGGCATACCTGGTGGTCCAGTGTGGATGGCCACTCTGGTTTTCCTGGGCGGCATGATGGCGGTCCTGGGTGGTATCCGAGGGGGGGCTGTGCTGATAAACAATCAGCACAGACCCCCCTCTCAGGAGAGCAGCCGATCGTCTCTCCTCTACTCGCGTCTGTCAGACGCGAGAGAGGAAAAGCCGATCACTGGCTCTTCCTACTTACATCGTGATCAGCCGTGATTGGACACAGCTGATCACATGGTAGAGTCTCCGTCAAAGCCTCTTTACCTAGATTGGAGTTGCGGTGTGTCAGATTGACACGCCGCAACAACGATTGCCGCGATGCGCGCCCACGGGGCGCGCATCAGCTTAATATCCTGAGGACGTCATATGACGCCCAGTCAGGATATTGAAACCACTTTGCCGCCATCATTCTGCTATATGGCAGGCGGCAGGTGGTTAAAGAGGAAGTAAACTCTGATGGTTTTTACTTCCTCTCTATTCCCCTGCAAAGTAAAAGCATAATGGGCTAGTATGCATCACATACTAGCCCATTATGTGGCAGTTACCTGCAAACGAAGCCCCCAATGACCACGCTGGTGGAAGCATCCATCTTCACCCCTCTTCCTCCCGGGGCCGCAGACTCCGGCTCTGTGTATCCCTCAACCCCTGTGTAACCATTTAACCCCACCCAGGGAGTGAGGCTCCAGTTTTTTGCTAGTGTTTTTAGGGGATGGAACCCTTCTCCTGGAGTAATATATACTGTGTATATACACTGCTCAAAAAAAAAAATTAAGGAACACTTTTTAATTAGAGTTTAGCAGTCAATTAAACTCCTGGGATATTGATCTGGTCAGTTAAGTAGCAGAGATGGTTGTTAATTAGTGTCAGCTGCTTTGGTGTTAATGAAATTGACAACAGGTGCACTAGATGGGCAACAGTGAGACAACCTCCAAAACAGGAATGGTTTTACAGGTGGAGACCACTGACATTTTTATTCCCTACTCATCTTCTTTGACTGTTTTTGCCTAGTTTTGCATTTGGCTAGGGTCAGTGTTACTACTGGTAGCATGAGGTGATACCTGGACCCTATAGAGGTTGCACAGGCAGTCCAGCGCCTCGAGGATGGCACATTAATATGTACCATTGCCAGAAGGTTAGCTGTGTATTCCAGCACAGTCTCAAGAGCATGGAGGAGATTCCAGGAGACAGGCAGTTACTCTAGGAGACCTGGACAGGACTGTATAAGGTCCTTAACTCATGAACAGGACCGGTATGTGCTGTTTTGTGCAATGAGGAGCAGGATGGGCACTGCCAGAGCCTTACAAAATGACCTCCAGCAGGCCACTGGTGGGAATGTCTGTGACCAAACAATCAGAAACAGACTTAATGAGGGTGGCCTGAGGCAGCCAAACATCCTCTATGTTGGCCCTGTGCTCACTGCCCGGCACCGCGTAGCGCTCGATTGGCATTTGCCTTTGAATACCAGAATTGTCAGGGCCGCCACTGGTGCCCTGTGCTTTTCATAGATATGAGCCAGTTCACCCTGAGCATGTGAGAAACTTAAGAGTCTGGAGAAGCCATAGGAAATGTTATATTGCCTGTAACATCGTTCAGCATGACCAGTTTTGTGGTGGGTCAGGGATGGTTTGGGGAGACATATCCATGAAGGGACGCACAGACCTCCACAGGCTAGACAATGTCACTCTCACTGCCATTAGGTATTGGGATGAACTTTGGACCCATTGTCAGTCCCTACGCTGGTGCAGTGGGCCCTGAGTTCCTCCTGGTGCACGACAATGCCCGACCTCATGTGGCAAGAGTATGCAGCCAGTTTCTGGAGGATGAAGGAATTGATACCGTTGAATGGCCCCAATGCTTGCCTGACCTAAATCCAATAGCACACCTCTGGGACTTTATGTTTCGGTCCATCCGATGCCGCCAGGTTGCACCTCAGTCTTTTCACAAGCTCAGTGATGTCCAGGTCCAGATCTGGGAGAAATACCCCAGGCCACCATCCGTCGTCCCATTAGGAGCACCCCCCAACATTGTCAGGCATGCATACTTGCACGTGATGGCCATACAAACTACTGAGTACCGATTTGAGTTACTGCAATGATATTCAGAAAAACCAATTAGCCTGCTGCATAATTTTTTCACTTTGATTTTCTGGGTGTCTTTGAGTTCAGCCCTCAGTAGGATAATAGTTTTCATTTCCATCAAACAAGGTGGCATCCTTTCATTCCTAACACATTACTCAGTCCATATCAGTATAGATATCTAGCATTATATTTTTTTCCATTAAGATCTGATGTGCTTTCAAAGTGTTCCTTTAATTTTTTTGAGCAGTGTATATGTATATACACAGTGCCTTGAAAAAGTGTTCGTACCCCTTGAAATTTTCCACAATTTGTCATGTTACAGCCAAAAAAGTAAATGTATTTTATTGGGGTTTTATGTGACAGACCAACACAAAGTGGCACATAATTGTGAAGTGGAAGGAAAATGATAAATGATTTTCAGTTTTTTTTTACAAATATCTGAAAAGTGTGGTGTGCATTTGTATTCAGCCCCTTTAACTCTGATACCCTCAACTAAAAGCTAGTGTAACCAATTGCCTTCAGAAAATTCCTAATTAGTAAATAGAGTCCACCTGTGTGTAATTTAACCTCAGCTGTTCTGTGAAGCCCTCAGAGATTTGTTAGAGAACCTTAGTGAACAAGCAGCATCATGAAGGCCAAGGAACACACCAGACAGGTCAGGGATAGACTTGTGGAGAAGTTTAAAGTAGGGTTAGGGTCCATGGTAACTCTGGAGGAGCTTCAGAGATCCACAGCTCAGGTGGGAGAATCTGTACACAGGACAACTATTAGTCGTGCACTCCACAAATCTGGCCTTTATGGAAGAGTGGCAAGAAAAAAGCCATAAGAAGTCTAGTTTGCGAGAAGTCATGTGGGGGACACAGCAATCATGTAAAAAAAGTTGTTCTGGTCAGATGAGACCAAAATTGAAAGCAAAACGCTATATGTGGCGGAAAACTAACACTGCACATCACCCTGAACATAACATCCCCACCGTAAAACGTAGTGGTGGCAGCATCATGTTGTGGGGATGCTTTTCTTCAGAAGGGACAGGGAAGCTGGTCAGAGTTGATGAGAAGATGGATAGAGCCAAATACAGGGCAATTTTAGAAGAAAACCTGTCTGCAAAAGACTTGTACTGCTGGAAGGTAAATCTCTGCCCCAGTCTCAACGACCCTAAACACCCAGCCAGAGCTACAATGGAATGGTTTTGATCTAAGCATATTGTGTTAGAATGGCCCAGTCAAAGTCCAGATCTAAATCCAATTGAGAATTTGTGGCAAGACTTGAAAATTGCTGTTTACAGACGCTCGTTATGCAATCTGACAGAGCTTGAGCTATTTTGCAAAGAAGAATGGGCACACATGTCACTCTCTAGATGTGCGAAGCTGGTAGAGACATACCCAAAAAGACTTGCAGTGATAATTGCAGCGAAAGGTGATTCTACAAAGTATTGGCTCAGAGGGGCTGAATAAAAATGCACGCCACACTTTTCACATAATTATTTGTAAAACACTTTGAAAACCATTTATCATTTTCCTTCCACTGCACAATTATGTGCCACTTTGTGTTGGTCTATCAGATAAAATCTAAAATCCCAATAAAATATATTTACGTTTTTGGTTGTAACATGACAAAATGTGAAAAATGTCAAAGGGGTGTGAATACTTTTTCAAGGTACTGTGTGTGTGTGTATGTATGTATGTATATATATATATATATATGTATATGTGTATGTATATATATATATATGTATATGTATATGTATATGTATATATATATATATATATATATATATATATATATATATATATATATATATATATATATATATATATATATATATATATAGTATCTCACAAAATTGAGTACACTCTCACATTTTTGTAAATATTTTATAATATCTTTTCATGTGACAACACTGAAGAAATGACACTTTGCTACAGTGTAAAGTAGTGAGTGTACACCTTGTATAACAGTGTACATTTGCTGTCCCCTCAAAGTAACTCAACACACAGCCATTAATATCTAAACCGCTGGCAACAAAACTGAGTACACCCCTAAGTGAAAATTTCCAACTTGGGCCCAATTAGCCATTTTCCCTCCCCAGTGTCATGTGACTCATTAGTGTTGCAAGGTCTCAGGTGTGAAAGGGGAGCAGGTGTGTTAAATTTGGTGTTTTCGCTCTCAAGCTCTCATACTGGTCACTGGAAGTTCAACATGGCACCTCATGGCAAAGAACTCTCTGAGGATCTGAAAAAAAGGATTGTTGCTCTACATAAAGATGGCCTAGGCTATAAGACAATTGCCAAGACCCTGAAACTGAGCTGCAACATGGTGGCCAAGACGATACAGCGGTTTAACAGGACAGGTTCCACTCAGAACAGGCCTCTCCATGGTCGACCAAAGAAGTTGCCTGCATGTGCTCGGTGTCATATCTAGAGGTTGTCTTTGGAAAAATAGCTGTATGAGTGCTGCCAGCATTGCTTCGGAGGTTTAAGGGGTGGGGGGGTCAGCCTGTCAGTGCTCAGACCATACGCCGCACACTGCATCAAATGGGTCTGCATGGCTGTCGTCCCAAAAAATGATGCCTCTTCTAAATATGATGCACAAAAAACCCTGCAAACAGTTTGCTGAAGACAAGCAGACTAAGCAAACTGTTTACTTAGTCTTATTTGGTTCCGATAGTGTCAAGCGTGGGTGGTAGCAACTAGATGAGTCTTGCCTACAGTCAAGCATGGTGGTGGGAGTGTCATGGTCTGGGGCTGCATAACTGCTGCCAGCACTAAGGAGCTACAGTTCATTGAGGGAACCATGAATGCCAACATGTACTGTGACATATTGAAGCAGATCCCCTCCCTTTGGAGACTGGGCCACAGGGCAGTAGTCCAACATGATAACAACCCCAAACACATCTCCAAGACGACCACTGCCTTGATAAAGAAGTTGAGGGTAAAGGTGATGGACTGGCCAAGCATATCTCCAGACCTAAACCCTATTGAGCATCTGTGGGGCATTCTCAAATGGAAGGTGGAGGAGCTCAAGGTCTCTAACATCCACCAGCTCCGCAATGTTGTCATGGAGGAGTTGAAGAGGACTCCTGTGGCAACCTGTGAAGCACTGGTGAACTTCATGCTCAAGAGGGTTAAGCCAGTGCTGGAAAATAATAGTGGCCACACAAAATAATGACACTTTGGGCCCAATTTGGACGTTTTTACTTAGAGGTGTACTCACATTTGTTGCCAGCGGTTTAGACATTAATGGCTGTGTGTTGAGTTATTTTAAGGGGACAGCAAATATACACTGCTATACAAGCTGTATGCTCTCTACTTTACATTGTAGCAATGTGTCATTTCTTCAGTGTTGTCACATGATAAGATATAATAAAATATTTACAAAAATGTGAGGGGTATACTCACTTTTGTGAGATACTATATATATATATATATATATATATATATATATATATATATCTCTATATATATATAGATATATATATATCACCGGTTTTCCTTTTTTTTTTTGACTGAAGCTCCTCCAAGATCTGACTGCTTATTTCCTTATGGCTCATTAGCTGTTTCCGGATTGGTTACCCTTGATGTATAGTTGGGTCCTTATATATTTGGACACAGGCACAGTTTTCATACTTTTGGCTCTGCATGCCACCAGTATAAAATTAAAATGAAACAATACAAATGCATTTGAAAACTTTCAGCTTTAATCATAATTAAAATGTTATTTTAATATTTTGTTGAGAATCCTTTACTAGCAATGACTGCCTGAAGTCTGGAACCCATGGACATTACCAAAGACAGGGTTTCCTCTTTCCTTGAACTGCAGCTGTCTTCAGTTGTACTTTGTGGGTCTTTCTGCCTCTGGTTTTGCCTTCAGCAAGTGAAATGCATGCTCCATTGGGTTGAGATCAAGTGATTGACTCAGCCATTGCAGAATATTCTACTTCTTTTCTTTCAAAAGCTCCTGGCTTGCTTTTGCAGTGTGTTTTGGATCATTGTCCATCTGTACTGTGAAGCACCGTCCAAACAACTTTGCTGCATTTGGCTGAATCTGGGCTGACCGTATATCTCTAAACACTGCAGAATTCATCCAGCTTATTCTGTCTTCTGTCACATCATCAATAAACGCCAATGACCCAGAGCCACTGGAAGCCATGCATGTTCATGCCATCACACTGCCTCCACCATGTTTTACAGATAATGTTGTGTGCTTTGGATCATGAGCTGTTACAATCCTTCTCCACACTTTTTTCTTCCTGTCATTCTGGCACAAATTAATCTTAGTTTCATCTATCCAAAGAATGCTTTTTCCAGAACTGGTCTGGCTTTTTTAGATTTTTTTGGCAAAGTCTAATCTGGCTTTTCTATTGTTCAGGCTTATGAATGGTTTACACCATGTGGTGAACTCTCTGTATTTGCTCTCATGAAGTCTTCTCTTGATTGTAGGCTTTGACCATGACACGCCCATTTCCTGGAGAATGTCCTTCACTTGTCTGGATGTTGTGAAGGAGTTTTTCTTTACCATTGTTGCCTTCTGTGGACGTCCAGGCTTTTTTATGTTGCTGAGCTCACCAGTGCATTCTTCTTTCCTCATAATTACCAAACTGTTGACTCGGCCACTCCTAATGTTGCTGCTATCTCTTTTGATGGATTTGTTTAGTTTTTGAAGCCTTACAATGGCCTATTTCACTTGCATAGACAGCTCCTTTGAACGTATGATGTAGGTTCACAGCAATAGATCCCAAATGCAAATACCACACTTAGAATCCACTCCAGACCTTTTAACTGCCTACTTGATGAAGAAATGACAAAGGAGTAGCCCACACCTGGCCAGGAAACAGCTTTTGATTCAATTGTGGGCGATGACAATTCTTAAGAGCTGTAATTCCTAAACCCTTCCTCTGATTTGGATGTACATACCCTCAAATTAAACCTGAGAGTATGCACTTTCAGCTCATATTCATTATAACTATAGCTTGAATATGTTTGGGTCAATACCTGAAAGAAACAAATTCCTGAATGAACACTTCTGGCTGACATTTTTGCAGATGACGCAAGCTGATAATATGCCATCTCACCTGTTCCCTGATACGCCAGAGACTCAGGCAGAGGAACTTGGTCAGTACCTGGGTTTCTGCGATCACTTCATGCTGGGAGCTCTGAACCCTATTAGTCCGCATATATTCTGTGACAACCCTGCAGGGGAAGCTTCTCACTTAGCAACGATGGATTGCACATGGAACAAATAATGGAAATTCTGTTGAAGGCCTTGAGGAAACTCCAAGTTCCTCTGATAGCAGTTCCCGTATTCCAGTTCATGGTCCTACACAGATACACTCCAGCCCCCTGATTTAGGCTCCCTTACAGACACACAACATGCGGTCTGTCTGACTAAAGCAAATTTTTCTTCCTCTATGTTCTATCTATTCCAGAGGCTGATGCCACTTCTGAAATTGCCGGTACTAACACTCATAAATGCACTTCTGCCTCTTCACCCCCTGATTATTTTCAGTCGCTACAACCTGAACTGCCTTTTGCTGTTCTGATGATGCACGTTTGTGACAAAATGTTGGGCTGCACAAGGGACGCGTGACGTAGCGCTGTGGACGGGGGAGTGGCCGCTATCTCGTTGGTAGGAAGCGCTGGATGTTTTCCGATTGCCTGTACCTCATTCAAATTATATGAGTTTTTTTATACTGTTTATATCAATAAATTAAGCCTTCTGTCGTATGTCTGTGCAATGAAAGTGTTTCTTCCATTTTTTACCCACCTGGCCACCTGGCTATACCATTGGGAGCATCCTGCTTAGTCAAGTGCTTACTGGGATGTGTACATCATTGGTCAGGGAGAGAGGGACCTCTGTAACGCGGTGGTTCGTTTGAAGCGTGGATGCGACCAACTATACATCTTTATACTGTGCATTTCCAATGCACTGGCGGTAAGAGTCAGTAATATTGCGTGTTGGTGACGGCTCTTTCTCTTCAGTACTTGAAAATCTCTGATGGATTTCTGAAGTTTTTCTGATGGACTATACAATATATTGATTTATTTATTTTATGATGAACTTATTGTTGACCCCTTACTAAAAAGAAGGCTGGTAGTTGAAAGCCTTTCCATATTATGGATCAAGTCAACTAGGCCTGTTGACTTGTCAACACAGAGCGGCTGTTCCCTCCTGAGGATTTTTATGCCTTGTACCGTATGGAAGGGGAGTTCAAGAGGAGACTGTTTCCACTGTGGTTCCAGCCATTCTGACAATAAATAATCAGCTGTTTCAATTGTTCAATTACCCCCTCTAAATATTTAGGTAATAGGTATCTGGAGACTCTTCTGAAGTCTTTGTTTACCTTGGCAGGACAAGCATCTTGTCAATTGCCAAGGCCATGGAAAACCCATGCTGGAGATATCAAGGGCACGTTTTATCCAATTATAGATCGTAATCGTGCTGCAAGACTACAACATTTGCCTTCAGCACTGCTCTTCTGTGTGGATGCCATGAAGAGCATAATCTGTCAAAACTCCAGAATGGCCTTATTTTTTGTTCATATGTGCAGAATCTTATGGTTTGAGAGCCTGGTCATCAGGATACTTTTTCATACAAGTAAATTGTACAGCATATATCAAGAATATGAAATGTTCTGTTTATATATTCTTTTAAGACTTTTTTTACAGGGCATCTCTAATGTGGCTCTTTCTGTACAACCTTCAGTGGCTTCTCTTGTCCTGATCCGTGGGATTACATGGTTGCATTTCTTGTCATCATCACCTCTGTGACACATGTGTCAGAGCTGGAACCCATATCCTGTAAAGAACTTTTTAATGGTCTTACACAAGGATACAGTTGTATCGAGGCTTAGACCTGCTTTCCTTTCTAAGGTGGTTTTGCCTTTCACCTCAACAGGACATTGTTCTTCCAACTCTCTGTCCAGCTCAAGTACATAAGAAGAAAACTTCCTTTCACTGCCCGGATGTAGTTTGTGCTGTACAGGTTTACCCCTTAAATCAAACACTATAAACAGTTCCTGCAGTGCTCACCCACACATTCTCAGTGCAAAAATTAACATAAAGTAATACATAACATGTATAACAATAAAAACAAGACACACACTCTCTATTGCCAGCTGCATGTTAATTTTAACTGTGTTGCTTCAATGTTGCTAATGCAGTGCAAGCTTGTGTGTGCATCATGGCAGATACAATAGGAGCAAAGCATGGAAGAGGAGCACTAATAGACCTAACCCAAACAGGCTTGGCCCTGTCCACTGACAACCAGTTTGTATGCACACTCCACAGCGATGCACCTGTACTGGTGACCATCCCTCTACTAACATGTTTTGATCGGATACCGACAATCCTTGAGAAAGGATGTACAGCCTCTGCACAGTTAGCAGTACTCACCCCTATAGATGAGTCTCTGTTCTTCTGCAGGGTGGCAGTCAACAGGATCCAGTGTAAGGTGGAGCGTGATGCCACTGCTCTGAGCTGCACTGCATGACACAGCCCAGAAAGTTGTCTGTGATTGTACCAGCAAAACAGAACCTCAAAACTCGTTTTTTTTTTTTTTTTTCACAGATTGCTAATAGACATACTTGTGCAAATGAGGAAATGTGTCTTTATTTTTTTTTACTGATGTTGTTAAAACTGCTGAGGGGGGGGGGGTTGGATCACTATATCCCTCTAATCCCCACACACGTTGTCTATTCCCCTGGATACAGGTCAATTCTCACTGTAATTTGTATATGTCGAAATTAAGTGTCTGTTATGGTGTATTAGTTGGTCTTTAAAAATAGGCTACCTTAATGCAGTCCATGTATCCAAAATAATGCATGTTAACACACTGCAACAGACTGGGTAGATCTGAATGAACCTCAAAACCGAACACTTTTAATGTGAGCATGTTCAATGTTCTGTAATGCCCTGTATACACAGTTGGATTTTCAGATGGAAAATGTGTGATAGGACCTTGTTGTCGGAAATTCCGACCGTGTGTGGGCTCCATCACACATTTTCCATCGGAATTTCCAACACACAAAGTTTGAGAGCAGGCTATAAAATTTTCCGACAATAAAATCCGCTTTGTACAGGGCATTAGAGTGCATTGCAATTTGCTGGGGCCCTTTGCAGAAACTTTCCATTTGTTTTCACTCTCTTTTCCTTGGCAGCTATAGTTCAGCAAGCATAATGCAGGGGAAAACACCTTATCTGACATAACAGGAGGCACTTTGTCAGGTGTAATCTGTGCTGTCAGTCAGTGTGCTCCACCACATAGCATGTAAGGGTGTTAAAATCTAGGGACGGACACAGCCCCATAGTATTTGAGGGTGTTAGATTCTAGATGGTGTAGTTACTAATCTTCCATGAAAAAGAAAGTAAGCAAGAGTGTTAACTTCTTTTTATCAGGTTCCCTTTAAACCAATGGTATTTTTTGACTTATTTAAAACATCCCTGTTTGACTCTAAAATGATCATCTTGAATTATCATTGTAGTTAATATCTCACTAATGGCTAAGTGGTTAGCATTTCCACCTAGCAGCACTAGGGTTGCCGGTGTTCTGACAAGAAGTGTCCTCCTATCATATAGTGCCCGCCCCGTACTGCGCAGGTGCAGCGCCTGCGCAGTACGGAGGAGAAGGAGATGCCGAAAGTGTCCGAAGTTGATCAGCTGACCATCAGCTGTACACGGCGCTTGGGCTCACCACGCTTCGGACACGGCCTCGCTACGCTCGGCATCTATTTATTCTATCCACTTGGATAGTAGGGAATGAACCTGGACACAGGGTAAGAATAAAAGCGCAGGCGCCATGTACAGCTGACGATCAGCTGTTGAACTTCGGAGACTTTCGGCTCTCGTTTGTCCTCCGTTCTGCGCCCGAGCAGTACAGGGCGGACACTTTTGGATAGGGGACAGTATTCGACAAGACACCGGTTCAAATTCCAACCATGACACTAGCTGCTTGAAGTTTGTATGTTCTTCCTGTGCCTGCGTGGGTTTCCTCTGGGTGCTCCGGTTTCTTTCAACACTCCAAAGACCAGCTGGTGTGATTGTACAATATATATGTAAAGCACTGCATAAACTGACAGTGCTAAATAAGTACCTGTAATAAATAAAATATATAAATAGATAATACTTGCTGGGAAAGTAAACCTTCAAAATGTTTTGTGCTAAAGCCTTTTTGTAGCTTCTGTAGAACTTGCATGTCTCTTTCCAATGTGTAGTGTGTAGGTTTGATATTGAATTTGACTTTTTTCAATGTTTTTGACTATTCAGTTGGACGTTTGCTTCATTGTAATGTTTTTTGAAGCCAAATTAGAAAACACATCAACAGATGGTAACTTTCTCACAAGAAATAGATACTGCCAACTGAAAACATAATTTTGACCTCATCACCTCATTGTATCTTCTATAAAACTGGCTTTGAATAGTGAAATAACAATGTAGCAGACATTATAGTTTTTTGTAAGTCAGTTTCAATACTACTCTGACAGTGCATGATAAGGTCAGTGCTGTGCAGCATATTACATATGAGAATGAGAAGGTTTGACAGTCACTAGAGAGGCTTACATTTAATATGCTAGGGTGGCATTTCATCTGTTTAGTTATGGAAATGCATGTTTGCTCATTGTTCATAAAACTTTGTCTTATATCCTGTTCCCATTAACAAACCTAGTAGGTAAGCGTTCGCTGTTCCCAAATTTATTAACGCTATATAACATACTCTAATGTTGTGGTAGGCTTATCGTTTGACAGTTTATAAATATATTACCGTATATACTCGAGTATAAGTCGAATTTTTCAGCACATTTTTTTGTGCTGAAAGTGCCCCCCTCGACTTATACTCGAGCCAAGCACTTTTCTGCAGCAAAAAATTTCATTTTCCGAACCGATTTTGGGGCCCCATATCTCAGGGCCACTTAGTGCTAAGAACCCCAAATTTGGTATGCAAACACAGTGGAACTGGTTCCACAACATATCCAAAGATGAAGTTCCTAGCACTAAGTGACCCCGAGATACGGGGCCCCAAATTCGGTTCGGAAAATGTCATTTTCTGCTGAAGAAAAGTGCTTGACATTTTCTGAACCGACTTTGGGGCCCCGTATCTCAGGGCCACTTGGTGCTAAGAACCCCAAATTTGGTGTGCAAACCCATTGGAACTGGTACCATAACATATCCAAAGCTGGGGTTCCTAGCCCTAAGTGGCCCTGAGATACGGGGCCCCAAAACTGATTCGGAAAATGTCATTTTCTGCTGCAGAAAAGTGCTTGACATTTTCTGAACTGATTTTTGGGGCCCTGTATCTCGGGGCCACTTGGTGCTAGAAACCCCCAGCTTTGGAAATTTTATGGTGCTAGTTCCACTGGGTTTGCACACCAAATTTGGGGTTCCTAGCACTAAGTGACCCCGAGATACAGGGCCCCAAATTTGGTCAACTGTGTCCATCTGCAGCAATGTCATTTCAGGACCCTTTGGGTTCAGAGACCCCAAATTTTGGCTGCAGCTAGGGGGCATCTAGGAACCCTTAACTACCGAGTTTGAAGTTCAGGGGACCTATGGCTGCAAATGGGCACAGTGAGGCATGCAAATGGGCACAGTGATGCTGCAAATGGGCATTGTTGACCCTCTTTTCCACTTACAGTAGCTGTGCATTTCTCACCCTCGTCTTATACTCGGGTCAATAAGTTTTTCCCATTTTTTTTGTAGTAAATTAGGGCCTCGACTTATACTCGGAACGACTTATACTCGAGTATATACGGTACATAATTTTTAAAGAGAACTAGGTTCCAATGACCATTTGAATAATGATAATAATGCAGCCTTCAGATTCAGAGATTTTTTTTTTTATTAATTTGTATTTTCTGTCAGAGTGTTGGGAAGTAATGAAGGAGGGTGAGGGGAGGGAGCAAGCTACCACTGACAGCTGTACTTGTTCAGAGTGAGGAAACCTCTTCCTAATTCCTTCTCAGCTCCTGGCACATGACACAGCATGACACTTAGCCCCGGTTCACACAGGGGCGACTTGTCAGGCGACCTAGTCGCCTGACAAGTCGCCTCCCGTTCTGTGCTACGGAACCGTTCTAATAGGAGCGACGCAAGTCGCTCCGACTTAGAAAAATGTTCCTGTACTACTTTGGGGGCGACTTGCATAGACTTCTATGCAGAAGTCGTTTTGCAAGTCGCCTCGGAAGTAGTTTGCAGGTCGCCTCGCTGAGGCGACCTGCAAGTCGTGCCGCCCTTGTGTGAACCGGGGCTTACTCTGATTTGCCTAGTTTGACTGGGGAGTGTGTTTCAGGGAGGGGTAAACTATACCAAGGGGGTGATCTGTAGTGGGTGGGGAGATCTATACTGGTTCTGCACTTCTGATCCATGTGCTCTGTGTGTTGCAAACAGCCTGCCTGCACTCTGTTATGGACTGCTGACCTCTGTGCTTTAAAGAGGTTGTATACCCGCAATGAAAAAAAAAAAACCCTGTAAGGCAAAGGCATTAATGAGCTAGTATGTACCACATACTAGCTCATTATGATATAGATACCTTAAAACAAAGCCATCCCATCACATTGCATCCCGGTCAACGCCGAGGGAGCTCACATTTTCCCCTCTTGTCATCATCACCTCTGTGACACATGTGTCAGAGCTGGAACCCATATCCTGTAAAGAACTTTTTAATGGTCTTACACAAGGATACAGTTGTATCGAGGCTTAGACCTGCTTTCCTTTCTAAGGTGGTTTTGCCTTTCACCTCAACAGGACATTGTTCTTCCAACTCTCTGTCCAGCTCAAGTACATAAGAAGAAAACTTCCTTTCACTGCCCGGATGTAGTTTGTGCTGTACAGGTTTACCCCTTAAATCAAACACTATAAACAGTTCCTGCAGTGCTCACCCACACATTCTCAGTGCAAAAATTAACATAAAGTAATACATAACATGTATAACAATAAAAACAAGACACACACTCTCTATTGCCAGCTGCATGTTAATTTTAACTGTGTTGCTTCAATGTTGCTAATGCAGTGCAAGCTTGTGTGTGCATCATGGCAGATACAATAGGAGCAAAGCATGGAAGAGGAGCACTAATAGACCTAACCCAAACAGGCTTGGCCCTGTCCACTGACAACCAGTTTGTATGCACACTCCACAGCGATGCACCTGTACTGGTGACCATCCCTCTACTAACATGTTTTGATCGGATACCGACAATCCTTGAGAAAGGATGTACAGCCTCTGCACAGTTAGCAGTACTCACCCCTATAGATGAGTCTCTGTTCTTCTGCAGGGTGGCAGTCAACAGGATCCAGTGTAAGGTGGAGCGTGATGCCACTGCTCTGAGCTGCACTGCATGACACAGCCCAGAAAGTTGTCTGTGATTGTACCAGCAAAACAGAACCTCAAAACTCGTTTTTTTTTTTTTTTTTCACAGATTGCTAATAGACATACTTGTGCAAATGAGGAAATGTGTCTTTATTTTTTTTTACTGATGTTGTTAAAACTGCTGAGGGGGGGGGGGTTGGATCACTATATCCCTCTAATCCCCACACACGTTGTCTATTCCCCTGGATACAGGTCAATTCTCACTGTAATTTGTATATGTCGAAATTAAGTGTCTGTTATGGTGTATTAGTTGGTCTTTAAAAATAGGCTACCTTAATGCAGTCCATGTATCCAAAATAATGCATGTTAACACACTGCAACAGACTGGGTAGATCTGAATGAACCTCAAAACCGAACACTTTTAATGTGAGCATGTTCAATGTTCTGTAATGCCCTGTATACACAGTTGGATTTTCAGATGGAAAATGTGTGATAGGACCTTGTTGTCGGAAATTCCGACCGTGTGTGGGCTCCATCACACATTTTCCATCGGAATTTCCAACACACAAAGTTTGAGAGCAGGCTATAAAATTTTCCGACAATAAAATCCGCTTTGTACAGGGCATTAGAGTGCATTGCAATTTGCTGGGGCCCTTTGCAGAAACTTTCCATTTGTTTTCACTCTCTTTTCCTTGGCAGCTATAGTTCAGCAAGCATAATGCAGGGGAAAACACCTTATCTGACATAACAGGAGGCACTTTGTCAGGTGTAATCTGTGCTGTCAGTCAGTGTGCTCCACCACATAGCATGTAAGGGTGTTAAAATCTAGGGACGGACACAGCCCCATAGTATTTGAGGGTGTTAGATTCTAGATGGTGTAGTTACTAATCTTCCATGAAAAAGAAAGTAAGCAAGAGTGTTAACTTCTTTTTATCAGGTTCCCTTTAAACCAATGGTATTTTTTGACTTATTTAAAACATCCCTGTTTGACTCTAAAATGATCATCTTGAATTATCATTGTAGTTAATATCTCACTAATGGCTAAGTGGTTAGCATTTCCACCTAGCAGCACTAGGGTTGCCGGTGTTCTGACAAGAAGTGTCCTCCTATCATATAGTGCCCGCCCCGTACTGCGCAGGTGCAGCGCCTGCGCAGTACGGAGGAGAAGGAGATGCCGAAAGTGTCCGAAGTTGATCAGCTGACCATCAGCTGTACACGGCGCTTGGGCTCACCACGCTTCGGACACGGCCTCGCTACGCTCGGCATCTATTTATTCTATCCACTTGGATAGTAGGGAATGAACCTGGACACAGGGTAAGAATAAAAGCGCAGGCGCCATGTACAGCTGACGATCAGCTGTTGAACTTCGGAGACTTTCGGCTCTCGTTTGTCCTCCGTTCTGCGCCCGAGCAGTACAGGGCGGACACTTTTGGATAGGGGACAGTATTCGACAAGACACCGGTTCAAATTCCAACCATGACACTAGCTGCTTGAAGTTTGTATGTTCTTCCTGTGCCTGCGTGGGTTTCCTCTGGGTGCTCCGGTTTCTTTCAACACTCCAAAGACCAGCTGGTGTGATTGTACAATATATATGTAAAGCACTGCATAAACTGACAGTGCTAAATAAGTACCTGTAATAAATAAAATATATAAATAGATAATACTTGCTGGGAAAGTAAACCTTCAAAATGTTTTGTGCTAAAGCCTTTTTGTAGCTTCTGTAGAACTTGCATGTCTCTTTCCAATGTGTAGTGTGTAGGTTTGATATTGAATTTGACTTTTTTCAATGTTTTTGACTATTCAGTTGGACGTTTGCTTCATTGTAATGTTTTTTGAAGCCAAATTAGAAAACACATCAACAGATGGTAACTTTCTCACAAGAAATAGATACTGCCAACTGAAAACATAATTTTGACCTCATCACCTCATTGTATCTTCTATAAAACTGGCTTTGAATAGTGAAATAACAATGTAGCAGACATTATAGTTTTTTGTAAGTCAGTTTCAATACTACTCTGACAGTGCATGATAAGGTCAGTGCTGTGCAGCATATTACATATGAGAATGAGAAGGTTTGACAGTCACTAGAGAGGCTTACATTTAATATGCTAGGGTGGCATTTCATCTGTTTAGTTATGGAAATGCATGTTTGCTCATTGTTCATAAAACTTTGTCTTATATCCTGTTCCCATTAACAAACCTAGTAGGTAAGCGTTCGCTGTTCCCAAATTTATTAACGCTATATAACATACTCTAATGTTGTGGTAGGCTTATCGTTTGACAGTTTATAAATATATTACCGTATATACTCGAGTATAAGTCGAATTTTTCAGCACATTTTTTTGTGCTGAAAGTGCCCCCCTCGACTTATACTCGAGCCAAGCACTTTTCTGCAGCAAAAAATTTCATTTTCCGAACCGATTTTGGGGCCCCATATCTCAGGGCCACTTAGTGCTAAGAACCCCAAATTTGGTATGCAAACACAGTGGAACTGGTTCCACAACATATCCAAAGATGAAGTTCCTAGCACTAAGTGACCCCGAGATACGGGGCCCCAAATTCGGTTCGGAAAATGTCATTTTCTGCTGAAGAAAAGTGCTTGACATTTTCTGAACCGACTTTGGGGCCCCGTATCTCAGGGCCACTTGGTGCTAAGAACCCCAAATTTGGTGTGCAAACCCATTGGAACTGGTACCATAACATATCCAAAGCTGGGGTTCCTAGCCCTAAGTGGCCCTGAGATACGGGGCCCCAAAACTGATTCGGAAAATGTCATTTTCTGCTGCAGAAAAGTGCTTGACATTTTCTGAACTGATTTTTGGGGCCCTGTATCTCGGGGCCACTTGGTGCTAGAAACCCCCAGCTTTGGAAATTTTATGGTGCTAGTTCCACTGGGTTTGCACACCAAATTTGGGGTTCCTAGCACTAAGTGACCCCGAGATACAGGGCCCCAAATTTGGTCAACTGTGTCCATCTGCAGCAATGTCATTTCAGGACCCTTTGGGTTCAGAGACCCCAAATTTTGGCTGCAGCTAGGGGGCATCTAGGAACCCTTAACTACCGAGTTTGAAGTTCAGGGGACCTATGGCTGCAAATGGGCACAGTGAGGCATGCAAATGGGCACAGTGATGCTGCAAATGGGCA
This sequence comes from Lithobates clamitans, assembly GCA_037952925.1. Taxonomy (NCBI): domain Eukaryota; kingdom Metazoa; phylum Chordata; class Amphibia; order Anura; family Ranidae; genus Lithobates; species Lithobates clamitans. Next base: position 7,153,079 of record JBBGZY010000232.1, read on the forward strand.
TTGTTGACCCTCTTTTCCACTTACAGTAGCTGTGCATTTCTCACCCTCGTCTTATACTCGGGTCAATAAGTTTTTCCCATTTTTTTTGTAGTAAATTAGGGCCTCGACTTATACTCGGAACGACTTATACTCGAGTATATACGGTACATAATTTTTAAAGAGAACTAGGTTCCAATGACCATTTGAATAATGATAATAATGCAGCCTTCAGATTCAGAGATTTTTTTTTTTATTAATTTGTATTTTCTGTCAGAGTGTTGGGAAGTAATGAAGGAGGGTGAGGGGAGGGAGCAAGCTACCACTGACAGCTGTACTTGTTCAGAGTGAGGAAACCTCTTCCTAATTCCTTCTCAGCTCCTGGCACATGACACAGCATGACACTTAGCCCCGGTTCACACAGGGGCGACTTGTCAGGCGACCTAGTCGCCTGACAAGTCGCCTCCCGTTCTGTGCTACGGAACCGTTCTAATAGGAGCGACGCAAGTCGCTCCGACTTAGAAAAATGTTCCTGTACTACTTTGGGGGCGACTTGCATAGACTTCTATGCAGAAGTCGTTTTGCAAGTCGCCTCGGAAGTAGTTTGCAGGTCGCCTCGCTGAGGCGACCTGCAAGTCGTGCCGCCCTTGTGTGAACCGGGGCTTACTCTGATTTGCCTAGTTTGACTGGGGAGTGTGTTTCAGGGAGGGGTAAACTATACCAAGGGGGTGATCTGTAGTGGGTGGGGAGATCTATACTGGTTCTGCACTTCTGATCCATGTGCTCTGTGTGTTGCAAACAGCCTGCCTGCACTCTGTTATGGACTGCTGACCTCTGTGCTTTAAAGAGGTTGTATACCCGCAATGAAAAAAAAAAAACCCTGTAAGGCAAAGGCATTAATGAGCTAGTATGTACCACATACTAGCTCATTATGATATAGATACCTTAAAACAAAGCCATCCCATCACATTGCATCCCGGTCAACGCCGAGGGAGCTCACATTTTCCCCTCAGCGTTTCTTCCGGGTTCGCGACTCCGACGTTGTGAGTGTCCAGAGCCACGATTATGTCACTCCGTTCCGTCACGATACACCGGACCTTCACTGCGCATGCGCCGCTGACATCAGCGACTGCATGCAGGGTGAATATCTCCTAAACGGTGCAGGTTTAGGAGATAATAATGTTACCTACAGGTAATGCACAAAGTGCCACGCATGCTCAGAATAAATTAAGAGAGGAAAGCTATTGGCTACTGCCCCGTTTATAGTCCCGATGTACGTGTTTTACGTCACCACGTTCAGGACAATCGGATTTTCCGACAACTTTGTGTGACCGTGTGTATGCAAGACAAGTTTGAGCCAACATCCGTCGGAAAAAATCCATGGATTTTGTTGTCGGAATGTCCGATCAATGTCTGACCGTGTGTACAGGGCATTAGAGCTGAGCTTGGTGCGTTTTTTACTGTGATTTTTGGTGCAGCACATTTCTGAAATGCAAGGAAACGCACAGATGTGAATGGAGCCTCATTGTTCTTGTGCACCAATTTCACTTTCAGGCCCCATTCCCATCTAGCATAATAGAAATGCACATTTTGTGGCTCGTTTTTCCTGTGATACGCATAGGGCAGCCTGTTGATTTCAGTTGGCTGTACTTCATGTGGTTAATGGGACATGTTGCGTGTTTTTTACTGTGCGTTTTGCAGCATTTGCCCCTCTTTTTTTCACATGGCAAAAAGTGTGTTTGCTTATGTGTTTGGTGTGCCATTAACAATGGCACTGAAAGCGCAACTAGTAATTTTAGGTGGCCATACCGTATACAATCTGATTGTACAATCTCCTTTAGAATTACCAAATGTATATAATAGGAGGAAACACCTATCTAGTCAATCACTCTGTATCCACTCAGGCAGGTCCTTAAACTACATAGTTGATTGTATATCTAAAGGAGATTCTATAATTGGATTGTATAGTGTATGGTGAACTTTACAGAACCCACAAAACCCTTCCTGTGTTTTCAATACTACAGCTCTATCCATATAGGCTGTTATCTCATCTCTCATCTCCTGCACACTTCAAAATGTCAAATGAAAGAGCTATGCAACATTAACCCTAAAGGCTAAGTTCCCCTTTGTTCACTTTTTTTTTTCCTTCTTCTTGACAGCTGAGTGTTTCTGTCCACTCCCTTCTATGTACTTGTTTAAAGATGGCATACACTGTGCAATCTGATTGTATATTGTGTATTTAGTGAGAAGGGTGATCACTGATTGATTGCATTTCCTTTAAAAAATGTGCAGCTGGTAATGGGTGGGTGGATGATGCAGGGTGTGTGCTAATGAGGTCAACTCCTTCCTGTGTCATAACCTCAAGTCTGACCAGGAAGTAAGACATTACTAATGGATACGTCTGTAAACATGGCTGAGGACAAGTAAAGTATGTATGTAGAATTAGTGCCGGTTCACACAGGGGCGACTTGTCAGGCGACCTAGCCGCCTGACAAGTCGCCTCCCGTTCTGTACTACAGAACCGTTCTAATAGGAGCGCCTCGGTGAGGCGACCTGTAAGTCATGCTGGCCCTGTGTGAACCGGCACTTAATGGAAAGCGTTGATATATTTGCAAAATAAGTACATGAATTGGTACATAGGGGAGGTGGAATTTAAGTAAAAAAAAAGTGAACAAAAGGGGAACTTATCCTTTAACCGCTTCAGCCCCGGAAGATTTTACCCCCTTTTTGACCAGAGCACTTTTTGCGATTCGTCACTACGTCATAATTGACGTCCTTTTTTTCCCACAAATAGAGTTTTCTTTTGGTGGTATTTGATCACCTCTGCGGTTTTTATTGTGTGCTCTGTAAAGAAAAAAAGCGTCAGTTTTGAAAAAGCACAATATTTTTTACTTTTTGCTATAATAAATATCCCCCAAAAATATATATTAAAAAAAAATGTCCTCAGTTTAGGCCAATATGTATTCTTCTACATATTTTTGGTAAAAAAAATCGCAATAAGCGTATATTGATTGGTTTGCGCAAAAGTTATAGTGTCTACAAAATAGGGGAAAGTTTTATGGCATTTTTATTATTATTATTTATTTTTTTTTATTAGTAATGGCAGCGATCTGCAACATTACGGTGGACACGGACAATTTTGACACATTGGGACCATTGGCATTTATACAGCGATCAGTGCTGTAAAAATGCATTGATTACTGTAAAAATGTCACTGCCAGGGAAGGGGTTAACACTAAGGGGCGATCAAGGGGTTAATTGTGTTCCCTAGTGTGTGTTCTAACCGAAGGGGAGAGGGGACTGTGTAGGGGAGATGACAGATCGCTGTTAATACTCTGTATGAACAGACGATCTGTCGCTTCTCCCCTCAGAGAACCGGAAACTGTGTGTTTGACTACTGGGCACTCGTTTCGGCTCTGTGGGCGAGCAGGGAGCGTGCGTGCGCCCCTAGTGGCCAGAAAAAGAAAGCAACGTAACATGACAGGGATTCGCGCAGCCGAGCCATGTTGCCGCAGTACAACTGTGGCGGCTGGTCGGCAAGCGGTTAAGGTAAGAAAACATGTGGACTTTAGAAACTCCTGCCTGATCTTAGTACTGATAAGACACTTAAAAGCTTTAACACAAAAAGGTAGTTAAACATACATAAGCAGAAGGCACATTTGTGACCAAAAATATTTATGCCATCATGCTTAAAAAATATAAATACCGTATTTATCGGCGTATAACACGCACTTTTCCCCCTGAAAACAGAGGACAAACAGTGCCTGCGTGTTATACGCCGATACTTTTTACCAACAGGGGGCAGGGATCAGAAAGTACGCTCTGGGAATCACCCATGGGGGGGTGCCAGGCCAGCCACCCCTCCTCTCCTGGCCCTGGGACAGCGCTGCCTGCATAGTCTAAAGTTGATAAAAAATCACTTTCCCGGGACTTCTTCCTCCTGTGTCAGTGCCGCCATAAAACGAAGCTTGTAAATATCTCAATAGCTCAGTTTTTTCTGGCTTATCTTCTCCTCCCGCTCCTTCTCCTAGCTTTAGATTGGAGGAGGAGAGCGGTCACATGACCATCTATGTAACATGTAACTAGGGTGTCCCTTTATGAAACTGCGGTAAAATACCGCAATTAAGTTCTCAGGCATTCTCAGAGGAGATCGCTCTCCTCTGAGTGCCTGTTTATGAAAGTCTGTAGATGGCTTCTCACGTTGAGTTGAGAAGCGATCTACAAACGCCAGGAACTCCTCAGAATGGCTCCTCTCACTGTAATCTTGCGTTATGTAGCGGGATTACAATATGAGGAAGCATAAAATACAAAAGTTTAACACGAATCAGCACACATTATTCCCTAACATATTAATAAATTAATAAAGTTAAATTCCCCTACACAATATACATTAACCTAATTATTAAAAAAAAAACATTGTTTTTATCAATATTTAAAGATCATACATGTGCCTATTTAAATGTGAATGGTGTATAGTAAATGAATGTAATCCACATATGTAATGCAGCTATACACCATTCATTTTTTTTTTTTTTTTTCAATAATGTTTTATTGAGTTTTACATATATACACCATTCATATAAATGCAAAATACATTTATAATCATTAAAAAATAATTTTAATAAAGTATACAAGTATAAATATTTATTAATATATTAAAATAAAATATATTTCATAATTGATAAACATAAAAATTGATAAACTGGTGCGATGCGAGAACACTGCGAATCTACTGCGGGTTCCCGCATCACACCGACTTGCGTGTCAGTTCACACTGCCATATGCGAATTGCTGGGCAGGTCAATACATTGTTAACGACACCCCCCAGATCAGCTTGCATATCGCACTGCGAACTGACAGTTCGGACATGAATCGAATCGCATATGTGTGAACACACATGCAATCCGATTCTGGTCCGAACAGAAAAAAGGGTCCTGTGCGTGTTTGTACTGAATGCGGTGCGATATCAGCCATACTATCTGTACGGATAATATCGAACCGCACAGACATCGCATGTAATGTGAACGGCAGTGCGCTGCGAATTACATGGGACGCCTGTGCGATGTCTGACATTCCACAAGTGTGAACCGGGCCTAAAAGTTAACGACACCCCTAAATCAGTTTGCATATCGCAGTGCAATCTGCAAACTCGGACAGGAATCGGATTGCATGGGTGTGAACACCCATGCGATCCGATTCTGCTGCGGACCAAAAAAAGGGTCCGAATGCAATGCAAATTCAGCCATACTATCTGTATGGCTGAAATCGCATCGCACAGAGATCGGATGTGAATTTGCACTGCAGTGCGGTACGAATCACATCTGATCTCGGACACCGCAGCAGTGGGAACCGGCCGTAAATCATATTGCATTTGCACCAAAATGTTACAGGACCCTTTATTTAGTCCGCACTGGAATCGGATCGCATGGGTGTGAACACTACACTTAGATCGCTTTTTCTTTGTTTATGCTGGTGGTTCCCTGTTGTTGGAGTGAGTTACCTGTACACATCCCATCTACATTTGGATTGGTGCTGCTGAATTCATACATCGGTTTCACCCTGTGTGCAGTACAAGCCTATCTGACCATCAGAATATTCAGTGGTTCACCAGATTTTATGGCTCCATGCCATTGGAGGGATTTATCTGAATATATCCTGTCTTCACTGGCGGATTGGTGCTGCTGAATCCACTCATCGGTCTCACACCATGTGTAGTAACAAACCTATCTGACCATCTGATTACTCAGTGGTCCATCAGATTCGGTAACAGTACCTTATACTGATGGTGAAAGGATTTGTCACCTTGAATATTATATATCATTTGAAGATTGTTATTATCTTGTGGTGGCTTCATCTTTTATCTCTGTACTACACTTTATTGCATATTGTATGGACTTTTTTTGTGCTGCACCGTTTTTTATATTTCTTGCTATTTTTTGAGGTGTTGTGATTTGCTCCTTTTAGGTGTTCAGCTTGCTATCATTTGTTGTTTATTTGTGTGTGCTGATTGTCCTTTCGTTTTGTATTTGATATGCCTGTGTTGTTACTTAGTATCCACAAATTAAAACTTTTAAACTGCAACAAAAGCTTCATATTACTTCCACTCCTTTGTTACTATCCTCTTCATTCACATTTTAACCACGTCTGGACCAGCCGCCACAGTTTTACTGTGGCAGGTTGGCTCGGCTGTGCAAATTGATGTTTCCTTACGGCGGCTGCGCCAATCGGATTCGCTTCAGAACCAGTCTCCAGGCCCAGGCCAATGATTTTTAGCACCACACTTATTTATATTATATACTTGTTAGAATTTGTCTGATTGTTGTGTTGGCTGCTTTGCTCTCTGGTTGGCGCATTATTATTTTTGATTTTCTGCTGATCGGTCCTGGTGAATGAAATCCTCCCCTGCCTGTGTAAGTGTAAACACAGACAGGGGAAGTGATGTCATCTCCCTCTCTGGAATTCTTTTCCGTTCCAGAGAGAGGACATCCAAACGTGAGTTGCGCCAACACTTCACTGACACAGTACAGATAGGCACATATTTCACCCCCTGTTTGCCCCCCCCCCCACATTAACCCCTTCACTCCCTGTCACTGTGTCACCCAGTGCAGTGTTCATATTTTTCTTTGATCACTGTACTGGTGTCATTTTTGACACTAATCAGTGTTGGGGTACTTAGTAGTCCCCGATAGGTCTAGGGACCCCCCCTAATAAAGGTTTAACCCCTTGATCACCCCCTGTCACCAGTGATCACCGTATTAGTGTCACGGGTGACGCTGGTTAGCTAGTTTTTTTTTTTTTATAGTGTCAGGGCACTCACCGTAAAAGGTTTAACCCCCTGATCACCCCTGGGTGATATCAGTTAGGTTTTAGTGTCAATTAGGTTCGCCCCAGGCAGCGTCAGATTTGTGCCAGTAGCGCTAACACCCACGCATGCACCCACCATACACCTCCCTCAGTAGTATAGTGTCTGAACAGATCAATATCTGATCTGATCATATCTATACTAGTATCCCCAGTAGTTTAGGGTTCCCAAAAACACAGTGTTAGCGAGATCAGCCCAGATACCTGCTAGCACCTGCGTTTAGCCCCTCCACCCAGCCCAGCCCAGCCAAGTGCAGTAACAGTCGATCACTGTCACTTAAAAAACACTAAACAAATAACTGCAGCATTTGCAGAGCCAGGCCGTTTTTTTGGTGTTTGAAGCAGTCGCTGACAGTCCGGTTCTTTTTTTCCTGTGAGTCTCAATAGTGTACCAGTAAATTTAGAGGCCAAAATGTCCGATTACTACAATCGTGAAGAGGCCAATACGTTTCTGAGCCTCACAGATGTGAGTGAAGAGTAAGTCATCCATCTGTCCGATTCTGGCTCAGAATACAAACCAGTAGACAGCAGCGGCACCCTGACAGATAGCTCTGACGATGGAGTAGTGGTACCTGCCAAGGTCAGGCGTACCCGACCCCGTTCTTCTGCTGTTGTTGAGCTGCAAGAACCGCAGGGCTCTCTTATGAAGCAGAGAGCCAGTACTAGTGCCGCTCATCCTTCTGGTGAACTGGCAAGCACCAGAAGCCTGGTACATCCAGCACTGCAGTAACACTTGGTGACGTGGCGAGTCCCATAAGTGCAGTTCAAGCTGGTGAGATGGCTAGTACAGCTACTGTCCCGCAGCCACCAAGAAGACAAAGACAGGCCCGTCAAGCCTATAGTGCCCTTCCTGCTGCATTTGCCATTCCGAATTGGAAGCCCACCACTTCCGCAGCACCCGTACTTCCCCCATTCACTGGCCAACCCAGAATTCAGGTGGAAACAGTTGATTTTACATCACTTGATTTTTATTCGCTGTTGTTCACAGAAGATCTCTATAGATCTGTTGTGGACTAAAGCAATTTGTATGCTGGTTAGTTCATCGCCGCTAATCCCCAGTTGCCCCTTGCCAGAGATTGGAGACCTATTACTGTCTCCAAACTTAAGACCTTCCTGGGCATATCCCTCCTCATGGGCGTAATTACAAAAAGTGAGTTGCGATCATATTGGTACATTGACCTAATTTACCATATGCCCATGTTCTCTGCCTCCATGACCAGGACACGATAGTTTAGAACGTGATGACGTACGATGGGACTAGAAAAAGGAAGTTCAATAGCCAGTAGCCAATAGCTGCCCTTGCATCATTTTTGGTCCGTCGGAATAGCATACAGACGAACGTTTTTCCCGATAGGAATTGATTCCGTCGGAAAGATACAAAAAACGTTCTGTTTGTAGGTCTGTCAGAATTTTTGAAAGTAAAAGTCCGATGAAGCCCACACATGATCGGAATATCCGATGGAATGATTCCGACGGACGTTTTCTGATAGGAAGTCCGGTCGTGTGTACGTGGCATTAGACGGGGTCTCGAAAGATGAGATAGCCATCACATTTTGAGAGACCCTAATCTGGAACATTTACAGTTTATAAAAATGAAAAAAAAAAGAGAGTTTTCGTTTTATTTTTCTTCTCTCTATTGTTCTCTCTCTTATGTTCACTCTCTTTTGTCAGCTCTATTGTTCACTCTGTATTGTTCTATATCTATTGTTCTCTCTCTATTGTTACTGTATTTTAGAACTGTAATGTTTTATTTACATTGTGTTTTATTGTGTTTTGTTTGCAGGTATGGTACGTCTTACTGTTGTACTGTAATTTTGCTTTGTTTATTGTTAACCATCATTTGCTTGGCAGGTACACCATTCAGCTGCAGCACGGGTTTATTTATTCTGACAGCAACAGCGTTTGCTCCCAAGATACGTAAAGTTGTGACTCCAGCACTGTAGAAGGTGACTTCACCACCACAGTTAAAAATAAAAGCATATATGCCAAAGTATGGGTGCAGGGGTGGAGGGACGATTTGCTCCTAACATTAGGAGCGGATTGCCTCCATGCTTTGCCATATATTTTTTAGGCACAGATTTAAATAAAAAATAAGTTGTTTTATTGAGTTAATGTTTTATTGTTACCATTGTCTGCTTTTCATTTACACCATTCAGCTGCAGCAGTAATTTATTTATCTGCAACAGCATTTGCTCTCACGATACGTAAATCAGTGACTCCAGCGCTGTAGGAGGTGATTTCACCACCACAGTTAAAAAAAAAAAAATGGTGCATGTATGCCCATCATTAGAAGTGGATGGATGAAGGCTAGCGTTCTAATGGTGGACAGCTGACCATAGAGCTGATCGGAGACCAGAACGGCTCCAATCAACTCTATGGTCTAAGAAACTGGAAGCTATGAGCATTTCATGACTTAGGTCATTGGCATTGGGAAATTGGGAAAGCATTTTATCACACTGATCTTGGTGTGGTTAAATGCTTTGATGGCAAAGGAGAGATCTAGGGTCTAATAGACCCCAATTTTTTCAAAAAAGAATACCTGTCACTACCTATTGCTATCATAGGGGATATTTACATTCCCTAAGATAACAATAAAAATGATAAAAAAACAAATCAAAATGATAGGAACAGTTTAAAAATAAAATAAAAAAGAAAAATAAATAATAATAAAAAAAAAACAAAAAAAAACAAAAAACACCCCTGTCCCTCTGTGCTCACGCGCAAAGGTGAACGCAAGCGTCGGTCTCGTGTTGTATGTAAACAGCAATTTCACCATGCATGTGAGGTATCCACCGCAAAGGTCAGATCGAGGGTAGTAATTTTAGCAGTAGACCTCCTCTGTAAATCTAAAGTGGTAACCTGTAAAGGCTTTTAAAAAAGCATGTAGTTTGTCGCCGCTGCACGATTGTACACAATTTTAAAGCATTTCGTGTTTGGTATCCATATACTCAGCATAAGATCATCTTTTTTATTTTATCAAAAATTTGGGCAATATAGTGTGTTTTAGTGCATTACAATTCAAAAAAATGTTTTTTTTTTCCAAAAATCGCTGCACAAATACTGTGTGAAAAAAAAAATGCAACACCCACCATTTTAATCTGTAGGGCCTTTGCTTTAAAAAAAAAAATATAATGTTTGGAGGTTCGAAGTAATTTTAAAATTGTAAAAAATAAAAAGTGTCAGAAAAGGCTTTGTCTTCAAGTGGTTAGAATAGTGGGTGATGTGTGCATAAAATGCCAGGACAGTTCAACCCCCCCCACCCGAAAATGACCCCTTTTTGGAAAGTAGACACCCTAAGCTATAGGCATGTTGAGTCATTGGAATATTTTATATTTTGCCACAAGTTTCAGGAAAATTACTTTTTTTTTTTTTTGTTTACACAAAGTTGTCGCTAAATTATATGTTGTTCAAACATTGCATGGTTATATGTGGAATCACACCCCCAAATACATTCTGCTGCTTCTCCTGAGTATGGGGATACCACATGTGTGAGACTTTTTGGGAGCCTAGCTGCGGACCCCAAAAACCCAGCACCGCCTTCAGGCTTTCTAAAGGCGTAAAATTGTGATTTCACTCTTCACTACCTTTCACAGTTACGGAGGCCCTGAAATGTCCAGATAGCACAACCCCTTCCCCCCAAATGACCCATTTTGGAAAGTAGACACTCCAAGGTATTTGCTAAGAGGCATGGTGAGTATATTGCAGCTCTCATTTGTTTTTGAAAATTTAGTAAGAAAAAGAAAAAACTTTTTTTTTTTTCTTTTTTCAATTTTTAAAACTTTGTGACAAAAAGCGAGATCTGCAAAATACTCAACATGCCACTTAGCAAATAGCTTGGGGTGTCTACTTTCCAAAATGGGGTCATTTTGAGGGGGGTTTATGCTATCTGGGAATTTTATGGCTTCTGAAACTATAATAGGCAGTGAGGAGTGAAATCAACAATTTACGCCCTTAGAAAGCCTGAAGGCGGTGATTGGTTTTCGGAGTCCTGTACACGGATAGGCTCCCAAAAAGTCGCTCGCATGTGGTATCCCTGTACTCAGGAGAAGCAGCAGGATGTATTTTGGGGTATAATTTCACATATGCCCATGGCATGTTTGAGCAATATATCATTTAGTGACAACTTTGTGCAAAAAAAAATTAAATAAATAAAAGTTTGTCATTTTCCCGCAACTTGTGGCAAAATATAAAATATTCCATGGACTTAACATGCCTCTCAGCAAATAGCTTGGGGTGTCTACTTTCCAAAATGGGGTCATTTGGGGGGGGGGGGGGGTTGTGCTATATTGGCAATTTATGGCCTTCAAAACTGTGATAGGTATTGAGGAGTAAAATCAAAAATTTGCGTCCTTAGAAATCCTGAAGGCGGTACTTGGTTTTCGGGGTCCTGTACGAGGCTAGGCTCCCAAAAAGTCTCACACATGAGGTATCCCCATACTCAGGAGAAGCAGCAGAATGTATTTTGGGGTGTGATTCCACATATAACCATGGCATGTGTGAGCAATATATCATTTAGTGCCAAATTTGTGTCATTTTTGTTTATCAATTTTCAATCACTTGTGCCAAAAAAATAAAATATTCAAAATATTTAAACGAAAAGCTGCGTAAATTTCAGAAAATGTACCCAACCCAAGTTTGTAGACACTATAACTTTTGCGCAAACCAATAAATAGAAGCTTATTGACATTTTTTTTACCAAAGACATGGGGCTGAATACATTTCTGCCTAAATGTATGACTAAAATTGAGTTTATTGGATTTTTTTTATAACAAAAAGTAGAAAATATATTTTTATTTTCAAAATTTTCGGTCTTTTTCTGTTTATATCGCAAAAAATAAAAATTGCAGAGGCAATCAAATATGATCAAAAGAAAGCTCTGTTTATGGGGAAAAAAAGACACACATTTTGTTTGGGTACAACATTGCATGATCGCACAATTGCCAGTTAAAGCAGCGCAGTGCCATATTGTAAAAAGTGCTCTGGTCATTGAGCTGCCAAATCTTCTGGGGTGAAGTGGTTAAAGACCATCTGTAACCAATCATAGAACATTTATTAGGATTCCATTGTTTCTATAATTTTGCTATAGTCTTCACTATCTATACAAATTACTGCCTCATTCTCAACTCTTCTGAGATTCTGGAAAAAGTAAAATATAATTAACCTTTATCTATAGGGTTATGCACTATTTCATGTGAATTAGGTGTATTTAAAAGCCAGTAAGGATTCCTGTCAAAATAAAAATGCATGTACGCTAAGAGCCTTTTATTCAAGTCATAAAGTTCAAAGGCCATGCATGTCAATGTATCTAAATACCAGTGGTGTTGTAAAACTATAATTATGCAGTCTATCTTAGTAACCACTTATGCAATTGTAATGGTATAGATGGGCATTTTTTTAAAATCATCCTACGGTAAAAAAAAAAAAAATATATATATATATTATTATTATCTTTAAAAATATATATTTATTATGTTATAGACTCAACAACTCCATGATACAGAAGAGGTTTGCTATGAGAATGTACTTAGGGAAGTCAAAGCTGGTCGACAGGTATGAGTTATTATGAATACTGTATTTATTTACCATAATAGCAGAACTATTATGGATGTTTAATGTGCCTGTTAATTAATGCTGCACTACCTTTGAAGCTATATCGGAATGCTATTTATTTTTCATTACTTGATTATATTCACTTTACCCTGCTATTACTTTTGTGTATCGCTCCCTGTCTTAATGTGATAGTAATAAATACAATGAATCCATTCCATTATGCCAATATTACAGTCTTTTTTCTGTTTTTATGACCTCCATTGAAGACGTGTACATACACACAGTACAGTATAAACTAGATTTGAGTCTTCTAAAACACCACTTTATTTACTGCTAGCCCAGTTTGATTATGAGAGTTGTTAGTGCAGTGGAGCTCAATGGTCTCAAAACCACAGCTTCAGAATAAGCTGGATCACTTTATGGGAGCTCATGCATCATATAATCACATGTTTAAAAGAAAACTTCTTCTCAAACTTCCCCACTGCTACCTCTCTCTCTCTCCCTCTCCCCCTCTCTCTCTCTCTTATATATATATATATATATATATATAGATATAGATATATATCCTCCTTTAAAGTGGCAGTAAACTGCAGTTGAAAAATAAAATAGAAACCACTTTCCTGCAAGGCAAATTCATAATGTGCTAATATGTTTTGCATACTAGCACATTATGAGAGACTTATCTTAAAATGAAGCTCTACAGCAGCGCGCTGTAACCACTGAAAGGGCTTCCATTTTCACCCGGTCTTCCCTCCAGTTACATGAGTGGCTGGGGCACGAGGATGTCACTCCCACACATTCACACTGGAGTCACCGTTTACGGCATGAGCTCTAAAGGTCCAGCATGGTATGCCGAACCTTCAGAGCGCATGCGCCAGTAAAGTCACTGGCTGCATGCAGTGTGACTATCTCCTAGACAATGCACGTTTAGGAGATATTCATAATACCTACAGGTAACCCCTATTATGGGCTTACCTGTAGGTACAAGTGGTAAAACTGAGTTTACTACCACTATAAAGACCACTTTGGATTAAATTTGGTCTACAAATTATGCTGTGCACAGGAGCATACACATCCCTACAGTTTTTTCCAAGCATTAATGGGTTGTAGTTTTAGGGGGAAGGACAGCCCTCCCTCATGTGTCTCGCAGTCCAGAGGTGTGGAGGTTACTTCGTAGTGAGCATATGCTTCTCCTCATTTTGTACTGCAGGTGCACATAATGTTACAATGGCAAGCGCAACCAATCTCTAGGGCTCATTCTAGAGATCTTCATGCAACCTTGCTGTGGCCATTGCAGACCCCTTTGAACAGCAGTGTCAGAGCTAGATTTTTCATATATTTGTAATACTTACCCCTGAAGTAGCTGTTATGTGTGGGTCACCAGATTTCAGATGCCAACAACCTTACCAGCAATGCCAGATCCTCTGACGCACCAAGGCTAGTCAAGTAGCATATACTTGGGAAAATACTCTCAATGGGAAAAAGAAAATGCAGCATTAACAGTAAACCGTAACGAATATTAAATTTTCACAACATAATAATTAAATGGAGGACCAAAATGATTTGCCCCTGAAGCCCAAAACCAGGAGAACCTAACTGGCATTGGGAAATAAAAGTCTGTTAGTCTCTCCAAACCCTGACTCACCAGGCATGAGTACCCAAACTGTATCCTAAAATTAGGTGTCTTTTTAAGAAGTGGAAAGAAAGTTGTGGCCTATATACACCAAATGATGTGTGATTACTCCTCCCTCTCTCTGTCTGGAGCTGATGACGTCAGCTGTGATCTTTCACGGAAATGTTAATATCAGTGGTGGCTCAAGACTCTGCAATGATTATCTCTAACAGAGATGTTAGCAGTCACTCAGGACCTGAAAGTGATGATCTCTCACAGCTCTGACCTCTGGGAAGATGTGGCAGCAGAGTCTCTCTCATTAACATTTGGGTTGAATATTAAGGTAGTGGACTCTCCACTACAGTAGCTTTCTCTCTATTGATCACCTCTCATCTCACAACAAGGCTGCCCCTGAGCATCAAGTTTCCTTCCCTTTTTATTTCTTGTTGCAACTTCCCAGTCTCCTGGGACTTGTAACTCTGTCCAGTCCCTGGCTTAATAGGAGGATGCATCTCGTGTACTACATTTCCTCTAGTCCCAGGCAGATCCCAGCAGTCCTCTTTACTCTGAGGCTGGAAGGGCAATAACAACTGCAACTGGATGCAGTGGGCGGGCTCTCCTTTAGCTCAAAGTGCCTGCAGCCCCTCATCAGTGCCTCTCGGAAACAGAAAACTGGCACACAATAGTCTGTTCTATATGCACAGTCCCCCCCCCCCCCCCCCTTTGAGGTATGCTGTCCTTCCCCTAGCTCCAGGCATCATCTTGAGCACATTGCTATGAAAAAAACTAGAAAAGCACACTAAAGTTCCATCTGCTAATCTGCTCCAGTTTGTGGCTAAGGTCACACCAGGTTATCCAGTAGCCTCATTCGTGGGACACAGGAGGCCTGCACATCTTCTGTTCCAAGTCAGCCGTTTCTGCACTGATTAAGTATCCCACAGTATTTCACCTTACCCTCTTGGCAGGTGTCAGAAAGAAGAGGCCTGGAATGAGGAGGTAGGCCTATTCTTCTACAAACTCTGCAGCTGGTTCTCCAGACCTTAGAATCTCCTTTTATCCCCTCAGCTACTCCATGTTCCTCCTTTTTAACTGGAGAGGAATTTTCAACCTGTATGGCAGACCAGATGAGTAAAGTCTCGCTGACAAAGAAACTGGACTGCCAGTTGGCATCCCCTGCTGAGTCATTGTCCAAATCATCCATCCTGTCAGTGTTGCTTCCCAATTATAATGTGAAGTCTGAGAACTCCTCGCAGGAGGGTGGGCTGTTGACTTCAGACTTTCACATGCTAAAAAAAGCCTCAAAGGTGTCGGTGGATGGAGTTGCCCTCCAGTTTAAATTTAGAGCCATCACCTTCTGTTGGGCCTAATGTCCCCATTATGGAATGCCTTTCCAAAATCCTGTTCCTGGAGTACAGTACCACCCTTCTTTCTGTCCTTATGTTTTCTGCTGATTGCTTAGTTTGATAGTTCAATAGTCAAGCTTTAAAGAAGCCTATGTCCTTCAATTTTGTGCTTTTTTAAAATGCCAACTGTATGTAAAAAAATAATAAATAAATAAAAAAAGAAAAAGTGAGTTAATTGGGGCTGATTAGGATAAACTAAGGGTTTATAAGGGGTTGAATAGAAGCACATTCCATTATTAATGCAAATAACATCATATGCAAATTAAACTTTTGATCTGCACATGAGTGGAACAGAATGAATTCAAAGTAGCTACAATTATTCTTTGTATCTCTGGAGTCTAAATGGCATTTATAAACACTGTCAGAAGGTCTGATTTTGACAGCAGCAGCTATAGAAGCTGCTGTATAACATCAAATAAACACTGTCAGAAGGTCAGTTTTTTAGGCTGGGTTTACACTATTGCAAATTGGATGTGGGTTTCCCTGCATCCAATTTGCATGTCAGGAGATTGCGACTGGCTGTCTATGGAGCCTGTTCACACAGCTCTGGGATGGCTGTGGAGCGAATTGCACAGGAGTCCTGTGCGTCTTCTGGTCCATTTAAGGTCCGGATGCAGCCAAAAATTCGCACAGAAATTGGACCTGAAACACTAAACCGGGGCGCACCGGACCCCTGCTGTGAGTCACTCCATGTGGCAGTGTGAACCAAGCCTTAACAGCAGCAGCTGTAATGGCTGTTCTATAACATAGTAATGGAAATGGTAAAGCTGAAGAAATGATGAGCTGGTAAATGAGGTGGGGGAAGTGGCAGCAGGGGGAAAGGGCATGCTATGTATGTATGCCCTGTGTACTTCAGTGAGCTTTGTATGGGTGTGCATAATGAGCCTAATATCCATAGCTGGTTAAATCTGTAGTCCTGGCAAAAAGTTAAATGCACAAAAAAAACAAAAAACTTATACATCATGTAAACTGTTTTATCTGCTAACAGATTTAAAATTTTTAAGTCAATCTTGCACCCTGCCAAACCCTATGAACAGCAAAGACGGGCCCTTGATTTCCTTTGAGACTGAACTGCCTTGTCCAGAACCCATTCCTGTCTGTAAGGCCTCTCACACTATTTCTGTATGTGTGCTTAAAGTTTAGCTTTGGGTAATGGGGAGAATATTTCAGCATGGATGTCCTAATGTAGCCAAATCACTTCAAAACTGGATACTTTCACCCCCTTCCTGCCAAGGCCATTTTTCAGTTTTCAAAACTGTCACTTTGAATGACAATTAGTCATGCAACACTGTACCCAATTTAAATTTCTATCATTTTCCTTGAGACAGAGCTTATTTTTGGTGTATTTAATCACCACAGGACTTTCTTATTTTTTGCTATATAAATTTAAAAAATCCTCAAAATTTTGAAACAAAATGCAAATAATCTTTTTTTATAAATGTATTCTACATTTCTTTGGTAAAAAAAAATCCAAATCAGTGTATATTATGTAGTATGTGGAAAAGATAGAATCATAGAATCTACTGATTGTGGGTGCAATGCTTTACAGGCCCCTAAAAAAAAAAAAAAAAAAAAAATACAAAGTTGGACATTTTTTTTTTATTTATTTTTTTATAAAGGTGAACTTATCCTTTAAAAAATGACATGTCCCCATCACCATAAAAAAATAAAAAAAAAACCCCAGCACAACTGTCAAGCCACCATAGAACAAGTTGGGCAGCCAATGTTTCAGTGTCTGTATAGGGTGGAGGGTGTCTGCTTTATGACAACAGGTGAAAAAGTTTTTTTTCTTCTATTCATAAATTGATCAGAAACTATTGAAACATACAGTATCTCACAAAAGTGAGTACACCCCTCAAATGTGTGTAAATTATTTTATTCTATCTTTCATATGGCAACACTGAAGAAATTACACTTTGCTACAATGTAAAGTAGTGAGTGTATAGCTTGTATAACAGTGTAAATTTGCTGTCCCATCAAAATAACTCAACACACAGCCATTAATGTCTTAGCCGCTGGTAACAAAAGTTAGTACACCCGCTAAGTAAAAATGTCCAAATTGGGCCCAAAGTGTCAATATTTTGTGTGCACTGCCTTAACCCTCTGGGGCATGGAGTTCACCAGAGCTTCACAGCTAGCCACTGGAGTCCTCTTCCACTCCTCCATGACAACATCATGGAGCTGGTGGATGTTAGAGGCTTTGCGCTCCTTCACCTTCTGTTTAGAGAAAGCCCCACAGATGCTCAAAAGGGTTGGCCAGTCCATCACCTTTACTCTCAGCATCTTTAGCAATGCAGTGGTTGTGTTTAAGGTGTGTTTGGGGTCGTTATCGTGTTGGAATACTGGCCTGTGGCCCAGTCTCCCAAGGGAGGTGCATCATGCTCTGCTTCAGTATGTCAGAGTACATGTTGGCATTTATGGTTCCCTCAATGAACTCTAGCTCCCCAGTGCCAACATCACTCATGCAGCCCCAGACCGTGACACTCCCACGACCATGCTTGACTGTAGGCAAGTCACACTTGTCTTTGTACTCCTCACCTGTTTGTCGCCACATACACTTGACACCATACCAACCAAATAAGTTTATCTTGGTCTCATCAGACCACAGGACATGGTTCCAGTAATCCATGTCCTTAGTCTGCTTGTATTTAGCAAACTGTTTGCAGGGTTTCTTGTGCATCATCTTTAGAAGAGGCTTCTTTCTGGAACCACAGCCATGCAGACCAGTTTGATGCACAGTGTGCGGTGTATGGTCTGAGCACTGACAGGCTGACCCCCCACCCCTTCAACATCTGCAGCAATGCTGGCAGCACTCATTTGTCTGTTTCCCAAAAACAACCTCTGGATATGATGTTGAGCATGTGCACTCAACTTCTTTGGTCGACCATGGCGAGTCCTGTTCTGAGTGGATCCTGGCCTGTTAAACCAATGTATGGTCTTGGCCACTGTGGTGCAGCTCTGTTTCAGGGTCTTGACAATCTTCTTATAGCCTAGGCCATCTTTATGTAGTGCAACAATTCTTTTTTTCAGATCTTCAGACAGTTCTTTGCCATGTGGGTCTGCAAGTACCTATGTATTGTCTTGAGTACCTGTGTATTGTCTTGTTGAGTACCTGTGTGTTGTTTTGTTGAGTATTAGTGTCAGGAAGCTAATTGTTAGGTAATTTGGACAGGGTATATTCCCCAATCCTCATTAAATTAGTAGGTACAATGCCCGGCAGGCGTGGAGCTGCGACTTGGTGCACATCTTGCAGCATGTATGCGTTTCTTGATCATCTGATCGAGGACAAATACTGCTTTGCAAAATGTAAACACATTGTTTCACTGGAAGCCCAGGCTCTGAATCGGGGGAAGCAACTGTCAACACTGAGAAGACGCTCCATACTAAAGGGGAGCTGGGAAAGTACCTGGCAGGGGCCAGCACAGTGGTGGGTGGAGACAAAGTGGTGTAGGCACTAGGAAAGAGTAGATGGGTAACACTCAGGAAGGGTAGAGGGGGAAGTGCCAGGGAGGCTGATCCAGGGCTGGAGCATCCCAATAAGTACTTTACATTGAGTGACATTGGTGAAACCAGTCAGGGACCTGCACTGCTGTAGCTGGGGGACTCTCCTAGCTGCCGGGGGAAGAACTCCAGTGAGAGTGAGGGGGGAAGAGAAAGGGAAAGGGAAGACAGATTCTGGTGGTAGGGGACTCAATTCTTAGAACAAAGAGGGCAATCTGTAACAAAGACTTGAAGCGCCAAACTGTATGTTGTCTACCGGGCCCTTGGGTTCAGCACATCACGGTTCTGGTTGACAGATTACTGAGAGGGGCTGGGGAAGACCCGGCTATCATGGTGCACATGGACACCAATGTTAAAGTCAGAGGCAGATGGAGTGTCCTAAAGAATGATTTTAGGTACTTTGGAGCTAATGTGAGGAAAAGGACCTTCAAGGTAGTATCCTCAGGAATACTACTGGTACCTCGAGCCATACCAGAAAGGCAGGGGGAGATTAGGGAAGTAAACGAGTGGTGGAGGAGATGGTGTAGTAAGCAGGGGTTTGGGTTCCTGGAGGACTGGGCCTCCAGTCGGTCACCGGTGCTATAGAAGGGACGGACTGCACCTAAATGGGAAGGGTGCAGATCTGCTGAGAGTGAAGATGGCCAAAAAGTTAGAGGGGTTTTTAAACTAGGCGCCGGGGGGGGGGGGCCTAGAGGTAGAGATCAGCGAGGAACATATTCCAAAGGGTAGTATTGGGGGCATTAGTGGTAGGTTGACTAAAGCACATAAACCCAAGGTAAAAATAGTAACATGTACTAGTTGCAATCTCGGAACACCCAATAAGAGGAAAGTATGTGACTAGTCTAAACTACGTGGCATGTTCACCAATGCCAGGAGCCTGGCGGACAAGATGGGTAAATTAGAGATACTGTTGTACGAGGAGGATTTGGATTTTGTGGGAATTTCAGAGACCTGGTTCAACAGCTCTCATGATTGGCTGGCAAACATTCAAGGGTATACCCTTTATCCCAGACACTGCAACACGAAATGTAAGGGTGAAATTAGGGCGGCTAAGATAGAACACAAAAGACACATAGCGGAGGAGAGAAAAAAAAAGTCCCAAGAAATTCTTTAAGTATGTAAACAGTAAAAAAGGAAGGACAGACCTTATTGGCCCCATAAAGAATGAAGAAGGACATCTGGTTACAAAGGATGGGGAGATGGTGAAGGTATTGAATTTATTCTTCTCCCCAGTATTCTCGAGGGAATCGGGGGGCTTCAGTAACCAAAACTGCAGGGTTTATCCTCATGACACATCACAGGAAGCACCTCCATGGTTAACAGAGGACAGAATTAAAATTAGACTTGGGAAACTTAACATTAATAAATCAACGGGACCAATCCTATTTAATTTGTTCATAAATGACCTGGAGGATGGGGTAAACAGTTCAATCTCTGTATTTGCAGACGATACTAAGCTAAGCAGGGCAATAACTTCTTACTAAGCTAAGCAGGGCAATAACTTCCCCGCAGGATGTGGAAACCTTTCAAAAAAGATCTGAACAAATTAATGTGGTGGGCACTACATGGGAAATGAGGTTTAATGTAGAAAAAATGTAAAATAATGCATTTGGGTGGCAAAAATATGAATGCAAGCTATACGCTGGGGGGAGAACCTCTGGGGGAATCTAGGATGGAAAAGGAACTGGGGGTCCTAGTAAATGATAGGCTCAGCAATGGCATGCAATGCCAAGCTGCTGCTAACAAAGCAAACAGAATATTGGCATGCATTAAAAAGGGAATTAACTCCAGAGAGAAAAAGACTCTGGTCCTTCCACACCTAGAGTATGATGTCCAGTTCTGAGCACCAGTCCTCAGGAAGGATGTACTGGAAACAGGGCCGGACTGGGAATAAAAACCAGCCCTGGAAATAATTTCATACCAGCCCCGTAGCATTATTATACCAGCCCCATAGCATTTTTATACCAGCGCAACTGCATAACGTCGTTATTTTCTTGTTCACAAAAGGGAAAACCATGCATTTTAAAGCACATTTGAAGAGTGTATTATATATAGATAAGAGAGACATAGAATTTACAAACAGCAGCAATTTTTTATTTTTTTACTGGCAAAAATCATGGCATTTACTGGCACATTTTTTACTGATATTGCAAAAAAAAGGTGCCGTAAATGGCAGGTTTCAGTGCAAATATCAATATTTAAGCTATAAACTGCTATTAGCAATGTGTTAAGTTAAACAAAAGTCAAACACTATATTTCTCCTCTTACGTCAAGGTCAGATTAATATAACCCAACACGGAGTTCCCCCCATACATCAGGAGGATTCCCCTTTACAGTGCAAGGGAAGTCTGACATAAAGGGGAACATTGCAGATCACGATCTAAGCGGGAACTCTGATATAAAAGGGGGGCACTGGTGACCAGAGACCCCACTTATATCAGAGTCCACTGCATTCCTCTTTACATCAGAGTTCTCACTTACATCAGGGTCTGCAGAATTGCCCTTTACATCAGAGTACCCCCTTGCACTGTAAGGTGGAATCCTGCAGACTAAGATGTAAAGGGGAACTCTGGGAATGTGGAGAGGACTCTGGTGACCAGAGACCACCTTCTGCAGAAAGAAAACACTAAGGTACGGGGGTTTACTGATATAAGGGGGAAACCTATATATCAGTGCCCCCTTACAATATTGTATTGACCCCACCCTCTCAGGTAGGCCTGGCGGCGCTGTCACTGACCTCCTCTCAGGTGCACCGTACAGGGCTCAGTCAGTCGGCTCCAGCTCGATACATGTCTGACTTCTCCCATGACCCCCATCCCTGCGCCACTCCCACTGTTGACTCCACTCCAGACTGCAGTCGTGATATAAGACAAGAGATGGTACAGGAGAGGTCAGAGGCTGCGGATGGTACAGGAGAGGTCAGAGGCTGCGGATGGTACAGGAGAGGTCAGAGGCTGCGGATGGTACAGGAGAGGTCAGAGGCTGCGGATGGTACAGGAGATGTCAGAGGCTGCGGATGGTACAGGAGAGGTCAGAGGCTGCGGATAGTACAGGAGAGGTCAGAGGCTGCGGATGGTACAGAGAAGGTCAGAGGCTGCAGATGGTACAGGAGATGTCAGAGGCTATGAATGGTACAGGAGATGTCAGAGGCTGCGGATGGTACAGGAGATGTCAGAGGCTGCGGATGGTACAGGAGATGTCAGAGGCTGCGGATGGTACAGGAGATGTCAGAGGCTGCGGATGGTACAGGAGATGTCAGAGGCTGCGGATGGTACAGGAGAGGTCAGAGGCTGCGGATGGTACAGGAGAGGTCAGAGGCTGCGGATGGTACAGGGGAGGTCAGAGGCTGCGGATGGTACAGGAGATGTCAGAGGCTGCAGGGGGGGACAGGTGGTCAGAGGCTGCAGGGGGGGACAGGAGGTCAGAGGCTGCAGGGGGGGACAGGTGGTCAGAGGCTGCAGGGGGGGGACAGGTGGTCAGAGGCTGCAGGGGGGGGACAGGTGGTCAGAGGCTGCAGGGGGGGGACAGGTGGTCAGAGGCTGCAGGGGGGCAGGAGGTCAGAGGCTGCAGGGGGGGACAGGTGGTCAGAGGCTGCAGGGGGGGGACAGGTGGTCAGGGGCTGCAGGGGGGGGACAGGTGGTCAGAGGCTGCAGGGGGGGGACAGGTGGTCAGAGGCTGCAGGGGGGGGACAGGAGGTCAGAAGCTGCAGGGGACGGGAGGTCAGAGGCTGCAGGGGGGGGCAGGTGATCAAAGGCTGCAGGGGGGGACAGGTGGTCAGAGGCTGCAAGGGGGGACAGGTGGTCAGAGGCTGCGGGGGGTCAGGAAGTCAGAGGCTGTGGGGGGACGCAGGAAGAGGCACACGCCACCAGACGTGTCCTCACTGAGCGCTGTAACCGCTTTACCTTTAAAAATGGCGCCGCTCGGCGCCATCCTGTCACTGCGCACGCGCCCGCATTTCCAAAAATTGCCAAGCGTGTACGGGTTTTCCCGAGCACGGCTAATTTCGGAACAGCGCTGGCGCCTGCGCAGTTGCACGTCGGCCCGGCCCCGCAGCCATATTTCTTTCAGGCGCCGCTGCCCTCACAGCAGCCGCAGGGGTAGCCAGATAACCGGCCCACCGGGAGATTTCCCGGTATCCCGGTTGGCCAGTCCGGTCCTGACTGGAAATCCAGCGAGTACAAAGAAGGGTAACAAAGCTAATAAAGGGTCTGGAGGGTATTAGTTATAAGGAAATGTTGCGAGCACTGAACTTATTCTCTCTGGAGAAGAGACGATTGAGAGGGGATATGATTTAAATTTACAAATACCGTACTGGTGACCTCAAAATAGGGATAAAACTTTTTTTAAGGGAGTTTAACAAGGCACATGGCCACTCATTAAAATTAGAAGAAAAAAGGTTTAACCTTAAACTATGTAGAGGGTTCTTTACTGTAAGAACAAGACATGTGGCCTCTCATTACAATTAAAAGAAAAGAGGTTTAACCTTAAAGTGGATGTAAACCCGAAATGTTTTTTTTTTTATATCATACTGTAGAGTATAAGATTTCCTATCATTTGAGCCCAGTCTTGCCACACAGTTAATCCATCTCTGAGCAATCCTCTTTTATTGTTCAGTGAGCTAAATCTTGACAAACCAAGAAAAACTTTGTCAAATACTCCCCCTTGCTGTGAGTGACAGGTGATTTACATATCTCGTGCACTAGCCTAAGAGACATGCAGTATTTTTAAATTCCCTCCCACTCCTTTCTTCTGCTGCTATGCCAGGATTGGATGTTCCTGGTCGGTGTCAGTAGGACAGTGGACAGTGTTAGTAGTTTTTTATTTTTATGTATTTTCTTTTTACAAGTTAATTTGTTCTTAATTTTTTTTCACAATCCTTTTTGGGGGTGGGGGGGCTTGGGGCTCTGCACTGTGTCGATATGGGGGGGGGGGGGCAGTTATAGTGTCAGTAGTTTTTTATTTACAGTTTTATTTTGTAACATTTATGTTTTGTTTTTTTTTATCAGCCCTGTTGGGGGCTCTGGTGACATGTCAGGGGTCTAAACCGTAACCCCTGACATCTCCCATTTGAGACAGAGAAAGGGACAGAGGACACAAATTCCCCAGTCCTTTTCTCTGCATTGAAGATGAATGGAGAGGAGACAGAGGCTCCTCTCTATTCATAAACTGAAGCAGAGTAACACACAGGTTACTCTGCTCAGCTATCACAGGGGACACAGGAGCGATCGGTAATGAACGCTCACTGTGTGTCCCATTTAGAAAAGAAAGGGCCCGGTATCTGACATTCCGGCCCCTTTCTCCGCTCCCAATCCTGATAGATTCCCCTGACCCCCCCCACCCCCCCAGCCCGCAGGAGATGAGGGAAGCCAGCTGCAGGGGACAAGGGGGGGGTGGATGTGGAAAATACAGCGGGAAGATGAGGACACAAAAGGAGGTGGAGGAGAACACAGGTGCTTGAGGAGGAGGAAGACACAGAGGACAGTCGGGGATGATCGGTGCAGCGGGGGACAGCTGTGAACACTGATCTACCTGCATGGCTTTTCAGGTGAAAGCCACGGGAGGGAGAGGAGAAGCAGATGATGAAAAGCCATGCAGGGAGATTGGTGCTTACAGCTGTCCCCGTCGCACTGATCATCCCCGACTGTCACTGGACATCCATGTGTGCAGAAGTGACAGGGGGCCGTGAGCGCGCTCTGCTTTTACCCAGAACGCGCTCTGCCTCTCCTGTGCACGCTCTGGCCAAGGGGAGTGAAGAGGTGGGGGGGAGTTTGCTGGCGTCACAACTCCGCCCACCGAGCGACTGATAACACACCCACCCACTGAATCTGGAGTTTTTGGGGGCCCCAAATAGAGAAAGGGGAGATGTTTAAAAGGTAAGGATACATGCAGGAGGCATGTATATCCTTATTTTTCAGGACTATGGCAGTAGTTTATAATTGATGAGAGTGGGTTTACATCCTCTTTAAAGTATGTAGAGGGTTCTTTACTGTAAGAGCGGCAAGGATGTGGAATTCCCTTCCACAAGCGGTGGTCTCAGTGGGGAGCATCAATAGTTTCAAAAAACTATTAGATAAGCACCCGAATGACCACAACATACAGGGATATACAATGTAATACTGACATATAATCACACACATAGGTTGGACTTGATGGATTTGTGTCTTTTTTTCAACCTCACCTACTATGTAACTATGAGTTGTCATGTTGAACTTCCAGTGACCAGGGAGATAGTGAGAGCGATAACACCAAATTTAACACACCTGCTCCCCATTCACATCTGAGACCTTGTAACACTAATGCCCCGTACACACGGTCGGATTTTCCGATGGAAAATGTCCGATCGGAGCGCGTTGTCGGAAATTCCGACCGTGTGTGGGCTCCATCGGACATTTTCCATCGGATTTTCCGACACACAAAGTTTGAGAGCAGGATATAAAATTTTCCGACAACAAAATCCGTTGTCGGAAATTCTGATCGTGTGTACACAAATCCGACGGACAAAGTGCCACACATGCTCAGAATAAATAAAGAGATGAAAGCTATTGGCCACTGCCCCGTTTATAGTCCCGACATACGTGTTTTACGTCACCGCGTTCAGAATGATCAGATTTTCCGACAACTTTGTGTGACCGTGTGTATGCAAGACAAGTTTGAGCCAACATCCGTCGGAAATAATCCTAGGATTTTGTTGTCGGAATGTTCGAACAAAGTCCGACCGTGTGTACAGGGCATTACAAGTCACATGAAACCGGGGAGGGAAAATGGCTAATTGGGCCCAATTTAGACATTTTCACTTAGGGGTGCACTCACTTTCGTTGCCGGCGGTTTAGACATTAATGGCTGTGTTGAGTTATTGTGAGGGGACAGCAAATTTACACCATTATACAAGCTGTACACTCACTACTTTACATTGTAGCAACGTGTAATTTTTTTCAGTGTTGTCACATGAAAAGATATAATAAAATATTTACAAAAAATGTGAGGTTGTAAAAAAAATAAATGTGAGGAGGCATATTCCACACTGGAACGGATGAGTTTAACAGTTTAACAGATGCATTTTACACAAGACACATTTAGTAGAACAAAAATAGTGTAATATACACATTCTATGGTTATGTAATTACTGTGTTCATGGACATTACAAAGCTGTTACCTCTACCAGCAATAGACATTGTAGATACTGCACATGATTTATACTGAGCATGGAGCACTTAGTAAAGCATTATTTTAAAAGCAATACAGAACTATGGCTACAAGGTAATTTAGTTGCAGGTCCTTTGGTTTAGTAGCATTAACAAATGTGACTGCTCATTTTCATTGAGCTGTATATTATTGAATGTTATTACAGAGGTCATTAGTGGTAGTGTTCTTGTATTGTTAAGTTATTAAGAAGTAATTTATACTTGATATAGGTGCAAAAAAAAACAAGATTTCGTATTGGGGGACAGTACTGTGAGTGCAATGTGTCTCTACAGTGGTCTGTAAATGATATGCAAAGAGTAACAGTGTGCTTTGACTCATAGCAAGAAATCACTTTCATTTAACTACAGTGAATTGTCAAAAGCTGACTTGGTGATTCGTTTCTGTTGAATAAAAAGTATACAGTTTACAATTATTAAGTCTAAGTAATGGAGAAGTTGTAGGGTAGACAAAACCATTCTCACAAACTGCTTATCAGAAAGCAGAGTTTTCATATGTAGTGAGGAAATATGGACTCCTCTTAGACATATATTATTGCCCCCTACATGGTGATAATTATCAGTAAAGTTGCATTGTGTGGATACATTTTTTAGGTTAGATAGTGATGTCTATGGATGTTAGTACTTGCAGATCCTTATGGCCTTTTCTCCGATCACACCCCTCACTTGTACATTTTAATGCAAAGAGCTACTGTTACTACTCCAACAATTATGGAAGGCTTTCAAAATTGTAAAAGTAAAGATGAGTTAAACCTCCCCATAGATGATCTAAAGTATATGTACAGTGTTCATGCACTACTAATATTGTTATATTATTCAAAGTAGTGTTTAATCTCTTCCCTCCCCAAATTTGTATTTTAACATTCTCCAGCACAATTGCCCATGTTGGGGATATGTTAATAGATGCCCTCTTTTATGAGCCATCAGATAACACTTTGTAGGACTGATGGCTCTAAATCCCAACTGTCACAGCTCCAGTCCCTATTGATGTTCAGGAACTATTCAGAATAGTTCTCTTTTGTCTAACCACTGACTGCTATGACATAGTGATCCCACGCAGGTCAAAAGTTCCATTGACAAAATATGCCTTCACCCTGCAGATGGACATTGCTGTCTTCATGCCTGCAGTGGGGAGCAACGTGACATTTGCTTAATACTGCAATTTTCAGGTAAAATTACAATATACAACAAAGCATAAAACACTGAGAAAAAAAGTTTTCTTTTTTTTTTTACATTTTTGTGCATTTGTCAGCCTAGGTTGGTAAAAACTAGTAAAGTGGTTGTAAACCCACATGAATAAAAGAAAAAAAAAAAAAGACCTGCAAGACAAGGGCATAATGAGCTAGTATGCATAGCATGCTAGCTCATTATGTAATACTTACCTGAGATTGAAGCCCCTGCTCTGGTGCCCATGCACAGCACCAGCCGGCAACATTTCTCCCCGGAGTTAATTCCGGGTATTGCGGCTCCGGCGCTGTGATTGGCCGGAGCCACGATGACGTCACTGCCATTGCTTCAGTGCACATGTGCCAATGACGTCGGCACATGCAGATACAGGGGATATCTCCTAAACCAGGGTTAGCAGGTTTAGGCGATTTCCGGGGTAGCTACAGGTAAGCCTATTTATATTATATTATTATAGGCTTACCTGTAGCAAAAAGTGGAATGTAAGGGTTTACAACCACTTTAAGCTGTGTATGTGGAATCTGACAAGCTGTAGGCTTGCCCAGCCTGGTAGTTAGAACCTGTAAGTATTGTATAGTTAGTGCTGAGACACGACTAGCTTTTTGTTTGGCTATCTTTATTCCTATTCGCTTTTCTGAAACCCTTTACAGCACCTGTATATAGACGTGTGTATATCACAAATAAACACTGCACTGTTTGTCACTACGTCACTGGATTTGGTATCTGTGCCTGAAAGAATGCTCATGCCAGGGAGCTTTGTACCTGCTACCTGTCCCCCATGTTAAATATAGTAGAGGCTGCGACCAGCAGTAGTAATTTACTACTTAAATGGCCAGTACCTAAAGTGACTAAACATGGAGGAAATCCTCAAACAAATGGTGTTATCCAACGCTGTACAAAAGCAAACTAACACTATTATACAAGAGCAATGCAGAGGCTGTTTGAACAGCTAGCCACTGAGGCAAAAGTGGATAGGAAAACCCTGACTAAGGTTGTGGAGACGCTAGCACAGTGGTCACCTGCTAAAATTGATGATGTTGGTGATAAGCCCCCAGTCATCCATGTGGGTGAATTTCTTTCCAAGATGACTGCAGATGATGATCCAGAGGCCTTTCTGCTAACATTTGAATGCACCTCTGAGAGGGAAGGTTGGCCTAAAACTTGCTTTCTGGAGAATTGCAGAAGGCCTACTATGATCTTGAGTTGGCAGAAGCAGGAGACTATGAAAAGGTCAAACAGGAAATCTTGGCCCGACTCAGTGTCACCTTGGCAGTTCGGACACAGTGGGTCCACAGCTTGTTCTTCTAAGACAAGATGCCCCCAAGATCGCAGATGTTTGACCTAATCCACCTGGTGCGGAAATGGCTACAGCTGGTGTCCCTGTCTGGGCCAAAAATAGTGGAGTGTGTGGTCATGGACCGATTCCTGAGGTCACTACCAGTTCCCCTGCAGAAGTGGGTGAGTCAAGGAGACCCCAAGTCGGCAAACAACCTGTTGGAGCTCGTGGAGAGATACTTTGCTGCAGAGAGTCTGGTCACATCCCTTACAGTCGCACAGACTTTCCACCCAGAGCTACGGTCTCCCCAGGCAACCGGTGAGACTGTTCCAGGGGAAGTGGTTGGTAAGCATGGGAAGAAGATAGGAGGGAGGATTTTTGGTACCAGGGCTGATGTTTGTCATCCCAAACAAGGGAAGCCACTGCCTGTCAGCAAATCAAAATGGGGCAACATCAGGCGTTTCTGTTGCCAGGAACTGGGGCATGTTGCAGCAAACTGTCCATTGACAGATGAAACTATGCAGTGTGATGCATCTTATAGAATGCAGTCTATGTTTTCTGCTGTTTAATGAGCTGCAGTGTCAAGTGTAGGAAAACACATGTGCCAAATGACTGTTAATGATAAGCCTATTATGGCATTGCTGGACTCTGGAAGTCTAGTGACTTTGGTTAAAGCTGAGATGGTTGAAACTGAATTTTCACGCAAAAAAAATATTCTGTGATCTGTGTACATGGGGATACTCGGGAGTATCCTACATCCACTGTTAACTTTAAGACTGACTTAGGTTCAGTGATCCATCCGGTCGGACTTGTGCCCCACTTTGTGCATGAAGCCATAATTGGTAGGGACTTCCCTAAGTTTTGGGAACTCTTGGATCGTCCCGACTCAGTCATAGTAACTGACTCAGTAGCAGAGCAAAAACTCTCACTCTCTCATACTGGTCACTGGAAGTTCAACGTGGCACCTCATGGCAAAGAACTCTCTGAGGATCTGAAAAAAAGAATTGTTGCCCTACATAAAGATGATATAGGCTATAAGAAGATTGCCAAGACCCTGAAACTGAGCTTCAGCTCGGTGGCCAAGACCATACAGCGGTTTAACAGGACAGGTTCCACTCAGAACAGGCCTCACCGTGGTCGACCAAAGAAGTTACACGTGCTCAGCATTATATCCAGAGGCTGGGTTGTCTTTGGGAAGTAGACATATGAGTGCTGCCAGCATTGCTGCAGAGGTTGAAGGGGTGGGGTCAGCCTGTCAGTGCTCAGACCATACGCCGCACACTGCATCAAATTGGTCTGCATGGCTGTTGTCCCAGAAGGAAGCCTCTTCTAAAGATGATGCACAAGAAAGCCCACAGTTTGCTGAAGACAAGCAAACAAAGGACATGGATTACTGGAACCATGTCCTGTGGTCTGATTGGACCAAGATAAAATTATTTGGTTCAACTGGTGTCAAGCGTGTGTGGTGGCAACCAGGTGAGGAGCACAAAGAATATTCCAAAATGTTAACGACCACAAACACACCTCCAAGACAGCCACTGCCTTGCTAAAGAAGCTGAGGGTAAAGGTGATGGACTGGCCAAGCATGTCTCCAGACCTAAATCCTATTGCATGTCTGTGGGGCATCCTCAAACGGAAGTTGGCGGAGGGCAAGGTCTCTAACATTAACCAGCTCCGTGATGTCATCATGGAGGAGTGGAAGAGGAGTCCAATGGCAACCTGTGAAGCTCTGGTGAACTCCATCCCCAAGAGGGTTAAGGCAGTGCTAGAAAATAATGGTGGCCACACAAAATATTGACACTTTGGGCCCAGTTTGGATATTTTCACTTAGGGGTGTACTCACTTTTGTTGCCAGCAGTTTAGACATTAATGGCTGTGTGTTGAGTTATTTTGAGGGGACAGCAAATTGACACTGTTATACAAGCTGTACACTCGCTACTTTACATTGTAGCAAAGTGTCATTTCTTCAGTATTGTCACATGAAAAGATATAATAAAATATTTACACAAAATGTGAGGGGTGTACTCACTTTTGTGAGATACTGTGTGTGTGTGTGTGTGTGTATGTGTGTGTATATATATATATATATATATATATATATATATATATATATATATATATATATATATATATATATATAAAATTTGGATTGTCTATTCCGATCGTGTGTAGGTCTCTTCAGACTTTTTTTTTCGAAAATTCTGACAGACCTAGAAATGGAACATGTTCTAAATGTTTCCGACGGAACCAATTTCTATCAGGAAAACCGATCGTCTGTATGCTGTTCCGACGGACCAAAAAGAACCCATGCTCTGAAGCAAGTACGAGACGGAAGCTATTGGCTACTGATCTTCCTTTTTCTAGTCCCGTCGTATGTGTTGTACGTCACCACGTTCTTGACGGTCGGACTTTGGTTGGACTTTGATTTGACCGCTTGAATGGAATTCCGTCGGAGAAACCTTCGGAGTTTATTCCGACGGCAAAACCGGTTGTGTGTACGCGGCATAAGAAATGTAATCCTTCCAAAATTTCTTTAACGACTTCAGCCCCGGAAAAATTTACCCCCTTCCTGACTGGGCCATTTTTTGTGATACAGCGCTGTGCCATTTTAACTAAAAATTGTGCGATCGTGTGATGCTGTACCTAAACGAAATTGACGTCCTTTTTTTCCCCACAAATAGAGCTTTCTTTTGGTGGTATTTGCTCATCTCTGCGGTTTTTATTTTTTGCACTATAAACAAAAAAAGACAGACTGTTTTGAAAAAAAGGCAATATTTTTTACTTTTTGCTACAATAAATATTCCACAAAAAATATATAAGAAAAACAAATTTCTTCCTCAGTTTTGGCCGATATGTATTCTTCTACATATTTTTTGCAAAGAAATCACAATAAGTGTATGTTGATTGGTTTCAACAAAAGTTATATCGTCTACAAAATAGGGGATAGATTTATAGGATTTTTATTAAATTTTTTTTTTTTTACTAGTAATGGTGGCGATCTGCGATTTTCATGAGGACTGCGACATTGCGGCGGACAGATAGGACACTATTTTGACACTATTTTGGGACCATTGACATTTATACAGTGATCAGTGCTATAAATAGCCACTGATTACTGTATACATGTCATTGGCAGGTAAGGAGTTTACTGTGTTACCTAGGAAGT
The DNA here is from genome assembly GCA_037952925.1 of Lithobates clamitans. Lineage (NCBI taxonomy): Eukaryota > Metazoa > Chordata > Amphibia > Anura > Ranidae > Lithobates > Lithobates clamitans. Next base: position 7,184,808 of record JBBGZY010000232.1, read on the forward strand.
GATTCTAACTGTGGAGGAATGGGACTGCCCGGGTGAGGAGACCAGTAGTTGTTCCTAAGCATTACATTCCTAAGCATTAGCATCAAGAGCAATCGCGAGTAGCCGTCACACGCACAAGCTCCTACCTCACGCTGCAGACGCGCAAGTGCCCTATACTCCCTAAAGCTCCTGCGTTGTACAGCTACGCCGTTTTGCACAGGGGTGCCATTCTGCCACTGTCAATTGACAGCAGGTGGTCGGCATGCGGTTAAAGTGGTATCAAGCAGAAACAAAGCAAAAAAAAATGTTTCATTTCAATATTGAGTATTCATTTTGTTATTCAATATAGTGGTGTACGTGTGTCTTACAGAAAGGACTAATAGTGGTAATTTACTAGAAGTGGAGCATGTTATCTTAATTTTCTTTGCTTAAATGCCAACTGTCTTGATATAGAACTAGTTTAAATGATTATATATGGGTACAGTTGTATATTCATGTGTTTAATACACATTCCACATATCCTTGCCATTTACAGAAGAAAGGACCGTGGGAGGTAGTTGTATTTCACTCCGGCATGTGTTATGACAGATGGAGAAAATCTTTTCATGTTGGTTTTTCAACAGTCATACTCTGCAAGACTCCAAGCTCTTCCTGGCTACTGGGAAATTAAAAGTTGGCGATTCAGCCTTTAATTTTTATCCATCTGCTCCAGCTAATGAGACGTCTCATTTGTAGGCTTCACTTTGAATTACCAAATGTATGTGCAGCTTTATCATTCTTCCTCCCTATGTGCTGTCTCCTCCTGTGTAACTTGCAAAGATGGATAATAACAGTAATAATAGATAGCTTACTTGTTCCGAGGATTTTTGATAGACTTGTATGGGGCTAGTTGGACAAAATTGGTCCCAAAAGTGCTTTATATCTAGTCTTTAGATCTATACTTAATTCTTACCTTAAACCTTTAAAAAAAAAAAATCCAAATTCCACGTTTTGGTGCAATTTTGAGTTTAAATTATATATACAGTGGGGATGGAAAGTATTCAGACCCCCTTAAATTTTTCACTTTTTGTTATATTGCATCCATTTGCTAAAATCATTTAATTTTTTTCCTCATTAATGTACACAAAGCACCCCGTATTGACAGAAAAACACAGAATTGTTGACATTTTTGCAGATTTATTAAAAAAGAAAAACTGAAATATCACAGGGTCCTAAGTATTCAGACCCTTTGCTCAGTATTTAGTAGAAGCACCCTTTTGATCTAATACAGCCATGAGTCTTTTTGGGAAAGATGCAACAAGTTTTTCACACCTGGATTTGGGGATCCTCTGCCATTCCTCCTTGCAGATCCTCTCCAGTTCTGTCAGGTTGGATGGTAAACGTTGGTGGACAGCCATTTTTAGGTCTCTCCAGAGATGCTCAATTGGGTTTAAGTCAGGGCTCTGGCTGGGCCATTCAAGAACTGTCACGGAGTTGTTGTGAAGCCACTCCTTCGTTATTTTAGCTGTGTGCTTAGGGTCATTGTCTTGTTGGAAGGTAAACCTTCGGCCCAGTCTGAGGTCCTGAGCACTCTGGAGAAGGTTTTCGCCCAGGATATCCCTGTACTTGGCCGCATTCATCTTTCCCTCGATTGCAACCAGTTGTCCTGTCCCTGCAGCTGAAAAACACCGACACAGCATGATGCTGCCACCACCATGCTTCACGTTTGGGACTGTATTGGACAGGTGATGAGCAGTGCCTGGTTTTCTCCACACATACCGCTTAGAATTAAGGCCAAAAAGTTCTACCTTGGTCTCATCAGACCAGAGAATCTTATTTCTAACCATCTTGGAGTCCTTCAGGTGTTTTTTTAGCAAACTCCATGTGGGCTTTCATGTGTCTTGCACTGAGGAGGGGCTTCCGTCGGGCCACTCTGCCATAAAGCCCTGACTGGTAGAGGGCCACAGTGATGGTTGACGTTCTCCCATCTCCCGACTGCATTTCTGGAGCTCAGCCACAGTGATCTTTGGTTTCTTCTTTACCTCTCTCACCAAGGCTCTTCTCCCCCCGATAGCTCAGTTTGGCCGGACGACCAGCTCTAGGAAGGGTTTTGGTCGTCCCGAACGTCTTCCATTTAAGGATTATGGAAGCCACTGTGCTCTTAGGAACCTTAAGTGCAGCAGAAATTTTTTTGTAACCATGGCCAGATCTGTGCCTTGTCACAATTCTATCTCTGAGCTCTTCAGGCAGTTCCTTTGACCTCATGATTCGCATTTGCTCTGACATGCACTGTGAGCTGTAAGGTCTTATATAGACAGGTGTGCGGCTTTCCTAATCAAGTCCAATCAGTATAATCAAACACAGCTGGACTCAAATGAAGGTGTAGAACCATCTCAAGGATGATCAGAAGAAACAGACAGCACCTGAGTTAAATATATGAGTGTCACAGCAAAGGGTCTGAATACTTAGGACCATGTGACATTTCAGATTTTCTTTTTTAATAAATCTGCAAAAATGTCAAAATTCTGTGTTTTTCTGTCAATATGGGGTGCTGTGTGTACATTAATGAGGAAAAAAAATGAACTTAAATGATTTTAGCAAATGAATGCAATATAACAAAGAGTGAAAAATGTAAGGGGGTCTGAATACTTTCCGTCCCCACTGTATGTATATATGTATATGTAATAATATATAATTCAGGAGCCTGTTTTTGCCTGTTATATCAACAACTAATAGGGTGGTATTAGAGTTGATGCAGTTACAATGGAAAATCATTTGTGTCTCAAAAAAAAAAATACAAACATGCCTTATGCACACCCTCAATACTTGATATAACTAAAAATTGTCTATTTGTGTAAAGTTTCTACCAGATTTGCACATCTATTCATGTAATTCCTTCTTTAGCAATTTTTTTTGAAAGTTTGAAAGCAGCAGTTTTCACCACACATTTCTAAACAGATTAAGCTGTTAGCTATCCTATCTGAGGCATTTTGAAAACATTTTAAGCTGGCCATACACTTATCAAAATTCAATCAGTTTATGGTTTCCTCACTCAACAGTGGCCAATCAGCTGCAGCCACTAATCAGTGTATTCTGACAGCAGTAGGTTCAACCTTTTTTGTGTGGATTGGGGGGATTTGTTAGTTAGCTCTGTAGCCTAAATTAAAGAAACAAATATCTGTTTTATTTAAGGATAGATAATGTGGCACTTTGACTACGCGCATGTGATCTCTATTAAACCAACCATGTGACTTTTAAAGGAAGTTGGTTGCACCAAAGATTTTTAGGAACTTCATAGTGAAGGTTTTACATACTGAAATTTAGAATACTATTTTCTTTTGAAAATAGTTTGTGAAAGGCTGATTATTTCTCCACTTCAATATTATGGACAATTTTGCACAGATCAATGGCATAACATCTCAAATAAATCTATTGAATTTCAGGTTTTAGCACTACAGAATTCGTAAAAGTCCAGCACTTATGCAAGGCACTGTATACAAACATACGTTTGAACTTTATTCCTTTCATAGCGATGGTCTGTGTCAAGAAAGCTACTTATTTTGTTTCTTCTTTGTGGTCTTTAATGTGTCTGCCTGCTTTTTTTTCCTTTTTCTGTATTTTTATTACATCTGGGTCTCTTACACTGTCAGAACAATATGTGATTATACTGATGCTAATCCTCTTATACCCACAGAACAGCTTTGCTTCAAAATGCAATATATTATTTCTTATACTGCTAGGTTAAACATTGAGTAGTAACTAGGCAGACCATTTTATCTGTTTACGTTAAATGTACTTTAGGGTCTGTTCACACAACTGTGGTGTGGTAATGTTACGTGCATTGGTGCGCATGGCGTCTCAACATACCTGTGTTGTATTGTTCAAGTAGTGCACTGCTGCACTGCTGTGGTGTGCTGCACTAGCAAAAATGTAGCATTTTTTGATTCTTGGCCCATTGCAGTCAGCTTACATATTGGGCTGCCTTAAAGCCTAATTAAAGTCAAAATAAGAAACACAAAAATCAGCACAAGGGACATTACTTACAATTCAGTAGGATGTGTCTCTTGTGCTGATGTCTCTTCTGTTAGCTGAAATCATCCTCCATCAATGTCCCACTGTTTTAATGTTTGGGTGTGGCAGGGATTAATGGAACTGATGGAGCTGTGAGAGGCAATCGTCAAGAGCCCCCCACTATACCATTTTTAGGCAGCTCAGCCGTTCATATAAAATGTTCTATAAATAGAGTGGGCAGACCTTTCAAACATTTGCCTGTCCTCCATTAATTGTTTTTCATCTAAAGAAGCTGTAGTTGCGTCTTTTATGAAACCATCTTCTTTTTGCCAGTAACAGAACTACCTTTTTTTGTGAGGGCAGGAGTAACATCACCCTGGGCCGACCTGTCAAAATAGCCAAAGATGTTTTACTCAGAAGAAGACTAGTTAAAGATGTCCATAGCAGAGCATTAAGGAAAAGATTAGACATACTTCACTGCAGGGGGACCTTTGGGAGGTAAGTGTGCCATAACATGCAAATATGCTGTGCACATACTTGCACAATATGGCAGCAGCCTCCACAAGTCAGAAAAACTTAAAGAGGTTGTAAACAGTTGTGTTTTTTCACCTTAATGCATCCAATGCATTAAGGTGAAAAAACATCTGGCAGTCACCGGCCCCCCAGCCCCCCCGTCTTACTTACCTGAGCCCTTTCATCTCCTCAGCAGGGACATGCTGTCCCTCTCTCCACGGCGTCCTGGCTCTTGATTGGATAGATTGATAGCTCCCGCTGCTGTCAATCAAATCCAGTGACGCAGGCGCCAGGGGGGCAGGGCCAAGCCCAGCATTTGTGTCTGTGGACGCAAATGCTGGACTTGGGAGCATTCCTGCAAGGTAACCCCCCTCGAGAGAGAGAGCGCTTCTCCTAGGGGGTTATCTGATGCTGGGAGGAGCCGCGAGAGCAGCCGGGGGACCCCAGAAGAGGATGTTCGTGGCCACTCTGTGCAAAACGAGCTGCACAGTGGAGGTAAGTATGACATGTTTGTTATTTAAAAAAAATAAAAAACGATCCTTTACAATCACTTTAAAGCAAAATGTTTATTCTCTTACTGTATATGAACTCAGCTCGGCAGTATTCTTGACCATAGGGTTAATCTAGTCAGCCAATGCCACTGTAATAGCCTGTGTTAATCACCAGGGCAGACGGAGGAGTTTGGTGGAACTGGACGTCTCATTGGTGGGTAGAGCTCCTTGTCCTCGGTTCATTGGCGACTTGTATTTCTGGGGTGGGGAACACCTGGCAGGTGAATAACCTAAGCCATCTAATGGATTTCTGGTGTCTCGTCTTAACAGAGGGGTATCCAGGTTCCCAGCGAGGGTGGTTAGTCCTTGGACGGATGCCACCAATACCCTGGTGTCACCCTGGGATTGTTAAAGTCTCTTTTATGTCTTCCTTTCTTTTGAGCTTCTGTGTTTTCTGCCAGGATGGAGCTGAAGGCTTTCCAGTCATTCTCGTAGTTCCGGTTTGCCCTTGTCGGCCGTTGTTCGCAGCTGTGATGCGCCTGGTCACAGAAACTTTCTGTGGTCTTCCTCTCGGTAGGGTCTTCTTTCTCAAGGGGGCATCTTCCACTCCGCTTTCTTGCCTCTGACTTGTTGGCTTGGAACATAAAAACTAAGTCCTGAGCTTTGGGGGTTGTCTGTGTTTAATTTCCTACTGTTTGAGCATGTGTGTGTGTGTATATATATCGGCGTATAACACACACTTTTCTCCCCTTAAAATCAGGGGAAAATTGCGGGTGCGTGTTATACGCTGATCCCCTGCGATCCCCCGCTGACTGAGCGGAGCGATCGCTGACCGCGATTTGAAAATGGCGCCGTTGGCGCCGAAATACACAGAGCCGGTCCTCGGCTCTTCTCGGCCACTTTCAGCTTCACTCGAGCGCCCCCCGAACCTAGCTCCGCTCACAGTGACGCCCATCCCGGGCTGGACTATGAGTGGAGCCGAACGTGGCCGAAAGTGAACGAGAGCCGCCGAGAAGAGCCGAGGACCGGCTCTGTGTATTTCGGCGCCGGCGGTGCCATTTTCAAACTGCAGTGACACTGACATGTCACTGCAGTTTAACTGCAGCCTGGGCAAGGCTGCGAAAGGCCACAGAAAAGCTTCAGATCGGCACTTGCAAGGCTGCAAATGGACACTGATAAGGCTGCAAATGACACCAAGGCTGCTGACTGCAAGGCTGCAAATGACACCAAGGCTGCTGACTGCAAGGCTGCAAATGACACCAAGGCTGCTGACTGCAAGGCTGCAAATGACTGCAAGGCTGCAAATGACACCAAGGCTGCTGACTGCAAGGCTGCAAATGACTGCAAGGCTGCAAATGACTGCAAGGCTGAAAATGACACTGGACAAGCATGCAGATGGACGCTGTGCAAGGCTGCATTGATGGTCATTTAAATGTAAGTTTTTTTCCTTAAAACATTTTTTTCTTTATAATTCCCTCCTAAACTTGGGGTGCGTGTTATACGCCGCAAAAATATAGTATATATATATTTTTTTTAATCTCGTGGGATCTCCCATCATAACTGGTGGACCCATATTGCATGGTAAAAGTATCAGGGTTTCCCCCACACACTGTCTTGTTGTCTTGGACTGTGGGTTTTTCCTGAGGGGCGTTATTTTCTTCTGCCTAGAGTGTCATTATGAACAAAAGTTTTTAGTCCCTTGCATTTTTCTTTCTATGCCCTCTGTGTGTTCCTTACTTCATGCCTTCGTTTAGGAGTTGTCATGCAACTCCTGTGGTGCATTATTCATGCTGTCTTGTGACTTGGACCTGGTTCTGTTTGAAGATGTCGGGGTCCTTCCTCTGGTGACTTTCCATATGATCATTTTTTTTTTTAATGTCTATCCCTTCTGTGCTGCGTTGTTGACAATGGTCCAGGTTTGGTTGGCAGCTTCTTCTGCTACTTCTTCACATTGATTAGACTGCTAATCTTTAGGCCTGTGCCATTTGGGGTCTGGCTCCTTCCCTTTTTCCTGTTGTGGAATATGCAAAAAGGGTTGTTTGTGTGTATTGGCTTCGGCTTCTGGCGTTGGTGTCTCAAGGTTTTATTTAACAAATTTTACAAATTTACTGCATTCATGTTATCAATTTTTGCAGTACCTTTTATGTATAAAAGTACATCTATATTTTGGGGCCTATTCACATCTGACCTTTTTTGAGAGTTGTGTCAAGCATGTGTTACATTAACCACTTCAGCCCTGGAAGAATTTACCCCCTTCCTAACCAGAGCACTTTTTACATTTTGGCACTGTGTCACTTTAACTGGTAATTGCGCGGTCATGCAATGCTGAATCCAAACGAATTTTGCATCCTTTTTTTCCCACAAATAGAGCTTTCTTTTGATGGTATTTAATTGCCTCTGCCGTTTTTATTGTTTGTGATATAAACGGAAAAAGACCGAAAATTTGGAAAAAAAATTATATTTTCTAAAATTAATAAACTCAATTTTAGACATGCATTCAGGCCAGAATGTATTCAGCCACATGTCTTTGGTAAAAAAAATGTCAATAAGTGTATATTTATTGGCTTTTTTTTTTGTCATGTTTGTTATGTTTTTTTGTGATTGAAAAATGTCAAAAATATTAAATAAATAAATAAAATACACAAACTTGTCACTAAATGATATTTTGCTCTCGCATGCCGTGGTTATATGTGGAATTACACCCCAAAATACATTCTTCTGCTTCACCTGAGTACGGGGATACCTCATGTGTGTGACTTTTTGGGAGCCTAGTCGCATACAGGACCCTGAAAACGAATCACCACCTTCAGGATTTCTAAGGGTGTAAATTTTTGATTTCACTCCTCCCTTTTTGTAACTGTAATACACACAAGCGGAATTTCCAAAAAGAAAGAGTCCGATGGGAGCTTTTCATCATATATTCCGACCGTGTGTATGCCCCATCGGACTTCTGTCGAAAATTCAGACGGACTTAGATAGAGACATATATATTTTTCAGACGGAACAAATTACTATCGGAAAAACGCTCGTCTGTATGCTTTTCCGACGCACCGAAATGACGCATGCTCTGAAGCAAGTACGAGATGGAAGCTATTGGCTACTGGCTATTGAACTTTTCTGGTCCCATCGTACGTGTTGTACGTCACTGCGTTTTGGACAGTCGGAATTTGGTGTGACTGTGTGTATGCAAGACAGCTTGAGCGGAATTCCTCCGGAACTCCATCGAAAAAACCTTCAGAGTTTATTCAGACGGCAAAACCGGTCGTGTGTACAGGGCATAATGGTTGTAGTGGTTGTAACTGTAACGGTTCCAGGTTCGGGTCTTTCAAAATGCGATGGCATCTTTGGAGACCCCGTGTAAGTGTGTCCTAGTCTGTGCAGTGCTGTACCCTACTAAAACTCCACTAGTGAGTGGTAGCGTTCAAAACATTCACCAATGCAAAGACCAGAATGGTCAGGACAGGAGGGACAAAAATAGCAGGTGTCACGCCTATATCTGCACTTTCTACAGACACAACATTTTCTTTGGGGGGCTCATTGGGTAGGGGTACCAGGGAGGACATACAGAAAATGCCTCTCAAGCAGCTGGCTTACTGCATTTGCGTTGGGAAGTTGGGCCAAAGCACCGTCTGGCAACACAAGGGCTCGGATGATCTCTTCCTGGAATTTAAGGAAGGATCCAGTTTGTCCTGAAGCTTTGTAAAGCATTCTGCAAAGCCAGTTGAAATAAATAGACACTTTTTTGTACCAGCGTCTGGCCTTATGGGCAATTAGGTTCGGCGCCAACAACTGGTTGTTGCGGTCCACCCCTCCCATATTAAGGATATATTCATGGACACAGAGGGGTTTCCTCAACAACACCAGTCGCCGTAGGAATTTGGACCGTCGTGTCTGCGTGAAGGCAAGACAGAACAAAAACATTCTTAATATTCCTCCACTTCACAGCGAGCAAGTTATTACACTTCAAGCAGGCTCTCTCACCCAGCCTAAAGCGGGATTCTTCAAGCCGCTGGGGAAAGCCCCAGTGATTAGATCACACAGTGCCACATGCTCTAATTTGTTCAAACAAGTGACTAAAAAGTGGCACGCTCGTGTAATAATTGTCCACATACATGTGGTATTCCGAATAAGGGTGACACCAAGTCCCACACAATCTTACCAGCACTCCCTATGTAATCTGGGCAGTTCGGCAGCTCTTACGTGACTATCTCTTCCCTCATAAACCATAAAGCTATATGTATAGCCTGTGGCCCTGTCACAGGGCTTATACATCTTGACCGCATATCTGGCAGGCTTGCTGGGAAGATACTGTTTGAAAGACAAGCGGCCAGAAAACTTAATCAGGGACTCATCAACGCAGACAACTTGATGGGGAGTAAACAAGGCTGCAAAACGTTGGTTGAAGTGGTTTACGAGGGGCCAAATTTTGTAGAGCCGATCGTATCCAGGGTCACCCGAGGACGACAGAGTTCATTGTCGTTGAAGTGCATGAACCACAAGATCTGCTCGTATCATGCCCTGGCCATGGAAGCAGAGAAGACGGGCGTATGGGGAATTGGGTCAGTGGACCAATATGACCGCAACTCACTCTTTTTAATTATGCCCATAAGGAGGGATAGGCCCAGAAAGGTCTTACATTTGGAAACCGTAATTGGTTTCCACTCTCTGACAAAGGTCAGCTGGGGATTAGTGGCGATGAATTGACCAGCATACAAATTGCTTTGGTCCACAATAGATCTATAGAGATCTTCAGTGACAAACAGCGAATAAAAATCAAGTGACGTAAAATCAACTGTTTCCACCTGAATTCCAGGTTGGCCAGTGAATGGGGGAAGTACGAGTGCTGCAGAAGTGGTGGGTTCCCAATTAGGATTGACAAATGCAGCAGGAAGGGCACTATGGGCCCGACGGGCCTGTCTTTGTCTTCTTGGTGGCAGCAGGACACTACTTGTGCTTGCCACCTCGCCAGCTTAAACTGTACTTATGGGACTCGCCACTTCACCACGTGTTACTGCAGTGCTGGATGTATGACCAGGGTGTACTAGGCCGATGGTGCTTGCCAGTTCACCAGAAGGAATAACGGCGCTAGTACTGGCTCTCTGCTCCATACGAGGGACCTGCGGTTCTTGCACTTCAACGACAGCAGAAGAACGGGGTCTGGTACGCCTGACCTTGGCAGGGACCACAGCTCCATCCTCAGAGCTATCTGTCAGGGTGCTGCTGCTGTCTACAGGTTCAATTTCTGAGCCTGAATCTGACAGATGAGTGACTTCCTCTTCACTATCTGTCATGCTCAGAAACGTGTAGGCTTCTTCACTAGTGTACCTTCAATTTGACATTTTGGTCTCTAAATTTACTGGTACACTAGAGAGACTCGCAGGTAAAAAAAGCACCTTACTGTCAGCAACTGATTGAAACGCTACCAAAAAAACTTTTAGCGTTCGTAGGGATCAGGCCTGACTCTGCGAATGCTGCAGGTATGTGTGTTGTGTTCTGTAAGTGACAGTGATCGATTGATACTGCACTTGGGTGGGCTAGGCTGGGTGGAGGAGCTAAACACAGGTGCTAACAGGTATCTGGGCTGATCCCTTTAACACTGCGTTTTTGGGAACCCTAAACTGCTGGGAACGCTAGTATAGATGTGATCAGATATTGATCCGTTCAGACACTATACTACTAAGGGAGGTGTATGGTGCCTGTGAGGGTGTTAGAGCTACTGGCACTGATCTGACACTGCCTGGGACGACGCAGACCCTATCTGATGCCAAAACTGATATCACCCGCCGGGCGATCAGGGGGTTAAACCTTTATTGGGTAATATACGGCGGGTGCCCTGATACTATAAAAAGCAAACTAACCAGTGTCACCCGTAACTCTAATACGATGATCGCTGGTGACAGGGGGTGAAAGGGTTAACTAGGGGGCAATCAGGGGTTAAAATCTTTATTAGGTAATATATGGGGGTACCTGAGGCTATAAAAACCTGACGGTGAAACTTATCACCTAACTGACTAACTACCACCAGTGGCACAAATATGGCGATCAATTAGTGACACTGGCGACAGGGGGTGAAAGGGTTAACTGGGGGGCGATCAAGGTAACCTAGACCTAACGGGGGTACTACTAACTGTCTTAACACTTATTGAAGTCACAAATGACACCAATGCAGTGATCAGTGAAAAAATCTGAAAACTGCAATTGGTGACACAGTGACAGGGAGTGAAGGGGTTAACTGGGGGGGTGATCAGGGGGGTGGAAAGTGTACCTATGTGTGCTGTTGGTGTAACTCATGTTTAGATGTCCTCTCTCTCACTGGAATCCAAAAGACCCCGCAAGGAGAGATGACATCACTTCCTCCTGCCTGTGTTTACACTTACACAGGCAGGGGAAGGTGCCCTCCGCCGCTTACCGGAGCCATCGGTAGCAGCAGAGGCGATCGGATCGGGGAAGATGGCCCACCCGTCTCCATACCACTGAAGGGCAGAAGCGATGTCAAGACGTCACTTCCGCCCATAGCTCTTAAAGGGACATTTTATTTATTTTTTTTCAAATGACTTTTTTATTTTATTATTGCATTTTAGTGTAAATATGAGATCTGAGGTCTTTTTGACCCCAGATCTCATATTTAAGAGGTCCAGTCATGCTTTCTATTACAAGGGATGTTTACATTTCTTGTAATAGGAATAAAAGTGACACATTTTTTTTTTTAAGAACATGTAAAAATAAAAAATAAAAGGTAATAAAATGAATAAGAAAAAAAAAATTAAATGTGCCCCATCCCGCCGAGCTCACACGCAGAAGCGAATGCATACTTAAGTAGCGCTCGCATATTAGAACGGTGTTCAAACCACACATGGGGTATCGCCTCGATCGTTAGAGCGAGATGAATTATTCTAGCCCTAGACCTCCTCTGTAACTCAAAACATGCAACCTGTAGAGTTTTTTAAAATGTCGCTTATGGAAATTTTTAAGGGTAAAATTTTGTTGTCATTCCACGTACGGACGCAATTTTGAAGCGTGACATGTTGGGCTATCAATTTACTCGGTGTAACATTATCTTTCACAATATAAAAAAAAATTGGTCTAACTTTACTGGTGTATTATTTTTTAGTTAAAAAAAAAGTGTATTTTTTTTGTTAGACCGCTACACAAATCTCAGAAAGAGACTCGGTTCTTAAGTGGTTAAGATAAGGGGATGCTACACCATGGTAAGCATGGTCCTGTCCCAACTTTTTTGAGATGCTTTGCTGCCCCGTCAATTTCAAAATTACCTTATTAACCACTTGCCGACCGCCTAACGCAGATATACTGCGGCAGAATGGCACGGGCAGGCAAAATCACGTACCCATACGTGATCTGCCTCCCGCGGGCGGGGGGTCCGATCGGACCCCCCCCCGGTGCCATCGGCGGTCGGCATCTGACTGGGAGCGTCGGGAGGCGAGGGGGAGACCATCCGATCGTGGCCCCCCCCTCGCGATCGCTCCCAGCCAATGGAAATGCTCCTCTGCCTGTGTGTCGTTTCACACAGGCAGAGGATGTGATGTCATCTCTCCTCGGTCTGGCAGTTTCCGTTCCAGCGCCGAGGGGAGATGACATGTAAGTGCACACAACACTCACACACACAGTAGAACATGCCAGGCATACTTTACACCCCCGATCCCCCCCCGATCGCCCCCCGATCCCCCCCCAATCACCCCCCCCCCCCTGTCACAAACTGACATTAGCAGTATTTTTTTTTTTTTTTTTTTCTGATTACTGCATAGTGTCAGTTTGTGACAGTTAGTGTTAGGGCAGTGAGTATTACCCCCCTTTAGGTCTAGGGTACCCCCCTAACCCCCCCTAATAAAGTTTTAACCCCTTGATCACCCCCTGTCACCAGTGTCGCTAAGCGATCATTTTTCTGATCGCTGTATTAGTGTCGCTGGTGACGGTAGTTAGGAACGTAAATATTTAGGTTCGCCGTCAGTGTTTTATAGCGTCAGGGACCCCCATATACTACCTAATAAATGTTTTAACCCCTTGATTGCCCCCTAGTTAACCCTTTCACCACTGATCACTGTATAACCGTTACGGTTGACGCTGGTTAGTTCGTTTATTTTTTATAGTGTCAGGACACCCGCCGTTTATTACCGAATAAAGGTTTAGCCCCCTGATCGCCCGGCGGTGATATGCGTCGCCCCAGGCAGCGTCAAATTAGCGCCAGTACCGCGAACACCCACGCACGCAGCATATGCCTCCCTTAGTGGTATAGTATCTGATCGGATCAATATCTGATCCGATCAAATCTATACTAGCGTCCCCAGCAGTTTAGGGTTCCCGAAAACGCAGTGTTAGCAGGATCAGCCCAGATACCCGCTAGCACCTGCGTTTTGCCCCTCCGCCCAGCCCAGCCCACCCAAGTGCAGTATCGATCGATCACTGTCACTTACAAAACACTAAACGCATAACTGCAGCGTTCGCAGAGTCAGGCCTGATCCCTGCGATCGCTAACAGTTTTTTTGGTAGCGTTTTGGTGAACTGGCAAGCACCAGCCCCAGGCAGCGTCAGGTTAGCGCCAGTACCGCTAACACCCACGCACGCACCATATACCTCCCTTAGTGGTATAGTATCTGATCGGATCAATATCTGATCCGATCAAATCTATACTAGCGTCCCCAGCAGTTTAGGGTTCCCAAAAACGCAGTGTTAGCGGGATCAGCCCAGATACCTGCTAGCACCTGCGTTTTGCCCCTCCGCCCGGCCCAGCCCAGCCCACCCAAGTGCAGTATCGATCGATCACTGTCACTTACAAAACACTAAACGCATAACTGCAGCGTTCGCAGAGTCAGGCCTGATCCCTGCGATCGCTAACAGTTTTTTTGGTAGCGTTTTGGTGAACTGGCAAGCACCAGCCCCAGGCAGCGTCAGATTAGCGCCAGTACCGCTAACACCCACGCACGCACTGTACACCACCCTTAGTGGTATAGTATCTGATCGGATCAATATCTGATCCGATTAGATCTATACTAGTGTCCCCAGCAGTTTAGGGTTCCCAAAAACGCAGTGTTAGCGGGATCAGCCCAGATACCTGCTAGCACCTGCGTTTTGCCCCTCCGCCCAGCCCGGCCCAGCCCACCCAAGTGCAGTATCGATCGATCACTGTCACTTACAAAATACTAAACGCATAACTGCAGCGTTCGCAGAGTCAGGCCTGATCCCTGCGATCGCTAACAGTTTTTTTGGTAGCGTTTTGGTGAACTGGCAAGCGCCAGCGGCCTAGTACACCCCGGTCGTAGTCAAACCAGCACTGCAGTAACACGTGGTGACGTGGCGAGTCCCATAAGTGCAGTTCAAGCTGGTGAGGTGGCAAGCACAAGTAGTGTCCCGCTGCCACCAAAAAGACAAACACAGGCCCGTCGTGCCCATAGTGCCCTTCCTGCTGCATTCGCCAATCCTAATTGGGAACCCACCGCTTCTGCAGCGCCCGTACTTCCCCCATTCACATCCCCAACCAAATGCAGTCGGCTGCATGAGAGGCATTTTTATGTCCTCCCGAGTACCCCTACCCAGCGAACCCCCCAAAAAAAGATGTTGTGTCTGCAGCAAGCGCGGATATAGACGTGACACCCGCTATTATTGTCCCTCCTGTCCTGACAATCCTGGTCTTTGCATTGGTGAATGTTTTGAACGCTACCATGCACTAGTTGACTATTAGCGTAGGGTACAGCATTGCACAGACTAGGCGCACTTTCACAGGGTCTCCCAAGATGCCATCGCATTTTGAGAGACCCGAACCTGGAACCGGTTACCGTTATAAAAGTTAGTTACAAAAAAAGTGTAAAAAAAAAAAAAATATATGAAATAAAAAAAATAGTTGTTGTTTTATTGTTCTCTCTCTCTCTATTCTCTCTCTCTATTGTTCTGCTCTTTTTTACTGTATTCTATTCTGCAATGTTTTATTGTTATTGTTATTGTTATTGATTGTTATTGTTATTGTTATTGATTGTTATTGTTATTGTTATTATGTTTTATCATGTTTGTTTTTCAGGTGTGTAATTATTTACACTTTACTGTGCTTTATTGTTAACCATTGTTAACCATTTTTTTGTCTTCAGGTACGCCATTCACGACTTTGAGTGGTTATACCAGAATGATGCCTGCAGCTTTAGGTATCATCTTGGTATCATTCTTTTCAGCCAGCGGTCGGCTTTCATGTAAAAGCAATCCTAGTGGCTAATTAGCCTCTAGACTGTTTTTACAAGCAGTGGGAGGGAATGCCCCCCCCCCCCCCAACATCTTCCGTGTTTTTCTCTGGCTCTCCTGTCTCAACAGGGAACCTGAAAATGCAGCCGGTGATTCAGCCAGCTGACCATAGAGCTGATCAGAGACCAGAGTGGCTCCAAACATCTCTATGACCTAAGAAACCGGAAGCTACGAGCATTTTATGACGTAGATTTCGCCGGATGTAAACAGCGCCATTGGGAAATTGGGAAAGCATTTTATCACACCGATCTTGGTGTGATCAGATGCTTTGAGGGCAGAGGAGAAATCTAGGGTCTAATAGACCCCAATTTTTGCAAAAAAGAGTACCTGTCACTACCTATTGCTATCATAGGGGATATTTATATTCCCTGAGATAACAATAAAAATGATTTAAAAAAAAAAAAATGAAAGGAACAGTTTAAAAATAAGATAAAAAAATAATAATAATAAAGAAAAAAAAAAAAAAAAAAAAAAAAAGCACCCCTGTCCCCCCTGCTCTCGCGCTAAGGTGAACGCAAGCGTTGGTCTGGCGTCAAATGTAAACAGCAATTGCACCATGCATGTGAGGTATCGCCGCGAAGGTCAGATCGAGGGCAGTAAGTTTAGCAGTAGACCTCCTCTGTAAATCTAAAGTGGTAACCTGTAAAGGCTTTTAAAGGCTTTTAAAAATGTATTTAGTTTGTCGCCACTGCACGTTTGTGCGCAATTTTAAAGCATGTCATGTTTGGTATCCATGTACTCGGCCTAAGATCATCTTTTTTATCTCATCAAACATTTTGGCAATATAGTGTGTTTTAGTGCATTAAAATGTAAAAAAGTGTGTTTTTTCCCCAAAAAATGCGTTTGAAAAATCGCTGCGCAAATACTGTGTGAAAAAAAAAAATGAAACACCCACCATTTTAATCTGTAGGGCATTTGCTTTAAAAAAAATATATAATGTTTGGGGGTTCAAAGTAATTTTCTTGCAAAAAAAAATTATTTTTTTATGTAAACAATAAGTGTCAGAAAGGGCTTTGTCTTCAAGTGGTTAGAAGAGTGGGTGATGTGTGACATAAGCTTCTAGATGTTGTGCATAAAATGCCAGGACAGTTCAAACCCCCCCCAAATGACCCCATTTTGGAAAGTAGACACCCCAAGCTATTTGCTGAGAGTCATGTTGAGTCCATGGAATAATTTATATTGTGACACAAGTTGCGGGAAAGAGACAATTTTTTATTTTTTTTATTTTTTTTTGCGCAAAGTTGTCACTAAATGATATATTGCTCAAACATGCCATGGGAATATGTGAAATTACACCCCAAAATACATTCTGTTGCTTCTCCTGAGTACGGGGATACCACATGTGTGGGACTTTTTGGGAGCCTAGCCACGTACGGGACCCCGAAAACCAAGCACCGCCTTCAGGCTTTCTAAGGCCGTAAATTTTTGATTTCACTCTTCACTGCCTATCACAGTTTCGGAGGCCATGGAATGCCCAGGTGGCACAAAACCCCCCCAAATGACCCCATTTTGGAAAGTAGACACCCCAAGCTTTTTGATGAGAGGTATAGTGAGTATTTTGCAGACCTCACTTTTTGTCACAAAGTTTTGAAAATTGAAAAAAGAAAAAAAAAAAATTTTTTTCTCGTCTTTCTTTATTTTCAAAAACAAATGAGAGCTGCAAAATACTCACCATGCCTCTCAGCAAATAGCTTGGGGTGTCTACTTTCCAAAATGGGGTCATTTGGGGGGGGTTTGTGCCACCTGGGCATTCCATGGCCTCCGAAACTGTGATAGGCAGTGAGGAGTAAAATCAAAAATGTACGCCCTTAGAAATCCTGAAGGCGGTGCTTGGTTTTCGGGGTCCCGTACGCGGCTAGGCTCCTAAAAAGTCCCACACATGTGGTATCCCCGTACTCAGGAGAAGCAGCTAAATGTATTTTGGGGTGCAATTCCACATATGCCCATGGCCTGTGTGAGCAATATATCATTTAGTGACAACTTTGTGCAAAAAAAAAAAAAAAAATTTGTCACTTTCCCGCAACTTGTGTCAAAATATAAAACATTCCATGGACTCAACATGCCTCAAAGCAAATAGCTTGGGGTGTCTACTTTCCAAAATGGGGTCATTTGGGGGGGTTTTATGTCATCTGGGCATTTTATGGCCTTCAAAACTGTGATAGGTAGTGAGGAATAAAATCAAAAATGTACGCCCTTAGAAATCCTGAAGGCGGTGCTTGGTTTTCGGGGCCCCGTACGCGGCTAGGCTCCCAAAAAGTCCCACACATGTGGTATCCCCGTACTCAGGAGAAGCAGCTAAATGTATTTTGGGGTGCAATTCCACATATGCCCATGGCCTGTGTGAGCAATATATCATTTAGTGACAACTTTTT
The DNA here is from genome assembly GCA_037952925.1 of Lithobates clamitans. Taxonomy (NCBI): domain Eukaryota; kingdom Metazoa; phylum Chordata; class Amphibia; order Anura; family Ranidae; genus Lithobates; species Lithobates clamitans. The sequence continues at coordinate 7,202,395 of JBBGZY010000232.1, forward strand.
GTAATTTTTTTTTTTTTTTTTTTTTTTTGTCATTATTCAATCACTTGGGACAAAAAAAATGAATATTCAATGGGCTCAACATGCCTCTCAGCAAATTCCTTGGGGTGTCTACTTTCCAAAATGGGGTCATTTGTGGGGGTTTTGTACTGCCCTGCCATTTTAGCACCTCAAGAAACGACATAGGCAGTCATAAATTAAAGGCTGTGTAAATTCCAGAAAATGTACCCTAGTTTGTAGACGCTATAACTTTTGCGCAAACCAATAAATATACACTTATTGACATTTTTTTTACCAAAGACATGTGGCCGAATACATTTTGGCCTAAATGTATGACTAAAATTGAGTTTATTGGATTTTTTTTAGAACAAAAAGTAGAAAATATCATTTTTTTTCAAAATTTTCGGTCTTTTTCCGCGTATAGCGCAAAAAATAAAAACGGCAGAGGTGATCAAATACCATCAAAAGAAAGCTCTATTTGTGGGAAGAAAAGGACGCAAATTTCGTTTGGGTACAGCATTGCATGACCGCGCAATTAGCAGTTAAAGCGACGCAGTGCCGAATTGTAAAAAGTGCTCTGGTCAGGAAGGGGGTAAAACCTTCCGGGGCTGAAGTGGTTAAAAAAAAAAAAGTTTAAACATTTGATGTTTTCTATTATGAATACAATATGAGTTTATGAGATTTGGAAACCATTGCACTCTTTTTAGGTAGATTTCAGTGTGTGTGTGTGTAATATATATATTGTGACAGTTCAGTTCCCTGTCCTAGTAATTGTCGCCCAGGATTCTCAAATAGGCAGGTTGAGGAGCTCCAGGGGTATTTAATGTGGAGGAATCTGTTTTATCAGTTTCCTCCAAAGTTTGTAAAATCCAGTTGGGGACCTGGAGCACAGAGATTCCATAGCGTTATGGGTGGGACGTAATCTCCAATCCTAGGACCGGGTTTTGGGAACAGTCAGGAGTCTGGCTAGTTGATTGAGCAGGTGGGTCCTGGGCTAATTAGCAGAGTCAGGACTAGGGTTCTGGGCTCCACCCAGAGAGACAGGAGGTCTCCAGGAGTCCAGAGAGTGCAGGTGTGCACTAGTGAAAGCCAGAGACCCAAGTCTGAGGATCAGAGCAGTGAGGGGCTGCTTTCTAGATAGACGCTGTGTGTATCTAAGGAGACAGATGAGAGCCTGAAGTGGAAGGCCTGAGCAGCAAGGAAGCTGAAAAGAGGTACAGTAGTTGTACGGGAATCCTGTTATATGGCCAAGAGGGCTGAAGTGTAAAGCCTAAGTGGCAGTACTACTGAAGAGAGCCAGGTGGCTTGGCATTTTTTATTTGTTATTGTTTTTGGGAGAAGAACCCCTGTGTGGGCATCCAAGTGCATGTATGAACTTTCCTTTATTTTGTTCCTTTTAATAAAAGTGGGCTACCATGCCTTTAAACTAAAGTTCCTGTTCTCTGTGAAACTCACTGAAAAGGCATCTACCACTGAGCTAAACATCCCCCAATGTCACTATACATATATATATATATAATATATATATATATATATATATATATATATATATATATATATATATATATATATATATATACAGAGCCTTGCAAAAGTATTCACCCCCTTGGCATTTTTCGTGTTTTGTTGCCTCACAACCTGAAAGTAACATGGATTGTTTGAGGATTTACATCATTTCATTTATAGAACATGCCCACAACTTTGAAGATGTTTGAAGAGGTCTAGGGCTTTGACTAAGCCATTCCAACACATTTACATGTTTTCCCTTAAACCGCTCAAGTGTTGCTTTAGCAGTGTGTTTGGGGTCATTGTCCTGCTGGAAGGTGAACCTCCATCCTAGCCTCAAATCACACACAGAGTGGTACAGGTTTTGCTCAAGAATATCCCAGTATTTAGCACCGTCCATCTTTCCCTGTGTTGTGATGTGTTTGGTTTGTGCCAGACATAGAGTTTTCTTTGATGGCCAAACAGTTCAATTTTAGTCTCATCAGACCAGAACACCTTACTTCATACATTTTGAGAGTCTCCCACATGCCTTTTCGCAAACTCAAAATGTGCCATTTTGTTTTTTGCTAAAAGTAACGTCTTTCTTCTGGCCACTCTGCCATAAAGCCCAACTCTATGGAGCGTACGGCTTAGTGTCGTCCTATGTACAGATACTCCAGTCTCTGCTGTGGAACTCTGCAGCTCCTCCGGGGTTACCTTAGGTCTCTGTGCTGCCTCTCTGATTAATGCCCTCCTTGCCCGGTCCGTGAGTTTTGGTGTGCGGCCGTCTCTTGGCAGGTTTGCTGTTGTGCCATGTCACATATCATTCAGATTAAAAAAAAAAGGCTGTAATGTAACAAAGTAGGTAAAAAGCCAAGGGGGGTGAATACTTTTGCAAGGCACTGTATGTGTGTGTATGTGTATATATATAATTATATATATATATATATATATATAATTATATATATATATATATATATATATAATTATATATATATATATACACACACACACATACACTGCAACACTTTTGTGTTTGCCCCTATTTATCATGAGCTGATCTCAAAGATTACAACTTTTTCTATGTACACAAAAAGGCCTATTTCTCTCAAATAATCACAAATCTGTCTAAATCTGTGTTAGTGAGCACTTCTCCTTTGCCAAGATAATCCATCCACATCACAGATGTGGCATATCCAGATGCTGATTAGACAGTATGATCATTGCACAGGTGTGCCTTAGGCTGGCCACAATAAAAGGCCACACATATATATATATATATATATATATATATATATATATATATATATATATATATACCTATATAGAAATACCTATATAGAAATATATATCTATAGATATAGATATAAATATATATATATATATATATATATATATATATATATAATCATTGATAATGTTATATAGATTTATACAAAAATATTGTATTTCTGTTCTTGAGTTTAGTTACCCTTTCACCACTTCAGCCCCGGAAGGATTTACCCCCTTCCTGACCAGAGCACTTTTTACAATTTGGCACTGCGTCGCTTTAACTGCTAATTGCGCAGTCATGCAATGCTGTACTCAAACGAAATTTGCGTCCTTTTCTTCCCACAAATAGAGCTTTCTTTTGATGGTATTTGATCACCTCTGCGTTTTTTATTTTTTGCGCTATAAACGGAAAAAGACCGAAAATTTAGAAAAAAAATGATATTTTCAACTTTTTGTTATAAAAAAAATCCATACATTTAGGCCAAAATGTATTCGGCCACATGTCCTTGGGAACAAAAAAAATGTCTACGCGTAGATTTATTGGTTTGCGCAAAAGTTATAGCGTTTAAAAACTAGGGTACATTTTCTGGAATTTACACAGCTTTTAGTTTATGACTGCCACCTCATTTCTTGAGGTGCTAAAATGGCATGACAGTACAAAACCCCCCCAAATGACCCCATTTTGTTAAAGGAACAAGGAAATTGCTGAGAGGCATGTTAAGCCCATTGAATATTACATTTCATTTTTTTGTCCTAAGTGATTGAATAATGATAAAAAAATAAAAATAATTTTTTTTTTTACAAAAAATTGTCACTAAATGATATATTGCTCAAACATGCCATGAGCATATGTGGAATTACACCCCAAAATACATTCTGCTGCTTCTGAGTACGGGGATACCACATTTGTGGGACTTTTTGGGAGCCTAGCCGCGTAAGGGGCTTCGAAAATCAAGCACCGCCTTCAGGATTTCTAAGGGCATAAATTTTTGATTTCACTCCTCACTACCTATCACAGTTTTGAAGGCCATAAAATGCCAAGATGGCACAAACTCCCCCCCCCCCCCAAACTACCCCATTTTGGAAAGTAGACACCCCAAGCTATTTGCTGAGAGGCATGTTGAGTCCATGGAATATTTTAAATTTTGCCACAAGTTGCGGGAAAGTGACAAACTTTTTTTTTTGCACAAAGTTGTCACTAAATTATATATTTCTCAAACATGCCATGGGCATATGTGGAATTACACCCCAAAATACATTCTGCTGCTTCTCCTGAGTATGGGGATACCACATGTGTGGGACTTTTTGGGGACCTAGCTGCATACGGGGCCCCGAAAACCAATCACTGCCTTCAGGATTTTTAAGGGCGTACATTTTTGAATTCACTCCTCACTACCTATCACAATTTCGTAGGCCATAAAATGCCAAGATAGCACAAAACTTTGTGCAAAAAAAAAAAAAAAATGTCTTTTTCCCGCAACTTGTGTCATTCCATGAACTCGACATGCCTCTCAGCAAATAGCTTGGGGTGTCTACTTTCAAAGATGGGGTCATTTGGGGGGGGGTTTGAACTGTTCGGGCATTTTATGCACACCATTTAGAAGCTTATGTCACACATCACCCACTCTTCTAACCACTTGAAGACAAAGCTCTTTCTGATACTTTTTGTTTACATGAAAAAATATTTTTTTTTTTGCAAGAAAATTACTTTGAACCCCCAAACATATATATTTTTAAAGCAAAGGCCCTACAGATTAAAATGGTGGGTGTTTCATTTTTTTTTTTTTTCACACAGTATTTGCGCAGCGATTTTTCAAATGCATTTTTTTTGGAAAAAACACTTTTTTGAATCTTAATGCACTAAAACACACTATATTTCCCAAATGTTTGATGAAATAAAAAAGATGATCTTAGGCCGAGTACATGGATACCAAACACGACATGCTTTAAAATTGTGCACAAACGTGCAGTGGCGACAAACGAAATACATTTTTAAAAGCCTTTAAAAGCCTTTACAGGTTACCACTTTAGATTTACAGAGGAGGTCTACTGCTAAAATTACTGCCCTCAATCTGACCTTCGCGGTGATACCTCACATGCATGGTGCAATTGCTGTTTACATTTGACGCCAGACCGACGCTTGCTTTCACCTTTGCGCGAGAGCGGGGGGGGACAGGGCTGCTCTTTTATTTTTCTTTCTTATTTTTTTTTGCTTTTTTATCTTTTTTTTTAGACTGTTCCTGTAATTTTTTTTTTTTTTTAGCATTTTTATTGTTATCTCAGGGAATGCAAATATCCCCTATGGTAGCAATAGGTAGTGACAGGTATTCTTTTTTGAAACAATTGGGGTCTATTAGACCCTAGATCTCTCCTCTGCCCTCAAAGCATCTGACCACACCAAGATCGGTTTGGTAAAATGCTTTCCCAATTTCCCAATGGCACTGTATACATCCGGCGAAATTTAAGTCATAAAATGCTCGTAGCTTCAGGTTTCTTAGGCCATAGAGATGATTGGAGCCATTCTGGTCTCTGATCAGCTCTATGGTCAGCTGGCCGAATCAACGGCTGGATTCTCAGGTTCCCTGTTGGGACAGGAGAGCCAGAGAAAAACATGGAAGACGGTGGGAGGGGGGGCATTCCCTCCTACTGCTTGTAAAAGCAGTCTAGAGGCTAGTTAGCTGCTAGGATTGCTTTTACATGAAAGCCAACTGCTGGCTAAAAAGAATGATACCAAGATGATACCTAAACCTGCAGGCATCATTCTGGTATAACCACTTAAAGTCCAGCAACATACCAGTACCTTGCTGGTCCTTGTTGGGCATATATTGTAAACTTTTTTTTCATGCAGCCTGTGGGCTGAATGGAAAAAAGAGATTGATCAGTGGGTATGCCCACCATTAGAATACCTCCCTTCATCCACCCACTTCTAATGATGGGCATATATCCACCATTTATATATGCCGAAGCATGGGGGCATCCTCCCGCAAAAGGTAGGAGCAAATCGCTCCTCCACCCACTGCTGCCCCCACGCTTCAGCATATATGCTGAAGTATGTAACTGTGGTGGTGAAATCAACTCAGACAGCGCTGGAGTCACGGCTTTATGTATCGTGGGAGCAAACGCTGTTGCTGTCAAGATAAATAAATCTGCGCTGCAGCTGAATGGCGTTACATACATTTGCAGACATATTTTCATAACAAAACTTGATATCATGAACATTAAATCCGTTTCAACCCATACACTAAGGGTCTTCTTCAGAGGGTCAGTCTGCTGGAAGATATATACAAATAAGGTTGATATACATATATGAATCCCATTATATATGGCAACAATTAAATTTACCATGAAATACATAAATATAGTATAATTACCCAACAATGTATGTCCAGCAGGAAAAGAGAAAAGCCTCCCACATGGAGATCACTTAAAAAGTTATCTTTTCCTCTTCCCCAGAGAAGAGTCCCAGGCACTCGTACCGCGGCCGCAGGCAAGACCGGGGCAGCAAAACCAGTGATGTAACTTACGAGAGGTCACACTCTCACGCACCGCCTGCCAGGCCAAAAAAATGGCCAAAAGGCAAACCACACCTGTGATAAAGTTAAAAAGACAAACTAATTAAGGCCCATTGTATATAAAACAAGTTAAAAAAATTAATGTGTGGACAAAAAGGCCACTAGGGGACTGGAGTCTCCAATTATGTCATATGTATAAATGAACAAAGGAATTCAAAACAATATTTGTATACCAAATTGTAAAGACAGATTGATGAAAATAATTCAAAAAAAATGTATAAGAAGTGTTACAAACCCACTCAGTCTATACCATGTGTGAGAATGATAATGAGATGGTGAAGGAGGGGAGAGGTGGGGAGGTGAGAGGGAGTGGGGGAATTATGAGCAGGGCATAAATTGTAAAAGTGAGTAAAACATGTAGTGAATATATATTGGGTAGGGAGGTAGGTAACATGCATGCCGGGGTGTGTGAAGAAAGACACAGGTGAGCAAAAAAGGGTTGGGTGTGCCAAAAAATAGATCCAAGTGTGAAAGGAAGAAAAAAAACACAAGCTGTGAATCCAAACATTACCTTAGGAGGTATTAGGTAGCGCATGTGTAACAGCGACCACAGGTCAATTAGTTTCAGTATAAATCACACAAATAGGAAACATGAAGGGAACACAAAGACACTGAATTTCAAAAGAGCCAACTTCCCTAAACTACAAACCATGTTAAAAGGCATAAATTGGGATAAAATATTAGGAACAAAGAATACGGAGGAGAGATGGGTTTGCTTTAAGAGCATATTAAATAAGGGCATTAGCCAATGTATCCCATTGGGTAATAAATTTAAAAGAGCAAACAAAAATCCTGGATGGCTTAACTCCAATGTAAAAATGCATATAAATGCAAAGGAGAAGGCCTTCAAAAAATACAAGGTTGAGGGATCATCCTCAGCATTCAGACTTTATAAAGAATGCAATAAGAAATGTAAGGGTGCAATTAGGACGGCTAAGATAGAACATGAAAGACACATAGCGGAGGAGAGCAAAAAAAATCCCAAGAAATTCTTTAAGTATGTAAACAGTAAAAAAGGGAGGACAGACCATATTGGCCCCATAAAGAATGAGGAAGGATATCTGGTTACAAAGGATGGGGAGATGGCAAAGGTATTGAATTTATTCTTCTCCTCAGTCTTCACGAGTGAATCGGGGGGCTTCAGTAACCAAAACTGCAGTGTTTATCCTCATGACACAACACAGGAAGCACCTCCATGGTTAACAGAGGACGGAATTTAAATTAGACTTGAGAAACTTAACATTAATAAATCACCGGGACCAGATGGCTTGCATACGAGGGTACTTAGGGAACTCAGTCAAGTGATTGCCAGACCGTTGTTCCTAATTTTTATAGACAGTCTATTGACTAGAATGGTACCAGCTGATTGGAGAAAAGCCAGTGTAGCACCAATATTTAAAAAGGGCCCAAAATACATCCCTGGGAATTACAGACCAGTTAGCCTAACATCAATAGTATGTAAACTCTTGGAGGGGATGATAAGGGACTATATACACAATTTTAGTAATAAGAACAATTTCATTAGCAGTAATCAGCATGGATTCATGAAGAATCGTTCTTGCCAAACCAACCTATTAACCTTCTATGAGGAGGTGAGCTGCCATCTAGATAAAGGAAGGCCGTAGACGTAGTGTATCTGGATTTTGCAAAAGCATTTGACACAGTTCCCCATAAACGTTTACTGTACAAAATAAGGTGCGTTGGCATGGACCATAGGGTGAGTACATGGATTGAAAACTGGCTACAAGGGCGAGTTCAGAGGGTGGTGATAAATGGGGAGTACTCAGAATGGTCAGGGGTGGGTAGTGGGGTTCCCCAGGGTTCTGTGCTGGGACCAATCCTATTTAATTTGTTTATAAACGACCTGGAGGATGGGATAAACAGTTCAATCTCTGTATTTGCAGACGATACTAAGCTAAGCAGGGCAAAAACTTCTACGCAGGATGTGGAAACCTTGCAAAAAGACCTGAACAAATTAATGGGGTGGGCGACTACATGGCAAATCAGGTTTAATGTAGAAAAATGTAAAATAATGCATTTGGGTGGCAAAAATATGAATGCAATCTATACACTGGGGGAGAACCTCTGGGGGAATCTAGGATGGAAAAGGACCTGGGGGTCCTAGTAGATGATAGGCTCAGCAATGGCATGCAATGCCAAGCTGCTGCTAATAAAGCAAACAGAATAGTGGCATGCATTAAAAGGGGGATCAACTCCAGAGATAAAACGATAATTCTCCCGCTCTACAAGACTCTGGTCCGGCCGCACCTGGAGTATGCTGTCCAGTTCCTCAGGAAGGATGTACTGGAAATGGAGCGAGTACAAAGAAGGGCAACAAAGCTAATAAAGGGTCTGGAGGATCTTAGTTATGAGGAAAGGTTGCGAGCGCTGAACTTATTCTCTCTGGAGAAGAGACGCTTGAGAGGGGATATGATTTCAATTTACAAATACCGTACTGGTGACCCCACAATAGGGATAAAACTTTTTCGCAGAAGAGAGTTTAATAAGACTCGTGGCCACTCATTACAATTAGAAGAAAAGAGGTTTAACCTTAAACTACGTAGAGGGTTCTTTACTGAAAGAGCGGCAAGGATATGGAATTCCCTTCCACAGGCGGTGGACTCAGCGGGGAGCATTGATAGCTTCAAGAAACTATTAGATAATCACCTGAATGACCGCAACATTCAGGGATATGTAATGTAATACTGAGACATAATCACACACACAGGTTGGACTTGATGGACTTGTGTCTTTTTTCAACCTCACCTACTATGTAACTATGTGACTGCACCATATTGCCCCATATGAATAGACTGTTACTTGTCACCCAACCCGGAATTGGTCACAAGCTATGTCAGACTCAGTGGACCAATATCCGATCCGAGTTGACCAGTCTAAAATAAAATAAAATAAAAATATCACTGTAGATGGATAAATAAAGATCAGTATAGGAGTAATTAGTTTCAACACGAACCATAATTATATTGGGCAGAAAATGGTGCAAAGACACATCGCTAGGGAGTATACTCTTTTATACCTCTTATACTTTTTTGGCCTGGCAGGCGGTGCGTGAGAGTGTGACCTCTCGTAAGTTACATCACTGGTTTTGCTGCCCCGGTCTTGGCTGCAGTGGCGGTAGAGGTGCCTGGGACTCTTCTCTGGGGAAGGGGAAAAGATAACTTTTTAAGGGATCTCCATGTGGGAGGCTTTTCTCTTTTCCTGCTGGACATTGTTGGGTAATTATACTATATTTATGTATTGCATGGTAAATTTAATTGTTGCCATATATAATGGGTTTCATATATGTATATCAACCTTATTTGTATATATCTTCCAGCAGACTGACCCTTTGAAGAAGACCCTTAGTGTATGGGTTGAAACGCGTCAGCTTTAATGTTCATGATATCAAGTTTTGTTATGAATATATGTCTGCAAATGTATGTTTAGCCAAATTACAGTTTTAAGGTACTTCCCACTGGAGCTCATTGTTTTAACTTTCATGTCATGTCACTTTTGTACAAATACATTTGTTCAATTTTTTATACATTATTGACTCAATTCGTTACTGTGCTGCCTGAAAACCCCACCCCGGGGAAATCCCTCCTTTTTTAGAGCTTGTACATCTTGACCCCGTATCTGGCACGCTTGCTGGGAAGGTACTCTTTGAATGACAAGCGGCCAGAAAATTTAATCAGGGACTCATCAACGCAGACAACTTGATGGGGAGTAAACAAGTCTGCAAAACGCTGGTTGAAGTGGTTTATGAGGGGCCAAATTTTGTAGAGCTGATCGTATTCAGGGTCTCCACAAAGACGACAGAGTTCATTGTCATTGAAGTGCATGAACCGCAAAATCTGCTCGTATCGTGCCCTGGTCATGGAGGCAGAGAACAAGGGCATATGGTGAATTGGGTCAGTGGACCAATATGACCGCAACTCACTCTTTTTAGTTATGCCCATGTTGAGGGAAAGGCCCAGAAAGATCTTAAATTCGGAGACCGTAATTGGTCTCCAATCTCTGGCAAGGGAGGACTGAGGAATAGTGGCGATGTGTTGACCAGCGTATAAATTGCTTTGGTCCACAATAGATCTATAGATATCTTCGGTGAAAAACAGTGAATAAAAATCCAGTGGCGTAAAATCAACTGTTTCCACCTGAATTCCGGGTTGGCCAGTGAATGGGGGAAGTACGGGTGCTGCAGAAGTGGTGGGTTCCCAATTTGGATTGGCGAATGCAGCAGGAAGGGCAGTAGGGGCACGACGGGCCTGTGTTCGTCTTCTTGGTGGCAGCGGGACACTACTAGTGCTTGCCACCTCGCCAGCTTGAACTGCACTTATGGGACTCGCCACGTCACCACGTGATACTGCAGTGCTGGATGTACGACCAGGGTGTACTAGGCCGCTGGTGCTTGCCAGTTTACCAGAAGGAATAGTGGCGCTAGTACTGCTCTGTTCCATACGAGGGACCTGCGGTTCTTGCACTTCAAGGACAGAAGAAGAAGAAGATTGGGGTCTGGTACGCCTGACCTTGGCAGGGACCACAACTCCGTCGTCAGAGCTATCTGTCATGGAGCCGCTGTCGTCTACAGGATCGTATTCTGAACCTGAATCTGACAGATGAGTGACTTCCTCTTCACTATCTGTCATGCTCAGAAACATTTAGGCCTCTTCACTAGTGTACCTTCGATTTGCCATTTTGGGCTCTAAATTTAGGGGTACAGTAGTGAGTCTCACAGGCAAAAAAGCTCCTGGCTGTCAGCGACTGTATCAAAACGCTACCAAAAAACTATTAGCGATCACAGGGATCAGGCCTGACTCTGCGAACACTGCAGTTATGTGTGCTTAGTGTTTTGTAAGTGTCAGTGATCGATCGATACTGCACTTGGGAGGGCTGGGCTGGGCCGAGGGGCAAAACGCAGGTGCTAGCAGGTATCTGGGCTGATCCCGCTAACACTGCGTTTTTGGGAACCCTAAACTGCTGGGGAGGCTAGTATAGATCTGATCGGATCAGATATTAATCCGTTCAGATACTATAGTACTAAGGGAGGTGTATGCTGCGTGCGTGGGTTTTAGCAGTACTGGCGCTAACCTGGCGCTGCCTAGGGTGACGCAGACCTTATCTGACTCTAAAAACTTAACTTATATCACCGCCGGGCGGTCAGGGGGTTAAACGTTTATAAGATAATAAACAGCGGGTGCCCTAAAACTATAATACGCTATAAAAAACAAACTAACCAGCGTCACCTGTAACAATTATATGGTGATCACTGGTGAAAGGGTTAACTAGGGGGCAGTCAGGGGGTTAAAACCTTTATTAGGTAGTATATGGGGGTCCCTGTCGCTATAAAACACTGACGGCGAACCTATATTACCTCCCTAACTAGCGTCACCTGTGTCACTAATACAGCGATCAGAAAAACGATTGCTTAGTGACACTGGCGACAGGGGGTGATCACGGGGTTAAAACTTTATTAGGGGGGGTTAGGGGGGTACCCCAGACCTAAAGGGGGCTAACCCTAACTGCCCTAACACTTATAACTGTCACAAACTGACACCAATGCAATAATCAGAAAAGAAAAAAAAAAAAAAAACTGCTGTCAGTGTGACAGAGGGGTGACTGGGGGGTGATGGGGGGGTGAAAGGTGTGCCTGCATGTTCTACTGGAAGTGTAGTGTTGTGCAAACTTACTTGGATGTCTTCTCTCCTCGGTGCTGGAACAAGAAGACCGACTCGAGGAGAGATGACATCACTTCCTCCGCTTCTGTTTACATTACAGAAGCCGAGGAAGCCTGTCATTCACCAGGAGCGATCGCGAGGGGGGAGCCACGAATGAGTGGCCTCCCCCTCACCTTTGATCGCCCCTGACCTGAATCCAACCGCCGCAGGCACCGGGGGGGTGGTGATTGGACCCCCCACCCGCGGGAAGGCAAGGACGTACCTGTAAGTCCTTTTGCCTGCCCGTGCCATTCTGCCGACGTACATCGTCGTGCGGCGGTCGGCAAGTGGTTAATATGAGTCATATCAGCTTAGAACTGATTTCTGATTCTTATTGCTTACTACAGATAGTCTGCACTCTCATTGACATACTGATCTGTTATTTGTTCCCTTTATTGTAAAGTAAAAGCCAGGTAATGAGATTACCCCTGAACGATTTCTGGAGAGGCGATGTTTGTAGCGACAGTACACTGATGAGTCAGGGATACAGAGAGTGATGTTTTCAGCAGCACTGCTCTGAGCCAAGGATGGGTGAAGTAATACTTTCAGTAACACAGCAAGTAGACTAGGATGGGGGCAGAAATGCTTTCAAGAACATTGCAAGTAGATTGGGATAGCGAGAGTAATGTTTTTAGAAACACTCCAAACAATGGGAAGTTATGTTTCCATTGGCCCTGCAGTGTGGCACAGATAGACAGAATTATATTTTTAAGGACAGTGCAAGAAGCCGGGGATGGGGAATTTTTTTCCAGGGGAACTGTCTGGGATGGGGAGAGTGGAGTTTTCAAGGGAACTGCCCTGAGCCAGGGATAGTGATATTTGCAAAGACACTGCACTGAGCCGGGAATGCAGAAAGATGTATCTGGAAACCATTTTGTAGCTGAGCTAGAAATGGGGGTTTGGGTCAAGGGTGGAGAACACACAGATTAAGAAAGTAAATGAATAAAAAAGAATAAATTAAAAATGGTATATACTGTATGTTTTGAAGTATAAAATGTTCAAAAGGTTACACACAAGAAAAAAACAAAACATGAAATATTTTTTTTTTTCCTTTTGCATTAAATATTTGGTGTCATTTTTAAAATTCAAATTGCCTAATATTTATTAGAACTTCATATTCATTTATTTTTCTTTTAATAACAATTGTCTCTTGAGAATAATGAATTGACTTTATAGGTGTAAATTGTCTAGTGATGCATTTGGTTTATTTTTTTTTTTTTTTTCCTCTTTGTTCAAAGTAAATCAGTGCTGGCTCTGTTATCGCTGTATTTCCACAACTGCTGAACAGGAATGATAACTTTTTACTAAACGACAAAAATACATTTTAATTTAGTTTTATGTAATGGAATTGAAACGAGCACTGTCTTGTAGTCTGCTCCAGTAGGTTCACTATAAAGGGTGAGAATAGAAAATTAACATTAGTTTGTTAAAGCAACATCAATGTTCTCAATTCAATTTGAAAGATTGATATGCCTTATTGGATATCTTTGTAGAAACTAAGGAGTTGTGCTCCATTGCCTATATTTGTTAAAGTGATATTCTCTATGGTTCATGCTGAAGTGGATATGGTTATGTTCACTTAGATATAATAGAGCAAAACTGAAGAATGAATATTTGTAACATGTGCCTCATTTACAAAAGTAATCTCAACCATGCACATAGTTTCTTCAGTGTTTTCTAAAATAAATGTGAGCAGTGTAATATGTTTTCAGTGCATTATGCTGTTAAATGGCTAGTGTATGCAGTTAGGTATTCTATCCTGGTTTGTGTGGGATAAATGTTTCTAGATTAGTTAATATCATGTGAATTTGTATTTCAGTCTTTTTGATTTAGTTGACAATTCTATGCATACATTTTAGATTAGTAGCGTTAAACCCAATCAATAAAATCCCATGTAACGTTTACCATGTAATTTTAGCTAAAAGTTTAGAGTTTGTAGAAAATCTAAAGAAGGGACCTAAGACATCTGAAGAGCTTTCATTTTAACAACTTAAGCCAATAAAGGGTATAATTTATAGGGTAATATTCTGTTTATTGCGACAGTTCTGTGCATTGTCACAGTGTCAGAAGGGATAAATGTCACCCAGGGTTCTCATTCATGCAAGTTAAGGAGCTCCAGGGTGTCTTTTCTGAATGGAGAAAGTGCATTTTTCATTCTTTTCCAAAACTGTTAACCCCAGCTTGGGTTCCAGAGTCCAGAGGCTTTATAGAGACTTGGAGGAATGAAGCCACTAAACCAGGTTTCCACTGGAAACCAGCAACCTGATTGTGCAGGTGTGCAAAGCCTTTTTAGTATATGGGCTGACTATGGTTCTTTTCCCTGTAGACAAGCTGCTGTAGGAGCAGTGTGAACAGGCACTAGGATATTGTTCTGTCTGGCCTCAGGGAGTAGCATCTTATCTGTCCAGCCTTAAACCTATGAGATTGTGTGTAATTAGGAAGGATCTTGTGCAACATTAGGTTGGGCAGTTTGTTTGTCATAAGACTGATTGTGATGCTGTAGTGAGCCTGCATGAAGACAGATTCAGGGATAACACCGTACAGGTAGCCAGGAGGCTAAAAAATGTCTGTTTGCGTTCTGACACTAAAAAAAACCCGGCAAGGGTAATCTTCTGTGTGTTTTTGAACTTTGATTTTAAATAAAAATGTGAAAAATATTTTACTGTTATTAAAAAAAATACCTGCTTTTTAATCTGCAGCCACTGTAATTGTTTTTTAAAATGCGATGCAATTTGGCAACCAGGAGGCAATCTGTACACCATCAGTGTACGTAACACCCGTAAATGTAATTTTCTGTTTACGTAACTGGCTCACTTTTCTTTCCAAGAAGTTTGTACTAAAGCACAAATCAAATTTTAGACTCCCCAGCAGTAGATAGTTCAGTTTTTGTGAGATCCTTATCAAGAGTTTAATTCTTCTAAAACAGGGATATGCAATTAGCGGACCTCCAGCTGTTACAAAACCACAAGTCTCATAATGCCTCTGAGTTTCATGCTTGTGGCTGTCAGGACCTTGCAATGCCTCATGGGACTTGTAGTTCTGCAACAGCTGGAGGGTCCGCTAAATGCATATCCCTGTTCTAAAGAGATGGAGGTCCTGCAATTGGCACTTTACATCAACCTTGGTGGGGTTCCACCTGTCTATTACACACCTTGGTATATAAAAAGAAAAGGGGTAAAAATGTTTTTGCAAGATATGACTAGATACAGTCCATAGAGTCTGTAATGAAGCTCTTGGAGGCACCTCAGTGGTGATTAGAAGCAGAACTCTGTGGAAGCTGGGAGAGAAAGCACAAAGCGCCACTCTAAGTGCAGTATTTTAAACAACTTATTCAGGCAAAGGATATATTGTACTCACAAAGGTATGTGAAAATTAGGCATGTCAAGAATGAATGGGTAAGCTGTTCAGGAGGGAGTCCATCAGAGGCAGAGGCGTGGAAGCCATGAAGCGGGTTGCGCTGGTGGATGCCAGGTTTTCCTGTTCCTCAGTTGCATGGGATGCCTATGGATGACTTCACTTCTGGTCGGACGGGATGTTAGTATAGCAGGCGACGCGTTTACGGAGCATGAGCTCCTTCAGGCCTGACGGGGCAATTTAAGTTGTGGGCTTTATACGTTGTGTTGCCAGAGCTCCTGGGTCCTAGTGACCCTAGTGGTGGAACAATTAGAACACTGAGAGTATACCAGTTGAATTGTAACGAACCTGCCCCTCTCATACAGAATTAGTCTGCCAAGGACTAATTTCATCAGAGAAACAAAAGGTAGGAATTTGCTGCCGTTTGTTAAAATCTCTGCACGGAAAGTTAATTATCTAGAGGAATTACTATTTAACCACTTTTGCATTTTTGGCAATAAAATTAGTTCAATCCCCAAGGAATTTTTTTTTTTACTTTGTTTTTATTGTTACTCTCCGTTGCTTGTAATGCCGCATACACACGATCAGAATTTCCGACAACAAATGTTCGATGGGAGCTAGTTGTCGGAAATTCTGACCGTGTGTAGGCTCCATCGGACATTTTTTGTCAGAATTTCCGACAACAAAAATTTGGGAGCTGGTTCTCATATTTTCCAACAACAAAATCCGTTCTGGTAAAACTAGCGTTCATAATGGAGATCGCACATTTGACACACTGCAAATTTAATAATCTTTTAATGCAGTGCATTCTCTTCTTCTTTATAATGCTAGAATAATGAAGTTGTTTTGCTGCTCATATTCACACAAATTGATTTCTTTATTATTTCTCGTGATCTCCTAAATAATATTTTTTATTTTTTTCGTCAGATCTTTATAATAATGTTTCGATTTTGTTTTTATAATGATCTTTTTTAATTATTTTTTTTATCAAGATCTCCTTTTTTTTTTTTTTTTCTATTGATCTCCATATTATTTTTTGTCGTTTTGTGTGTCAAGTTACCACAACACCATTATTATCTTGTATTTTTTAACCTCAAGGAGGTTGGTTGGTGTCCCTTGTTAATTTGACATTGTATTTTTGAAATGTACCTGCCTACTAACAAACAAACTGTCCTTTTTTAATTAAAACACATAGCCAATGATTTTTGTAAATAAATAGACATTTATTAAGGGGTCATAACAAAATAAAGAGGAAGGCAACGCTGGATAAACTGGTGAAATTAGCGAAGCCTTTGTACCCCATCAAACATTTGACAAAATTGGTAGCCTGAGGAGTCTATTTAATAGGGAGCATAATCTGGCCCAGGACTCTGAGAGATCAGGAACAGCAGCAGGTGACATATATGTCCCCAGGCTGTGGTCTGACAACAGCCTGCGTCTTTTGCCAGACCAGACCGAACCCAGGCCATAACTCTCTTGTCTTCCTTCCATGCTTCCTTCCACACTTGTTTCCAGGCTGTGGCTCTGGTGTTGGAGTTTTGGCAGGAGGAGGATGGTCCAACTCACACAGATGGGTTTTGCTTGTGAGTTCGCCCCTCAACCTCATATAGGGCCATATATATTGCTTCCTCACAAAAGAGGCGTTGGCCCACCTCCATTTCCTGCATTTTGTTGGCAGCCATGCAGACATAGGCCTCAAGAAGACTGAGGGGGTTGACTTTTCCACACTCCTCCCCTTCCTGGGACTTTTTTGTTGAAGGCGGAGGGGAAGGACCTGGGATTTACTCAGGCTACTGGGCATGGCTACCTCCTGGCTGCCACTTTCCCCTGCCACCTCCTGGCTGCCACTTTCCCCTGCCACCTCCTGGCTGCCACTTTCCACAGCCTCCTCCTGGCTGAGGCTTTCCTATGTATGAAAAAGGGACATCATTTTAGTTTATTGTTCATCAATCACACACAATTTTGAGAAATCTGTTTAACAATGCTATACCTGACTCAAGCTGGGCTCCTCCACATCTTCTTCCTGGGTGGAAGGCCCCTAGGTTGGACGTCAGAAGCCTCAGCTGGGGTGGAAGGAAGGGTTGAGAGTGATGGCCTGATTTCAGCCTGGTCTGACAGAAATCGCAGTCTGTCGTAGTACCACAGCCTGGGTACATAAATGTCATCTGCTGCAGCTCCTGATCTCTGGGAATCCTGGACCTTCTTGCACTCCCTATTATAAGTGCTCCTCAGGCCACCAATTTTGCACTTCAAACAGTTGATGTCTGCTGCGGGGATCTGCGGCTTCACAAATTCCAGCAATTTATCCAGTGCTGCCTTCCTCTTTAGTCGATTTGTATAAAAGGGGTGTTTTGTCTGCCACAGACAGGGCAGCTCTCTGTACAAATTAATGAATTGGGGGAAGAAATCATGATCGTTTAATTGATCCATTTTATCTGCAAGACACAACACAAGACAGACCCTAACGTCAGGCTAAACTCTCCTAATCTTGTTCCAATATAGGCCTCAATCTAGAAGCAGTATAGGCCACTGATGCCCTAAGTTAAAATTGTACCTTCGTTAGAACAATCGGTGCTTCCACTACTACTTCCTCCGCTCACAGATTGTACGTACGACGCACACGTGTTACGCTTTATTTACACTGCGCATGTGTGAAACTCCGCCTGCCCCTGACCTTCTTTCTAGTATTTTCTCCGCCCCCTCTCTTTTTGCACAGTGGGAGAGCACATAGCAGAGAAAGAACAAGTGCATGAAGACAGCAGCAACGACGAAAGCCCGGAGCCACGAACGCCCCGATCCCGGAGGAGATTTAAGGCCTCAAATATGTCCTTTGTAGAGATGGTAAAGATGGTGGACATCTTGAAGAGGGCCGACTATGATGGAAAGCATGGATCATACCCAAACCTAAATGTGAGAAAGGCCAAGATCATGGCTAAAGTTGTGAAAAGTCTGCACAGGAATTTTGGGGTACACCGATCCAAGGATCAACTGAGGAAACGCTGGTCAGACCTGAAATTGAGGGAGCATGATCAGTACAGAAGGATTAAGAGAGTTCTTCAAAAAAGTAAGTATTTGTCATGTGTTCCTATTATTATTATTATTACTTGCATGCTGCTCCATTTGCTTTTCTTTACTGTTGTACTGTTTAAAATGGCAAGTTTCAGGTTTGTGGGCACAGTAATGAAAACTTGATTCAGTGTAAGGAGAGGACACTCAGCAGCTGTTTACACATCTGGACGCAGGAGCACTAGTGTGGGACACCAAAACAAACTTTTTAGGGTGTCCCGCACAGGTGCTCCAGTGGATACTAGGGTTGTCTGCATATGTGAAACTTGACCAAAAAGGTATTCCGGCTTTAAGAAAGGGGAAAAAAAATCATGTCTTCAGCTTGGAACTCTGCCAAAACAGACCATTTGTCATAAACCAGATGTGACCAGAACTGTGTGACTGAGACAGAGTGAACCAGACATAAATAGGTTAAAGTAAGTAAGTTTATTAAAGTAAGTGCATATACATGTGAACACACCACCAATACAGAGTGAACTAACTGAACAACCAAACAGTGATAGTAAACCAACCAGTATATATAGCAAAAGGGAGTACCAGAATCCTAGTCACGCCAGACCAGGGTCATAAACAGGAGATCAGCAGATGGGGGGCCAGGAGTAAACCTGCAGGGAGCAAGATGGAAGGAATCAGGCTGCAGGGCAAGGATCCAGGGATACAGAAACAGATACAAACAGGTTCAGGATACAGGAATCAGGGTTCAGGTCCAGGATCAGGATAACAGATAAACAGGCTGAAGGTCAGGGCACAAGGATAATACCAAGGCAAGGTGTGTGTGCACTTGCCGGGTATTTATACACATCTCAATTAGACTCAGGTGATGCCTGATTGCAAGGGGTAATGTCAGCCCCACACTGCCAGGAACCACCCGCTGGTGGATGCCAGTACTGCAGCCCAAAGATCACATAATACCAGCAGGGAAAGGCTCTCCTGACAGTTCCAAACTGCCAGGAGACACCTGCTGGTGGACCTCAGTACTGCATGCCAAATGATATATATTACCATCGGAGGGAACCTTTCCTGACACAATTGTACAACACTTCCAAGCAATGTTTCATATTAATATTTCTGCCCTCAAATATCTGTGTGCTATAAGTATACCTTTTTTTCATTCACATAGGGAAGAAAAGAATCGGGACATCAGAGGACACCAGAGACCCCCAACCTCCTAAAGAAGGGGAAATCCCCACACCACAACCTGAGGATGTGGAGGATGGAGAGGTTTATGAAGTGGGCGAACTAGTGACCACAACAGGTTAGTGTCTGAGACCACAGCTTCAGTTAATAGATGTATGCCTGCATATTTATAATACATGGTGTGTTTTTTTTAATTTTAGGTGATGTGGATGTTGTGGAAGAAGAAACACATTTTGCAAGTGCACACATCCTCATTGGGGAGATCGTGGTGTGCAATAGGGATTTATAGAAGATCAAGGAAGACATCAATGATGTGAAATAAAGACTCAAAAACATCAATTGATGTTTTAGGCAAAATCTAAAACACACCAAAATATAACAAATTGTTTTTTTTTCTTTAAAAACTTGAAAGCCAAATTTTGAAGATGCACACAGTGTGTCAACATGTGCTATCTGCCATCACAGAATATCAAGGTACGCATTTTCTGGGTGCAACCCCTTCCTCAAACTAAAGTAGATGAGAGGAAGGGGTTGTACCCCCAAAACACGTCCATTGATCCCCCATGATAGGAGCTAGCACATGTTGACCTTAGGCATGGGATCAGGTGGAAAATTCCCATTTTTACTCTCAATTTGTGTGCATCTTCAAAATTTGGCTTTCACAGGGGTGATATCACCCCATCTGTTGAAGGCAAGATCAACACAGTTTGGACATACTAATGTCTGATATTGCCTTCAATTTATCAAAGTTGTACTTTGTAAGTTCCTGAGTTGTGTATTGTTTTATGGTTTTTAAAAAAATGCCTGTTTACCACAAAAAATAATATTTCTACTGTCCAAAAAAAATAACATCAAATATGTTGGTATGTTCAAAAACCCTTTTCTAAACGCACATGTGAATGTGCACAGAGTAAACATTTTTCTACTCAACAATGTGTGGCTTCTTCTTTCAATGCTCATGAGCAGTTTTTTGCTTAAGTTGGTGTTTACAGTGACAATGGGGGTTATTTGCTAAAGGCAAATCCACTTTGCACTACAAGTGCAGTTTCAAGTGGACTTTTGCAGTGCCATTTTCATCACTCCAAAAAATTAATTCATGGTGCTGACAATGATGAATAGTTTTATACATTAACAACAAAAACAAGGTGTCTTGAAAAAGTATTTATACCCCTTGAAATGTTTTACATTTTGTCAGGTTACAACCAAAAATACATAAATTTTTTTTTATTTGGGGTTTTATGTGATAGACCAGCACAAAGTGGTACATAATTGTGAAGTGGAAGGAAAATGATATATGGTTTTCATTTTTTTTTAAACAAATATGTGAAAAGTGTGGCATGCATTTGTATTCAGCCCCCGTTACTCTGATACCCCTAACTAAAATCTAATGCAACCAATTGCCTTCCGAAGTCACCTAATTAGTAAATAGAGTCCACCTGTGTGTAATTTAATCTCAGTATAAATACAGCTTATATAACCTTAGTGAACAAACAGCATCAATAAAGGCCAAGGAACACACACGACAGGTCAGGGATAAAGTTGTAGGGAAGTTTAAAACAGGATTAGTTTTAAAAAAAAATCCCAAGCTTTGAACATCTCACAAACCACTGTTCAATCC
This sequence comes from Lithobates clamitans, assembly GCA_037952925.1. Classification (NCBI taxonomy): domain Eukaryota; kingdom Metazoa; phylum Chordata; class Amphibia; order Anura; family Ranidae; genus Lithobates; species Lithobates clamitans. The sequence continues at coordinate 7,223,610 of JBBGZY010000232.1, forward strand.
ATCATCCACACATGGAAAAAAATATGGCACAACTGCACACCTACCAAGACATGGCCATCCACTGCTCAGGTGGGAGAGTCTATCCACAGGACAACTATTAGTCGTGCACACCACAAATCTGGCCTTTATGGAAGAGTGGTTAGAAGAAAGTAATTGTTGAAAGAAAGCCAGAAGAAAGTCATTATTGAAAGAAAGCCAGAAGAAGTCCTGTTTGCAGTTTGCGAGAAGCCATGTGGGGGACACAGCAAATGTGGAAGAAGGTGCTCTGGTCAGATGAGTCCAAAATTTAATTTGTTGGCCTTAAAACAAAATGCTATATGTGGCAGAAAACTAACTCTGCACATCCCTCTGAACACACCCCGCCGTGAAACATGCTGGTGGAAGCATTATGTTGTGGTGATGCTTTTCTTTAGCAGGGACAGGGAAGCTGGTCAGAGTTGATGGGAAGTTGGATGGAGCCAAATACAGGGCAATTTTAGAAGAAAACCTGTTAGTCTGCAAAAGACTTGAGACTGGGGCAGAGGTTCACCTTCCAGCAGGGCAACAGCCCTAATCATACAGGTAGAGCTACAATGGAATGGTTTAGTTCAAAGCATATTCATGTGTTAGATCGACCCAATCAAAGTTCAGACCTAAATCCAATTGAGAATCTGTGGTAAGACTTGAAAATTGCCAGACACTCTCCATCCAATCTGACAGAGCTTGAGCTATTTTGCAAAGAAGAATGGACAAAAATTGGACTCTCTAGATGTGCAAAACTGACAGAGACATACCCAAAATGACTTGCAGCTGTAATTGCAGCAAAAAGTGGCTTTACAAAGTATTGACTCAGGGGGGCTGAATTCAAATACATGGCACTTTTCACATATTTATTTGTAAAAAAAAAAAAAAAAATCAAAACCATTTACACAAAGTGGCAACATTTTATGTGCCACTTTGTGTAAGTCTATCACATAAAAGCCCAATAAAATACATTTATATTTGTGGTTGTAACATGACAAAATGTGGAAAATTCCAAGGGGTATGAATACTTTTTTAGTCTCTATCTATCTATCTATCTATCTATCTATCTATCTATCTATCTATCTATCTATCTATCTATCTATCTATCTATCTATCTATCTATCTATATGTGAACCATATTTTGGTTGCTAGATTGACCATTTTAATAGGGTCAGAAGGCAGCTACATAACCCATATGAAGATCAAAAGAAAACTGTGAGACCAAATGCTGTGCATTGCAGGAGGGAGGAACGACTGAACTTACCAGGGTACTCACAAACTGAAATAATGAAGAAGAAAGTAGAATGCATGAGATAAACATATCTTTTTAAATCTGAACAAAATTCATTGTCATGTCTTAAATGATTTTGGGAAAGTTTAGTTAGTTGCAAGAAGGAAAAAAATCAAGTTATGTGCCTTTTGTAAATAGTAGAAAAAAATAAGATATTAGTGCATTAGACATTAATTAATTGAGCAATAATGTGCTAGTTTAAACAGAACACTTAAACACCTCATAAAAAAATGAGTGTGTGACAATTGCATACACATAATCAAAAATATATATTGCACATGTCTCATCAGTGAAAAAAAAATAGATGCACATAATAAAAATAAATGAAAACTATATATAGTCATCTTCATAAATTGATAAAAAGTGACTTGTTGAAGTGTTAATAAAAGTGCTGATCCAGAATACAAATTCAAGGAATTTTCAGTGACAGTGACACCAACTCCATCACCAGGTGCAATGCCCGCTCACCTCAGGAAGCGACCCCACTGGGTCTAATTGTGCCTTAGAGATATCCTAATCTTAAACTAACCCGACCAGATTGTGTTGCTGTCTCAGATCTTTTCAATAAATCCTGGGTTGTGTAGATAACCGCTGCTCTCCAGTAAATCACCAATGAGAGTCATCAAATTTGTCCACACAGTGTGGTCACAGGGGGCACAAAGGGGCCAAGGTGAAAGGTAGTTAAAAAAGGATCAATTAATTAATTAGCTGTATAGTGTAATGCCGCGTACACACGAGCGGACTTGGTTCGGCAGACCAGACTCCGTCGGACAATTCGATTGTGTGTGGGCTCCAGCGGACTTTTTTTTCCCCAAAAGTCCGACGGACCTAGAAATAAAACATGTTTCAAATCTTTCCGACGGACTCGAGTCCGGTCGAAAAATCTGCTTGTCTGTATGCTAGTCCGACGGACTAAAACCCACGCTAGGGCAGCTATTGGCTACTGGCTATCAACTTCCTTATTTTAGTCTGATCGTACGTCATCACGTACAAAGCCGTCAGACTTTGGTGTGATCGTGTGTGGGCAAGTCCGTTCGTTAGAAAGTCCGTCGGACCAGTCCGGTCGAAAAGTCCGCCTGTGTGTACGCGGCATTAGAGATCACTGTTTCTCAATAATGCAGCTGTTCTAGGTGATCACATTATTGTTTGTTTTTAGCACTTTAGTATTCCTTTATCACAGTGCATTAGACATGTTACAATACATTGCATGCAATTCACTGCATATCAAGAGGGTGGTAAAGTCTTCTACAAAAGATCAACTTATCTTTATTAATCGGATTTGGCAGGTCATAAGATATACAGTATATACATACCATGTACAGCACAATATGGGGGCACTGCAGTTGTTAATGTTTGATCAGTGATAGTTCTTACAATGAACAGTATTTGCAAATACACACAATTTTACGTGTTAGATCTTTGTTGATTGTTTTAAATATGCTGTAGTTTATGCATTTCATTGATTCGAAGCGTAATAACAACAGGCACCCAAGGAAACTGACAGACTTCATGTTTCAGCTGCCAAGATGGTGCCGCAGCCGACTCACCAGAATCCATCTCTTGCAACTTCCGTAATAATGTCTTGATAACGTCCATAAGGTGACCTTTTTAATACATTTGCTCCAACACCGCAAGATCCCAGGCCTCCTTCTTTCACTTGACATCTGTAAAGCGTTTGACTCCCTATCCTGGGATTACCTGCATTACATTTTGGAACAATGGGGTTTTGGGGAATCAATCCTTCAGTGTATTTCAGTCCTTTACTCCTCTCCTTCTGCTAGTGTTACATATGCTGATCAGCTCTCCTCTCCCGATCTTTCCTTGTCCCCAATCACCAACTTTACTCATCCTGGCCCTTGAACCTCTGGTTATTGCTCTCAGAGACAATCCCAACATTTCCGGTATTCAATATGCGGGTGTAGACCACAAAGTTAGCCTCTTTGCTGACGACACCCTCCTGACCCTGAGCAACCGTCTGATGACTCTTTCTAACTCTTTCCTATGGTGACCCTACAATAGAAATAAAACTTTTTCGCAGAAGAGAGTTTAACAAGACTCACGGCCACTCATTAAAATTAGAAGAAAAGAGGTTTAACCTTAAACTACGTAGCGGGTTCTTTACTGTAAGAGCGGCAAGGATGTGGAATTCCCTTCCACAGGCGGTGGTCTCAGCGGGGAGCATTGATAGTTTCAAGAAACTATTAAGCCCCATACACACTATCAGTTTTTCTGCAGAGTTAGTCCTTCAGAATTACCAAAACCATATAATATGAGGTCAAACCATAGGAGTTTCAATGTGTATGCAATCAGGCAGGCCCTTGCACTACATGGTTTTGGTAAATCTGAAGGACTAACTCAGCAGAAAAACTGATAGTGTGTATGAGGCTTTAGATAAGCATCTGAATGACCGCAACATACAGGGATATATAATGTAATACTGACACATAATCACACACATAGGTTGGACTTGATGGACTTGTGTCTTTTTTCAACCTCACCTACTATGTAACTATGCAACCTTTAGAGCCTTCTTTCTCCTTTTTCAGCCTTCTTAGGTCTACGGATCAATCCTCCCGAGACCACTGCTTTGAATATTACCTTGCCATTTTCCACCGTGTCCCAGCTACAAACCTTCTTTCCATATCTTGGAATTCCTCCTCCCTTGAAAATATAGGCCTCAAACTCCTTTCTACTCATCTCTCTGCCACCAATTATCATTCCTTGTTACAATTTCTTACATTCTTAATGCAATTGTGGCGGTTCCCCTCATTACCCTTGATAGGCCCCATTCATGCAGTCATCCTAGCCTTCATCTGGGCTTACCAATGCCCCAGGGTTTCACGTCCCACCCTGTATAGACACTGATTACGGGTCAGTCTTGGAGTCCCTAATTTATCAAAACACTACCAGGCCGATCAGATTTCTCAACTGACTTTACTCCACGCAACTTCAGACATCCCCTTGTGGGTGCCCCTTGAACTCTCTAACTGCTCCCCATTCTTCTCTAGGCCCTACTGTGCTGTGGCTTTCTCATAAGCTCCCCCCTCTTAGCCCCCTTATGCAGCACAGTTTGAAACCTTGGGACTGAGTCTGTTACTCTGGTAACCTTATTTCCCCCTACCTCCCGCTTCTCCCCCTCTCCAACAGCCCTCTATTCCCGCCGCACTTTGATCAACCAAGATCTTTCTCCTGGTGGTCCACCCACGTCTTCACTGAGATCTGCCACCTCCTTTCATCCCACACCCTCTCTTGTTGGTCCTCTTTTTGGGACACCCAAGAGGAACCACCTGCAGAATCCTTTCGCTAAGTCCAACTGCAGCACTGGGTGTCTTTGCTGAGGCGCAACTCCTACCCCTTGTAAAAGACAATCTTCAAACACATCTGCCTCCATTCCCCCGGCACTATCTTGAGGATCTGTTCTTCTCTTAACGTTATATACACTCCTGCGATGGTTTCTTACAATTTGCAGTGGAAACGTGATCTCTATTGATCCAGGGGAATAAAACAATGCCCGGTCTTCCATTGCTAAGTGCTCCTTCAACACGGCCACCCTAGAAGCTGCATACAAGGTTCTCCTAAGATGGTATTGGATCCCGGCCCGGATAGCCAGTTCAAATGCATCCTATAGTGACAGGTGTTTCAGGGGTTGCGGCCAACGAGGAAGCATGGTTCACACTTGTTGGTCCTGCCCCCGTCCTATCAGGGTTCTGATCCAGGGTGTTTGGGCTCCTTGTTCCACATACCGATTCGCAAGGATATTAAAGTAGTTTTATTGCACTGCCTGATCCAGTGATTGTTCTCCGACCAACAAAAGTTGGTATCTTACCTCTCCATAGTTGCTATGATCAACAGATGATTGCCAGAGCCTGGAAGAAACCCTCTGTTCCGTTTGACAGGGTGAAGGGCATTTTGACAGACCTCATAATCAATGAGAAAATGTCTAGCATCCTTCATGATTCTCACTCTTAATTTCTTAAAGTATGGTCACCCTGGCGGTCTTATGCTCGTCCCACCCTGCATCTGGACAGTCTGGGTCTTTCCTAATGGCCACTACATAATTCTCCCAACCTGCAGGACTGCTCCCCCTCCCCACCCTCCTTCCCCTCTTCCCCCCCCCTTTTTTTTTTCACTCTTCTCCTCCTGTTTCTCTCTTTTTTTGTTGCTGAGGTCGACCACATGGCCGCTTTTGGTCCCCCCTTACCATAGTGTAACACCAAAAAATAAATATATGTTATGGTACCTTAAAGCCGATTTAACAGCACGGTGCTTGTGCTATGTAATCCCCCCACCCCCCCAACTGTAAAAAAAAAAAAAAAAATACTGAATCTGGCACTTCCTGTATCCCCTCTCTAAACAGACCACAGAAATCAGTGCAGCTCCCCCCTCACCCCCCTCCTTCCTGCATGTCAGCTAGTGTCTGTGTCTCCGTCTCCGCCCCCCACCACTTCTAGTAAAATTAAATTTTTTTTCTCACTGCCAGCAACTCTTTTATATCCTGGCAGAGCACACTTTCTTTTAGAAAAACGAGCACTGTAAATACCGTTTTACCGCTGTCTTCAGGCCGGTCACACGACTCTCGGACGGTTTCCATGGCTACTGCAGGAGAGACTGAGCAGAGATGTGATCTCCCCGGCTGACGTCAGAGGGAGATCACAACCCCCCCTACAGTATGCATCCATCGGAGCTGTACAGCGGCCGCAAGTCATGTGACCGGCCTGAAGACAGCTCAAAAGCAGTATTTACAAGGCTCATTATTCTATAAGAAAGGTACAGTGTGCTCTGCCAGGCTCTAATAGAGAGTCTAGCAGAGTTTGAGTTATATGGGTTAACAAACCCTTTAATAATGCTCCATACACCATTGTAACAATATTTGCACCAAGCATCCACCAGCTGTATTTCCTGCGCAAACACCACAAAAAGCTAGCGTCATTCAACAAGGATCTATTGTGTGGTGTGGAGACTTCAGCATCACTCCTGGCCCTCTTCTGAACTCCTCATCTCTTTCCAAAAGGTGTAAACCTGCCATGGGCCCTCTCCTACCAACCTTTCAACTATACAACATATGGAGATGTCAGCACGCAGAAAAACATGACTACACATATTTAACCCTATGTCACTCACAAATTGACCTTTTCCTTCTCGATCAGTGGACCCTACAGAAAGTATCAGACTCTACTATTCTCCCCACTACATGGTCCAAACACTCTCCTGTATGCATTACTATGGAAGGCAGCACAAGCTCTCCACCCACCTATCTATGGCGAATGAACAACCACATCCTGCTATCTGACCCATATGTGGCTACCCTCTATGACCAACTTGAGAACTTTTTCTTGATAAATTAGGACTCCCGTCTCTGACCCAAATATTCTGTGGGTCATGCATAAAGCCTTTATGCAAGGCCTATTCATACAGTTGGGGGCTAGGGATAGAAGGCAAAGGAAGCAGCACATTGACAACCTCCTAGCAAATATTCTGGCCATTGATTCTCTTAACAAACAGGAACTCGTCCTGATCTGAATACTAAATCCCTTCTTTTAGAAAACTTTGATAAATCAAGAAAGGTTACTCAATCCGCAGGCCATAGAGGATGCATTTAGTGCTTACTACTGTGCTCTATATCATTTAAAAGACGAGACCTCTTTGGACCAACCTGATACCCCCAGCATTCAATCCTTCCTAAACTTGGTGTACCTCCCGTTCTTGACTTCTAAACAATTGTAAGCCACTAATGCCCCTTTTACTGCCTAAGAAATAGGAGAGGCTATTGACTCCCTTCCAAACAAAAAATCCCCGGGCCCAATGGGTTTGTAGGTGAGTATTATAAGCAGTTTAAACACATCCTTGTTGAGCATCTTACTCACCTATTTAATGCTGCGGCTTCCCCAGCCTCATTTCCACAGGTTATGCTAACAGCGATGATCTTCACCTTACCAAAGCCAGGCAAGGAGCCTATCTCACCCTCCTCTGCTCCTATCATTAGAAAGAGAAGGCATTCAACAGAGTTCACTGGCAGTATCTACCTATGCCATTGCAAAAATTTGGCTTTCAGGGCCAAATAATAGCATTGTACTTGCATCCTTCAGCTCAAGTGTACTGTTCCTCCATGTTATCTACATCCTTTCACATAAGAAATGTTACAAAACAGGTGCCCCCTACTGCCCCCAATTTTCAACCTGATGATAATGGAACACCTAACAAAGAAAATTAGGTCTCAAGGTGACATTTCAGGCTTCGTTATTGGCTCAAGAGAGCACAAAATCTATTTATTTGTGGACAATGTCATACTTATTCTGATTAATCCCGCTTTCTCCCTGTCTTTGGTATAGCATATATTGTCTGAATATAGCTGTGTTTCATGTTATAAAGTGAATGACTCTAAATCATTTATCCTACTCCTAGGGTTAACACCAGAGCAGCAAGCCACATTAGGGAGCAAATATCTGTATGCATGTACCAAAGACTCTCTCTCTTATCTGGGGATCAAACTAACCTCTTCCGTATCCTCTCTTTATCAGGCTAACTTTACTCCCTTCCTGAGTAATCTCCCTAAGGAGCTAGAGTGTATTTCCAGGCTCACACTCTTTTGGTCAGCCAGACTAGCAGCATTTAAAAGGCTCAAACTGCCTCTGTTATTATATCTATCCCAGTTCTCCTGTCCTTTTTCACTTCCATGCAGGCTCTTTTTGGCCAATTTGTGTTGCAAAACAAAAAGGTTCAATGTCCACAAGCCAACCTAATGAAACATACAGTGGGGATGGAAAGTATTCAGACCCCCTTACATTTTTCACTCTTTGTTATATTGCAGCCATTTGCTAAAATCATTTAAGTTTATTTTTTTCCTCATTAATGTACACACAGCACCCCATATTGACAGAAAAACACAAAATTGTTAACACCAGAGCAGCAAGCCACATTAGGGAGCAAATATCTGTATGCATGTACCAAAGACTCTCTCTCTTATCTGGGGATCAAACTAACCTCTTCCGTATCCTCTCTTTATCAGGCTAACTTTACTCCCTTCCTGAGTAATCTCCCTAAGGAGCTAGAGTGTATTTCCAGGCTCACACTCTTTTGGTCAGCCAGACTAGCAGCATTTAAAAGGCTCAAACTGCCTCTGTTATTATATCTATCCCAGTTCTCCTGTCCTTTTTCACTTCCATGCAGGCTCTTTTTGGCCAATTTGTGTTGCAAAACAAAAAGGTTCAATGTCCACAAGCCAACCTAATGAAACATACAGTGGGGATGGAAAGTATTCAGACCCCCTTACATTTTTCACTCTTTGTTATATTGCAACCATTTGCTAAAATCATTTAAGTTTATTTTTTTTCTCATTAATGTACACACAGCACCCCATATTGACAGAAAAACACAAAATTGTTGATATTTTTGCAGATTTATTAAAAAAGAAAAACTGAAATATCACATGGTCCTGAGTATTCAGACCCTTTGCTGTGACACTCATATATTTAACGCAGGTGCTGTCCATTTCTTCTGATCATCCTTGAGATGGTTCTACACTTTCATTTGAGTCCAGCTGTCTTTGATTATACTGATTGGACTTGATTAGGAAAGCCACACACCTGTCTATATAAGACCTTACAGCTCACAGTGCATGTCATGGCAAATGAGAACCATGAGGTCAAAGGAACTGCCTGAACAGCTCAGAGACAGAATTGTGGCAAGGCACAGATCTGGCCAAGGTTACAAAAAAAATTCTGCTGCACTTAAGGTTCCTAAGAGCACAGTGGCCTCCTTAATCCTTAAATGAAAGACGTTTGGGATGACCAGAACCCTTCCTAGAGCTGGCCGTCCGGCCAAACTGAGCTATCGGGGGAGAAGAGCCTTGGTGAGAGAGGTAAAGAAGAACCCAAAGATCACTGTGGCTGAGCGTCAGAGATGCAGTCGGGAGATGGGAGAAAGTTGTAGAAAGTCAACCATCACTGCAGCCCTCCACCAGTTAGGGCTTTATGGCAGAGTGGCCCGATGGAAGCCTCTCCTCAGTGCAAGACACATGAAAGCCCGCATGGAGTTTGCAAAAAAAAACACCCGAAGGACTCCAAGATGGTGAGAAATAAGATTCTCTGGTCTGATGAGACCAAGATAGAATTTTTTGGCCTTAATTCTAAGTGGTCTGTGTGGAGAAAACCAGACACTGCTCATCACCTGTCCAATACAGTCCCAACAATGAAGCATGGTGGTGGCAGCATCATGCTGTGTGGGTGTTTTTCAGCTGCAGGGACAGGACGACTGGTTGCAATCGAGAGAAAGATCAATGCGGCCAAGTGCAGGGATATCCTGGAGGAAAACCTTCTCCAGAGTGCTCAGGACCTCAGACTGGGCCGAAGGCTTACCTTCCAACAAGACAATGACCCTAAGCACACAGCTAAAATAACGAAGGAGTGGCTTCACAACAACTCCGTGACTGTTCTTGAATGGCCCAGCCAGGGCCCTGACTTAAACCCAATTGAGCATCTCTGGAGAGACCTAAAAATGGCTGTCCACCAACATTTACCATCCAACCTGACAGAACTGGAGAGGATCTGCAAGGAGGAATGGCAGAGGATCCCCAAATCCAGGTGTGAAAAACTTGTTGCATCTTTCCCAAAAAGACTCATGGCTGTATTAGATCAAAAGGGTGCATCTACTAAATACTGAGCAAAGGGTCTGAATACTTAGGACCATGTGATATTTCAGTTTTTCTTTTTAAAAAAAAAATCTGCAAAAATGTCAACAACTCTGTGTTTTTCTGTCAATATGGGGTGCTGTGTGTACATTAATTAGGAAAAAAAATGAACTTAAATGATTTTAGCCAATGGCTGCAATATAGAAAAGAGTGAAAAATTTAAGGGGGTCTGAATACTTTCCGTCCCCACTGTAGGTCTGTGTGGGGGGGGGGGTCAGGATATATAAACTTGAGGGTCTACTACATCGCTTCTATACTAGCCCAACTCAAAGCCTGATTTGTACATAACACTACCTGTTTGTGGCATGACATTGAAGCCCTGCAGATCCCTGGTCACAATTTAAGTACTTGGCTGCTTAGCGCGCCCAGAGTAAAAACACGGAATACAGTTCTCTCCCCCACCATCATTGCTACAGTAGTGGCTTTTTACCTACCTTATCACTAATGCCTCTAAGGGGGGTATTCCTTGTAAAATACCTTTGCCAATTTATACCTTACTCATCCCCAACCTATCATTAAAAATATGGCAGGGCAAGGGGGATATTTCATGATTCAGATCTTTACTCCAATAACCTCCTTAAGGCGTTTACATCTCTGCAAGAGTCATTCGCACTCCCTTCTGTACTATAAGTACATTAAAGTAACCCACTGCCTGCTACGCAACCCCCACCTCCATGTATATGTGCATACACGTGCGTGGAAATATTTATTGGATAACAGTGCTCCTGCTAAAGGCATCACCCTATTCTACAATCTGCTAGAGGACAAATTCTACTTTAGCAAATTGCCACCTATGGTTAAATCGAAAAGAGATATAGGCTGATCCTTTAGTTACTTCCCAGTGGCTAGTAGCTGTTAAATTTAGCTTCAGGGCAACTCATTCCTCCAATCTATGGGAACTCATCCATAAATGTATTTTCTAATGGTATATTACCCCATCCTGGATTCTTACATTAAATCCGGCCATTCCACCTTCTTCTTGGAGAAATTGCGGGCAAACAGGGAGCTTGTATCATATTCTGTGGGAATGCAATAAGGTATCAACCTTCTGGAAAGACGTGTTCCAATTTCTGTCTGAAGTCACTTAAAACTTTTTGGATCCATCTCCAGAATTTGCCTTGCTGTGTATTGGCATTGAAAATTTCCGTCCTCATCTTTGTTGTATATCCACTCATATCCTCCTGGCAGCTAGATTAGCTATTGCCCGCCACTGGAAAACTCCTGATGCTATATCCAGAAACAAAGCAATCACCTTGGTGCATACCCACAGCTCCAACAAGCATATGTTTGCTGCATGTAAAGGTGGTTTGACTTCTGTAAATGAAAAATGGTCCCATTGGCTTGATTGATAACAGCAGGTGTTCTATAACTCGCTTTAATTTACCCTATTGCTTGTCCATTAACAGTTCTGACACTTACAATGTTCTCTGCGATACACAGCATTGTTCTTTTTTCCTGTTTTTTTTTTTCTTTTTTATTATCTACTTATGGCAACCACTTATTTGTGCTTAATCCTAATTCACTAAAGATTATTGATATTAAAAAAAAAAAAAAAAAAAAAAAGATCCCATTAAGTGGGGTAGGGTTAAAGGATTACATCCAAAAGGTGTATGTGTCCAAAAGCTTTGCCAGTGTTCAATCACCTGCCTATGTCCGTTTTTTTGTTTGTTTTTTTTAATTTAAATTTTAAAATGAGCATAAATAAGCCCGGGGGGGGGGACACAGATGTTATTAAAACCATACAGGGACTCTAATGCTTCTCTAAAACATACAAAAAAGACAATATATTCAAATAGGATATGAGATTTGAATATTTTTTATGTGTGTGTGTGTGTTTTTTTTTCCCCTAGTTGAATAAGGTATTGCTACATTGAAACAAGCATGTCAATATTATTGTACAGACATCTGTTGTTGCACACACGCGTTGTTTTCCTGCAATTCACCGCACTGACTTCCAAATCAGTGGTGTCATGACAAAGAGAAAGTAATCAGAATCAGATCTCTTCTGGTCTCTGGGTAGTCCTCCATTTTTTGCTGCCCCGCACCTCCATAGTGCTTGTGTGTAGATCAACATGCAGCGAAACCCTCCTATTCAGCAATAAGCCAGACTGAGTGTAATCTTGAAGCATTATTAACAAAACAGGGTGGGGTGAAACAATGGAGAAAAAAAAAACATACATATAATTAAGATCCCAGGATGCACCTGTTTCTCTTCCTCAGACTGAAGAATGATGGGAACTCTTGTTAAAGGTGAACAGTTTCTAGTTTTTCTGCAAAAATGGTAAGTTTACCACTGGCTCCATCTCATGGTCAGATCTGATATTGCAGGCAAAAAACTTAATATTTTGCTGGAGGGAGAACACTCCCTGCCTGGTATCAACAGATACCACTATTTGGGTCCTCAGAAGAAAACCTTAAGATCAGATCAGACACTGGTCTAAGGATCACCTTTGCTTCCTTGTTCTTGTGAACTTTAACTTCAACCTGTCTGACTATCCTATTTTCACTTGGAAGAGTTTTGGTGATGAGACCATTTTGATAAAGAAATGGGTCAAGTTTTTGCAGGGCACTGTCAGCGGGAATTGATTTCTTGTTTAGTATACAGCCAACCTCCCTGGCATGAGCTTCATACTGCACAGTGAGCATAATGAAGCCTTGAGAATGCTGGAGTTCCGCTGCTGAACTAATTCTTTGATAGTGGTGCCAGCCTTTGCAGCCAGTCACTTACATGGGTGGCACGTTTAAAAGAATGACTTATATGGATGTTTTGCTTGCGTCTATCTAGCAAGGTTACTTTGCGGTATAAGCAAGCAAGCTCAGACCTTTGCAGTGTACAAATTTGCTTTTACTGAACAAAAATGCAGTATATACAAAACTATTACAATATTACAATAATACAAGATGCCTAGCAAAAAAGGAAAAAAAAAAGTCTAACAGTAGAAATATGCTTAAAAGTTACTTAACTCCGGTTACTGTGTGTTTGTGATCTCCGTTGGCAATGAGGACCCAAAGCTTCTATAAGCAGTTGCTGGAAATCGGGTATCTTCTTGGCTGGTACAGACTTTTTTTTCCTCTTTGGTCTTAAGGCATGATGCGAGTCCTGTCCAGCTTATGCCTGACAAACCTTTCTATGTCAGGTTGTTTACCATAACAACTGACTGTTCCAACTGTCAACAGTTTCCATTGTTTGAGGACAGCCTGTGAACTTGTTACCAAGGCATTAGTTTGCGAAGCATTTTTAAACTAAACAGTAACCTGATTTCTGTTTCTATGATCAACTACTAAACAGACTGTCTCATGTCTGATTAATAAAAAAATCATTGTTTATCAAACGCAACACAATGGACTAGGCAAGTAAAAGCTTGAACAAGTGACTTAAAGGTTGAGCATCTGTCAAATCTGTTGGATTTAAGCTGACTGTCAGAAGTTACGTGTGAAGATCTCAGGGTGGATTTCAACATCTGAGTCTGGATCTACCAGCTCAATTGTTCCACTATCAGGATCACTCTGTACAAGAGGGCAGGTCCTGTAAACCATGTTGTGTCCTTAAGATGACATGCAGTGAGAGCTCTTGTAACATGGTCTGCAGGGTTATGGTCAGTAGATACATAATGCCATTGTGTTGGACAGGTGGATCTCCTAATCCTTAGCACTCTGTTGTTGACATAAACATAGAATTGCCTAATCTTATAGATGTAGCCTAACACCACCTTGCTGTCAGCGTAGAAATTGACATCTTTAAGGGCAATGTCAATTTCTGATGCAATAAGTTCAGCTAGCTCAACAAGTAATACTGCAAACCAGAGTTCTAGTCTAGGTATGCTGTGCTTAGGGTTTAGAGCCCGTTTCACTTTGCCCATGACAAATACAGCACAAAGTTGTGCTGTAACATCTACAGTTTTTAATTAGGCAACAGCATCTATTGCTTTGACAGAAGCATCAGAAAATATGCAAAGTTATCGGCTTTGTGCTTGTAGAGGGTACAGGAGCATATGGGCGTAAAACATGCAGATCAGATAAAACTGTCAGAAAATGTTGCCACTCTACCCAAGAGTTACTTTTATTAGGGGGCAGTGGGGCATCCCAGTCAGATGTTTCACAAGTTAAGTATCTAAGCAGTGCTCTACCTTGAATGGTAACAGGGGCTGCAAATTCTAATGGATCATACAGGCTGTTAATTGTAGACAAGACACCTCTGCGAGTAAAATGTTTATCCTCTGTGCTTATTTGGAAGGTAAAGGAATCTGATTTCAAGTCCCATAGCAGACCAAGACTGCTTTGTAGAGGTAAAGAGTCTGTCCCTAGGTCTAAGTCTCTTAGATCATTAGAGTGGTCTTGGAAAGGGAAAGCTTCCATTAGTTCTTTACTGTTGGAAGCAATCTTGTGAAGCCTGAGGTTGAAGCAGGCTAACATTTGCTGTGCTCTTTTTAGGAGACTAATTGCAGACTCATTAGAAGGTAGAGATTTTAAGCAGTCATCTAGACATAGAAGTCCCTTTCTACAAATTGGCATCTGAACCATATTCAAACTCACATAGTTACATAGGTTGAAAAAGACACAAGTCCATTTGGTTCAACCATAAACAATAAATAAATAAAAAATAATATCATACAATCCTATATACATAATCCTATACCCACAGTTAATCCAGAGGAAGGCGAAAACCCCCAGCAAAGCGTGACCCAATTTGCTACAGCAGGGGAAGAAATTCCTTCCTAAACCCCCAAATGGCAATCCAGTTTTTCCTGGATCAACTTTACCTAGAGTGGATATAAACGGTCTACACGCCACTGTTAAAATGTCTGGTTTCTGTGATGTAAAAAAAATGAGACAATCATTTCAGGTCTTTTTCCACCTTTATTCTAACCTATAAACTGTACAACTCAATTGAAAAACAAACTTAAATCTTTTAGGGGGGGGGGGGGGGGGGGGGGGTAAAAAAAATAAAAAAATAATGTGGTTGCATAAGTGTGCACACCCTCTTATAACTGGTGATGCAGCTGTGTTCAGAATTAAGTAATCACATTCAAACTCACGTTAAATAACAGTCAGTACACAACTGCCATCATTTAGTTTCAATAGTTTTTTATTGAATTTTATCAAAAGGAAGGTACAAAATATACCACAAAAACGGTATAATACAGTGACAAATGATACAAACATTTCAAAAGTAGCATCTGCATTTGTATATAACCTATCAGTATGTAAGCCCTTGTACATTGTAAGTGTAAAAGTTGATGGAACATCATGTGATATTTCCAAACCTTGTTTGCTATTATTATACTAAGGTAGGGTGAATCTCCCCCTTTCGATACCCCTTCTGGGTTCACGCTGTGCCCTGGGAGGGGGAGACCCAGCAACCCTGTTGATGGACTAACGCTTGGTACAGGTTTTGCAAGGCTTATAAACGTACCCATCTTGGTTAGGGTGTAGCTATTGTTTTGAGCAAAAAATACTGCTATTTGAAACAGATTGCACTGTATTTTAAACATTAATGAAAGAAGAAAAGAAAACTAAATAAAACTAAATAATAATTGGAGTTAAACAAAACGTATGTATACACAGCTCCTCAAATGTAACTATTCATAAATTATCAATAGTACTCAGAGCTTTTTGATGTATACCACTCAGTCCACGGTTTCCACTGTACAAGTGATGCTTGAAATTTGCCCTGGGATGAAGCGAACATAATTTCATAAGTGACGTGTGTGTTAGCTGTTAGAATGATTTCTTTCATTGTAGGGGGTTCCTGATCTTTCCAATGTCTTGTTATTACCAGTCTGGTGCTCAGTAAAACGTGGGACGCTATCATCCTGGTGTTTTTAGGAAGCGAGTCTATACCCAAAGAGAGAATAGCTAATCCCAAAGTTATATGGAGCTGATGTTTTATTATTTGTGCAAGCATATCAAATACTTTGTCCCAAATCATACGTACCTTTGGACATTCCCATAATATATGATATAAGGTACCTATATTGTTACATTTCCTCCAGCACAATGGGGAGGCTTTAGGGTCAAATTTAGAAATTTTATATGGGGTTAGATACCATCGCATTAGGATCTTTTGTGTTAATTCCCATAAGTTAATGCATTTAAAGGAGGTGTATGTAGTTTGAAGTGCGTGTTGCCATTGATCAGGGGTGTAGTGTTCTTTCAGTTGCCGTTTCCAAGCCTCAATATGAGAAAGTTTAGTAA
Source organism: Lithobates clamitans (assembly GCA_037952925.1). Lineage (NCBI taxonomy): Eukaryota > Metazoa > Chordata > Amphibia > Anura > Ranidae > Lithobates > Lithobates clamitans. Next base: position 7,239,785 of record JBBGZY010000232.1, read on the forward strand.
ATGTTAGTTTATCGTTTAGAGCATTAGAAAAAAAGAGAGATACCTTTGATATTAGTTGAGTGTTTGGTAAGGTATAGCTGTAAGAGAACTGTCAGGATGCGCCCGGCATGCACACGTGCGCATGCGTGCATTCACAGGCATCGGCAGATTTCCTTGCGCAGGAACACATATCTGACCACAATTGGCACCTGACAGCCTATTTAAGGGTTGCTCTGATTTCTGACAGGTGCTGCTTGATCTTCAGCTGTGTCCTGAGATTCTGAAACCCTGTTTGTTTGACTTGACTTCCTGTTGCTAAAACCCTGGCCTTCCTGAACCTGTTTCTGGACTCTGATTACTCTGATTACTGGTTCATGATCCTGGCTTCCTGTTTGACCTTGCTCCTGTTTATACCTTGGTACCTCGCTGCCCGCCCGTTACTGAACCTGGCTTACCTGATGACCTCGCTCCTGTCTCCTGTTTGGCTCCATGCTGTTTCCGAGTACCTGTGCTGGCCGTCCATCCTCTCAGCTGTGCTGGTTCCAGCTCTTCACCAGGAACCCTGCCTGCACTTCCCAGTCTGCAACACTAACGGCAAGTTCTGCACGCAGCATTCACAGGCACTCGTGTTCCTCCTGATCCTTGCCACCTTCTGTTCCATCTCCAGTGGGGCTTGGATTGGAGATACAAGAGAGGCTGACCTCGTCATTTCAGACTCCTACCAGGTACGTGACAATAGCGTTATTCTCCAGGGAAGTTGTATGGAGAGAGGAGGGTTGATCTGGAGGAAATGACAAATCTGGAGGTATCTATAATGTTCAGATTCCTTCAAACCAAATTCAAATTGTAGTGCTCTAAACGTTTTCATTGTGGGTCCTATCATAAGGTCTTCTATGTTTGTGATACCTTTTTTTACCCATTGAGTTATGTGGAGATCAGGTATGATTCCAGATAGACTAGTGATAGGAATCTGTAATGAAGAGGTATGGGAGTTAAATTTTTGTTTTTCTATCAGTGTTTTCCATGCTTGGAGTGATGCTTTCATCCAGGGAGCTAGAGAAGTGATGCAGGTAGGATTGAATGTACTTACCATTAAATAGTCATAAAGATTGTTTGGAATTTGGCTCTCCTCTAATTCCTGCCATCTAGGTTTAGGTGATTTGGGGAACTCAAATCACCTAAACCTGTTCTCAGTTGTGCCAAAATTAAGGCAATATAGTCATCTCTAATCAAGATGTTTCCTACTCCTCCCACTTTCCTGGAAGCCACTGAATTTTTAAAGGTCCATCTTGCTTTTTTTTTCCTTTCCATAAAAAACTATTAAGTAAAGATTGAATCTTGGAAAAATAAGTATTGGGAACTGGTATAGGAAGCGATCTGAACAGATATATTAGTTGGGGTAGTATCACCATCCTAAAGGCAGCTAGACGCCCTGACCATAAAAGTTCATATTTAGCTAGATCTTGGAGTCTCGGTGTCAGGGAGCTGAGAAAGGGAACATAGTTGGCCGTAAATAGGTCTTCTGTAGATGCGGTTAGGGTGATTCCTAGATATTTTATACCATTACTACTCCATGTATATGGAAACCGTGAACTGAGTTTGTTTTTTAGTTGTGTACCTATGCCCATACCTAATATGTAGGATTTGCTTTTGTTCACCTTATAGTAGGAACTTTTATTGAACATTTGTAGTGTGTCATGAACCAAAGCCAGGGATTTTGAAGGGTCTGTAAGCATCAGAATGATATCAGCAAATAAGCTAATGATGTGTTCGGATTTGTGGACTAGGAAGCCTTTGATAGATAGGTGTTATCTGATATACGTCACCAAGGGTTCTAGAATTGGGTTAAAAATTAAGGGGGAGAGCGGGCAACCTTGGCAAGTGCCATTGGTTATATTGAATGGTTTGGAGAGTACCCCCGAGGTATACACTCGGGCTGAGGGTTGCGAGTATAAGGCCATTATTGCCGTCAAGATGGTTCCAGAGAGTCCAAATTTCCTCAGGACCATGTTTAAGTATCCCCAATGGACTCTATCAAAGGCCTTCTCTGCATCCAACGCCTGAAGCAGAGAAGGCCTTCGCTGGGCTTTAGCAATGTGAATGATGTTTGTCAGCCACCTAGTAGCATCAGAAGTCTGACGCCCCCTAGTAAACGCAGTCTGGTCCGAGTGAATTAGATGGGGTAGAATATCTATCAAGCGGTTAACTATAATTTTAGCATATAGTTTTAAGTCGGTATTTAATAGTGATATGGGTCGAAAGTTGGCTGGGGATATTGGTTCTTTCCCTGGCTTGGGTAAAGTCACTATCAGAGCATTCAGCATTTCTGGAGGAAAGGACGAATAGGCCGCGGCTGCATTGAAAATTTTGCCCAAGTGAGGTGATAAGATGAGTTTGTATGTTTGATAATATTCCCCTATGAAGCCATCTGGGCTTGGCGATTTGTTAGCAGGGAGTGAGTCTATAGTTTTGCGGATTTTGTCTATAGTGAATGGCGAGTTTAAATACTCTATTTGCTGCTGGAAAAAGTATTCCTGGAGAAAAAAAGGAGGGGAGGCGTTGCTAGGATCTGATTAAAGCAGGAGAGGGAGGGTGTCCGCCATACCTTAAGAAGTGGGAGGGAGAATTAGGTATTAAGATAACAGAAAAGGAGGTTGGGCTGATTTTGAAAAGGGTAACGGCTACCTCGGCTAGCTTCAAGCTATCCGAGATGAATTTCAGAATCCTCGCAAGAACGTATATCACCGCGAACAAAGCACACAAAATGCAGAAAGAAATATCGCAATTATGCTGGAGGGGTTGTAGTGAGATCGGGACTATGGCGCACATTTGGTGGCACTGCCCGGTGATTAAAATATTCTGGGGAGAGATAAGGAGAATAGCTTCTGAGGTCACTAGCATGGACGTCGCAGACGACCCCTGGGTGTGCTTACACCACGGGAGCAAAATGTCCATGAAGATGTACTTGAATTCATTGTTACCACACCTCCTCAATGCCTCTAAAAGCCTAATCCCCAAATATTGGATGGATAGAAGGAGACCTACACTGCGGGAGTGGTTTAACAAGATAAACGAAATTCACTGCCTGGAATACCTGAGATATAGTGAAGGATTAGATATGGAAATTTTTGAGGAGACGTGGAGAGATTGGGTAATATATAAGTCCTCACCTCAGGCGGTTGAGGCGTGGGGAACTTAGCCCGAGGCCCCATTGGTAATTAGGCCTAGGTTTGGACTTGGGTGTGGATTAGGACCTAGATAGGAGTTTAAGTCTTCACAATAACATAAACTAGATGACTCACACAAATCAGTGTAAAAGTGCATGATAAGGATAGAAAGGGGTATAGGTCACGACACCAGGGGTTAAAGGTCAGGGTTTTGGAGGGGGGGTGGGGTGGGGGAATCAGGGAGTAGTGAGGGTGGGGCAGGTATAGGGGGATAATAATTTTACAGGGGTTTTTGGTAGTACCAAAGACCTATTTTACCTTTAGATCTATTTTGTATTAAATGGAAAATAAAGAATGATAAGGCCACAATGATGTGAATATGTTAAGGGACAAGATTGAACTGTTAAGTTGAAATTACATCTCCCATACAAACATCTCGCTGAGGTGGCAAAAAAAAAAATACTCTATTTGCTGCTGGGATAGCATTGGTGAAGAGATCTGTTTTAAGAAATCCGTTATCATTGCATTAGTGGGTTGGATTGTTTCTGCTTCATCTTTGAGATTATAGAGGACGCCATAATAATTGCTGAAGGTGTTTGCTATATCTTGTGGATGTTGCATTTTGGTTTTGTTTGTGGAGTGCAGGATATATATATATTTGGTGTTACTTCTATGTCCTTTGAGCTGTTGGGCTAATAGCTTCCGAGCCCTATTTCCATGTATATAATGGGTCATTTTAAGTCGTTTGGTGTTTTTTTTAAATTCCTCTAGTAAAAGGAGTCTGAGATCATATCTCAGTTGGTTTAATCTATTGGATACTGAGGGTGATGATTGCTGTTTATTTTTGGACTCTAAATTGAAAATTTTGTCTGCTGCCTCTTTGCCCTGGCCCCCAATTTTATGAATATCCCCCGGATATATGCCTTATGGGCATTCCACAGAGTAAATTTGTTTTGAACAGAGGGTTCATTTATAGAAAAAAACTCTTGCAAGTGCTCCTCAATTATTTGCTTGGTTTCTGGTTGCTGCGTGAGAAAGGAGTTAGCCCTCCACAACGGAATTGCTTTGACTGTAGAGGCATCTGTTATGGATAGTGTTATAGAGGCATGATCTGACCATGTAATGTTGTTAATGGCCGATGTGACAGATTTGGCTAGAGTCTGTTGGTCCACCAAAAACAGGTTGATTCTTGTGTATATACGATGTGGGGCGGAGAAGAACATAATTTTTTTTTTCTCCAAGATTCAAACACCTCCACACATCATATGAGTCCTCTTTGTGTAGAGTTTCCTGAAGAGATGTGGCTGGACGTTTCGCCTTCGTTGTGTGTCTATGGATGGGTCAGGTACTATGTTGAAGTCGCCACAGATCACTAAGAATCCTTTCCTGAGGGTGTTAATTTTCCTCATAAGTTTGTGAGAGAAGTGAATTTGGTGTTTGTTTGGGGTGTACACGTTCACAATAGTATACGTTACCTGGTTGATGTCGCACACCAGAGCCAGGTAACGCCCTTGAGGATCTGTAAGTTTGGTATGTAAAACAAATGCTACAGTGTCTCTTATTGCAGTCATTACTCCTCTGGCTTTTGAGTCTGCATTGGCAAAGAAAGTGTGTGGAAAGTTCTTGTTTTGGCACACTGGAGCGGACGTGTTGCAAAAGTGCATTTCTTGAGCACATAGAATGTCAGATTTATTTGTCAATGCTTCTTTCCAAAGGGATTTTCTTTTCACAGGGTGATTAAGCCCTTTGGAGTTAATAGATAAGCATTGGATAGCCATGAAGTTGGTTTTGTAGGTTTGGTGAATTTGATCTTTGTATGAACATAAATAAGCAAGACCTCCCTCTTGTGGGCATTGTGAGAATTGTTTTATCCGTCTTATGGTAAGAGTACTCACTGTGAACTTGGGAGAGAGTATGAACATCCCGTACATATATTCATTCAGATCCTTGTGTTGACAGATTTCAGTGGTTTGTAGAACCTTCAGCATGATGAGCTTGAGGCTTGACAGGTGGCTGTGTACCTCCAAAAATAAAGGGAAAAAAAATGAAAAAGAAAAGCCAGAGAAAACATAGCATGTTAAGTAACATTGCAACTTTCCAAATTATGAACAGTTTCAAATACCAGTCAATATTGGCGCAAAACCTTCGGGCTTCTCTAGAAATCTGAACATGAAGAGGAGCTTCATCTTTCAGCATGACAACGACCCAAAGCATACATCCAAATCAACAAGGGAATGGCTTCACCAGAAGAAGATAAATGATTTGGAATGGCCCAGCCAGAGCCCAGACCTGAATCAGATTTGAAAATCTGTGGGCTGGTCTGAAAAGGGCTGTGCACATGAGATGCCCTCACAATATGACAGATTTGGAGTGTTTTGCAAAGAAGAGTGGGTAAATATTGCCACTCAAGATATGCCATGCTGATAGACTCATACCCAAAAAGACTGAGTGCTGTAATAAAATCAAAAGGTGCTTCAACAAAGTATTAGTTTAAGGGTGTGCACACTTATGCAAGCAAATTATTTTATTTTTACTTCTCTCCACATAAAAGATTTCAGTTTGTTGTTCAACTGAGTTGTACAGTTTATAAGTCACATTAAAGGTGGAAAACGTTCTGAAATGATTTATCCTTGTCTCATTTTGTACATCACAAAAATATGACATTTTAACAGGCATGTGTAGACTTTTTATATCCATTCTATAAATGTTAGTTCCAAATTATAATATGTACATTTGGGAAAGAATCCAGGCCTTTCTTAAAGCAATCTACTGAGCTGGCCAGAACCACCTATAGAGGGAGTCTATTCCACATTTTCACAGCTCTTGCTGTGTAGAAACCTTTCCGTATTTGGAGATGAATTCTCTTTTCCTCTAGGCGTAAAGAGTACCCCCTTGTCCTCTGTGTTGATCATAAAGTGGATAACTCAACACAAAGTTCACTATTTGTACATGCTGATCATATCCCCCCTTAATCTCCTCTCCTCTCAAGAGAGAATAAATCCAGTTCCTCTAATCTTTCCTCATTGCTGAGTTCCTCCATGCCTCTTATCATTTTGGTTGCCCTTCTCTGCACTTTCTCCAGTTCCCCCGATATTTTTTTGTGAACTGGTGCCCAAAACTGAACTGCATATTCCAGATGAGATCTTACTAATGATTTTACAGGGGCAAAATGATATCTCTTTCTCTGGAGTCCATACCTCTCTTAATACGAGAAAGTACTTTGCTCTCTTTGGAAACCGCAGCTTGGCATTACATGCTATTGAGCTTATGATCTACCAAAACCTCCAGATCCTTCACTACGTATCCCCCCAGTTGTACTCCCCCTAGTATGTATGATGCATGCATATTCTTAGTCCCCAAGTGCATAACTTTACATTTATCAACATTAAACCTCATCTGCCACATAGTCACCCTCTTGAGCGAAACATCTTGAGTCTGTAGAAGGCAACTGCAGGAGAAGGGCAGTTGCCAAAGATGTGTACTCTCATGCAGCACTTAGTGATGTCTTTGGAGGGGTCATTATCTCTAAACCAAAGAAATCTCTAGAAGTTTCTGTCTCTCTCTCTGACAAGGAAGCAATGAAACATTTGTTGGATGTCCACTATAAAAGCAACAAAGTCTCTAAAAAAAGCATAGGAGCACCCCCAGTAGCTTGTTATTTAGGTCTGGACCTGTCAAGAGGACATCATTTAGGGAGACACCCTTGAATTTGGCACTAGAGTCAAACACTACTCTGATCTGGCCCGGCTTCCTGGGTGGTATATGCCAAATATTGGTAGGTACCAGCACTCCTCAGAGTCTTTAAGAGTGGGGGCTATTTCTGCATGGGTGTTCTCAAATATTTTCTCCATGAAAGAAAATAAGTGGTCTCTCATCTCAGGCTTTCTTTGAAAATTAGTTTGAAGAGAAGAGAAACACCTTTGTACTTGGTCTCTGTTATTAGGAAGACATCACCTCTGTGGTCTGATTTGTGTCATCTTTGACTAGTTCCTGCTCCATTATGTCCACGAAGAGATTGTCCTCAATAGACATTGCCACCTGATTGTCCTCTTTAGCTTTTTTGAAAGACACTGCACCCTAAATGGTCTTGGTCACTGTCACAGGCAAGGTTGTCACTAAAGGGGCCTATGAAGTGACAAGGCAAGTGTCTAGTTAGTATATGGCAATTCCTTTATAAGATAGTGATTGTGGCATGGCTGGAAAAGAGACAGGGGGAATGGAACATTATACTGTCTTTTATATTTGGAGCCATGTGTGATCCATTGCTCTTGTAAGTTATAGGGTAGTTTTTGTACAATGGGGTTGACACCTCTGGCTATGTCAAGGAAGGCAAGTCCTTGTAAGTCCCCCTCGGCTTTGGCTACCTAAAGTTCCATTAGTAAGTCACTTAGTTCCCTGAGTTTCTGGTAAACCTTATTAGATATCTTAAAAAGTTATCAAGTCTCTTGAGTAGTGCATTTTCTATTGCTTCTGCTGATCCATAACATTCCGCAAGTCTATCCCAGATCATTTTAAGAACAGTGTCTGGGAAGTTTATATTTATTGTCCTGATTTGCCTGGTATGTTCAGGTGACTCGTTCCCAAGCCATTTGATTAGGAGGTCCATCTCTTCACTGCATGACAGGTCTAAGCCTCTCATAGTATTCCAGAAAGAAGATCATATCACCAGGCTCTGTAGCTTTCAGGACAGTTGTTAAATTTTTCAAGCCCTTTTGTGACTAACTTGTGTCGTCGTGCAAAGAACTTGGCAAAGTCTACCGTGGCTTGATTAGCTAGCTGTGTATTGCTATGGTGAAAAGGTGGTGTGTGATTATACCTTTTAATAGTTTCTGGTTTAACCCAGTCCTTGGTGTACCATTCTGAAGTGAAGGCAGGACCTGGAGGAGAATTTTGTAGATTTTGGTACCTTGAATGTGAGATGTCTGACGTAAGAGGTTTCACTTTGCTTGGAATCCTCTTGTTTGCAGCTTCGAGAGCTGTCCCTGACTTGTGGTGGTGCTATGTAGCATTCTTCGGCTTGTTTCCTCGATGTAGTCTTTGTTGCTGGTTCATCTGGAGTGTTGATAGATGTAATTTTAAGTACATTGTAGAAGATCTTCAGGTTCAGCTTCTAGACCAAGCACACTGCTGTGTTGACTCAGCTAATTCTAACGCCTCTGCTTCTGCTATAGCATCTGCCACTACTTTCTCTACAGAAAGCTTCTCTAGATTTGCTTCTAGTAGGGCTCTCTGCATTTCCAAGGACACTTTGTATTGCGCTCTTTTAGCATCTAAGCGTGCCTCTTGTTGCGCCTTCTCAGCCTCTAATCGTGCTCTTTTTTTTAATCAGTATTTGTTGCTCAGTGAAGACTGCTCCTGGCTTTTGTAGCTACAACTTTTGCACGTGAATTGCTTACAGATGAGGATCTAGAGCAGGGATCCTCAAACTACGGCCCTCCAGCTGTTGCAGAACTACACATCCCATGAGGCATTGTAAAACTCTGACATTCACAGACATGACTAGGCATGATGGGAATTGTAGTTCCTGAACAACTGGAGGGCCATAGTTTGAAGACCCCTGATCTAGAGGAACCAAAGACCTTGTTTTAAGTGAAGATGCCCGATTCTGTGACATTTTTCTTGTGGAGGTGCTTGACTATGTTGAGAATGCTGTGTTGCCTTGTGCGAGTGGCTGCACTGACAGTGTAGCAGGCCTCTGTCTGTAAACTGTGTATCCCGCTGGGTAGCTGCTGTATCGCTGGCAGCCCCTGTTTCACTGTTGTGTCCCAACTACATGTTTTCCTGTGTGTAGCTTGACATGCAGCTAAACCCTCCTATTCTGCAACAAGCCAGACTGAATGTATTCTTGAAGCTTTGTTACCAAAACAGGGTGGAGTGAAACTTTTGAGGAAAAAACAAATATAGATGCATATAATCAGTATATGAAGCATACAGAAATACCATGAATAAGCTAGGCTGTAGATGGCGATAAGTAATTGTCACCAGCGATGCCGCATTTAGGGGATGCAAGTTTTAGTCCAACATGTGCTCTGATAGCTGTTCCTAACTGTCAGGGCTGGGCTCAACCAGTCTCTAACTGTCAGGGCTGGGCTCAGCCCTACCTTCTCAGAGCTCTGTGCTCAGCTGTCAGTTAATTGTCAGCACTCTTCATTCCACAGTGACTCACCTGGTCTTCATTTCCTGCTTGTCAGCTAGCTCTGCTAGCTATTTAAACTGCATGGATCAGATCTTCTGTGCCTTCCCCTTGGTCAACATATCCGGACTCTCTCTGCTGTGTTTTCCTGTGAAAGACTTTTGCTTGGCTGACTTCCCTTCTGGTTCCTGATCCTGTTTGCTGCACCCAACTTTGCTGATCTCTGGACTCTTGTTTTTCACTCCAGGACCTTGAAATGCTTCTTACGAAGCCACTCCTTCATTGCCCGGGCGGTGTGCTTGGGATCATTGTCATGCTGAAAGACCCAGCCACGTTTCATCTTCAATGCCCTTGCTGATGGGAGGAGGTTTGCACTCAAAATCTCACAATACATGGCCCCATTCATTCTTTCATGTACACGGATCAGTCGTCCTGTTCCCTCTGCAGAGAAACAGCCCCAAAGCGTGATGTTGCCACCCCCATGCTTCACAGTAGGTATGGTGTTCTTTGGTTGCAACTTAGCATTCTCTCTCCTTCAAATACGACGAGTTGTGTTTATACCAAACAGTTCTACTTTGGTTTCATCTGACCATATGACGTTCTCCCAATCCTCTTCTGGATCATCCAAATGCTCTCTAGCAAACCTCAGATGGGCCCAGACATGTACTGGCTTAAGCAGAGGGACACATCTGGCATTGCAGGATCTGAGTCCCTGGCGGCGTAGTGTGTTACTGATGGTAGCCTTTGTTACATTGGTCCCAGCTTTCTGCAGGTCATTCACTAGGTCCCCCCGTGTGGTTCTGGGATTTTTGCTCACCGTCCCTGTGATCATTTTGACCCCACAGGTTGAGATCTTGCGTGGAGCCCCAGATCGAGGGAGATTATCAGTGGTCTTGTATGTCTTCCATTTTTTAAATATTGCTCCCACAGTTGATTTCTTCACACCAAGCTGCTTGAATATTGCAGATTCAGTCTTCCTAGCCTGGTGCAGGTCTACAATTTTGTTTCTGGTGTCCTTCAACAGCTCTTTGGTCTTCACCATAGTGGAGTTTGGAGTGTGACTGTTTGATGTTGTAGACAGGTGTCTTTTATACTAATAACAAGTTCAAACAGGTGCCATTAATACAGGTAATGAGTGGAGGACAGAGGAGCCTCTTAAAGAAGAAGATATAAGTCTGTGAGAGCCAGAAATCTTGCTTGTTTGTAGGTGACCAAATACTTTTTTTCCACCATAATTTCCAAATAAATTCTTTAAAAAATCAGACAATGTGATTGTCTGGATTTGTTTCCAAATTTTGTCTCTCATAGTTGAGGTATACCTATGATGACAATTACAGGCCTCTCATCTTTTTAAGTGGGAGAACTTGCACAATTGGTGGCTGACTAAATACTTTTTTACCCCACTGTATATTTTTTTATTTAGCTGTATATTTCTTGTTACTACCATAACTAACCACCAACAAACAACCCAAAATAAACTCTGCTGCTCCTGACAATTGCAACAATACCACATATGTGTATGTTATTTGTTGGTTGTACCTGTAGTACAGCCCAGAAACAATAGTGCACATTTTGTTTTGTTTTTTGTCCTACGTAAAACACACTGACACTAACTGATGCTAAAATAAGAAAAAAATATATAATAATATAATACATTTCTCTCTGTGAGGAGAGAGACATGGGCAGCCTTCACAGTGACTGATCACTGTGGTAGCCAGTGAGCGCTCTGTGAAGCATGCTCCCAGCAGAAAGGGAGATCTGCATATGTGTGGCCCCACAGAAAAAAGCCCAGTGCAGGGGGCCATATATGTGTGTTACGTCGGCGGGGTTATTAGAAAAAAATAAATTATATGTCTTCCCTTAAGTTATTGTATTCATCTTTATGGTCACTAAATAGGCGTGGGCTGACATCTAAATAACTACGGTGGTGTGTAAACTCCCACTAAACAGACTATTTTCAAAGCACAAAGATCTCCTTGACTAAATTTCCGCAAAGTGAGAAATAGCGTGCCATGATTAGAAAAAACAGTAGCAAAACTGGTAGACAGAATGGCCGCCTTTGACATGATCTGGCAAAGGGACATGATGTTATAGTAAATATTTCCCAAAGGAACACAAGTACTAATAAAATCATGTTTTTGGTGTTCTTTCCATTGGAGGTATGGGATCTTGTGGTGTAAGCATTGTGCACCTGTGTTGGCTTGAACAAACTGCTCTTTGCATAGCAGTCCGCTGCCTGGCAATATAGGCAAGAACACTAGGGGCAAACCAGGGGCAGGATGATTTAGCAGTGTATAAAGCAGTGTTCTCAACTACCTTTCCTTCTGAGGTTGCAAGGGATTCTTTAAACATGGTAGACTGATTTCCAACTCACAGTGACTTTGAAAGCAACAGAACATTCTTCCACTAACCACCAATGTATATGGTCACTTCTACATTGACCACTCATGTTAGCGGACACCATAGCTTTTATTGCATGTATTTATTTTCTGCAGTTGTTATTTATTCCAAAAATGTTACTGAATATAATTTTGTAAGAACACAAAGTATGCCACATTACTTGTTCTTTTATTTGAAAAAAACTTTCTTTCATGCTAATATACTGTGTGCTGTAGATATAATCCATTTTAGCAGGGGTGTTCCAAGAACCTACAGATTATTTCAAGAGCTTCTCAGAAGTAAAATGGTTGAGAAAGACATTTTATTTGAAGATAAAAGGTAAACAAGGACCTTCATATTAGCCCTGTTTCTTTTAGCTAAACCTAGCTGCTGCTGTGGCTCTCTGACCATGTACTGGATGTGTTTTTTTTTTTTTTTTTTTTAATTTTTTATTTAGTGGTATGCGACATACAATGAAATGATAACTTCACAGAAAATGTTGTTCAAACAAAATAGCTTACATATGAGCACAAGATAGTGGTATCTGAACAAAATATAAGTAAACTCCATATATTATAACAAGGATAGCTCTATACATAAAAAGATACCTAGATACCCAGGAAGTATAAGACTAGGGCTTCTCTTCGATAGGGCAGTTAATCACTAATAACCCTCTGGGGATTAGCCCTAGATCCATGGAGGATTTGGGCATCCTCACCTAGGGGAAGGGTACTGTGGTGTGACCAGCTGGGGTCGAAACATACCAATTTTTGATTTAAAGGAGAAAAAAAAATTAATAAAGGAGAAAAGAGAAAAGAGACTGGGGGAAAGAAACTGAGTAAAGGAAAAGAGGGGGGGAAGGAGGTGATGTGATGGTAAAGTGAAGAGGGTAGAGGTAGAAGTCCACCTAGAGAGCAAGGACCGCCCCAAGCTCTCCAGGCCATCTGAGGGCCATGGTTTGGAACAAGAGCCTCTGGCATACGCCTTGGCCCAACTATGTCGTGCGGAGGTATTCCTCTGAGAAGCGGAACTGGGTCCAATAAAACCACCTGGTCTTATGTTCCTCGGATTTATCCCGGACCGTTGCAGTCAGGTCTTCCATTCGCTCAATATCATTAACCCTCGCGAGCCAATGGGCCACCGTGGGGGCAGATTGTTGCTTCCAGAGACTTGGGATGCAAGCTCTAGCAGCGTTGAGTAGGTGTTTAAGGAGAGATTTGTGGTATCGCTTACTTGACATGGGGGTGAGGTTGAGGAGCACAGCAGCGGGGTCATTGGTTAAGGAAATGTCTGTGAATTTGTGGATGAGTCGGAGGACAGGTTGCCAGAAAGTTTGTAGTTTTGGGCAATCCCAAAAGATGTGGAGAATAGTGCCAGCTTGTTGTTCGCAACGCCAGCAACGGTCAGATTGATTGGGAAATATTTTGGCCAAAACGGCCGGAGTGCGATACCAGCGTGTGATCAATTTATAGGAGATTTCCTGATATTTGCTGCAAAGTGACGATTTATGAGCGAAGAAGAGTATGCGTTCCTTCTGTGGGGTGGTGAATGTTATTTGTAGGTCTTTTTCCCACTTGGTTAAGAAGGGAGGGTCTGTGGTAGTGGTGTCCATCAGTGTTCTGTAAGACCTAGAGAGGGAACCTCGGATTGGGCCATCACCCAGGCATATTTCTTCGAAGGAATGGAGTTGTCTAGAAAAAAGCGTGTATTTGGGTAGACAGCTGAGGAAGTGGGAGAGCTGCCCTGCTCTCCAACTATCCAATGAGATAGGTGCCTGTCCTGCTATTAATGCCCCTGTGGGGATCCAGCCCGTGGGTCCTAGGAGATGAGATGCGCGTAAAAGTTTTTTCGGGGCTTGTCTGGTAAAGACCGGGTCTGACAGGCCCGGGGGAAATCTAGGATGACCCAAGATTGGAGTCATGGGAGAGGGGAAATTAGGCAGGGTGGAAAGATGAAAAAATCGTTCCATCTCGGTGAGAGAGGGGCCAATCAACGGGTGAGCGGTCAGGTGGAGATCCAACCGCCCACCCGCCCAAGGCAGGCCAGCCAAAGGAACCTGTGCCATCTCCTGTTCCAGCGTGACCCATAGTTTCCATTCCCCGTGTCGGCACCAGTCAATCACCCGAGTCATGTGCGTCGCTGTGTAATAGAGAGCAGGGTCTGGGAATCCAATGCCTCCCCTCAGCTTCGGCCTTCGCAGCACCGTCCTACCTATTCGAGGGTGTCCGCCTCGCCATATGAACTTAATAAACCTCGAACGGACCTCGTGAAAGAAAGTTTGCGGTAATTTGACAGGTAAGGCTTGTAACAAATAAAGAAGCCGTGGCATTGCGTTCATCTTCAGTACGTTGCATCGGCCGAACCAAGACAAAGCGAGTGGATCCCATCTCCTAAGATCTGTAGTGAGTGTTGATAGGAAGGGTTGAAAATTCAGGGCAAAAATGTCCTTTGGATTTGCCGGTATTCTGGTCCCTAAGTATTGAATGGAGCGAGTGGCCCATTTAAACGGGAAGAAGGGACGAATGCCTGCCAGCGTACGGTCTGGTACCGAAATATTTAGAGCTTCTGACTTTTGGAGGTTAACTTTGAAGTTGGAGAGATTGCCATAGCGTTTCAATTCTTGTAACAATGAAGGCAAGGATATCACAGGTTTGGTGATGTAAAATAAAAGATCGTCCGCATACGCTGCTACTTTGTGTTGATAGTGGTCAGAATGGACACCACTGATATTTGGATTGTCTTTTACATGGCGAAGAAATGACTCTAGGGAAAGGACAAATAGTAGAGGGGAAAGGGGGCACCCCTGCCTGGTGCCATTGGAAATCGCAAAGATGTCTGAGTTCACCCCGTTCACCCTTACCGTGGCTGTGGGTTTGGAATAGAGGGCAGAGATCCAGTCTAGGATAGACTTCGGCATTCCAAAAGAACAAAGTGTTTCCCGGAGAAATACCCAGTCCACCCTATCGAAAGCCTTTTCGGCATCGGTGGATAGGAGTAAAAGAGGGGTGTTGGATCGCCTTGCCTTCTCTATGACGTTTAATGTCCGGATGGTGTTATCCCTTGCTTCTCGCGTCTGAATGAAGCCTACCTGGTCAAGCGCAACCAAACGTTGCATTAGACTGTTGAGCCTCGAGGCTATGATTTTCGTGAGGAGTTTAATGTCGCAGTTTAGCAGGGAAATGGGCCTGTAGCTGGAGCACAGCAGTGGGTCCTTCCCGGACTTAGGAAGAACCGAAATAGAAGCTTGCAGCATGTCGGGGGGAACAGTATGTCCATCGAGTATGGCATTGAAGGCTGTGATGAAATGGGGGGCCAGCTGTGTCTGAAATGCTCTGTAGTACAGGAGCGTAAAGCCATCAGGACCGGGGGCTTTCCCCGGCTGTGTATCCTTCAAGGCATTAGCAAGCTCATCTATGTGTAGAGGTTGGGATAGTAGTTCCCGTTCGGCTTCCGTAAGAGAAGGGAGTTTGGCTTCTTGAAGGTATTCCCGAATGTTTGAGAGGGAGGGGGCCGAAGATCCAATGGCCTGTACTGCATCTAAATTATAAAGCTTTGAATAGAAATCTCGAAAGGCGGCTGCTAGGTCCGTGGAGTCATGAATCTTGGACCCTGATGGGGTCAAGAGAGCAGGGATGTATGATTGTGTGCGTTTAGCTCTTAATGCATTGGCCAACAAGCGGCCACATTTATCTCCATACTCATAAAAGGAGCGGCGAGCTTTGAGCAGGATATGTTTGGCCTTGAAAAGGGAATGCTCCCTGATTGCCTCTCTAGTCCGGAGTAACTCTACTTCCGATGTGTGGTCAGGGCGAGCTTTATGTTGTTTCTCCAAAACGTTAAGTTTTGTCAAAAGGTCTGTCAGAGTTTTGGCGTGGCGTTGCTTGGCCGCATGGCCAATTTTTATGAAGATCCCCCTAATGTAGCATTTATGTGCTGACCACACTGAGAGAGGGTTAGACACGGAGCCATTGTTGTTTTCAAAATAGGAACGAAGTTCTCTGCTGATCTCCGCCACTGTTTCAGGGTCTTTGAGAAGTGATTCATTCAGACGCCAAGATGGTGTCTTTGAATGAGAGCATGGGAGAGTGAGGTCCAGGAAAACCGGAGCATGGTCAGATAATGTTATCTGGCCTATCTCTGCTTTGGAGGCTAAGGAAATTGTGGAGTGTTGTATTAGGAAAAAATCAATCCTGGAATAGGATTTGTGGGTTGGAGAATAGAAGGAGAAATCTCGTTCTTGAGGATGGAAAATTCTCCATATATCAACCAATTGATGGTCATGCAGCAGGTCTTTCAGAGCTCGTCTTGCACCTTGAGTTAGAGATGTTGATTGGGCAGATGAGTCCTTAGATGGATCTAAGGTAAAGTTAAAGTCTCCCCCCAAGACAAGCGTTCCCTCACGGAATGACTCCAACTTTGTCAGGAAAGTTTGCAAGACCTGGGCTTGATTTGTGTTAGGTAAGTAGAAATTTGCCAGAGTAACTGTGTGAGAGTCGATTTTGCCCTTCAATAGCAAGAACCTGCCCTCTTGATCCTGGATTTCATCCAGGAACTGCCAGTGTAGAGATTTGGATAGTAAAATACTTGTCCCCTTGGATTTAGAGGAAGTAGAAGTACTATGGTAGCCCACCGGAAAGTGCTTGTTAGTAAGTCTCGGGACCTTATCTGCCCGAAAATGAGTCTCTTGGAGAAAGGCTACGTGCGCTCTATGTCTCCAGAGTTCAGACAGACAACTGGTCCGCTTCTCAGGAGCGTTCAATCCGTTAACGTTCCAAGAAAGGAATTTGAGAGCCATAATGATAGAGTGTCTGCTCCCTAGGTGGTGAGAGAGTATAGAAAAGGAAAGAGGAGAAAAGGGGGGAAGGTGGAAGTTGACAAAAAAAAAAAAAAAAAGGGGGGGGGGGGGAGTTGAGGGAAGTGAGAGAAACTAAAGTATAGAGAAGAAGAGGAAAGATACGGAAAAAAAAAAAAAGGGTATGGGGTCTATCAAGAGGTGTAACTCCGTACAGGAGAGCTACTGCCACCAGGGCAGAGTATTCCTACTGTGGGAGGAGGTAGGGCACGGTCAAGCGCGGAGTCCCAGCCATTGGAACCCCCGCAGCAATGTTCACATATTAATGAAATAACATTACCAACATGAAAGGTAAAACTATCATTGTAGATCTAACATTGGAGAACCGAACATATAAGCATATACAATCAGCAAAATTAATACTGAAAAGTTAACAATTAAAGGTTATCTAACGCCCTTAAATCAGGCCCAGTGTGCCATGTAGCGCACGGAAAGAGCAAGAAGATTAACAGTACTCCAGCTCTAGAGACACTTCCTAGTCTCCCCTGCGTTTGGCACCGGGTTTACCACTTTTGTGTCTCACCAGGGGGCCATCCCTACCTTCCTAGGCTCGCCTGGAAAGAAACCCGACCCGCTCTCTACGGCAATTCAGATAGTGTCTCCCGTTATAGGGCCCTTTGTGAGCGGTCCAATGCTAATGGGCACTGGGGCCGCCGAGGAGACCAGTGAGGCGTCAAAAAGGTATATGGTAAATGCACCCCATAAAAACTGTGGTTATTCCTGTCTCTGACTTAACAGCTCGGGTGCGTGGAGGCGATGTGGGAACACGGATCCGACACCTACCCCCACACGCCCATAGGAAGAAACAGACAAAAAGCAATCTAACAGTATAAAACAGTAGGGGATTAGCTCATGTAGACTAACTGTTGAATCCAATACTTTCCCCATCATCCGTAGCATTGGACAAGTCCTCTAGCTTCCTCTCTCTTCGTACGATGGGTCCATCTGCTGTATTCCAGGTTGGGGAATAAAAAAAAAAAAAACAAAAAAAAAAAAAAAAAAAAAACCAAAAAAAAAAAAAAAAAAAAAAAAAAAGGGGGGGGGAAAAAGGGGGGGGGGTTCTTTTCCTCTTTTCTCCACCCCCCTCCCAGGAGACCCCCTCTCCGTGACTCTGGGACAACGCAGTGTACACTGTTTGTGCAAGAAATCCCATGGAGTGTTCATTTGGGAAAGTCAGGTATGTCTCAGAACGGTTCAAGGCAATAAGGGGGACTGGTGAGCACCTATAAAACCGACTGTGAGGCGTTTGGGCCCTCCTTCGGAAATAGGTAAAAACCCCCCAAAGCAATGAGGAAAAAAAAACAAAAACATCCAAAAACATCCAAAAAAAAAAAAAAAAAAAAAAGGGGGGGGGTAGGGGAGCCCCTCCAACCCCCAAGGATGGAAAAAAAATTTTTGCTTGGATACAGCGAGGGGTGAACACACCCCTGACAAGAGGGGACTGCCGATTACTTATTTCTTCGGATTCAAGAGGCTGGATCTTGGGGTGCCTGTAAGGGGCCTCTCTGTGATCGACGGTAGGCCCGGACCCTTTGTTGTCTTCCGTCTGTGGGCCGACGTTGTGGGTTCGACTGCACATTTACCAGGAGCCAGTTGGGGACAGTGACTGGGTTCATCCCAGCGAAAGTGAACAGGAGTGGAAGCTCTGAGGGGTGACGCAGGGCAAAGGCGTCCGTACCCTTACGGACAATAAGGTGGAACGGGTGGCCCCATTTGTATGTGAGACCCTTCTCACCGATGCCGTCTAGAAGTGGTTTGAGTGCTCTCCTCATCATCAGAGTTCTCCTGGAAATATCTGGGAGCAGGTGGATGGCCGCGCCATCAAATTCCAGAACACCCACCTGCCATGCCTGTCTCAGGATTTCTTCCTTGAGGCTAAAGGAGTGCAGGCAGCAGAGGACATCCCTGGGTCTGTCCGGTAAGTTCGGATTAGGGCCGAGAGTTCTGTGAACGCGGTCTATGGTAATAGCTGTGTCTCGCGGGCGATCTAAGTAACGGTTAAAGATGGCGGTCACCGACTCGCGGA
This sequence comes from Lithobates clamitans, assembly GCA_037952925.1. Taxonomy (NCBI): domain Eukaryota; kingdom Metazoa; phylum Chordata; class Amphibia; order Anura; family Ranidae; genus Lithobates; species Lithobates clamitans. The sequence goes on from JBBGZY010000232.1 coordinate 7,258,321, forward strand.
GCTCAGATTGTGTAATGGACTCCGGAATTCCCCTTAGGCGTATATTCTGTCTGCGACTGCGATTCTCTAAATCGTCTAGGAGTAGTTGTAACTGGAGAAATTGGTCATTAATTTCAGAGTGTGAAGACTGCACAGCCTGTATATTCTGGGACATTGCTCCCTGTTCCTGCTCCACTGCTGTAATGCGTGTATCTAGCACTGCAACTTCCTGTTTAACAGACTGTATTTCTCCCCTCATGGCCATCTCCATTCTAGAGGCTAGTGATTCAAAATCATCTCTGGTGGGGAGCTGCTGTAACAGTGTCCATAATTTGTGGGTAGGATCAGCAATGAATACAGGCTCTAACTGCTGGGATGATGTAGCTGGTGTACTCACTGTGTCCTGTAGCTGTAAGATGTTTGCTGTGTTGAAGCCAGAAGTAGCGTGGCAGGGAGAGGTGTATGGAGAGGTCTGTATGGAGCTGGGCAGATCCTCTTCCACCCCAGGTGATACTGCCAGCGATCTTGGCAGGCAGGGAGATAGGTCACTGATGGGGGAGTATGGCGGCATCGTGAAATCTTCTCCCTGCCGCTGCGAGCCTCCACAGGTGGTCGTCTCTCCCCGGGTATCCCCCGTCACATGACTAGTCGGCGCCATCTTGGATACCGCCGGGGTAGAGGCGGACAGCTTGAGCTGTTTTAAATAGCGATCCATGCCGCTGGTAGTGTGCTGTTAGCGGCGGTTCGGTCTCCAATCCGTCTGTAGTGCTTGTGGATGCTGGTAATGTGTGGTATCGTGTCGTTGGTATGCTGCACGGGTGCCGCCGGCCGGGAGCTCACAGTACAAGCGTCCTCACGCCGCCATGCCGAAGCCACGCCCCGCTTACTGGATGTGTTTTAAACTCCACTTTATACATGGTTAGTTAATAATAGTTACTAATCATGTAAAAAGTATTAAGGAAGAGTGGGTCTGCCGTGCTAGGTTAATTTACATCTGATCGAGGGCCTGCAGCCAGAGAAATCTCGGAGAGGTTGTCCAACACACACATTTACCAGGCCTCAAAACAGGCAGGGTAGAATTGTAGACTCTCCTAAGATCTACAGTATGTGTGTATATATATATATATATATATATATATTTTTTTTTTTTTTTTACACAAAGTCGTACTGAAAAGTGAAAGTAAGACTTAGAGCCCATTCACACAGGGGCAACACGACTTCCAGCGTGACTTTGGGAGGCAACTTGGACACAACTTGAGTATGAATCACAGCGCGACTTGGGGCAACTTACAACACAACTTGAAGTCCCTTCCAGGACAGAGAACTTTGCAAGTGGACAATCAGAGCTTATCAGCTGTGTGTGAGAAGGAGGGGGTTGGCTGTTTATTTGAGTAAATTACTTTCTGTTTCCTTTCTGCTTCCTGTAAAGTTGCCTCAGTATGAACAGTGATCCGACCTGGAGGCAACTTCCTTTGAAATCAATGGGTACAAGTCGCCTTCTGGTCGGATTGAAGTAGTACAGGAACCTTTTCTGAAGTCGGAGCGACTGCAGTAGTGTGCATTAAGACGGATCCATTCACTTACATTGATTTTTTCATGTAGCGCGACTTGAAGTCGGATCCAAAGTTGCCCCTGTGTGAATAGAGCCTTAGCAGTGTATTTTACTTTCATGCTTCACTTATCAAAAAAATGCCATTTTAGAGTTTAGTTGTCTTTTAAATGTTGCATAAAAATTTGAAGAACTCATAAAAGTTGCAGTTTCACTTGTGTTTGAAAAATACATGTTTTATAAATAGTTTTACTTCTTTAAACGCTTGACCAAAGAAACAAGTAAATTTTATCAACTGGTTACTGGTAATATGCATACTGTATGATTGAAGGTCCATGGAGACTGTGTAGGTTCTCAGAAATATGTGAAACTACTCAAGCTACATAATTGCTATGTGAAGCAAATTAAATATTACTTGGGCAAGCGACGTTGCATGCCTGCCATGAAAATTTGTTAGAGAAGCAGTATATTACATTTCAGTTACTATAGCAAAATTTTTCATCCTTTTGACAATTGCACAGTTTGTGACTCTTTACAAAAAAAAGACTCCTAAGCACATTTTGCATTTAAAATAGCCACATTATTTTTCTCTATTATAGTTTTAGAAAAATCACAATTCATTGTGTAAAAATAGGCATACCTGGTGTTCCCATGACCTTAACAGCCATCCACACTTGCAAGGATTTAAATTCTTGCTCTATTGTCGTTACTCCTATTCAGAACATGTATTAGGTGAGTAGATCTCAACCAGCAAGGAAGCTATTCTTCTGTACATAAATATTCCCTGTTCTGATGTTGGAAAGGTATGCTGTTAGTCAACATGGTTTATTGGAGAAGGCAAAGACAGTTTATCTTGGTGTCAAATACTTGAATGTGTATCCTCTTATCCCATGACATGAAAGTAGAAAAAATATTTAATTTGCAGAATTTATTATTTCAGCAGCAATTTATTTTAAAACAATATCCTGTTTCTCGTATGTTTTTGTTTTTAACAAACATTTTAACTGTTTTTAACTGCCAGCTGGAATTATGATTCAGCCAGCTACCATTACCATATCCCTGGCAGAAACTGTAAGATGTGGTCATTTTTAAGAAAATATGATCAGACTATACACATTTTTTTTTAATGTGGACTAAATTATACCTTTCCCGCCTAAGGGTAAAACAAATATGAATGCCTAAGCACAATGCAACTTTGACATGTGTTAGTAAAATCATTCATACCATCACAACTACTTTGTGCATCAAGGTGAATTATACCTTGATTTTTTTTTTTTCAGGACAAATTGGGCTTTCATTTGGTGATAAATGGTTATGGATATCTCTCTTCCTTTTTTTATTATTATTATTATTATTATTATTATTATTATTATTATTATCAAAGGAAAACTGACCCAAAAGAGTAAAAAAAATGTGTTTTGTTAAATAAATAAAAACAACCCAAAATAAATTTTCCTGCTCCTGACTATTGCAACAATACTGCATATGTGTATGTTAGTTGTTGTCTGTACCCGTAGTACAGACCAGAAACAATAGTGCACTTTTTTGTTCCCCTACCTAAAATACACTGACACTAATTAACCACATGCCGACCGGGCCATAGCCGAAAGACGGCTACAGCGCGGCTTGTTCTGGGAATGCGTCCATTGACGTCCTCCGGAACTCGCGCTCCCCGCACGCCCCCTGGGACGCGCGCACGGAAGTGTCCATGCCCGCCAGGACCTGGCGCAACACGGTTTGTGGTAAAGGGCCAATGACAGCGGCCCTTTACCACGTGAGCGCTCCCTCCGATGAGGGAGCGATCACAATGTCAACAAACTGGGGTCATGCAAAGGTCCAGCTCTCTTCTCTCCTCACAGCGTTACAGCGTCAGGGGAGAGAAGAGAGATTAAGTGCCAAACAGTTAGTGTAACTAATTGCAGAGTACAACAGTGCCCAGCAGTGCCATACAGTGCCACTACAGTGCTAATCTGAGCCCACCAGTACCACTACACTACCCATCAGTGCCACTACAGTACCCATCTGTGCCACCAGTGTCACTACACTACCCATCTGTGCCACTACAGTACCCATCAGTGCCACTAAAGTGTCCAGTGCCACTATAGTGCTCATCTGTGCCATCAGTGCCACGATAGTGCTTATCAGTGCCACCTCTGCCACTTCAGTACCCATGTGTGCCGCCAGTGCCACGTCAGTGCTCTGTCAGTGCCCAGTGCCACTACAGTGCTCTTCTGTGTCACATCGGTGCCACCAGTGCTCCATCAGTGCCACTACAGTGCCCAGTGCCACTTCAGTGCTCATCAGTGCCAGTACAGTGCTCATTTGTGCCATCAGTACCACAGCATCACTAAAGTGCTCATCTGCACCACTACAACGCTCATCTGCACCACTACAACGCTCATCTGCGCCACTACAGCGCTCATCTGTGCCACTACAGTACCCAATAGTGCACATCAGTGCCCATAAGTGAGTGCTCATCTGTGCCACCATATCAGTGGATCCTTATCAGCACCCATCAGTGCTACCTTATCAGTGCACATCAGTGCCGGATACTCGGTGCATCCTCAGTGTGGTGCATTAATGTACATCAGTGCAACCTTATCAGTACCCATCAGTGCACCATCATCAGTTCCCATCAGTGCACCCTCAGCAGTACCCATCAGTGCAGCCTTTTCAGCACCCAGCAGTGCAGCCTCATTAGACCAGCCTCATCAGCACTCATCAGTGCAGCCATATCTGTCCAAGTGCCCCTACCACGGCAGTTTGTCACCACAGCCCACGGTATGGCGAAAAAAAAATGTTTTCCACTGAGGAGGCATTCCAGCAGCTTAGCTTGACCGACGAGAGCAGCGGGGAGCTCTCTAAACCTGTGTCTGATTCTTGTTCAGAATATGAACCCGTTGTAAGCAGTGGGTCTGATACAGAATCGGAGGAAGATCATGTGTGCCCATGAAACAAAGGGGTTCTGGCATGGAGCAGCAGGCTACCACAAGTAGTGCTGTGGCATCAACCAGCAGCTCAGTGCCATCTACCAGTAGCACAGTGCCATCCAGAAGAAATGAAGTACCACTGCTGCGGAGGCCAAGAACTAGCTAGGTGTCATCTCGGCCCCAAAGCGTTAGGACCCATGCCGACCTTCCCTCTGCCCTTGAAAACCCTCTGTGGCTTCCCTCTAATTCAAGAGCAGCAAACATCCCCCATTTCACTGCCCAGCCAGGTGTTCAGGTGAACACAGAGAATTTTGCCCCTATTGTTTTTTTTTTTTATTTAATTTTTACCCAAGACCTATTATCCTCCATCGTGGCCCAGTGCAACCTCTATGGACAGCAATTCATAACCAGCAACCCTGGTTCAAGTTATGCCCGTCCCTATGAGTGGAGAGCATTGACAGTGGAGGAATTTAAATTATTTTTAGGCCTAACATTCAATATGGGACTCACAAAAAAAAATAATTATACTCCTGTTGGTCCACCAACCCCATCCACCACATGCCAATCTATTCATCCATGATGCGAAGATCAAGATACCTCATGATAATGCGTTTCCTCCATTACAATGACAACACCCAGTGCCCTCCCCGAAATGACCCATCACATGACAAATTAAAATTCGACCACTTCTAAATTTTTTCTCTTAGAAATTCCTCCAGTTATTTATCCCCGACCAAAATATCTCTGTGGATGAGTCATTGGTCCACTTCACTGGCAGGCTTGGCTTCAAGCAGTTTATCCCCAGCAAAAGGGCCCAATATGGGGTTAAGTTCTACAAGCTATGTGACCGAGCTACGGGGTACATCTACACCTTCCTGGTGTACGAAAGGAAGAACACCCAACTGCAGCCCCCTGAATGTCCAGAGTACATCGAAGCCAGCAAAAAAGTGGTTTGGGAGCTTGTATATCCACTCCTTGGAAAGGGTTACCATCTTTATGTGGATAATTACTATACAAGCTTGCCCCTCTTCTGCAATCTTTACCGCAAGGACACTCCAGCATGTGGTACAGTGCAAGCCAATAGGAAGGGCTTCCTGCAAAGGCTCATTACTGAAAGACTACGACAAGGGGTGATGGTGTCTTTACGGAATGAAGAGATATTGGCTCTCAGGTGGAGGGACAGATGAAACGTCCACATGCTCAAAATGACACCTACGTGGAAATCCCCAGAAGAAATGGCCCAATCCAGAAACCAACGTGTCCATGACTATAATTTGTTCATGGTGGGAGTCGACTTCAATGATCAGATAATCTAACCCTACCTTCCCACAAGAAAAAAGCCGCTATTGGTATAAAAGTGTCTCCATGTATCTTTTCAGTTGGCCATTTACAATAGTTTTGTTATTATCCGTAAATCTAGAGAGAGTCCCATATTTATCTTCAGTACCAAGAAGAAATTAGCTCCACCCTTTTGTACTCTGAAGGCCCACCAGAAAGCATTCACTCGGATTCAGTGAGCAGACTCCACAAGCGCCACTTTCCTGAGAGACTCCCCCACCATGAAACAGGCCGGAAACGTCAGAAGAAATGCCGGGTGTGCTGCTTCAGAGGAGGAGCTAGAAAAGACACCGTGTATTATTGTCCCGAATGTCCTTCCCAACCAGGCCTTTGTATTGGTGAATGTTTCCGCCTTTACCATACTTCTCTACATTATTAGGGAAGTATGGTAAACGTAATTGTCATTTACCGTCACACCCCTTTATGCCACTGTACATTCCGCTGCCTTCTCCGGAACTGACTCTGGCCTGCTAAACGACCACGCTTCTGCCTAATGCTAAACTGTACCTACCTCTGTTTTCTCTGGAACTGACACTGGCCTGCTAGACGACCATGCTTCTGCCTAACGCTAAACTGTACCTACCTCTGCCTGCTCTGGAACTGACCCTGGCCTGTTATACGATCACGCTTCTGCCTAGCCCTAAACTGTACCTACCTCTGCCTGCTCTGGAACTGACCCTGGACTGTTTGACCATGTTTTTTGCCTGCCTCTTGGACTGATCTTTTACTCTGCTACTGGAGTAGTGGGCTTCATAACACAGGGGTCTCACATATGTGAGGGACTCCAGAATTGTTTTTCTGGATGAAGAAAACTATTTTTTTAGTTTTCTCATTCCCGGATTAGGGTCTGGAGACTCGGAGGCTTCAAAGAGATTTGGGTGGGAGAAGCCTCTACCCCTGCCCCCATTCTTTCCTGGCCTGCTACTTGTATTATGGACCATGTTCCTGTTTACTACCAGGACCAAAATTTTGGCACTGCTGGCAATATCTCTACCTGCACTGACCCTGGACTGTATATGGACAGTATCCCTGCCTGTACTATGGACAATATTCCTGCCTAAACAATTTCATTCACTGTCAATGACCACGTCCCTGCCTGCTGCCTGGATCAGGGCTGTCACGTACCTGGTTGGAGACTGAAATGACAAGGTCGACCTCTCTTGTATCTCCAGTCCAGGTCCCGCGGGGAGTGGAACAGTGGGAACCAAGGGCCAGGAGGAACACGAGTGCCTGCAGCTGCGGACCCGGAGACTTGAGGCAGAAGATGCAATCTTGGATGAGCAGGGAAACTGTCAGATCAGGATAGGTGGTGCTGCGCCAATTATCAGCTGGGCTTAAGGAGGCACTGCAGGAACTGTGGTTCTGGAACCTTAGGTGATGTAAAAATCCTAGTATATTTGCAGCAAGAAGTCACAGTGGGTTGCAGGACCATGATTGCAGATACTTGAAGAGTAAGGAGGAAGAACGCCAGAGGCAGGAGCAGAGTCTCAAGGGTAGCCGAGTTCGGTAACAGGCGGGCAACAGGGTACAAGGTAGAAGCAAAGTCACATGGATAGCCGGGTCTGGCAACAGGCGAGCAGTGCAGTACAAGGCAGCAGGCATAAGCAGAGTCCAATGGGAAGACAGGATCAGAAACCGGTAGTCAGAGCAGAAACAGGATCCAGAAGCAGGGTCAAGGCAAGCCAGGTTCATCAACAGGTAACAAGCAGGTTAGTAGCAGGGTTCAGGTATCAGGGTACAGCCGAAGACCAGTCAGCACCGGTCTTGGGTCAGAGCACCTCTTTAAATAGGCCGGCTGGCATTATGGGCGCGCTCCTTTGTGTGCACGCCATCCGCCGCGCATGCGCATTGATGCACAGAGGCATCTCCGTGTGCGCGCACACCAAACGGGAACTAATAGTTCTCTTACAAGGGCTCTCCTCCTGTGGAGAACTGCACTACTAAAACCACAGGTAATCTTTTGTTTATCCTTTGCTCAGCACAATGTATTTTGGTGGGTAATTCTTGATATGTACAAGCCATCTGTTAGAAATATCAAGGGCCTTCATAAATGTGATAGGTTGTCAGGAAATTAGATGTGTAATTTATGTCCCTAGAACACCTGATGGTGCTCCTTGGATGTTGGATCTCTGTATGTGGCCAAGCTGTGTAAAAGTCTTACGCATGTGGTATCGCCATACTTAGGAGAAATAGCATAATATACATTGGGGTGTCATTTTTGCTATATACATGCTATGTGTTAAAAATATCTTATAAATAGACAAGTTTGTGTAAAAAAAAAAAAAAGCATTTTCATTTTTTACCACATTTTGCAAAAACTTAAAAAAAAAGACTCATTATGCCTTATAGATTATACATTGGGGTGTTTTCTTTCCAAAATGGGGTCATTTTGTGTACATTTTCATTGTCCTGGTGCTCCAGGGCCTTCAAAAGTGTAATAGGTGGTTGAGAAATGAGATGTGTAATCCATGCTCCTGGAACGCCTGAAGGTGCTACTTCAATGTTGGGCCTCTGTATGTGGCCAGGCTGTGTAAAAGTCTCACACATGGTATTACCATACTCAGGAGGAGTAGCAGAATGTATTTTTGGGTGTCATTTTTGCTATGCTCACGCTATGTGTTGGAAATATTTTATAAATGGACAACTTTGTGTAAAAAAAAAAAAATGCATTTTCATTTTTTTTTTCATATTTTCCAAAAACTTCTGGAAAAGAGGAACCATTCAAAAGACTCAATATGCCTCATTGATTATACGTTGGGGTGTTTGCTTTCCGAAATGGGTTCATTTTGTGGGTGTTTCCATTGTCCTGGTGCTCCAGGGCCTTCAAAAGTGTAATAGGTGGTTGAGAAATGTAATTTAAGCTACTAGAATGCCTAAACGTGCTACTTCAATTTTGGACCTCTGTATGTGGCCAGGCTGTGTAAAAGTCTCACACATGTGGTATTGCCATACTCAGGAGGAGTAGCAGAATGTATTTCGGGGTGTCATTTGTGGTATGGACATGCCATGTGAGAGAAAAAAACCTGGTAATGTGACAATTTTGTAAAAAGACAAAAAAAGAAATAAAATCTTCATTTTGGAAAGAATTGTGGGAAAAAATGACAACTTTAAAAAACTAACCGTGCCTGTTACTAAATACCTTGAAATGTCTACTTTCCAAAAAGGGGTTATTTGGGGGGTATTTGTACTTTCCTGGCTTGTTAGTGTCTTAAGAAATTAGATAGGCCTCAGTACATCAGGTGTGATCAATTTTCAATGATTTGTACCATAGCTTGTAGACTCTAACTTTCACTAAGACAAAATAATTTACACTGATTTGGGTTATTTTTACCAAAGATATTTAGCAGTATAAATTTTGTCCAAAATTTATGAAGAAAAATTACTAATTTGCTAAATTTTATAACAGAAACGAAGAAAAATGCATTTTTTTTACAAAATGTTCTGTCTTTTTTCATTTATAGCGCAAAAAATAAAAAACCCAGTGGTCAAATACCACCAAACGAAAGCTCTATTTGTGTGAAAAAAGGACAAAAATTCCATGTGGGTACAGTGTTGCATGACTGAGTAATTGTCATTCAAAATGTGAGAGCACCATAAGCTGAAAAGTGGTGTGGTTAGGAAGGTGGTTTAAGTATCAAGTGGTTAAAAAAAAAATGTTTAAAAAAAAAATCCTTCCAAAAATATACTGACCTTGACCCAAACACTTACCCTGACCTAGATCCAACCTTCATCTAAGTTTTTTATTTTTAACATGGTTATGTTTTTTTCCCCCTCTCAATGTATCCCCCACCTCCATTTAGAGTGGGAGAAAATACAGTACCAAAAGTTCCCATTGGCAACATTTTAAAAATCCTTTACAGCCCCACACCACCTGCACTGTAAACCATCCAAATCACTTTAACATGACAGTTGGGAGACGCCTGTTTAATATGGTAACAAGCTCATGAGCTTGTTTTAAACACTTCGCTCTCTGGATGTACATGGTACGCTGAAATAAATGTTTAAAGCAGTTCTTCAGTCACTTGTGCAAAAATTTAAAGTCAGCTGCTACAAAATTTTAATAAACAGACACTCACCTGTCCCAGGATCCAGCGCTGTGGTCACCCAGGTAGGATTTTCAACAGTCTTGGCGCTGGCATATTAACTGTGGGCTGCTTGCAGCTTTAAAGCCGTCTGCCCACTGCACATGTGTAAGCTACGCTGCGCTTTGTGAATGCTGATGTGTCCCAGAAGGATGCAGATAGGGAGGGGATGGGGGAACTTCCGCTCACATCACTTGAGCGAAAGTGGGAGCCAGTACTTTTCAATGCCAGGTACCAGCTTCCCCCCACAAAAATAAAAAGTGTGCCAAAAAAGACAGGCAGGAGGAGGAAGATTGGGATGTCCACTTCTTGGTGAATTTCCACTTTAAGTTGAATTTGTATTAGAAAGCGATTTTTACTGTGATAAACTTTCACAATTCTTATTTTCATTAAAATTAGTATAAGGAATCACAAGAACACAAATTCTATGAACACATATATTTATTATGCTTTAAAATAAATAAATAAAACATGGAAGAGCTGGCCACATGCGTATATCTACATGGTCTAGGTGTTAAAATGTTTTGACCAATAATTAGGAAAAAAAAAGTTCAAAGCACTTGGCTCCAGTTGTGACTGGGTCAAAATACACGTATCACTTAGCATTAGCATAGTCTATTGGGTTCATGCTACCTGTGTTATGCAGCATATGTCTGGCTCTACATTACAGAAGCCATTGTTTAAGGAAGAACCTGAGGTGTTACAAATGTAGTCTATATGATTTCAACAAAGAAATTCTGCTTGTTTGTAGTCTGTGCTGTATGTTGTTGCTGTTAAACCCTCTCTCCGTCAAATACTTATCATTACATCCACGTTGACTGAAATTTTATATCAGACCAGAAGTTGTAATTCTTGCAGTAATAAGGCCTCTTTCACACGTGAACATCCGCTTGCTCAGCGGGGATGGCTCCGTTGATCCCTGCTGAGCCGGTGGATGACAGGGCGGTCCCTGCACACTGTGCAGGGATCGCCCTGTCAGATCTCCGCTCTTCCCTATGGGGGATCGGATGAACACGGACCGTCTGTCCGTGTTCATCCGATCCGCTCTGCAGACGGATAGAAAAATAGGATATTCTTCCGTCTGCAGAATCGGACAATAGCGGGGCTGGATAATATCGGGTGTTAGCGGATGTTCATCCGCTGACACCCGCTATCCCATAGTGATGCATGTATGTCCGTATTTCATCCGAAAAAGGATGGATGAAATACGGACATACGGTCCGCACGTGTGAAAGGGGCTTTAGGCAATTGCCATGAATACCTTATTCAGTGTCTGCCTACCTAGACTACAGACATTATTGGGTAAACTCCCAGACAGCAGGGTTAGGCTTTGTTCACACTAGTCGCATCAGTGTGTACCCAACCTTAAAGTAGAAGGAATGGACAGGCATATAAAAAAAAATATATATATATATATATATACTATATGTGTGTGTGTGTGTATATATAGAGAGAGAGAGAGAGCGAGAGAGAGAGAGAGAGATATCATGATTCAGTTTGCTCCAGCAGGGGAGAAATAAATTCCTTCCGTCACCCAGAAGGCATCCAATTGTTCCAGGTGTTGTTACTCATACATTTTAATATGCAGTTATACTTTGTGTATGTTCTTTTTTTAAAATAATCTATTGAGCTGGCCAGAACTAGTTCTTGAGGAAGCCTATAACATATTTTCACAGTTCTTTTTTTTTTTAATTCTTTTTATTGAAAATTTATTTAAGCAGTACAAAACAGGGCCATTGGGGCATACCCCGGCCAACCGGTGCACATATTCATGTGCATAACATAGTACTACTAACAGATTCTCTAAAATCAACTTAACTAAACACAACACAGTCGCTGCTCAGGTAACACATGGTAGGATGTTGATATGAGATATTTTTCCTTGTGGAGTTGTCTCACGGTTTCAGTTATTGACCTTGGACTCTATAAGGAAATTTGAGAATAGATGTAGAATACATGTAGTTGTACTGATTTTTAGGCTAGCATCTCCGATTATCCATCTGGGGTCTAAGTTTCAGTGCTCAGAAAAGCTGGACAGGAGTAGAGGAGATCTATCTGGGTTGATCCCTTGAGGGCTGATCATCTGTTATGGAATCAGAGTCTATCCATAAATGCCAGACCTTGTCATATTTTTTGGGGCATCCTCAGGACAGATATGTTGCTTTATAGAGGGTTATCATTGCGTTGACTAGTTGCTTCCATGAGGACAGTGTGGGGGGAGTGGTTGACTTCCACTTTAGTACTATGGCTTTTCGCGCATAGAAAAGAAGTATACCTAATAGGGTGCATGTTGCTTTGGCAAATGCTAGTGGTTCCACTAGGCCAAGGAGGCAGACACTAATTGTCAGGGGAATAGGAATAGTGGTCAAACTATGAATGAATTGAGTTACCTCCCACCAATAGTCCTGAATTTGTGGGCAATCCCAGAATATATGCGTGAAATCTGCAGGAGTACCAGAGCATCTCCAGCAGCTGGCCGACATGGCTGGGTACATGCGGTGGAGGCGCTGGGGCGTATAGTAGATCCTGTGTAGGATTTTGAATTGGATCAGTTTATCCCTAGTAGCAATCAGTGGCTGGAGTGGATAGTCCCACATGTCTTCCCAGTCCTCGCTGTCCAGTTCCTGCACCTCCGCCCGCCACAGACCACGCAGACTATCCAGTCTGACCTGGATGGACGGTAGAAGTGCTTGGTAAATTTGGGTTAATGGTTTTAAGAGATCAGCATCTTCTAGAAGGGTCTCCATGTCGTCATATTCCAGCCAAAGCTGAACTGATTTGAATTGTGAGTCGAAGGCATGGCGGAGCTGCAGGAACCTGAAAAAGAAAGAGTTCGGAAGTTGGAATTTATTTTTCAGCCGATCAAATGTAAATAACCCTGACCCATCACAGATATCCCTCAAGTACTTGATGCCCTTACTGGCCCACAAACCCGGGTCCTGCAGAGAGTGGAATTCTTTCAATCTTGGGTTACACCAAAGCAGTGTATTAGGGGACCATTTGGCCTTTACCAAATTAGGTTTAATCACTATCGTGTGCCAAGCCTTAATAATTGCTTTCATCGCCAGTGTTAAAGGTACTGGAGAACCCCCCGACCCCCTATAAAGGGCGTTGCGAAGGGCCTCAAAGGATCCCAGATGGGCTGCCTCTAGAACAACTGACGCATTGGTGTCATCCGAGACCAACCAGTTGTGTGCATGAGTGAGCATTGCCGCTAAATAGTATGTGTGAAAGTCTGGACAGGCGAGTCCCCCCTGTGTCCAGGGCCTACGCAGGATTTTCCTACTGAATCTAGCCAGGCATGATTGCCATAAAAAGGAGGCCACTGCGGAATCCAATTGCTGGAAAAGAGTCTTAGGTATCCAGACCGGGGAGTGTTGTAAAATATACATCAAGACTGGGAGTAATTTCAATTTAATTAGGTTAATTTTCCCTATAAGTGATAATGGGAGGTTCGAACAGGCCTTCAGTTTCAGTTTGCACCACTGCAGCACTGGGGACAAGATAAGATTGCTAAAGTCCTGGGTATTGGAAGAGATATTGATTCCTAGATATTTTATGGTACTCGCCCATTGTAGAGGTGAAGCAGGATCACTCAGCCTTTTTGCCCCGGGATCTATGGGTAGAATAAGTGATTTGCTCCAGTTGGTTCGGAGACCAGAGAGAGTCTCAAAGAGGTCCAGAAGCCGGAGCGCCCCAGAAAGCGATTGACCAGGGTCCCGGAGGAAAAGGATTCGATCATCCGCCTACAATGCTAGTTTCTCGACCACCGAACCAACCTCATTTTCAGACACCTCGCTCGATCTCCGCAAGGCCTCAGCCAGAGGCTCCATCGCCAGGGCAAACAGCGCAGGGGAAAGAGGACACCCCTGTCTTGTCCCCCTCCTAATTGGAAAAGATGGCGAAAGCCTGCCATTTAGTTTAATTTGGGCCTTGGGAGTCTTGTCTAATAAGCCGATCCATTTCCAGAAAGCTGGGCCAAAGCCCTCCAGAACCTGCATCATATAGGACCATCTAACAGTATCGAAAGCCTTTTCGATGTCAAGGGATAGCAGGACCCGGGAGGCATTCTCCTCAGGTGGGAGCTGGAGATGCGTAAAGACTCGTCTAAGGTTTATGTCCGTGGACTTGCCCGGCATGATACCAGTCTGATCTATGTTGACAAGGGATGGTAGGACCTTCATGAGTCTATTGGCTAGCGCTTTGGTTAGTATCTTAAGGTTGTAATTCAGCATTGAAATGGGTCGGTAGGATGAGCAGCAAGTGGGGTTCTTCCCTGGTTTGGGCAGCAGCACTATATGTGCCTGATACATACTATCTGGCAGTCTCTCGGATTCCAAGCAATCTGCGAACAACTGAGTTAGTTTGAGGACCAGTATGGCAGCATGTGTCTTATACCACTCCCCAGGTAAACCATCGGGGCCCGGGGATTTGTTGTTGGGCAAGGAGTAGATTGTGTTTTCTATCTCTTGTCGTGTTAAGGGTTTATCTAGTGTATCCCTGTCCTCCTCGTATAAGAGAGGTAAGGTGAATCCCCCCAAATCCTCCAACAAGGCGTCAGCTGAGTCAGAGAATGGATCATCATACAGTTTATTGTAAAAGACATTAAATTGCCTTAGTATACCTTCGGGGTCTGTAACCTGGCAGCCAGTGGAAGTCTGTATTCTAGGGATCACTGTCTGGAGTGTGGGCTCTGCCACCAGGTTGGCTAGTAGTTTGCCATTTTTGTCCCCTGATTCGAAAAGCCTGGCTGCAAGCTTCCGTGCATCAGAGTGGACCAACGAGGTGTAATGGAGCTTCAAATCTCTTCTCGCTTGGGCTAGAATCGAATAATTTTCGGGTGTTGGACTCCCCGTGAAAAGTTCCAGTGCCGTCCCTTCACACTGTTCCAGTTGTGGCGGTCCGTGATGCAAAGCCGGATCTCACTGCCTTGATAGAGGAGACATACTCTCCTTGGGCATGAGCCTTACCCGCCTCCCAGACCACATCAAGGGAAGATGACCCCTCATTAAGCGTCCAGTATTCTGCGAGTTTGGGTTCTATTCCTGGATTTGAGGATTGTTAATCCAGTGGGATGCTAGCCTCCGGCATCCTGGCTCACAGGAGGTGCCGAGAGTCAAGCCCAGCTCCAGCGGCGAGTGGTCTGAGAGACCTGCTGGGAGATAGGAGACCATCCCAACTTGAGACAGAGCAGAGGCAGACCCAAACAGTAAGTCTATGCGAGACCCTGATTTATGCAAAGCTGAGATGCGAATAAGTCTTATCCTCCGGGTGTCTCCACCGCCAGACCTTCAGGAGACCAAAGGTCTCGACCCAAAGGATCAAATCAGGGGGGGCAGATCTAAGGGGGTTAGTAGTGTCCTTGGTATGATCTAGGATGTCGTTGAAGTCCCCTCCAACTATTATATTGCGGACTTGGAGGGGGGCTATTTTTGTAAAAATGGTGTACAAGATGGTGGCGTCAAACGGAGGAGGGACGTATACATTGATTATCGCCCAGCGTTGGGCATACATTTCAAGAATTAAGATTATGTACCTTCCCCCCGGATCAGTGAAGACCTGCTCTACCGAGCAAGGGAGTGACTTGCTCAGCAGAATAGTCACGCCTCTCGCATAGGAGGAGCAAGTGGCATGAAACCCCTGTTTTACCCAAGCCCTCTTAAGAGTGAGGATTTTACTGCCCAGTAGGTGAGTTTCTTGGAGAAACAAAATGTGAGGTTTATGAGACTGCAGAAACTTAAACATCAACAATCTTTTCACCTTGTCATTCAGCCCTCTAATATTCCAAGATATCAACTTTAAATCTATACCCATTTAGAATAGAGAAGCTTAATGACAGTAGGAGCACAAAAAAAAAAAAAAAAACATACCCATCAGTGTCCTGTCCATAGGTCGGTTGCAGAGGCGGTCCAGATGATACAGCTGTCCAAGGATTCTGGGGAGGAAAGAGGTAAACGGGAGGAAAGAACAAAATAGAGACAACATAGTCCAGCAAGAGAGATGGTGTGGAACCCGAACAGGTGTGGTAGTCAACTAAAAGTGCAAATACAAGTAACGCCCTACCGGCATAACCCCAACTGTCGCCAAGGCAGTTTCTCACCCTAAACTTGATTGAAGATGTCTCCTACTGGAGGCTCAGATTTCCTGAGATAACCCCAGCTTGTGTTCAGCCTATAACAGTAGGCGATGGTTAGGGGATTTGTATCCCAACACAGCAAGGAGGACCAGGCGATCCGGAGCTTTTGTATTAGTTCCTCCGAGTAGTGGAGTTTCTCCAGATATGTGGATAGCACCAGGCCCTACGCTCTTTAGAGAAAAAATAAATGGAAAAAAAGAAACTAGAACCAAAAATATGGTGGGAGTTCACATGTAGAGGTGCATTTGAGGTAACTCCGGCATTTACAGGTAGTTTAGTAGGATAAAGCAAACAAGGATCTGGAAGATCCGTGCATCAGATGAATTAAGGAGAATGAACTTTTAACGCAAGTTGGTCAGCCAGTCTTCAGCATCGGCTGGGTTGTCAAAGAAGTGAGTCGCCCCGTTATGTTGGACTCTTAAGTGGCTTGGGTAGAGCATGCCATATTTAATGTTCTTATCTCTGAGTCACCTGCGGAAATCATTGAAGGTTTTCCCCTTTCTCTGCAGGTCAGCCGAAAAGTCGGGGAAAAGAAGAATAGAGTTACCATGTTTAAGTGTGGAATGTTTGCGGGCTTCTGAGAGAATCCTGTCACTGTCCCGAAAGTTGAGGAAGCTGACCAAGAAAGGCCTGGAAGGATTTCCTGGGATGGCTCGGCCCGTGGGCACCCGGTGGGCCCTTTCAACCACGTATGTAGGGGGAGCTTCCATGAGGCCCAGCAGGTTTTTAAAGAACTCTAACGCAAAAACAGCAGGATGGTCCCCCTCCTCTCCCTCAGGCAGACCCAGGACTCTGACATTATTGCGCCTCAGTCTATTTTCAGCATCGTCTGATTTTGCGACAAGGGACTGTACCGTGCGCTGCAGCTCAGCAATGGAGGCGGCATGGGTGGCCGTCAGATCTTCGGTGGCTGATACTCTGGACTCAGTTTCGGTCATTCTCCCCCTTATTTTGTCAAGATTGTTCTGTGTAAGGTTGCACTCCTCAGCGAGGTGGTCAATGCGCACCAGCAGCGAGGTCCTGCTCTGCTCGATCGCAGCAAGGATCGTGGCCGTACTGTCTTGAGGCAGTGGGGCTGACCCCTCCGCCATTGCAGCCTCCCCAGGGTCCAGTTCCAAGTCGGCCAGCAAGGACCTAAGCCGCCCTACCAATACTGGGTCCATTCGCGGGGAATATGGCAGCGGCGGCCAGAGTGGTATGTTGGTCTTTGTGGCTTTGGAGGACCCCTTCCCCTTTTTGGAGGAGGAGGACATCTGGCAGTTCAGGGATGGGATATTTGTCCGTGCCCAGATGAGCGTTCAGGAGACAGTGGGCAACCAAACTGGCAGCAGGCGCTGAACCCCAGGATACTACACCCTGGTCAGGTTGTCAGTGTCTGCCTGCAGCCCCTCACTACACAGCAGACACGCATGCAGAGACAAAGTGGTGAGGATGTGATGCTGGCAACACCAGAGTGAGCGAGGCCCAGTGCAGTATGGCTGAGGCAGAGGGGTGGCAGATGCCAGGAGACACTAGGTCCCAGGATTTTATAGCCAGCTCAGGTAGGCAGTCTCTGCTGAGCTGGGCAACACACTAGACCTCAGTAGAGGTGTGGATGGGTGGCAGGGCAGGAGGAGGCCGAGGATCCACGCACCTGGGTTCGGGCGGGCCGGCCGTGGCACCCCTCCGGCGGGCCGACGACTCAGGAAACACAGGTGCTTCACAGACCTCACTAGGCTGCGCTAGGCATTGGCCGCCACAGACGTCCCCGGCAGCCGAACGGACCTCCGGACTGTGCTAGGCAGGTGGATGGGCAGGCAGACGTGGACTGGGGGCCGTCCCTTACCTCCAGTCCGGCCGGGTTCGGTTCTCCCCAGAATGTCACAGGCTGGCAAGATGGCGGCGGCCACAGGATCGTGGAGGCCTTCTTGTTTAGGTGAATCCAGGCAGCGGAATTCCGCAATATCGGTCCAGGATAAGGCAGGGGACCTAGAGGAACAGGCTGTCAGCGTTTCAGCTTGGTTTGCCAAGATAGATGCACGGATGGCAGAGGATTTTAAATAGGATACCCGGAGCTCCCCAGAACACATCCGCCGGCTCTCACATCCGGACACGCCCCTATATGTTCACAGTTCTTAATGTGAAAAAGCTTTTTTTAATGTGTGGAGGTTAAAGGGTTAGTTCACCTTTATCAAAAAGCTGCCTATGCAGGTAAGTAGTATCTGTAGATAAAATATCAAACTGTGCAGCTGGGACTAAAGTTAAAGTGTTTGTTACCCCTGCATTTCATATTTGTGATATGTGTTTGCTGTACCATGTACTTGTATGGAAAACTATCCTGCTCTCTTTGTATTGCTTCATTTGTGCAAAATCCCTGGTGTTCCTGTCAGTCCCGCTGCTTTCCTATTAAAAACTGACCACACTAACAGGAGAACACACTGTGGTCGGTTTTCTAGCTGTGCTGAAAACTCAGCCTGCTGTCTTTCAGTGGTCACAATTGTCCTGGCACACTTCCCCCCTGCACAACAATTCACTGAGAAACTCAGTGTACAGATGGCACAGAGGGAATGTGATCACATATAAAAAAAAAAGGGGGGGGGTGGAAAAGGTGTGTGTGTGTATGTATGTGCGTGTGTGTATATATATATATATATATATATATATATATATATATCAAATCCAATCGCTGTCAAAAGTTTGTAGAATTCACCTCCATAACATCTCTAAAATTCGCCCTTTTTTAACAAATTAAACCACCAAGCTCCTTATTCACTCCCTTGTCATCTCTCGCCTTGACTATTGCAACTCCCTTCTCATTGGCTTACCTCTCCATAGGCTATCCCCTCTTCAGTCTATCATGAATGCTGCTGCCAGACTTATCCACCTTACCAACTGCTCAGTGTCTGCCAACACTCTACTTTAATCCCTACGCTGGCTCCCAATCACCCAACGAATTAAATTCAAAATTCTAACCACAACATACAAAGCCATTCACAACTCCGCCCCAAGCTACATCACTAAGCTTGTCTCCAAATATCACCCAAATCGACCTCTCCGCTCTTCTCAAGACCTCCTGCTTTCAAGCTCTCTCATCTCCTCCTCCCATGCTCGTCTCTGGGATTTCTCCAGAGCCTCTCCCATCCTCTGGAACTCGCTACCTCCATCCGGCTATCCCCTACTCTTGCTACCTTCAGGCAATCCCTGAAAACTCATCTCTTCAGGAAAGCCTATCACGTCTCCAACTAATCTCCTACCACTTCCACCAGCTCATTCCCCACAGTTACAACCTTTTGTACCACCTGCCCCACCCTATTAGATTAAATTAGATTAGATGGTCCTAACAGATTGGGCCATTTTTACAAGTGGATTTTTTACAATTCTTTTAAATAATAACTTGGTACAGGTGTAGGCCATTTACATATTTCCTGAAGCCAAACTGGAACACTCACAGGATTTTGCTCAGAGAGGCCTAGTCATTACTGCTCACGTCCACCATCACAAGAGCAAGCTTTCAGGCAGTTTTGAACTCAGCGTTTAACTTTTATGCTATTTATGTATTGTTCACTTTCAATAAAATGTTAACACATTGTAATTAGCTACCCGTGGAAAGCACAGTGGGAGCTGTACTTCTGGCTTCTCTGTTACATCAGACACGTGACTAATATGGACGCCAGTTCAGTTGTTTTGTCCCCACTGCTTATCTCTGCTTTGCCATTTATAAACCACAGCCTGTGATGATGCTGTGGCTGACCTAGAGATAGGTTCTTTTGATAAGGCTTCAAACTACCTTGCCCCTCAGTGCTCTCTTCTAAGTATAGAGAACTATTTGACCTTTCTCCAACACCCTCAGTGGCTAACTATCTGGCCAAACACTCACATGGGGAAGTTTTACAACAACTGGAGGGCTGCAAGTCTCCCACTTGTGGTTTAATAGCTATGTGTATGCTCCAACATAGACCAACATGTACCTTATTCATTGCTTTAACTTTAGTTAATTTAGTATATATATAAACATATGCAGGTGTGTGTGACCTTTGTACTATATATTTGATTCATTGTAATCAATATGTCATGTTGCTCATCTTTCCAACATCGTTGTCATTACTAAGCTTTTGAAATAAACCTTCCTACATTTCAGCATTTTTGTCAATTTAAAAATGGCCAATCTACATTCTACACAGAGTTGACAGGATGTTGCTTTAAACATCTTTTGAGTTTAAAGAGTGATTTTTATGGCAATATAATGACTCGTACATAACCATTCTACCCATGTATTGTATTTCTTTGGTTGTCAAAGTAATTCAAGTATAGTGGGTTTTTTTTGTTTTTTTTTTCCTGTTGTTTTTTTTTTTTTTTTTTTTTGTAGCTCTAAGAGGATAATGATGCATAAACTTACTTATTGAGCATACGAGCTACAAATCCAA
Organism: Lithobates clamitans; assembly: GCA_037952925.1. Taxonomy (NCBI): domain Eukaryota; kingdom Metazoa; phylum Chordata; class Amphibia; order Anura; family Ranidae; genus Lithobates; species Lithobates clamitans. Next base: position 7,278,738 of record JBBGZY010000232.1, read on the forward strand.
AACAGCCTAAAAAGAACTTGATGCACAAAGCTAAACCACTTTTTTTTACACCTCATTAAAACAAACTGCAGTGGAAATTAAACCATTGTTTACATCATTAAAACAAACCTCGCTTTAAACCTTTCTTTGAAAGGGTTCTTTAGGATTGTCTGAATTTTCTACTGCCTAAATTTCCAACGCATGAAAAAGTTATGCCATGTACTTGAGGTCTATATTGGACACTCATGCTGTGTTTTAATTAAATTTTCAAGCAAAGTAAAGCATTATTACCAGTGAGAATATTTTATTGCAAATGCATTGTCTGTAGGCAGTTTTGCTCTTTGTGTCCCACAACATACCTTTCAGATTTGATTCTGTTAAAGCGAACAGAGAACTCAATATAAATAATGATGAGACCACTTCTATTATTCTTTGATGTTTTAGCTGTTCTCCTAAGATAGGCTTATACAGCCAGATCTTTCATCGGCGAGGACAAAAGACTTGATTATTGTTGTATCCCAATTGATCAGTGAGCTTCAAGCAGAACTGCCATTCCTTCTAGCATAGTGGATTTTTAACCAAAAGTATATGGTCAAATAGCAGTAATCTTCTGGCAGAGTGACAAATATTGGTGAATACTACTGCAGTTTTCTATATATTTTTTTAAGTCTTGTTTAACTTTGATTCATTAAGTTCAGGACTAAATGTAAAAAAAAAAAGTTAAAAAAAAACATTGTGGCTACTCTACAGTTTCATCAGGCTGACTTAAGTAGTATACTGTCAGTAGCACGTTAAAAAGAAACCTAAATAGTAGCAGGAGCCAATATTTTTGACTCACTATAGAACACTACTGCTTTTTTTTTTTCTTTTTGAAACTTAAAAATTGGAAATTGAAAACGTAAAAAAGAAACGTTAAATTATAAATGACCATTCAATAAAGTGCATAGTTGGTGTCAGATTGCTTTAACATTTCTCACCTTTGTGTATGTGCTGCTTTTAGGTAAAATCACACGAAAAAGGTGTATCTACACGCAGTACCTTCTCTAGGATAGCATTGTTTACATCTGCAGTGTTCTCACCCTTCAAAGTACACTTCTGAGTTGGACTGCAGGTCATCATGCTAGAGCTCAGTGGCAACACATTCCATTTTAATAACTGCACTGTGATCTTCAGCCACTGCTGAAGCATACAGATAACCACATAAAGTGTGTACAAAAAGAGGTGAAGGGAGAAGAACAAAATAAAGGGAGAACTGTATTAAAAAAATCCAGCCCTATTTTATTAAACAGTGCTCTGCAAAACTACTTTTATTTAGTGAGAGCTTAGTTTTAGTTATCCTTTAACTTTACATGTTAACTAAATAGTTTACTTTGCCCTTGTATAGTACAATGACTTTATTCCTAAAAAGGAAAGTTAATTTGTGTTCTTATAAGTGGTAAATGACAATACAGAAAAAAAAAAAAAAAAAAAAAAAAATATATATATATATATATATATATATATATATAATATATATATATATATATATATATATATATAATATATAATATATTTTTGACAAATTAATTCCATAGAGACATGATAATGTCCAAAGGTTAGTAGCATATAAACTACCATTTGTTTTTTGGTTTTGTGTTTTTTTTTTTGTGTACCAATGCCATTAAAGATGTATATAAACTATGGCTAGCAATGCACTTTGCTTGAATCACCTAGCTATACCGTTTTATGTTTTTATATATGCTATACACATCCATATCTTTTTTTCTTTCTTTTGAAGGTAATGGTTTTTGTTCATGCCAGAAACTCCACTGTACGAACAGCCATGGCCTTGAGGGAACTAGCAAAAAACAATGGGCACATTTTACATTTTTTGCCAAACCAAGGATCTGACTATGGCCATGCTGAAAAGCAGGTAAGAGCTAAATACTCCTCCTTCAGTTTGACCTTGTCCTTGAACTTGTTAGACCTGTAAAATATGTTCACAAGACAAAAACATGCATTTGTTACTGTTAACACTTTAACTCTTTCGGATTGCAAAGAAGCATTAAATAAACATTTCCACAGGCTCTTCTTTTTTTTTTTAATATTTCCTGCTGGTTTGTTGAGCTAAATGTGCTTTCATTTGAGATGTTGCAATTAGCATGGGGCTTCATGCCCTACTTAGTGCCACTTGTATCTCTACTCTGATTAAAGATTGAGTGTATTTCCTTTTCGTGTCTGCCAGTTTAGCCATATAAGCATGTTAAAGTAGAATTACATGTTTAGCAAAAGTCCTTTTTTTTTAACTGTTTAACTGGTTCATTGTTCTTTCAGGCAACTGAAGACATACATTAAACATTTTATTGTAATTTAATTTGTATTTATAAAGGTTCAATCCAACAATAATTTTACAAATACAAATCCGTAAGACTTTCCTCACTTACACAACTCCATATTTAAGCTAGCAGAAAATGATCATATATAATAAACAGTAGGGTAGTGGGTGGTACAATTAAACTGACAAACTCAATAAAAACTATTAAACGCCACTGGGTAGAAAAGAATATATGAAAAAAAAAGAAAAAAAAAAACCCACCAAATTGGTTAAGCACATATATAAAAGTTATTTTTTTTTATTCTAACTTCTGTTAAAAGGAAACAAATAAAGAGTATAAAAATTATTGGTCAAGGATAAGTCAAAGAACACCACTCACTGGTAAATAAGCCCCTTATACCCCCTCATGCTGAATATAAGCCTGCCTCTGGCACAGCTGGTGCTTACCAGCAAAACTGGTCATGCACTTTTGTTACCACTTGCTACACTGTTGACCCCGTTCACATTTCTACATGTGGAAGACAGAGACATCAAATGAAAGTCACTAAAGTAAGATGTTGTTAGGCAAGCAACTACATAGGATAATCAAATACAAGCCACCTGTTACTAATATGTCTGTAACCATCAAGAGCCATGGAGAGGTGGTAAACATATACTTCTAAATCCATGAAGCTGATTTGCTAAAAGTGGAGAGTGCAATATCTGGTGCAGCTCTGCATAGCAACCAGTGGCTTCCAGGTTTTTTGTCAAAGCTTAACACCTTCCCACCTGGAGTATAGCAAAATGACGGCCAGGCAGGGAGTTTCATTGATTGGACTGGAGGTCATATGACATGTTTCAGAACAAGCCGCTTGTGTGTGCCCCCGGGGGTGCGTGGCAATCGGTGGTGCAGTGTGTCGCTCGGACACACTGCATCTCCATTCACGGTATGGAGCCTATGATGCAGGCTCTTTACCATGTGATCAGCTTTTTTCCCCAGCGTAGTATGTATCTTTGCCCTCCACAAATATTCAGATATTTGCCAAATATAAGCAGACTGTTTTGCCAAATTGAATCCTAACTTCATTTTTTTTAAATTCAGTCATTGCTGCAGTGAACAAGCACACTTTTTTTTTTTTTTTATTCAGTAATCTGTAAATACTGTGTAATCAACAATCTCAAATGCATCCACTGCAGGCTTTTTGGTGATTCTTGTAAAATCCTGTAACAGCTTCGGGGCTTTTATTCATTTCAAAAAGATAGCAGATATAGTTGCCTTATCATAATTGCACTCTCTCTCTGTCCCCATACCTATCAGGTCTGATTTATTTGTCCTTGGTATCCACTTGTGAGGTGTCTTCATTGCATTATGGGATGTCAGACAAACCTTAAGTGCTTACTTTTTCAAAAAGTCAGCTATTGCATACAATATATGCCTTGAAGTGATGGGGATTCCTAGGCACCATTTGGATACATTTGTCCACACAGAAGTTTTATGTTGGCATCTTTTGGTGTTGATAATTACATTATTTAGCTGTGCTAGCCTGATAGCAGGTTTACTTATAGTTAAAAAAAAAAAAAAATAATAAATTTGTAAAGGGTATTGGAAGACAAGAATATTGTCATGATTGTTATGCCTTAGAGAATGCATTGCTGAAGCAGGTAATTGCATTCAGTGCATGAGAAGCTTCTAAGCGTCCATGTCTTTAATTTACCGTAGTTATTTCCCATGAGAAATTGCAAGTTTTCACTTAGAAAGAAAACATGATCAGTACATGAAAAAATATGCATAATTCCAGGTCTGTGGTTTTATGCATTTGGGGAAAATAATATTTTAATTTTGGCCTTTTCAGTTGGAAAATAGTTTTCATTTTTATCCATTAGCTGTGCAATTAGTGTTGAAACTAAGCTGCATACATTTCAGCTTCATATTTATTCCTGGCAAATTAAAATCTTACTTTTTTACATCATTACACATGTCGAGCAAGTTTTGTAAAACTGCCTGTCAAAACTATGGATCTCACTCTCCTATCTTTTGTCTAGTTCTAAATGTAAATTTTCACAGTAGGAAAAGATGACAATGGGGAAAAACAATTTGATTTCAGCTAAATGTGGTGGTGTTCCATAGCTGTATATTAGTAAGTTGTTTGACTGGATGTTTTATGGCATTTTTTTCTTGGAAATATGTAATTACTCTTCTAGGCTTGGGTCAAACATGATGGAATGTGGTATTTTTGGATATGCAGGCTAAGGTTGCACAACTGTAGTAGTAAAATTACAAGCCAAGAGGTTAGTTGGCCATAGAATCAGCTATGACCAGCTTTAAAATCAGATGGAATACTCTTGTGTAGTGAATCATATTTTATTTCACATTAATAAAACTGTGAGAATCATACCGTGCTAGGTGTACAGTTGTTCAGCCCCAACATTTATATCTCTTTTAATAAGACATTACATGGTTTACCCCGTGCTAAACATAATTTCAGAAAAATCAAATACAGTACTGTTTTATGTAAAGTGGAAACTGTCCTACAAAATCACACTGTGCATCTGGGGTGCTTATTTGACATAATAAGCATTTACAGTGAAACTGTATTTTGAGTATAGCTTTCTGTTGAGTGAAGGGAAATTTTCTTGTGTTTTGTGTAACACCCAGGTTTCTCACTTTAAATCACAAATAATATGAGATGCTGGTGAAGACCTAAAGGCAAAATTCACTTTTTTTCCCTAATTTCAGCTTCCCCGTGTACCAATATGGAATTAATATATCTCATTTGCAGAAAAGAAAGAAAAAACTTTGTATTTGTCCTAGACCAGGCATTACCTCAGCCACCAATTTGTTGTATAAAAGACCTCCTGCATTACTTCCTGGACAGCCCTTAGGTTGGGAAAACTGTTAAAACACAGGAACAAGTTCACCATTAAAACACACTGTGCACCTGCCCTCCCCTTTCTGGAGATTGCTCCCAATCACCCGTTCTCACTAAATACACAACCATCATTTTTTTCTATTTTGCCTTCATCTTGCATAGATCATTCTTTTGGCAGTGTGTGCAGAAGCAGATAATAAGCTGCCAAAAAGGATCAGGCGCCTGCTGAAGAGCAACAGTTATAGCACAGAGAATATCAATGGATGTTCTTAGATCATAGCAGCTGGGAGGAACTCCTGGGAGAGTGTGAAACAGAACAAGCAGGAAAAAAATCCTGAAGCACTTAGATCCAGAATTTACATGTCAGGAATTCACAACATTGTGGATAACAGCCCAAGATAACTTGAAATCACCAATAAGTCAGAAAATTAATGTAAGGTAAGGCCCCCCAAAGGAGCCCGCAACCCGCCGCCCGTAGGAGCCTGCAACCCGGCCTCTGCCTGCCACCCGTAGGAGCCCGTCCGCCTGCAACCGATGAGGCTTGTCACGGTGTTCCATCTTTGTCAATCTTGTTCCATCTTGTGTTCCATCTTTGTCAACAAAGACGGCTCATAGGGGCACTCGTCTACAATCGCGGAAGCAGAGCTCGCAGGGAAGAGAAAAGGACTTGGTGAACAAAATTGACAAATATTGCACCCGGGTCACCTGGAATTGTGTTCTTTGCAAAAGTTACCATCAAGGATCCCCACTTTACAAGCTTGATTGACTCAGTGGGTGTATGCCATCTGTGTCCAATCTTTCTGGTAAGCCTTCTATAAGAGCGGTGGTGGATCTTCTATCAACACTTTATTTTAGTTTCACATTTTTTGGTGTGTCACATTTTTGAGCTTTACTTCCATACAGACTCAGTTTATGCAATTAAGAACACCAACTATATGTGTGTCACAATTATGTGTGTCACCTTTATATGGACTCAGTTTATATAATTAAAAATTTCAATCATATGTTATCACAAGCTTATGTATCTTATGCTTGTATTATATGAAATAGTCTTATTGACTACTTCCACATTCTCTAGCGCTACACTTTTCTATACCATATTTTCCTTGCAAGATTAGATCACTTGTTGTGTTAGCCGCTTATCTAGCTACACAGGACAGCGCAATATATACACTTTTTCTCTTCAGAAAATGAATGTAAGAAAAAACATTATGTCAAAGAATTTGTTATTTTAACGTGTATCCTCCCAGGGTGACATTGTGGATACACGGGTAGTAATATGCCAACATCCCTGTATTGTTAGAAATTGGAGATTGGAAAATGGGCACATAGGCACATGCATAGAGTAAATAAAATAAATTGAAATTTTAATTGAAGTTAAAATTGTGGTTTACAAACATAAAAAAGAAAACAACATTATAATATTGTATGACCCCAAGGACTCAAACAACACCTCAAAATGATATATTCTAATACAAATCGGTGCAATTAGAAATAACCAGTAGCAGCATCCAATAGGAATAAGGTGGAGTGGTTGAGTCACAATATGAGGTCACAGTGAAAATTTGCTCTACATGTTACGTGCACGTTTGCGCTTCTTCAGGAGCTTGCAGATCTAATGTACATGTAAAAGAACACCGAATAAGTATATCATAATATCCAATACATAAAACAGAAATAATATAAACAATGAGATAGTCATTTTAATAAAGCCTGGCGGAGGAGAAGCCCAAGTCCGGTGACGATTAGGGGGCAGGTGACATAACCCTTCCATGGGGGCACAACCATATACCGTATACAAAAAAGGGGAATCTAGTATTAAAATGAGCTAAAGCGTGTACAACTAAGAGATCAAGTATTAAGTACTATATTCCACAGAAATAAATTCTTACATGGTAAGAAAATTTCAAGGCAGCATATCATAGGGACTTTGTATAAATATAAGTCAGACAAGAAGTCCCCAGTATTTAAGTAGCAGAATCTGTGAATGAAAAAGAGGGGGAAACAAAATATGCCAGGAACTATATATATATATATATATATATATATATATATATATATATATATATATATATATATATATATATATATATATATATATATACATATATATATGCGCCAAACAAGGCCACAGTAACAATATGTGTAAGCAGAACACAGTCAGGCATAACATAAAGTCCCTAGCCAACCGTGAAAACACAAAAAGGCCAATATATGTAGATTATAGCAGGAGGGAGAGGGCTTACCAGTGGCTAAAATAGGCCTATATCCAACACTAGCTGGTAACCGTGGTATCCAGGAAATATACTATAAAGCACGCACTTTTGATAGAAGGGAGTCAATCCCAGCAATATAAGCCAGCAATTGTCACTGTAAAGCCACTGGTCACTGCCACTGGTAAGCCCCCTCCCTCTTGCTATAATCTCCATATATTGCCTATTGGTGGACTGGGTGGTACCCATCCAGCTCTTGGGGGGAGCTGAAGTCCTGCTTTTTGGTGTCAGAGCCACAACCAGAGGGGCTGGTGATAAGCCAGGATGCTGTAAGATGCTGCTTGGTTCGGGCGCTAATGATGACGCCAAACCTGCCGGGGGCAGAAGCCGGCTGGTAGAACACACTCCCCAAAGCCCTTGGAAGGCAAGCTGTAGCGATGGTCCCATCACACTGACTTTGAAGCAGATAATAGCCTATGTGGTACAGTGCTGTGGTATTGAAAGCAGGAGAAGTGTGTCCTTGGAAGTCTGTAAGGCTAGCCATAGACAGTTTGAATCTCAGCCAGTTCAGCAGGAACTGGCCATTTAATCTTCACTGGTTCAGCCGAGATTATAACCATGCATGGGCAGGCTGAACATACCAAGTTGATTGATCAATCAACTTTGGTATAACCAGCCTGCTGGATTTTTCATATGATTATCTCTAGCGGCTGGTAAAGTCATGGTTGCAGGAAAGAAATGATCTCTGTGTATGGCCTGCATTACAACTTGATTGTACAATCTCTTTTAGATTTACCATCAACTATTTAGTTCAATGGCCTACCTGTTAGGATACAAAGATTGGATTGGATAGATGATGTGTCCTCCTATTATATAGTTTTGCTAAATCTAAAGGAGATCATACATGATTGTACAATCAGATTGTATAGTGTATGGCCACCTTTGTACACCTAACATTAACTAGTCACACTCTTGGCCATTAATTGTTAACAGTACCCCAAACACACAACCAAACACACATTTTGCCATGTGAAAAACGAGTAGCCGAATAAATTGGTTAAAAAAAGAGCCTCCATTTGCATCTGTGAATCAGCCTAAATGAGGCCCCGTTCACATCTGTGAGCTTTCAAACTCACGGCAAACTGCACAGAAAACGTGCTTTGCTAGGCGTTTTGAAAATGCGCTGCAAAAGTGAATCACACTTTCAGCACAATTAAATGGTAATGGCAACCCAAGCGCGGGTAGCAGGCACACGTCTGCCGTGCGACAAGCAAGCGCAAAAAAAAAAGGCAGTAACAAATGTGCCACGCTCTGATCTAAAAAAAAGAAAAAGTTCTGGAGCTTGTCACGCCTCATGTGTAATGAGCGAAAATGCTGCAAAATTGTAGTAATGTGGATCCTGCTATGTAAAGATGTGAACGGGGCCTGACAGCTTTGTGTTTCTGTCCACTCCCTTCTATGTACTTGTATAAATATGGCCATACACTGTGCAATCTGATTGTACAATCTCTGTACAATTTCTTTTTGATTTACCAGTACTATGAAATAGGAAGACCCACCTGTCCAACTCAATATATATTAAATCAGACAGGCCCTTTCACTACATAACTGGTGGTAGATATAAAGGAGATTGTATAGTCAAAGTGTACCGTGTATTGTCGCCTTAAGGGTAGAATTAAAAAAGTGGGTGGAAATAAAATATGAGGTGGGTGAGGTCTAGCTAGGTGAACATGCCCTATTTTGTATTTTGTGATGCAGCATAGCAGTGCATGATGGGAAATCAACTGCAGGAATTTATGGAAGATTTTTCTAATATCAAAATATCATCTCAGTGTTGCTGAGCTGGGTTCTAAATGCAGCTAATTTTTAGTGCTGCGTTGGAGGCCATGTCTTGCTGGATCAAAGATTGCCGAGCCAGCCTAGATAGGACCTTTGAGCACTGAGCTCTGCCAGTAGCTCTTTTTTTTTTTACGGTCAAAATTTCAATTTATTGATGAAAAAAACAAGCATGATACAAGACAGAAAAGCAGATGGTAGTTGTTACAATGCATAATATAGTAAAGAAGTTACATAGACTTAGTCAGGAAGTAGAATTGAAGTTCAAACTGGATTACAGAACAGGAATAACAGTCATTAGTTCAATTGATTTAAAATGGCCTTCCAGCAAAATGTACCGGAGAAGGAAAGGGGGGTAGACGGGGGGGGGGGGGGGGCAGCAAGGGGGAAAGAAGGGAAAGGACCATCCATGTTGTTCAAACTTTTTGGGACATTTTCTTTTCAGATAGGTCATTTTATACAGCGGTAAAACACTATTAATGGTTTCCTCCCAAAGAGTCATTGTTGGGGGGATGCAGAGTTCTATTTAAGTAGAATGATTTTGTTTGGCATAGTAAAGCAGGAAAGCAATCAGGAGTTTGGTGTATCGCAGCCCTTGATCGTCTTCCTGTATTCCAAGCAGTGCCAGCTCTGGAGACTGAACTAATGACATCCTGAGGTGTGCATTAATGGCTTCAAATACCGCAGCCCAGAATCTAGCTACTCCAGGACAGCTCCAGAACATATGGTAATATCTCCCTATATCTTGTCGACACCTATTACAGAGGGGATCCCTCAGGGGGTACAGTCTGTGCAGCCGCTGCGGGGTGTAGTACACCCTATAAAGAGACTTTGTTTGTATCACTTTATCCCTGGAAGAGATAACCAGCCCCAAGCTATCCTCAAAACAGTCATTCCAATCCTCCCTCTCCAGTGTGGGGATATCAGTCTTCCACGCCTCCCGCAGCCTCTCCAGCCTGGGAAAGTCCAAACCGAGCAGTGATATATAGAGGGAAGAAAGATGCTTGGAGAGCTATTCCTGAGCCAAAAGCTCCTCTATGGGGTCCATGGACAGGACAATAGGCCCCGGAAACTGTGCTCTTGCTGCATGACGCAGTTGGTAATAACGGAAATACTTCCATCTGGGCAAATTAAATTTGGTTGAGAGATCTTTGTACGTCATTAACGTCCCTGTCGGCATAATATCCTGAAGGGCCTTAACCCCATATGTCGCCCAGACCTGTGGGCCTGGGATTGTACGGAAGTGTGGGAGGTTAGGATTATACCATAGTGGTTAAAAATTCGACCATCTGGAAGCCTCCTTTACAAACCTACCACTGAACCCACTACCATGGATCTCTCCATGCCACGTCCCGCCAGAAATCCGCCTTCGCCCTCTAATAGGACCCACTATACACTGTATCCACCAGACGTGTAAACCGCCGTTTCCTCCACCCCTGGCCCACTGACTCCAATAAAATTAAACCTGGACTTCCCTCCAGGAATGCACCACCACTACCTCTCCGACAATTGGCCTCTAGAACAAATTAAGGCCCATCAATTCTTCCACCAAGGCAAACTATTGTCCGCAGCTCAGATTGCTACAAGACTAGAGAAGACACCTATCCCTGCCTGGGAGTACCTACTGATTGCCCACTACATTACAACCTTGGACAAGAACAAACACTGCTCAATACAACTCACCCCCTTTGAAACTCTTTGTACTAAGACAACACCTCAATACCACCTTATCTCCTGCATACACAACCTTATCTTCAATGACCTCAAAGCCAATGAAAGCTTAGCCTGTAAAAAATGGGAAGCAGAGCTCTCCATTTCACTCACTGCAGAGAACTGGGAACAAATATTTCTGAACATACACAAAGGGTCAACAAACGTGACAACCCAAGAAAATGGTTACAAAATTCAATCTAGATGGTACCGCACTCCAGTACTCTCACACAAATTCAAACCAGATATTCCAGAGACCTGTTGAAGGTGCCACCAAGAATGGGGCACCCTACTGCATTTTTGGTGGTCATGTTCCCCATTGCAAAACTTTTGGTCAGAGGTCAGCCACATAAACGCCCAGGTAACTTCATACAATCTAGATTTCACCCCAGCCCAATTCCTCCTTCATCATTCGCCAATACCACATACCTCTTACCACAAATCTTTAACAATGCATATGATCAAACAATGTACCCCCATACATTGGAACTCAAAGCAGATATCTACAAAGAATGGTTCACCAGAATTAAAAAAGTTGCCGGAATGGAAAAGCTCATTCACATTTCTCGAGACACCCTGACAAAATGCAGCCATAAGTGGGCCTGTTGGCTACACTACCAGACATCACGTGAATACTCCAACATCCTGAACCAAACCACTTAAAGAAGGCCCAAAATCGGGAAAAAATCCACTCAGACTATCCTTAAACCCTATCATCACAATTACTAAATCCCATCTCATCAATTTCCCCCTCAACAAGTAGCCTCTATCCAAAATTTATCCAAAGCTCAATCAGCTTCTACTCATGAGTAGGATCACAGTTGAGGGAAGCCAGAAATGTCCCCCCTCCCCCCCTCCATTACTCCAACCACCCTCCCTCCCCACGGCCCTCCCCCTCTCCTCCTATAAGCATATCATTTCAATACCTGCTTAAACGCATATCCTCCCCACATCACACTGACACAAAACATCGCACCCAGAGATTAGGCACAGGACAAATACAAAACTACTTTACTCATCACTGGACCATACCCAACTCAGGACCTCCCCTTATATTACAAGACCTGCAAACCCACGCTACTACCGAACACATGCTTACCTATATTCTGATTCAATGTCTCCCTTCAACCTTGGTTCCATTTGGACCTACGAAGCGGGCCCCCATTCTCCTTCACAAATAATCCAGTGTTGAAGTGATTGTTTCTATATGCTATGGTATCGCATAGCTTTATGACTACCTGTTATTGAACTACTGTTTTGCCACTGTTTCTGTTTTTCTGTATACACTGTATATTTTTCAATAAAAGAAAACATTTGGGAAAAAAAAAAATCGACCATGCGTTTGATTTATGATAACTCTTCCTAGCAACCACCCACACTTTGAGTGTCGTCCTAGTTGGAGGCGGGAGATCAGCGTATGCCTCAGAGCCCCTATACACTAGATTCCCCAGGTCACCGAGGGAACCCACCAGTAGCCCTTTCTAGACCTAGGTATTGTGTTAGCGACAGAGCACTTTCCAAATTCAGAGCCATGACACGGCCTTTAGTGTAACCCCTGTCTCTATGATCTATAAATGAGTATGCTGTTTTGTCCCAGCAACAGGAGCTACTGCATTGTTGGTTGCTTTGAAAGAAACCTTTATTTCCCCTGTCCCGTTGGATGCCACATAAAGAGTTAACATCCTAAGAATTGTTATGCTGCATCCTTAGTTGAGTGTCCCAACCCCACTCTCTTCTTTTCCTGCCTTTTTTCTTTAATGTGCTGTAGCTTCTTCCTGCCATGGCTCCTATCTGCAGGAGACATGCAGTTTACACCCAGTTCACAGTCCTTGCTGATTCTTACGGTGACCTGGTCACCACCAACCATTAACCTCCTGTGCTTATGCAGTTGATTTAAGTAAACCAAGGCTTTTACCTGGGATAATCTATCTATGTCACGTGACTTTATCAAGGGTATAAAGTCATGTGACATGTGACGCAACGCGTCGGGTGGAGCCAGTGACATCCGATGTGCCTGTGTGTTTGACACAGTGAACGGTGAGAGGAGGGAGATCGCGGTCAGCGACTGATTGTTTCAAAGCGTGGTACTCTGTATCTCAGTTAGTGTAAACACATATGTTTTTATCATAGAAAGTACCAGAGAGGCTGTGATCATTGCGCAATGATAATTTTCTTTTTGATTTCATGAATGCAATACATGATGGGAGGATTTTAAATAATAATCACCTGGATGCATCAGTAGCACAGGGGAGGAATCTACGGTCCAGATAGCTATCCACTGAAGCAATCAACAGTGAACTGTGATGGTTTTATCCCTATGCTCATTTACTTCTTTATATTCATATACCCTCTAAGGGTTTGATTTACACATGTTTATGTGACAATTTTATTTGATTATGTGCTGTATATCCCACTTAGGGTGGAATTCTAGGTATCATATCTGCCTTTTGGCACGTGTGTTTGTATTTTTCACTTAAGATACCCATCTAGTATTTATGTTTTATGGTATGCCTAATTGCTACAATATTCTACATTTTTCATTTTAATAGGAAGTTAATCTTAGCGCACTATTTATTGATAAGTTTTATCTAAACGTGAGTACCATCCAAAGGACAAATCTTAGCCCAGACCATTTTAGAGCAGATCCTCGGCCACTCACTTTGAAGTCAAGATCTTTGTTCATGGCATAGCACACATCAATTTCCCTGCCCAGTCTTCTTTGTTCCCGTGGGACCTTAATCTGGTTCTCGGCTCTTAAAAGCCACTTCTCAAATTTTTTCAGGATGCTCTCTCGTCTGACCTTTATTTTATTTTTATTTATTTATTTCAGGTACTTATATAGCGCCGTCAATTTACGCAGCGCTTTACATATACATTGTACATTTACATCAGTCCCTACCCTTAAGGAGCTTACAATCTACGGTCCCTAACTCACATTCATACATACTAGGGACAATTTAGACAGGATCCAATTAACCTACCAGCATGTCTTTGGAGTGTGGGAGGAAACCGGAGTACCCGGAGGAAACCCACGCAGGCACAGGGAGAACATGCAAACTCCAGGCAGGTAGTGTCGACCCTTCTTACTGCTAGGCGAAAGTGCTATCCACTGCACCACTGTGCCGCCCCGACCTTACTCCAAGGGGTCTTTCTTGTGCAATGTGATTTTCAGCCCATTAATTTTAATGAGCTGAAATTGCATTAAAAATAGTACATGAACTATGTCTCAAAAACGCACAATACCAAATTGTATGGTACTGCGGTACTGTGCGATCTGGTGCAGGCAAATTCACTGTTTGAGTTTTGTGTTTGAGGTGTCATTATGAATATATTGAGGGGGGCACAGCAGCCTCGCTGCTACATGGCATTAGTTTGTAGAGCTCCGCTCTGCAGTCAGGGAAATTCTTCTATAATGCAGCCTCTGCTTATCAGCTGGCAGTACCCCTACCTCCCTCCACCTAAGTACCAACGTCAGTATGCCACAAAGGAGATGAGAAGTCCCGCAGCCACAAAAGTTATTGGGCCTTTTTCCCACTAGTTGGCACCCAGAGGGTTTCACAAAAATGGTGGCAGTGGCCTGTCAATGCAGAATGTTGGTGCATATTCAGCAGCGTCCTGGGGCAGACACAGCACAAGGGACCCTCAGTGAACCAGGATATCCAGAGCTCCTCATTCTCTGGGGCATCAATTCCTTCCACCAGAAATCCAAGCCTAGACTGGACTCTAATGTAGACACTGAAGCTGAACAACTATGGAGGTGAGCTCTAACAATGACTCTCTAGGGCCCAGTACAGACATTCCTGATCCCATTTCTGCTTTTCCAACCAACCTGTCTCTGACTCTACTCTGAAAGATATGTTATTGTCCCTAAGAATCTTCTTACATTTAGACATGCTGACGTGTGTACAGCAGTTTAAAGGACAAGTACAAGAATTAGGGGACAGGTTGGAGAACTCTGAGTGAAAAAATTGAGGAATTTGCCTCCTCTTTCAATACCCTGGTTGATACACTTAATGTAAAATTGAACACTTGTCCTGGCTTAAGACCAAGGTTGCCTGACTTGGAAGATAGGTCCTGCCTTAATCACCTAAAATGTGTGGCGTGCTGGAGTCAATCCAACCTGCCCTCCTACAACAATATGAGCAAGACCTTTTTCCTTTCTGTCTTACCATCTCTTATGGCAGCTGAACTCACTATCGACTGGGGGCATTGCATCCCCAAACCACCTTTCCTGTCTGCTAACATCTCATGTGATGTACTTTTGCATGTATACTTCTGTTGTGTGAAGGAAAGAGTGTTGGAAGCTTTTTGAAAACCTGACCAGCTACCTGCATCAATACTTAAAGCCTCAGGTCTTCTCTGGTTTCTTAAAGTATGCCCTGGAACAATTTTTTTTTTCTTTCCATTACTAAGGCCTTGAAAAATCATAAAATCTTTTATCACTGGGGGGTACTCTTCAAAGCTCATTATCAAATATAATGGCACCACTTCTTCAGTCACAGCAGTGGATAAGGAACTCCAGCTTCTTTGAGAATGGGATATTCTCCCTGAAACATCATCTTCACTTTCTGCAACTATTCCTGCATCCACACTTTCCTCTAAATGGCAAGTGGTTTTCAACAAATGTCAGAACGGCTAAGAGAGTACACACCATCTTGCACACTTTACAAGTTTTTTCCAGCAGTCCCTACTACATCTGGTTTCTACATATGACTTTTTTAATACATATTTGTTTACTCTTTACACTTGGATCACTATGCATGATTTGCATTTCTACATGTTTTTGGATTTTATCTCCTTTTTCTTCTACAGTTTAAATCCTGCATTACTCGTCCGACTACACCCCTGTGTGCCCGCAATGGACTCCTTCCACAACTGACCTACTCTGCCTTCCTGCTGGTCAGTTGATTGTTCACAGTGAGACATTACTTTTCTTCTGTTTTCTGATTTCACTAGAGGTTTTAAAGTTGTGTCCCTAATGCCTGTGGGTTGAATCACCCAGCCAAGCAGTCATCCATGTGGCAGATACCCGTAAACTTTAAGCCAATATCCTCTTTGTCCAGGAGACCCATTTCCAACTCAACACCTCTAAATGCAGCCACGGGTACTTTCCACATATCTTCATGGCCTGTGCATCCTCCAAAAAGTGGGGTCTTGATTGCAGTTAGGAACTCTCTCATTTTCTCTGTGTTTCTTTGTTGGATCCCAAGGGCAGATTTTGAATTCTTCATTGTGAGATGAACGCTAAACCCATATACATTGGTTAATTTATATGTCCCTAATTTCCACCAGCTGTGTTTCCTTTGTAAGCTTTTCCAGAAAATATCAGCCATTAAACGTAGAAGCCTTATTGTTTGTGGTGACTTTAACCTCATTGTAAACTCATGGATTCTTCATCTCCCCCCTGAGGGAGAGCACCCACACCACATTCCTTCTTTCATGCAGAGGATGTTTATGATGTTTGAAGGTGCCACCATGTTCATAAAAAAGGACTCCGCCTTGTGTTTCTCCCAGACACAACTCATATTCACAAATTGACATGTTTGTTGTTATGTGGTTACTGCAACAGGTATCCTCCTTTGCCAATTTCAATATTACCTGATCAGACCTTGCCACTATATCTATAAGAGTGGAGAAGGATACTTATACTCTTGCATACTTGTGGCCCTGTAACACTAAAGTTTTAAAAACATCATGCAATGCTGCTTTGCTTTCTCAGCATTTCCAGAGGTAGTTTGCTTTTAATGCCCCTTCAGTCTCAGACACATTTATTCTATAGAATTCCCATACTGCATATATTAGAGGTATAAACTTGTTGCTATATGCACAGGCTAAAAAAACAACATACCCTACGACTTAACACTATTATTTCTAAAATTCATGGTTTAGAAATTGAAAATAAACTCACCCCCGATTGTGTCATTGTGATCCTACACTTTATCCAGACTCAGATTTGAACTAAGAGGCTTTCTGTGTGAGCAATATGACAAATAGTGCGGACAACTTGGGCTCCAATATTATGCTAATAACACAGCCAGAAAATTCTTAACCCCAGGACATTGCAGATTCTTTCGCAGAGTATTATGGCTCTCTATACAATTTAAAAAAGAACACTCAGACCCCCCAACCTCCTGAAACAAATAGTGCCACTTTCTTAAAATGCTTGTTAAGCCACAGTCATAACTTTATATAATCATGTTTGTTCCCTAATGCTGTGTGCCCCTGTCTCTGTGTTTTATAAAAAAAAAAATGCTGTGTATACCTGATTTCAGAGCGCCGCTTGGCACTCACATGATCGGTCTGCTCTCCCCTCCCCTGATCTGACAGCTAGAGTGGGAGGGGTCAAAAATCCCCTACTGACGTCAGTTGGGAGGAGAGAGGCAAAAGCTGACTGGTCACGTGAACAGCGAGCGGCACTCTGAAATCAGGTATACACAGCATTTTTTAAATAAAACACAGAGACAGGGGCATAAAGCATTAAGGAGAAAACAGGATTATATAAAGTTATGACAGTTATTTCAGCAGCAGGAGGGGGGGCGCGAGTCCTGACACAGAGCTGACAGGCGGGGGGGGGGCACACAGAGGGACAGGGCAGGGCTGCAGATGTCGGAGGCATGTAAACTGATCATAGTGTCAGGGCTCAGCAGCCATGATAAATCCTGGTCAGTTTACAGGGGGAGGGCAGAGCCAGGCAAGATCAGCCCACTGCGCTGTATATACATGCTTTAAAGGAACAGGATCCATTTTATCTACATTTTTTTTAGGGTAACAAGCGCTTTAATTAAGCTGTACCTGTGCCCTTGGAAAATCAACTGTCCCAACTAAATGCTCCCTTGAAGCCATCCAAGTTTGCCAAAACCATTGATTCATTACCAAATTGTAAATTGTCAGGCCCTGATCGCTTTTCAAATGAGTACTATTTATTTAAAAGTTATTTCAAAGCCTTCTAATACCTCATTGTAAAAACCTCTTCACCACTGCAGCTACTGCAGCTGGCTTCTCCTTTAGATGCTAAAAGCATTTATTGTCACATTACCTAAACCAAGTAAAGACCCAACAATCCCTTCTAGCATTAGACCTATTTCACTGCTGAACAAAGATGTTAAGATCAATGCAAAACTCCTAGCAAAGTGTTTAACAGATATCATGCATACTCTGATCCAACCGGTTCAAATGGGATTCACCACAAGGAGGTAGGCCTCCAATGCTACTAAGAGGATACTTAATGCACTACACTTTGCTGAGACAACGCAAATGTCTGTTCTGCTTCTCTCTCTGATTTTACCTCTCAGCCACTGCTTCCACTACAAAGGTTGCAACTCTTTTTAACGTTCCTTGACATCTCAGCTTTTCCTGTCAAGGCACACATTACTAGATTGGTGGGTGACCCTTGGACTTTTAGGTATCAGGTAACTGTTTCTCAAATTTTCAAGGCTGCCACTTGGTCTTCTTTATGTTTTTCCAGGTGGATGTTCAGGTCTCCTATGATGCCAGCTTTGGGTGTAAGGTCCTTCAAGCTGCAGGCTGTCCTAGTTTTATTATTTTTGTTTGTGGGCCTGATGTTGTGTTTGCTGTGTTACCCACACCACAGTTGGATTGTATTTAGATACCCCAAATAACTATTTCAGAATAACTGAATCATGTGTTCATAAATGAATAACAAGGGAATCAGTGTTTTTGTACTGTCAAGCCAGTTTCAGGTTTAGTAAAGGACAAAGTACCCACCCTTCTGCATGTGTGCTCTTCTCCTATGTACTGCATTTCTACAAAACTGATTTTCATTAATACAAACAGGGGTCAGGACAGGTGTCTGTTTCAGTGGAGGAAGGTGAAAGGAGTAGAACAAACTGTATTTAGATGAGAGAGAAAAAAGGAGTTCAACTTGCTCAGGACTGGGTTTTTGCTTTGTGTGTAAAAAAGAAAAAGGAAGAGTGGAACTTTGAATGAGGTGGCTGACATTGTGGAGGTGGATTGAAACAAGTGCATTTTTTATTGATCAATAATATAGTATAGAACATGGCAATATTCAAAAACCACATAAAAAATGGTATACTGAATCATATTTAATCCACCCACACATACCATACAAGTGTGGCATGGATAGGAAAATACATAGGTAAATAGTTCTAAAACAATAAGTTATTACATTGCATTGGATAAATTCATATATATACATATAACATATGAGCAGCACTAGCAGCAAGAGTAAGAATAAATAAGACAATTGCTTTGTTTGTATGTTTAAAGGGATACATTTTGAATTTTATTTTATGGGATGTTCAGTCAGAAATCGTTTAAATTGCCCTCAAACATCCCTGTGGTTTTTAAATGTTATAATAAACTTGCATATTTAAAAAATCATATTATAAAATTGAGTGGAATACAGATTATTTTATTTATGTTAATACAGTCTTACTTGTGTAAACAACATAGGGTTTCTCTGAATAAAGTTTGTAATTCATGTAGCTGACCTTACTAAATAAAAAAAATAAAAATAAAAAAAAATCAAAATTATAGCTCAGCATTTAAAAGTGACTGATGAATAGAGCCTGTCTGGTGTGCTGTGAAAATATAGCCTTGTGTTCCACCAGGTATTTATCATAGTAGAGTATAGAAAACAATGGAAAGATTTATTAGGCAGAGTCATCCTACTGCTTTGTGTGTTCGCTTTTGCGGCATGCATTAGTTTGGATTGATTCCAAACATCTGTTCTTAAATAAAATTCTCTATTGTTTGAGACAAATACTGTGAATGTTAATTTGTGGATATGATTTGTATATTCATAATTGAAAATAAGAAGCGTGAAGCTGAAAGTTTACAAGCAAATGCTAATGTTAGGCACTGTTGTGTTCCTGCCCTGTGCTTGTTGCTGCAGTTACCCAACATCACAGCAGGGACCACTACATTCACTTTGTTCAGTACTGTTTTTTTTCCCCCTTAACTTCTTTCTAAGACTTTGTTCCTTTGACTTTGCCGTTCATCTATTTTCCTTGTATTTTTTCTTTTTTGCTAGCTATACTTTGTGTTTTATTATTTATTACAGGTGTTTATATAGTGCTGACAATTTATGTAATGCCCCGTACACACGGTCGGATTTTCCGACGGAAAATGTGTGATAGGACCTTGTCGGAAATTCCGACCGTGTGTAGGCTCCATCACACATTTTCCATCGGATTTTCCGACACACAAAGTTTGAGAGCAGGATATAAAATTTTGCGACAATAAAATCCGTTGTCGGAAATTCTGATCGTGTGTACACAAATCCGACGGACAAAGTGCCACGCATGCTCAGAATAAATAAAGAGATGAAAGCTATTGGCCACTGCCCCGTTTATAGTCCCGACGTACGTGTTTTACGTCACCGCGTTTAGAACGATTGGATTTTCCGACAACTTTGTGTGACCGTGTGTATGCAAGACAAGTTTGAGCCAACATCCGTCGGAAAAAATCCTAGGATTTTGTTGTCGGAATGTCTGAACAAAGTCCGACCGTGTGTACGGGGCATAACAGTTTACATATTGTACTTTCACATCAGTGACCTGTGCTCAAGAAGGTCCCTACCTCCCTTGCATACATATAAATATTAGGGTCAATTTAGAGAGGAGCCAGTTAATCTAATATGTACAAACTCCATGCAGGTAGTGTTCTAGTTGGGATTCAAACTGTGAACCCTAGTGCACCAAGGCAAGAGTGCTAGCTAAGTGCTAAATCACTGTACTTAGTGATAGACTTCTTGAATGTTAGTTGTATTGTAGAAGAGCAAAGCTGGGCATAGACATGTTTTTCTTTCAGCTGGTTGAACAAAGAATAATATATATAAACAGATTATTTTCTTCATACAGGCAAAGTAGATGGAGGAATCTCCTCCGCCGGAACATTGGCTTTTTTTGTCATCTATGTAATTCCAAGCATGGTACAATTTGGTGGTTAGGTCTCCCAACTTGTCAAAGTCCTTCCGTTTTCCTCATTACAACAAATTTTAAGCTACCTCCAACTGAAGCATGTCATTGCCTACAAATTAAACACCTTTCTTTATCGTACATCACGGGACACAGAGCAGGCCATAATAATGACTATCTGGGTTATATGCCACCTATAGGTGAAAGGACACTGGCAAACCAATAAACAGGAAGTTCCCCCTATATAATCCCCTCTCACATAAGGAGTCTTTGTTTTTTCGCCAGTGTTTTGAAGGTGATGGTCATGGCTTTTGAAAGCTCGGAAATCTAAATGATATCCCAGTAAATAGGGGCGTTTTATTGGATCCATTCGGGGGGGGGAGACTAAGATGGATGGTACCCGAACCTCGGAAGGAAGGACCGAGGTTTTGCCTGTAATGCGACCCGTTGGGTCCGGCCCCAGCGGAAATCTGGCTGTGCTCCTGGACACTAATACCTGGGGGGGGCTGGTAGAACCAGAATGGGCAGACAATGTAGAAGAGATGACCTAGGGAGGGGCAGGCTGGGCTCTGAGGAGACATTTTAAGCCTCTCACTCCCAGAAATGGTTGATTCAGTCTCTGCTGGACATGGTCTGATCTGGCTTTAAGTTACCTCCATTACAGGCATCAGATTCCTTCTCTTTATTGGGCTCTTTGCATCCTCAGCAGAGTTCCCAAGCCTTCCCTTTGCACCCGCTACTGGAGCAGGTAGTGTATGAAGACTGGGATTACCCTGATAGGATATTTATGCCTCCAGAAAGGTTTTCCTACTGTATCCCATGGAAGAAAAGTTCAAACTGAAGTGGTGTATGGCTGGTGGACGCTGCTATTTTTTCAGTGAACAAAAATTTGACCTGTCCTGTAGATAATGCCCAGATGTTCAAGGACCCAGCATATAAAAAGCTGGAATCCCTACTAAAAGCCTATTTTGCCATTGCTGGGTTGGCAGTTCAGCCGGCAGTAGCAGCAATAGGGACTTGTCAATCTTTGAAAGACTGTTTTAAAAGATTGGTGAGAAACATGCCTGCGCAAGGGGTGGCTGCCGAGGAGTTGGCAGAGCTTCCTCGTGCCTTGTGTTTTGCAGTAGACACCCTTAAGGGTTTCATTCAACAGGTGTCTCGATTTGTGCTCCTATCAGTGCACATGCACAGAGTCTTGTGCCTAAAGAATTGGTCTGCAGAATTGCCATGTAAAAAGTTACTGACGGGAATCCTGTTCTATGGGAAATGTCTATTTGGTGAGGATCTGGATAAATATATCCCAAAAATGTCAGGAGGAAAGAGTGCACTGCTTCCATTTAAAGCGTTTGTTAACCTAAAAAATAAAAAAATACAGATCCTGTTCCCTTAAAGCATGTAATACAGCAGTGTTTGTGCTGTGTCATTTGGACCTCTGTATCACCTGAAATACCTGGCTGATCCTGCCTATCTGTGCCCTCCTCTTTGAAAACAATAATCATGGCTGCTGAGCCCCTGACATAGTGGTCCATTTGCATGCTTCCGTCATCTGCAACATGCTCTTCTTTGTCTCTCTCCCCCTCCTCCCCCCTCCCCTCTCTGCTTGTACAATGTGCCCACCCCCCCCACTCGCGCTGCTCTAAATGCTCACCTATCTTCTATTACATCATCCCATCCTCTCTGCACTATTATAAGAAGTTCCCCTGTGCCTGTGTTCTGTAAAAATACTGCACAATTCTAACTTTGAGCTCCACTCCTGCTACTAAGCCGATTGTCGGCGGCTCGGCACTCTGTCTCTCCTCGCTCCATCTCCTCCCCGGCTGATGTCAGTGGCGGGGCTCTGCCCCAACCACTGAAACTATGAGTCGGAACAGAGGAGAGGAATCAGCTGAGTGCCCAGAGCGAAGCTCATACAGGTAGAATCATGCAGTTTTTTTTTTTACAAAACACAGGCACAGGGAAACTTCTTATAATGGTGCAGAGAGGATGGGGTGATTTAATAGAAGTGGGTAACAACCACTTTAGGGAAGGAATATATATCAATATTTTAAGCCAGATGCTCCTGTACCAAGTACTTCAACTTCCATGCAGTTTTAATGGCTTCAGCTGTCGGGATTTAGGAGACCTCAAGGTCAGGGCCAGAAAAAAACCCTGGGTTCAGAGGCCTTCCAAGTCAAACTCCAAGTCTACTTTATGAAGAGGCACCCCCACTCAAAAGGGTGGGGGGAAGGCTTCTGCAATTCTCAGGGACTTGGGCAGGGGTGATTCAGGACAGGTGGGTCATTTTCCACAGCAGCGCAGGGCTACAAAATAAAGTTTAGGGAGTTTCTTCCTCCTCGGTTTTTAGGTTCCAATGTACCCACAAGTCCAGTAAAAAGAAAGTCCCTGTTCCAAGACCTAGACCACTTGTGTGTACAGGGTGTGATTGTGGAGGTGCCAGCCAGAGAAAAGTTTGGGGGTTTCTACTCCAATCTCTTCACAGTGCCAAAACCAAACAGAGAAGTAAGGCCGATGGAGTCGATTCGTTCAGTGGATTCCCTAAGGAAAGGAGATTTTTTTTCTAGCATCTATAAACATTAAAGATGCATACCTGCATGTTCCAATTTTTGGGCCTCGTCAAAACCTTCCGGGGGGGGGGAGCGGATACCTGTCTTTGACAAGTATCCTGTCTCAAATTCTGGGACTCTGGCCGTGGCAAATTACACCAGCAGCTCGGCTCTCTCCTCCTTCCCCCGCCACCGGGCCAGTAGGGGAGCGCAGCTAAGCCTCGCTCATGCGTAGGAGGGTCCCGGCGTGAAGCCGCACTGCTACACTGCCGGGTTCCCTTATCCGCAATGGTGGCGGCAACACCCAACAGCTTATGGAAACATCAACTGCGGTGCTGACATCGCTGGACTTCAGGACAGGTAAGTGTCCTCATATTAAATGGCAGCATCTGCAGTATGTGTAACTGCTGGCTTTTCATTTTTACAGCAGTGAATGGACCTCCGCTTTAAGGTCTCAAGGAACTCGATTATGGGATACCTAGACGATCTGTTACTCAAAGATCGATCAGTCTCAGGTCTAACAAAGAATGTAGCTCTGGCAGTCTAGTTCTTGGAACACCTGGGTTGGGTTTAAAAATGGAAAAATCGTCTTTCAGCCCAGTGCAGGCTTTGGAGTATTTAGTCCTGATTCTGGACACAGCTCAGGCAAAAATTTTTTTGCTTCCAGAGAAGGAAAGATCTTTGGATGAAGGGGCTTGTCCGGTTCGTAAGAAGGAAAAGATTTGTGCATGAGGTTGCTGGGCAAGATGGTTTCCTCTTTTGACGCAGTCCCCTATGCGCAGTTCCATTCCAGGCCACTCCAGAGCAATATTCTGTCTGTTTGGAAAAGAAGGTACAGGCTTTGGATTATCTTATGTTGCTGTCCTCACAGGTAAGACAAAATCTCAATTGGTGGCTGAAGCCTAACAACTTGGGGAGAGGGAAGTATTTTCTTCTTTTTTTTTTTAATTGACAACATTCTCTGGATAGTATACAATCCTCCAAAAAAAAAAAAAAAAAAAAACTGAGAGGAGACATGGCCTGTTACCATTACGCACGAGGGAAGTTTTTTCTACCGGTAGCCTGGAAGGTAGTGACCACAGACACCAGCCTTTTAGGCTTGGGAGGTGGTGCTGGAAAAAGCTTTGATCCAGGGGAAGTGGTCTTGTGAGGAAAAGGACTTACCCATCAATATTTTGGAGATCCGAGCAACTCGGTTAGCTCTAGCCTTCTGGACTGCCAAATTGCAGGACTGTCCCATCATGTTCCAGTCAGACAATGCCACATTGGTGGCTTATATCAACCACCAAGGGGGCACCAGAAGCCAGGCAGCCCAGAAGGTTTTAGTAAACTATATTCTGGCATGGGTGGAAAAACATGTGCCGTGTCTGTCAGCGGTGTTTATTCTGGGAGTGGACTGGCAGGCGGATTTTCTAAGTCGCCAACAGTTGTACCCAGTGGAATGGTCCCTACATCCTGAGATATTTTGTCTGATTTGCCATCGATGGGGTACCCCGGACATAGATCTATTGGCATCCAGGTTCAACAACAAACTGGGCAGGTTTGTATCCAGAACCAAGGACCCAATTGTGTTCGGGACAGGTGTGTTAGTGATCCCTTGGGAACAGTTTTCACTGATTTATGCTATTCTCCAGTCCAACTTCTGCCACGGCTGCTGTGCAGGATACAGGAGTAAGGGAAACCAGTTATCCTGGTGGCCCCAGCCTGGCCCAGGAGGCCTTGGTATGCAGAAATTGTGAAATTGGCAGTAGGGAAGCCGTGGTCGCTTCCATACTGTCCAGATCTGCTTTCCCAAAAGTTGGTTCTGCAGCGAACATTGGTTCTACAAAGTATTGACTCGCGGCTGAATACAAATGCACGCCACACTTTTCACATATTTATTTAAAAAAAAAAAAATGAAAACCATTTATATTTTTTTTTTCCATTTCACAATTATGTGCCACTTTGTGTTGGTCTATCACAATAAATCCCAATAAAATACATTTACATTTTTGGTTATAACATGACAAAATGAGGACAATTTCAAGGGGTATGAATACTTTTACAAGGCAGCCATGGAGTAGACCATTTTTTAAAATTCCGATTATCTAGGATGCAGTGCACTGTGCTAAGTGCCTTGATTGAGATCTAAACACCGAATTAACAAGCTTTATACATCTATGTGCAGTTCACCGTTAAAATGTCTTTCCTCAGTGATCATGTTACAAAGAATAGATTGTCAGTACCAATGCTTAGAAGAAGCAAGTTATCTGTTTAATCCTTTTTCTGCTGTTTTTGTGTTTTTTGCACTCGTTAAAATATTAATTTTAGTCCTGCAGATTAGTTAAAAACCCCAAACAGTATTTATTTTCTGTAACTAGCCTCAGGTTTCCTGTTTATCTACATCATTTATACAGCTTGTCTGAGCTTTTAGACGGGGCAGGGAGCTGAAGTTGCACAACTTTTAAGCCTCAACTCCTTGCACAGCATCCTTTCTAATTGGCCCCAACAGCTATCCCTTTTCCCTGCATACAGCTAGCTACCTTTACATCCCACCTATTTGACTTGAATTACAAGCCTTTCCTGACATCTCTTCCTCTCTCTCTTCTGAACAAGGCTGGTAGAATAGCAGCATTAAAATGAATAGACTACATAAAGGAATGGGTCCTTCCAATTTTTTGTATTATTATAAATCCTGTATCTTAGATCAAGTCTGTTATTGGTGGACCCCTTTTCCTGAATAAAATACGGTTCTATATCAGTGGTTCTCAACTCCTGTCCTCAGGGCCCACTAACAGGCCAGGTTTTATGTATTACCTTGGTAGGATGCAGACTAGAATACTGCAATCACTGAGCAGCAAACTATATCACCTGTGATGTATTTCAGTTATCTTGTAAACCTG
Organism: Lithobates clamitans; assembly: GCA_037952925.1. Lineage (NCBI taxonomy): Eukaryota > Metazoa > Chordata > Amphibia > Anura > Ranidae > Lithobates > Lithobates clamitans. The sequence continues at coordinate 7,304,963 of JBBGZY010000232.1, forward strand.
GCCTGTTAGTGGGTCCTGAGGACAGGAGTTGAGAACCACTGTTCTATATGGAATGGACTCTTTTCAATAATGTATACCCTAGCGCCACTTTGATTGCAATTAAATTAGGAATACTGAGTGCCAAAACCCAGCTTTACAGCGATCACTGCTACCCTTAAAGAGGAGGTTTGCCCACCCCTGCAAAAATTAAAAGCCAGCAGCTACACATACTGCAGCTGCTGACTTTTTTTAATAGGACACTTACCTGTCCTGGAGTCCAGCGATGTCGGCACCGCAGATGTGTTTCCATCAGCTGTCGGGTGCTGCTGCCGCCATTGCAGGTAAGGGAACCTGGCAATGTAGCATTTCAGCTTCATGCCAGGTCCCTACTGCGCATGCGCAAGGCACCGCTGTGCTCTCCTATTGGCCCAACGGCAGGAGGAGGGTGCCGAGTTGTGACGTAATTTGCCGCGGCCCGGACTCCCGGAAGTGGGGACAGGATACCTGTCAAAGACAGGTATCCGCTCCCCCTAAAAGGTGCCAAATGTGGCATCAGAGGGGGGGGGGACAAATGAGCGGAAGTTTTACTTTTGGGTGGAACACTACTTTAACATATGGTCAGAGATATATATATATATTTCATATCTCTCTGTTTGTTCTTATCGAGGTTCTCCAACAATGTATTCTTGATGAGTAGAATGGTGATGGTAATATTCAGCATCAGCCCGTTTGGGCCTGGGGTTTTATTAGAACAGACAGACCGTTTCGAACAAATACAATCAAAGAAATCACACCACTTAAATCGCCTCAAGTTCCCAACTTAACGACACCTACAGCACTTACCCTCCCCGGGTAAATGGAGTGCATAGCCCACGGAACTTTCCCCCACAAGTAATGTGCAGTTTTCCTGCAATCAGGTTCCAGTTGGAAAATGTCCTAATTTTTAATAACTTTCTGGTTTTCTTTATATGTTTTTTAGTTTCTGTTTTGCCTTTCCTTGCTTATAGGTTATAGGTCTGATGCTTATGACATATTGTGACCGCTTCATAATTTGGAACAAAGATATGCAATCACTATTAATATGTGTATGCAGATTTGGTTCACACTAGACTTCTCATCTCTTAGCTGACCACCCTAAGGTAACAAAAGCTTTACAATTTTTCTATAAAATATGGTACTCAAAATAACCTCTTTTAATGTCCGGGGGCTCAACCACCCTGCTAAAAGGGCATCCCTATGGAAAGAATCCCTAAAATCTGCGTCCAAGAAACGCGCTTTCAGATATCGGCCACTCCTGCCCTAAATCATACAAAGACTTTCCACATATATTTAATGCACCTGCACAGCATAAACACAAATGAGTTCTTATTGCGGTCAAGAATGCAATAGCTTTCACCCTCCATGAGTCTATCCAGGACCCATATGGAAGATATCTGATTCTTACATGTAACATAAACAATAGACCGTTTACCATAATGAACGCTTATGCTCCTAACTCGCATCAAATTTGCTTCTTCCTAAAACTCTTTTGAAAATCTCTAGGATTAAAAAGGGAACTCTTGTGGTATGCAGGGACTTTAATCTCACGGCAGATCCCTCTTTGGACATGTCCTCCAAACCTAAACGACTATCTTCAGCGCTCCAACCACTATTTCAGGAAGATATATTTAAAACATGGAGATGTCAACATGCCGAAGAATGCAATTTCACCTTCCACTTGTTGCACCACAGTTCCTACACTATAATTGACATGATATTGGTTGATACGATTTTGCTACAATCCGTATCTTCCTCTACTATACATAATATTTTGTGGTCAGACCACCCTCCTACCCCCATATCCATAGCGGAGGAACATACGCCTAATCCCACTTATATCTGGAGGGTTAATTCCTCAGAATGTAAGTGTTATTAACAAACTCCTTCAAGAATTCTTCCAATTGAACACAAAATCCATGGGTAACCCTTTCGTAGTTTGGTGTGCTCACAAGGCTTTTATAAGGGGCATTTTTATTAATTTGTGCTCTCGTATTAAAAGACAGAGGATGTTGCAGCTTGACAACCTATTGGGAGATATTCGTACCCTAGAGTCCACTAACTAATCCAACCCTACCCAAATTTTATCCCAGGCTCTCTCTAAGCTACGCACTGAGCTTCAATTGTTACTGATAGAATAGTATGATATACATCTTAACTCTCAAATTATTGCACTACTCATCTGGCAACATAGCAAATTCCTTGCAAATCGCTTCAAAGCAATAAAGACCCAGAATAAAATTGCATTTTTACTAGACCCACAATCCAAAAGCAAGATTATCAACCCAAAGGAAATTGCCAACGCATTTGCCTCATACTACGACTCCCTTTATAATTTAAAAAAAGATCAGAACACTCCCCAACCTCAAGATGTACACAATGAATCTTTCCTTGCATCTCTCCAACTACCTACTCTCTCGACCACCCAATTATAAGCTCTTAACACGCTATTACTCCTCAAGAGGTGTACAAGGCTATCCAATCTCTCCCGCTGGGGAAATCACCAGGGCCTTATGGCCTATCAAACGATTACTACAAACAATTCCACTCCACCCTATGTCCAACTCTCTCCTCAGTGTTTGCGGCTGCAATGTCCTCTGCCTCCTTCCCATCTGAAATGCTTCAAGCACATATTGTAACATTACCAAAACCTGGAAGAAAACCTACTCCCCCAGCCAATTTCAGACCAATATCCCTATTAAACACTGATGTCAAATTATACGTAAAAATTTTAGCCCACAGACTAACCCCTATTTTACCAATTCTTATCAAACCAGATCAAACTGGCTTTATATCTGGAAGGCAGATGTCGGATGCCACAAGAAGAGTCATAGGAGTAATCCCACATGCTGGGGCTGGTCGGGGGTCTCTTCTGCTGCTGTCCCTGGATGCGGAGAAGATATTTGACCGCATCCATTAGCAGTATATGCATAGAACGTTGTTGAAGTTCTGCTTCTCCGGACCTATATTATCTGCCATATTAGCACTGTATTCATCACCCTCCGCCAGAGTATATAACTCTAATATGCTTTCCCACCCTTTCTCAATATCCAATGGCACCAGACAAGGCTGCCCCCTCTCCCCATCTATTTTTAATCCACTAAAAAAAGACTGCAGTATTTGAAAGTTACATACGCCATGCTGTATCTGAGGAAGTTGCGCATAACAGCTTTTGGTGAAATACTTTTCTTTAATACACCAAATGAAGCATTGGTGTGGCTGAAAAAAAATGAAAGGAAATTCGCACTAATTGAATAGATCTAATAAGGGGTCTAAGTGAAGTAGAGGATGAGATTTAATAACAGCAGTTTTTCTTCTATTGAGAATAGAAAGGAGGTGGGAGGGGGTAGCTTAATTTTTTATTTTGTGGGAATGACACTTTCTGTGTCTCCTTTTTTTTCTTCAATATTTTGCAATTTTTTTTTCCCATACTTTTTTTTTTTTTTCTTAAAGTTCTGAAATATTATAAGAAAATAGATGGTAATGACCAGGGAAGAGAAAGGTGAAACATCACATGGATCACAAATCAAGTCCACTTTAAATGCCCTTTATGTGGGCCCAAGGAGGGCCAGGTGTGGAAGATGAAATATTATTTTTTAGTGTGCCTTTTTTTGTCCTTTCTTTTTTTTCTTTTCTTAAAAAAAATATGTACATCCTGATCAATCAGGATGTATACCAAGCTGGGCAACTAGTATAAATATATGACAGGTTTACCTCAATCTACAAGTCCTGACAGTTAATACAGGATCAAGAGCCATATTATCATTAGATGCGACTAAGGTGTTTGATAGCCTGGAGTGGCGTTGTTTGTGGCAGGTCTTAGGGGCGTTTCGCTTTGGCCCAGGATTTGTTAACTGGATGAAATTGTTATATGGGAAACCTAAGGCTAAAGTTACAATAAACAATGAGTGTTGAGGAATATTTCTGTTGACCTGGGGAATAAGGCAGGGGTATCTGTTGTCGCCCCTGCTCTTCGCTCTGGCGATGGAACCATTGGCTATAGCCATTGGAATGTCTGTAAATATCCAAGGGTTTAAGTGAATATTAGGAGAAGAGAAAATAGTGTTGTACACAGATGATTCAGTTTTTTTGTTTTTTTTTTGAGGGGACACACAGTCCTCTTTAAGTGCAGAGATGGAGGTGACAAAAAACTTTGGACAGATTTCTGGCTTAAATATAAACGGGGAAAAGTCAATGCCTCTACCAGTGGACCCTTGCCTACAGGGGTAAATAATTAATAAAATACGGTACCTAGGGGTAAATTTGTGATAATCTAGTCCCATTGATAGTTTTAAAAGTAAAGGAAAGGTGTGGGGTCAAATACCTTTGTCATTAACAGGCAGCTGTAATCTGATAAGGATTATCTGGATGCCGCAACTCCTCTACATAGTACACAATTTGCTAATTTGGATACCGAAGCAGTGGTTTCAGAAAATAGATGTAATTTTTAGGGAGCGAATATGGAAAAGAAAACAACCTAGGCTAGGATTGCGGGTCCTGCAGCGGCCAAAGGATAAAGGGGGTTTGGCGGTGCCACCCCACACCCAAATCCTTCACCTTTGAATTGGTTAAAAAGCTATGGAAGAGGGGGCGTGGCCATCGCATAATCCGCATGAAAGTGTGAGAACAGAACTCTGGCTCTTACAGGGGGACAGAAGCGACATACAGCCAAGAGCAGCAGTTCTGCTACCCACCACCTGGGCAAGCTCCTTACACCCCACCAGCAATGTCCTCAAAATGTAAGCAGGACCAGAAAACGAAGAAGCTGACTGCCTTCAGCCTGCAAGAGGGAGCATCAAAGATGGCGCCGGAGCCCCGGCCCCTGCTCCCTCACAGCACAGCGATGGTCACTACACTGACCTACCTGATGATCCAACGGTGGCTGAGGGGATTCATCTTGCTTCTCTGTCTCCTTCCACATCCCTTCCTTCCAGTGCAACCTATGGAAGCCCAGCTAAAGCCCACATGAGGCTGGACAATAGCCTGCCAGTGTCTGAAGTGAGTCAGGAAGAGCATTCTGTGTCACTCAATCCCTCCATGCAGTCTCCCATTGCACCCTTCTGAACATCAAATCATCCTGTCATGGACACACTTCTCAAGGATATGCTTCTATCCCTACACTATCCCTAAAAATCTCAAAGCGGTTTAGCACTGAAATACACTCTCTGGGCACTAGGGTCCACCATGTTGAAAATTCAGTGGGAGATATGACCACTACCATAAATTACCGTATTTATCTGCATATAACACGCACTTTTTTCCCCTTAAAATCAGGGGAAAATCACGGGTGCGTGTTATACGCCGATCCCCCGCTGACTGAGCGGAGGAACGAGCACCACCAACATACATACATAGCCGAGTGTACTCGGCTAGGTTCGGCTAGCTCCGGTCACAGTCATGCCCAGTCCCACCCTATGATGGACATAACACAGGGACTGGGCATGAGCGGAGCTAGCCGAACCTAGCCGAGTACACTTGGCTATGTATATCGGCGGCGCTCGGCTCCGCCCACAGGACTACGTGAGGAGCTGAGAGCCGCTGAGAGACACAGGACCGGCTCTGTGTCTCTCGGCGGCGCCATATTTAAAAACTGCAGTGACACTGACAAGTCTGCAGTATCACTGGGCAAGGCTGGAGATGACACTACAAGGCTGCAGGTGACACTGAAAAGGCTTCAGATAACACTGACAAGGCTGCAAATGAAACTACAAGGCTGCAGATGGACACTGATAAGTCTGCATTGATGGGCATTTAAATGTAAGTTCTTTTTCCTTAAAAAAAATTTTCCTTAAAATTCCCTCTTAAATTTGGGGTGCGTGTTATACGCCGATAAATACGGTACCTTGTGAAAGCCCATGATGAGGGGGTGGACAAATGTAAGTGGATTAAAGCCAAGCTTGCCGACCTTGAAGTTCATTCACGGTGAAAAAACTTAAAGCTCAGAGGGGTACCTGAATCAGTTCAAACAGCCGACCTCAAAAACATTGCCACCAATTTGTTTAAGGTAAAGAAAGTGTTTCCACCGCTCAGGCTGACACTGACCCAGGTGTAAGTAGAAGTTTCAGAGCAGAAGAGCTCCAGGTGCTGGCTGAATGCTAGGCAAAGCAGGCTTGAATGGAAGAGAAGATTTGGATGCCGCACACCGGATGTAGTCAAAAAACTTCACTTTATTGAAAAAATGGGATCATCAAAATAACAAGACTGTCATGCAGAAAGTACAGATAGGCTGACGCGTTTTGCACTCAGGACTGAGTGCTTACTCATAGCTATGAGTAAGCACTCAGTCCTGAGTGCGAAACGCCTCAGCCTATCTGTACTTTCTGCATGAGTCTTGTTATTTTGATGATCCCATTTTTTCAATAAAGTGAAGTTTTTTGACTACATCCGGTGTGCGGCATCCAAATCTTCTCTTCCATTCAATTTGTTTAAGGTCTTAACCACTTCAGCCCCGCTCACTGTATATATACGTCATTTTTTTGAAGATGGATATCTCGGTAACGGCAGCAGCTGCTGCCACAACCGAGATATCCATCTTTACAGTGAGCGATTCTGTAAACGATAATGGTGGTCTCAGCGGCGGGTTCGCCGCGAGATCACCGTTATCGGCGGCGGGAGAGGTGCCACCCCCCCTCCCGCCGCTCTCCCGCACCCTCCGCCGCTTACCGGAGCCGTCGGTAGCGGCGGAGGCGATCGGGTCCTTTCCCTGCCGAGGTATGGAGACAAGTGAGGCCAAGATGGCGCCCACCCGTCTCCATACCATGTGACGGCCGGAGCGGCGTCATTACGATGGCTCCGCCCACTCTCTTAAAGGCACAAATTTTTTAAATGTCATTTTTTTAAACGACTTTTTTTTTTTTTTTTTTTGCATTTTAGTCTAAATATGAGATCTGAGGACTTTTTGACCCCAGATCTCATATTTAAGAGGACCTGTCATGCTTTTTTCTATTACAAGGGATGTTTACATTCCTTGTAATAGGAATAAAAGTGATCCAAATTTTTTTTTTTTTAAAAACAGTGAAAAAATAAATAAAATAAAATAAAATAAATAATAAAAAAAAAAAAAAAATTTTTTAAAGCGCCCTGTCCCGACGAGCTCGCACGCAGAAGCGAACGCATACGTGAGTAGCGCCCGCATATGAAAACGGTGGTCAAACCACACATGTGAGGTATCGCCGCGACCGGTAGAGTGAGAGCAATAATTCTAGCCCTAGACCTCCTCTGTAACGCAAAACATGCAATCTGTAGAATTTTTTAAACGTCGCCTATGGAGATTTTTAAGGGTAAAAGTTTGACGCTATTCCACGAGCGGGCGCAATTTTGAAGCGTGACATGTTGGGTATCAATTTACTTGGCGTAACATTATATTTCACAATATAAAAAAAAATTGGGCTAACTTTACTGTTGTCTTATTTTTTTTTTCAAAAAAGTGAATTTTTTCCAAAAAAAGTGCGCTTAGAAGACCGCTGCGCAAATACGGTGCAAAAAAAAGTATTGCAATGACCGCTATTGTATTCTCTAGGATGTTAGAAAAAAAACAATATATAATGTTTGGGGGTTCTAAGTAATTTTCTAGCAAAAAAACCTGTTTTAAACTTGTAAACACCTAAAATCCAAAACGAGGCTGGTCTTTAAGTGGTTAATACCCAAAGCATTACCGCTTGAACTGACCATAGATCGTATCCACTGTGTCCCTAAGCCATAATATCTTACCAACACTGTTCCCCGTGACATAATTATGAGGATTCAGTTCTACTACATCAGGGAGCAATTTCTGCACAAAGCACACTCCATGGGAACATTGCCGAAACCCTTCAAATGCATCCAAATTTTTGGGGATCTGTCTAAATACGTCAGACAACAACTGAACACCATCACAAAAACACCCTGCAACCACAAAATTGAATATAAATGGAAATAACCTTTAAAGACAGTGGTAGAACACAACGGATCTTCTCACTCAATTACCTCTATGGAAGGTCTTGCACTGCTTCGCACATCAGATATAATTCCTGAACCGCCCTCGGCTTCAGACCCTCATAAAAATCTGGGAAAAGTCACATCACCTTGGCACACCTCCAGAGCTCACTCCCACCACTGGTCAAAATAATTCAATCCAAAATCCAAATTTCTGCCTCTTTCTAAGCGAATCCCCCCATTTTGGCCACCAGCTTACTTGTATTGGCTATTTGAACGTATCCCCCCATCACATTATGCAGCATCACTATGCTTACAGCTGCTGCACTTTTATATTATTGCCTGTTTGTTTCCTTTTATTTTTTTCTGTTTCTTTTTAAACTATATATCCATCCAATTCACTCACCTCCACATCATGATCCACTGCTCCTGCCAGCAAGAGAAAACCTAAAACTGCTACCCCAACATTTGAAGGCTCCGGACCTTCTACATGTACCACAACTATTGGCAAATCTGTAAGTACCTTGTCAATCAACACATTAACTTCACATCATGGATCTCAAGATCTTAACTTTAAATGCTAACGGGTTGAATCACCCGGCCAAACGGGCATCCATGTGGCAGACAGCCAAAATCCAGATGTGTTCTATACTATGCGTTCAAGAGACACATTTTTAGGTCTCTGCATCCCCAGCCTGTACGCACACTTCCACCACATATTCAAGCTCTCGGGTTCTACAAAAACCAATGGAGTACTCATTGCAATACATAGGACTGTCTCATTCCAATTGCACAAAAGCATTTCAGACCCACTTGGGAGATGCCTCATCCTAATATGTACCATCAACAATGCACTCTTTACTCTAGTAATGATTTATGCCCCAAGCCCATGATTCAGACATACCCCCAACATGTTTACATTTATCCATACTAATGCTCTATATGATGTTTGGCGTTGCCACCACACTACAGAGCGTGGTTAGACCGTCTTTTCACCTGTTCATAACACGTATTCTCGCATTGACTGCTTTTTAGTAGACAAATGGTTACTGCAAAGGGTAAGCAGGTCTGAAATAGAAACAATCACATGGTCTGACCATGCTCCAACAAGTATCCCCTCATCCCCGCCACCTTACAGAGTATGGAGGGCTAACATGTTCATTATGAAAACTTCCCCCTACGCAGATCAACTGCAGAACCAACTGGAGGAATTTTTTGATAATAACATTGTGGGTAGCTTATAAAGCCTTTGTTAGAGGTGTTTAAATTCAATTGAATTCTTGGGCCAAAAAGAGGAGGACGCAGCGCATTGAGCAAATTACAAAAGAAATCGCCCAGGCCGATTCCCTAAACCAAACCAGGAACTCGGAGCTTTACTTTTAGGCTCATTCAAAAAACAACAATGCAACCTTAAAGCCAAATATTACACAACCTCCAACAAAGCGGGGAAATTTATGGCACTCCGTATCCTAGGCCATCACATTAAATTCAAAATTCCTTACATCATACACCCAGTGTCTAAACCTAAGTTGACCAACCCACAAAAGATAGCAGACATATTTAGTAGCTACTATAAAACCCTATATAATAATCAAGACAACACCTCCATGCTCCATCCTACGCTCACGTCTATAGAAACCTTTTTAAAACAAAACTTCCCTCTCTCTCCCCTGAGCAACTACAGACTCTAAACACCCCATTCACTACAGTGGAAGTGGCCGTAGCGATTAAATTGCTTCCCAGTGGTAAATCGCCAGGTCCAGATGGCCTGCCAGGGGAATATTACAAACAGTTTCAAGACACCGTAAGCCCTTACCTATGCCAACTGTTCAATAATGCTGCCTCCCCCTCAGGCTTTCCGAAAGAAATGCTAAAAGCCCTAGTAATAACCCTACCTAAACCAGGGAAATTTCCAGACACACCACAAAACTTTAGGCATATATCCCTATTAAATAGTGACCTCACACTGTATGCCAAATCATAGCAACCCGCCTTATGGATGTCTTACCCTCTCTAATCCACATTGATCAAGCAGGATTTACAAAAGGTAGGCAGTCCTCGGACGCTACCAGACGTCTGATCAACATTATTATTATTCACGATTTATATAGCACCAACAATTTACACAGCACTTTACAATGTAGAGGAGGGACAGCACAATTACAGTACAGTTCAATACAGAAGGGACAGGAGGGCCCTGCTCGTAGAGCTTACATTCTAAAGGGAGGGGGTGGTGGTACAAAAGGTAATATATGCAGGGAATGATTTGATGGGGGGTGGCTCGGAGACAGATGGGTGTGGGATAGACTTCCCTGAATAAGTGAGTTTTCAGGGATCTCCTAAGGGTGGACAGGTTTAGGGGCTGATCAGATATACCGGGGCAGAGAATTCCAGCGGATTGGAGAGGTTCTGGAGAAGTCCTGAAGGCGAGCATGAGAGGAGGTAACAAGGGAGCTAGAGAGCAGAAGGAGAATGTCAACATCATTCTTCATGTAGAAAAGACACAAACGCCTTCTCTGCTCCTCTCTTTGGATCCAGAGAAGGTGTTTGACAGAGTTAACTGGGTCTACCTACAAGCAGTTCTGTCCAAATTTGGCTTTAAGGACAGAATCCTCTCGTCAGGTATATGTGGATGAAATGCTCTCCTGTCTATTTGCAATTCTTAATGGCATGAGGCAGGGATGCCCCCTATCCCCCCTAATATCTAACATGGTTTTGAAACCACTAGCAGCGCGTATCAGAGCAGACTCGTCCATCTCTGGAGTGACAGTAGGGAAATAACACCACAAAATAAGCTTATTTGCGGATGATGTCATCCTCATGGTCAGCCACCCACAATCATCCTTACCACGAAAACAACCCTTATGGAGTTCAGAGAGATCTTTTACTATAGGGTCAATTAATCCAAGTCCCATATCCTTACCTTAGGATTGGACAGGGTTTCACAGAACCTTCTGGGACTTTCTTGCCCTTACCCCTGGAAGAATTCTGGACTGGACTACCTGGGCATAAAACTCACCAATAGCACAATGCATCTTTTGAATGCCAATTTCCTCGCTTTTAGGCAGCAATTATCCCAAGAACTAAAATCGCTAGCCAAATGTGAGTTTTCTTGGGCAGGACGCTTACCCTGCCAATACCCAAAACTTCTTTACCTTTACTATTACCATACTACAGTATTAGCACAGATAAAGGAATAGTTCAAACCTACTGCATCTACTCTATGGGGAGAACTGGAGTGCAATGCCATACCACCTAATGACCTGCAACTCTGGCTTAGCAGCCAGCAGCCTAGATTGCTCATCCCCACCTTTTACTCCCCCACTATCAAAGCCTCGATGCAGGCCTAGTGGAGGCTTTTAGCTTCCACCTGGACAAAGACTCTAATAACCGTTATAAAACAACCTATCACAATCTTAAAATTTCTTATCCCTGACCTACACCTAGCTAACTGGACTAAAAACAGTCCTGTAATGCTAAACACGCTCTATGAAGGCAGACACCTAAAACATTTTAAACAACTCCTCTCAGGACTTAATCTCCAGCAGTCAGACTATTAACAATACCTGCAAATTGCTACTTGTATTAAACGCAACCCCCATCTTTGAACTATTATACCCCCATCGGTAAAGGCCTACTTCAATCCATCCATGCAGGAGAACAAAGGTATATCTTTATTTTACTTTCTCCTTTGGGGAAAAAAACTGATTCACAAAAATCCCTCCCTTCTGTAAGTGGGAAAAATAATTGCAGAACCAATTCACCCTGCTACAGTGGAAATCAGCTTTCACCTCCATATATAAAGCAACTTCCTGCACTGCCCTTTGGGAGCTTACTCAAAAAATAACCCAGAGATGGTATTTAACCCCTTCAGTCCTAGCCAAGTTCAAGGGGCACTCTGACCCACAGTGTTAGGCTGGATTCACACCTATGCAGTTTTAGTGCTTTTTGCATTTTGCAAATTTGCACTACACCATGTGTTCTATAGGAAACAATGTTGAATGGACTGTAGTGCAAATCTGCAAAATGCAAAAAGCACTAAAAATGCGAAGTGTGAATCCAGCCTTAAAGAACATGTGGTGAGGAAGGCACTCTCCTGCACATACTATGGAATTGCTCTTATAGACAAGGATTGTGGAGAAAAGTTTTCCAGCTATTAAGTGAAGTGACCAAGCACTCCATAACCAACTCCCCTGAGCTAGCACTGCTCAATCTAAATAGCGATCAAATATCATCACAAATGCTAAAAATAGCAATCCATGTACTCTTATCAGCTAGCATGTCTATTATGAAAATGTGGATTGAACCCGCACCCCGAAAACTACAAGACATGATCAATCTGACCTGATTACTTCATACATATGAACTCCTAATAACAGCGGATAGTCATTCGCTGTTGAGGGAAAACAAAGCATGGTCTGAATGGTACAACAACTTTACTGGGTGATTTCACACTAACCCAGTGTATTATTTACACATTTGTTGATATAAAGAATATGTAACTATTGCTTTAGATCTCAATCACTGCAGATGGTTGGATGGAACAAGTTTGTAACTCATTGGATTTCCTATCCCTGTTTGTTTAATGTAAAACCAATAATGGTTATTTGTAAGTCTATCACGTTGCCTATCTACTACGTATTGGTTTTGTCTTATATTTGAAAACTTTCAATAAACATTTATTAAAAAGTAAAAAAAAAAGAGCTATGGAAGGTAGCCTAGCCAACGGGATGTTGGAATATCAGGGTTACACTGAGTTCTCGCCCATATGGGAAAATAAACATCTACAAGAAATTGAAAAAAGAATAGAGAGAAGTAAGAAATGGGAGAGGTGTGGCTTGGTGAGGACCAATTATATAGAGGAACAACTCTTAAAATGTTTCAAGAGCTTAGAGAGGAATATGAAATCTCGAGACAGTCCTTCTTATAAATATTTACAAACTAGACACGCAATTGGATAAGTAATTTAAAGAAAAAACGTTGAAATGGAGCGGGATTGGTATTCTTCATAAAGTCATTGACGCAGGTTTGTCTAAAGGATTGATATCAGAAATATATGGAAATATTTGTAAAGTGGCGATAAATGGGGATGAAGAACTGTCTTGTAGGTGTCGATGGGTGGAAGACCTAGGTGAGTTAAGGAAGGAGCAGTGGAAATATATATTGCATGTTGGACCACTAGTATTCTTATCCCTGTCACAGAGAACTTCACATTTGTTGCTACTTCACAGAATATATTTATACTCCTCGTAAGTTATTCTTGTTTGGACAGAGGCTAGATGCTAAATGCCCCTCGATGTGGAGACTTGAATGGAGGTCTCATTCATATGATGTGGAATGTCATATGAATCCCCCAAAATGTCATAGATATTGGGGGGAGGTTATCGACCCTATGAACTCAATCTTTGGAGTCACCCTTGAGTTAAATCCCATAACATGTATTTTGGGGTATATATGGGAAGAGGGGATAGCAAACAGAAGGCAAACAACATTGATTAGGTGTCTGTTTCTAGCACATAAATTAATAGCGACAAAATGGCTAGCTATAAGCCCACCAACACATACAGAATGGATAAAAAAAGTAGACAACATTATCAGAAAATAAAGATCTGTATATATTAAAAGGGAAAATGTTGGGGTACTTAAGAAAATATGGGAACCCTGGTTAAACAGAGAAATCAATCACTAAGACAAAAAGATAAATTAGAACAATAAAGAAAATGAGTATAATGGAGGATTAGGTGGAAGGACGAAAGATGGAACTATTGTAGATAAAGAAACTAGGATTTTTGTAAGTAATCGTAAAAAGAGGTTAAAAGATAACGAAGATATGCAGTGACAGATAATGAATTTTTATAAAGAGAAAATGCAACATAAAGGTATGGGAAGAAGTAAAAAGTAGTGCATTATGTCTGTAGACATATATGTGTAAAATGCCTATGAGATAATGGTGGTGAATGTTTGTGTTTGTAAAATAATTTTTTTTTTAATAAAGATTACGTCATTAAAAAAAAAAAAAAAGACACTTCATTGGTGAGATTCTGTAAAAGTTTAGGCATCATTGTAGCCTCATTCGAGGCCATACCTTTCGTTCAATTACACTCAAGGCCTCTCCAATGCAACATCTTGTTTGCCTGGGACAAGAACATTCCTACTATCAACCTCCCTACTCTCAACCTCCCTATACGCCTTCCCAGCCAATCAAGGAACTCCCTAACTTGGTGGCTTGCCAATTCAGGCTTGACAATGGGGAAGTTGTTTTTACCAGGCCCATGGAGTGTGATAACAGCAGATGCCAGCATTACAGTCTGGAGAGGAGTGTTCTAATCTCCCACTGTGTCACAGGACATGGTCACCGAGGAAAGCCTGGCTCCATGTCATTATCCTGAAACTCAGCGATAAAACTAGCTCTGAATCACTAAATCCCTTATTTTTTTAGGGTCACCTGATCAGGGTGCAATCCAACAACACCTCAGCCATTGCCTATATTAACCACCAAGAGGGTAGTAGGAGTCAGGCAACATTGGATGTATATTTGATCATCTCATGGTCAGAAAAACACTGTCCGGCCCTCTCTACTGGTTACATCCTAGGAGTGGACAGTTGGTAGGCGGAATACCTCAGGCATCACCACCTAAGCCAAGGGAAGTCTTCAATCTCCTATGTCAGAAATCCAGAACTCCAGATGTGGACATCTTGGCCTCCAGGTTCAACAACAAGTTACCCTTGTTTGCAGCCAGGACTGCGTACCCTTTTGGAAATGGTAATGGATGTGCTAATAATTCTCTGGACCCCATTTCAGTTCATATATGCCTTTCCTTCAGTGCACATTCTGCCTTGAATGTTGTGCAAAATAGAGCAAGAGATGAAACTGGTGAAATTCTTTTCACCAAACTACCTCAGAAGAACCTGTTTTTTCATATATACTCAAACATCTAGGAGATGATCTCTGGCCTCTTCCAAACAGGCCAGACCTTCTATCCCATGACTGCCTGTCCCATCCTGCTTTTCATTCACTGGCTTTAACAACATTATTGTTGAAACCCAGGTCTTAAAGGACAGGGGTAGCTGATTCTGTAATTTCCCCATTACTCAAAGCCAGAAAAAAACACTTCCAGAAAATTTTCCATCATACCTGGAAATCCATTTTTTGCCTGGTGTAAACATAGACATGTCAATCACAGATAATTTACTATGCTTCACATTCTGGCCTTCCTACAATTGATACTTTACCAGACTTTCGCCTTAAGTAATCTTAAGGGGCAGGTTTCTGTCTTCTCTCTTTTATTCCAAAAACTGTGGCCTCATTTTCCCTGGTTACAAAAAAACAAAAACATTTAAGGTGTTTCTTGGATTCAGTCTCCCTTACAGCACCTTGTGCTTGGTTGGAATCTTAATTTTGTTCTATGTGCGCTGCAGAAACCACCCTTTGAACCCATCAGATAACTCTTTGGATGGCATTTCCAGCAAGTGCCTTGTCCAAGTTCTACCAGGTAGAATTCCCAGCTTTGTGGATGCAATGTTCAGCTGCAAGGTTCTTGCAGCAGCACTCTCAGTTGGGTTTGTTGGCCTTTGTTGTTGTTGAGCATGTTGTAACAGTACTGTTTGCCTTGTTGGTGCCCACCTTTTTCATTTATTGTTTGTCCCAGGGTCTATGAATATCCAGCCTATGTCCTGTAACGTACGAATAAGATAAGAGCAATTTTTATTTACCTGTAAATTCTACAGTATATCTTGTAGTACGGTACATGACACAGCCCCCTCCCCACATAGTGTTATAGACGTGCTCAATCACCTGAAGGTAACAGCATATAATCCAGGGTCTTTGAATATCCA
Organism: Lithobates clamitans; assembly: GCA_037952925.1. Classification (NCBI taxonomy): domain Eukaryota; kingdom Metazoa; phylum Chordata; class Amphibia; order Anura; family Ranidae; genus Lithobates; species Lithobates clamitans. The sequence continues at coordinate 7,320,728 of JBBGZY010000232.1, forward strand.
GTCTGTTCCCTGTACTTTACTCCAAGATATATAATTTACAGGAAGGTAAAAAATTCCTCTTGAACTGATAGCTGATGGTGAAGATTTCAGCTACAGTCATTACTGACCCTTTGCTTGTAGAGTACATAGAGCTTTTGTCTTCAGCCCTACATTATTGTATTTTCAGTCACAGAATCTTGAGTCATCCTAGTCTAAAATAGAGTACTCCATCATATCAGAAGTCACATTTTTACATCCGAGTCTTTCCCAAGGTTTAAGGGAGGGGTCAAGTGCCACTGCAAACCTTGATCCTCTAAGGGTCATTTTACATGGGTGATCCACCCGGCGGACTCCGCTTTGCTCAGCAGGGGATTGATCTGATGATCCCTGCTGAGCAGGCGGATCACAGGTGCTCCTGGCCCCTGACTCCTGTTGAGTGCCCCCACAGCAAGCAGCTTGCTATGGGGCACCCGAGCCACAGCTTTGTATGTCCATTTAGACACGTAGCCTTGGTTCGGCCCCGCCCCCTCTCTCTCATCAGTTGCTAACTGACTTTGATTGACAGCAGCCAGTGCTGTGTCTCAGCCAATCAGGAGGGAGAGTCCTGGACGAACGAGGCACTCGTGCACATTGCTGGACTTAGATGGGGTTTAGGTATTGGGGGGCTGCTGCATACAGAAGGCTTTTTATCTTAATGCATTCAATTTAAAAAAAAAAAAAAAAAACTTCTGCCTTCACAACCACTTTAATGCAGACATTCTAGACCCTATAAAGTCTTTTAGGATTCCAAATTTTCAGAAAGGAATCAGCACATCCCTTTGAGTATCTGGGTCTAATTACCCATATAAAACTTCTTACTCTGCACTCCCAGACTCAGAATCTACAGTCCAAGTGCTCTTTAACATTGTGATTCTGCACTAGAGTTCTGGGCTTGATGGTACCCTCTTTTGAGGTAGTTCTATTTGTTCAGCCCTAGTCCAGACGCTACAACAGAACATTATGTTTTCTTAGGACAAATAAGTGCAATGGACAAACCTTTATGTCTCACACCGAAAACCACATTTTCTCTGGCCTGGTGTCTCAGGAATCCAGTTCATCACAACACATGACAGCCTGAAATGCTGGGAGAAGTCCTAGACACCCTATCACTGTAGGGGACTTAGTCTCCTCTCTCCACCATAATTCTGGAGCTCCAAGCAATGTGATTGCCCCTGCAATGCTGGACACCTGGCCTGGAGGGTCATTCGATTAAGATCTAGTCACCAAGAAAAAATATATAAGCTGCCATTGCTGAATTCCTCCTGGAAATGTTAGTTTCCTGGCTGTAGATTTAACAATTTCTTACTAACAAATATGCAACTACATGTGTTGCAGGTCATGTATTTTGAAAGTATTAAAGCCATTAGGTTATCACAACAGATAAGTACTTCCAGAAGAGATCAACATTGGTAACCTTCATATTTCATCACTACATGCTTCCTTTAAGGGCTTGTTTACACATGTGGTAGGTAGAGGGACCATGAGGAGGCATTATGTTGCCTCCTCATTGCCTGTTTTGACCCCTAAAAACCAGCACCACTGAACAGTATGCACTTGAATGGGTCATGTTTGAATGTAAGAGGAGAAAGTCATTTTTGCTGTGTGATGCAGCATGTATATACCCCCATTACAGCTGCCTTTGCAGCTTGGGGGGGGGGGGATGAAACAGGCAGTTGAGCCATATTTTCATTATCCTCCCTAAATGTCCAAAACCAAGCTCAAGGGGAAAAAAAAAGCTTTCAGAAAAAAACGAGGAATGTGATTTCACAGTGGCATATTTTTACATTAACTTGTTTAAATGGCATATATTAATTCATGACTTATTAAAATCCAGAAAATGGGACATTCTCATGGTAAATTCAGTAAGCATCTCTGCCTCTTGGTTAAAATATTGATAAAATATTGATACCTTTTTGCTTGACTAAACACTCTATGAGTCAAGCGCGTTTAAAGTCTTAAAGGGGGTCTTTAGCTTTTTTTTCCCTTAAAAATGTATGCCAATGTGTTCAGCTTAATGTAAGTATTATTGTTTTTAGCACATATGTTAACATTTCTAAAAATGTATAGTTAGTTCATAATTATATATGTACATGAGGGCAGCTATAGTTAACTTATGATATACACAATTTACGGTACCTGCTTGGAAGTGCTGAAAAAAAAATTGTGCTTTGCTTTTGCTTTCTCCTGATGTCTCTGAGAACCAGGGGTGAAATCCTACAGTGACTGGTTAGATCAGCCCTTTGAATGGCAAAGTGAAATGTAAACTTTGGTGAATGAGCATTCAGTTTCTTTTGTCAAGTGTAATGCAAAACAATAAAAAAATAATTAAACAATATAAAGACAAAATGGGGAATAAACAAACAGGAACACAAAACAACCTAACACAATTAAAAATGTAAGACAATAAAACATTTGTAGAAATATACACAAAACAGTATAGAAATATAGAAGATCCAGAAAAAAAGAGTAAAAGGGGATGACTGATTGGACCAGGAACAGGTTAGGCAGAGTATCATTTAGTTTTATCAATAGGAAAGTGAGTACCAGGTTTGGTTAGGTCAGGAACATAGAGAAAATGTAACTTATCTTTTAATTTATATATATACAGTGGGGCAAAAAAGTATTTAGTCAGACACCAATTGTGCAAGTTCTCCCACTTAAAAAGATGAGAGAGGCCTGTAATTGTCATCATAGGTATACCTCAACTATGAGAGACAAAATGTGGAAACAAATCCAGACAATCACATTGTCTGATTTTTGAAAGAATTTATTTGCAAATTATGGTGAAAAATAAGTATTTGGTCACCTAAAACAAGCAAGATTTCTGGCTCTCACAGACCTGTATCTTCTTCTTTAAGAGACTCCTCTGTCCTCCACTCATTACCTGTATTAATGGCACCTGTTTGAACTTGTTATCCGTATAAAAGACACCTGTCCACAACCTCCAACAGTCACACTCCAAACTCCACTATGGTGAAGACCAAAGAACTGTCAAAGGACACCAGAAACAAAATTGTAGCCCTGCACCAGGCTGGGAAGACTGAATTTGCAATAGGTAAGCAGCTTGATGTGAAGAAATCAACTGTGGGAACAATAATTAGAAAATGGAAGACATACAAGACCACTGATAATCTCCCTCGATCTGGGGCTCCACACAAGATCTCACCCCATAGGGTCAAAATGATCACAAGAACGGTAAGCAAAAATCCCAGAACCACACGGGGGGACCTAGTGAATGACCTGCAGAGAGCTGGGACCAATGTAAAAAAGGGTACCATAAGTAACACATTACGCTACCAGGGACTCAGATCCTGCAGTGCCAGACGTGTCCCCCTACTTAAGCCAGTACATGTCCGGCCCATCTGAGGTTTGCTAGAAAGCATTTGGATGATCCAGAAGAGGATTGGGAGAATGTTATATGGTCAGATGACACCAAAGTAGAACTGTTTGGTAGAAACACAACTCGTTGTGTTTGGAGTGGAGAGAATGCTGAGTTGCAACCAAAGAACACCATACCTACTGTGAAGCATGGGGGTGGCAACATCATGCTTTGGGGCTGTTTCTCTGCAAAGGGAACAGGACGACTGATCCGTGTACATGAATGAATGGGGCCATGTATTTTGAGTGCAAACCTCCTCCCATCAGCAAGGGCATTGAAGATGAAACATGGCTGGGTCTTTCAGCATTACAATGATCCCAAACACACCGCCCGGGCAACAAAGGACTGGCTTCGTAAGAAGCATTTCAAGGTCCTTGAGTGGCCTAGCCAGTCTCCAGATCTCAACCCCATAGAAAACCTTTATAGTTGAAAGTCCATGTTGCCCAGCGACAGCCCCAAAACATCACTGCTCTAGAAGAGATCTGCATGTAAGAATGGGCCAACATAAGAGCAACAGTGTGTGACAACCTTGTTAAGACTTACAGAAAACGTTTGACCTCTGTCATTGCCAACAAAGGATATATAACAAAGTATTGAGATGAACTTTTGATACTGACAAAATACTTATTTTCTACCATAATTTGCAAATAAATTCTTTCCAAATCAGACAATGTGATTGTCTGGATTTTTTTTCCACATTTTGTCTCTCATAGTTGAGGTATACCTATGATGACAATTACAGGCCTCTCATCTTTTTAAGTGGGAGAACTTGCACAATTGGTGGCTGACTAAATACTTTTTTGCCCCACTGTATATATATATATATATATATATATATATATATATATATATATATATATATATGTGTGTGTGTGTTTTTTTCTTTATTGGAGATTTAAAGTGACAAAAATGTGTGCATATCAAGAGCATGTATAACAAGATAGCTCAATGATCAACAGTTTAAAGAACTTTAAATCAATACAATATGTAAAAATGACAGTGTAGTCAAAAATAAAATTGCGCTATTTTGAAAAAATCTGAAAAGCTAGAGCGGCTACATACAAATGTGACTAAGATTTATAAACGAGAGGTGAGTGAAAATGTAGCACTAATGAAGACTGTGTAAAACAGCTAAGTGGACAAAAAATAATAATAAATGAGAGACATGTGAATGCACATATATAAAATGTGAACAACAAACAAACAAGTCCCGATGAGTGATTAATCACAAGTGAGTCAATCAAAAAAAGTGATGTGTAAACCACAAATGGAGTGAAGTGGTAATGAAAACAAGGAGTCCGTCAAGATGCCCCTGTAGAAGTCCTATTAGGGCGTGTAGGGCTTTGCTTCTTTGCTCTCCACATTGCCTTTTTTTAACTGTGATCACAATTTTATGCTATTGTATGCTGGTTTTATGAAAATAAACACCTGATTTGCTTTTGATCTGCACCATCTGGAGCCCTCTTCTTTTTACATATTTTTACCATGAACTAATTTCCTCCACTCATCCGGCTACCATTGGTCCAAGGGTTGACCTTCCTGTGGTGATCGTATTGGAGAAATACCGACCTCCGAAGATACCGGTGGCTGCTCCAGTTTCCTTGCTGACCATCCCAGGACACTTCGAGCTGTTTCTATCTATGCCTGTTTGATCTGGTGTTGCTGACATCCAGATCCACTGGTTTCGGTAAGAGTACCCATTTATTTCTTTTTGTGATACCTGCTGCCAACATTACACCTGGCGTTCCCGACTGCCAACATGAAGATGTCCACAACTTGACGGACTCCTTGTTTTCATTACTACTTCCCCCATTTGTGGTTTACACATCACTTTTTTTGATTGACTCATTTGTGATTTATCACTCATCGGGACTTCTTTGTTTGCTGTTCACATTTTATATATGTGCATTCACATGTCTCTCATTTATTATTTTTTGTCCACTTAACTGTTTTACAAAGTCTTCGTTAGCGCTGGCAGTGCAGGCATTTCATGTCTTCCAAAAAGTGGAGTGGGACTAACACCATAGGGAAGGGCACACCTATGCCATCAGTACTTCCTGATGAACCTGGTCTTATCCCTAGTGTTGTATCCCCTGAAAGACCAGAGGCTCCCATGCAATCTGCGCCTATCTGGTATTGTGCCTACAGTCTCTTAAGACACCTCAATTATATCTCACGGTTACAAGCTGGAGTTACAGAGGATTCCCCCTCAGAGGTTTCTAAGATCCAGCGTTTCCTCGGATCCTCCAATAAGAAATGTATTGTTTTAGGCACTACATCATCTAGTGCATCAAGGAGTGATTGTAGAGGTTCCTGTATTCGAAAGGGGCACAGGGTTTTACTCAAGCCTGTATATGGTTCAGAAACCAAATGGGGACACAAGGCCCATTTTGGACCTAAGGTCCCTGAACAAGTAACTTTTGATATAGTCCTTTCGGATGGAGTCTGTCCGCTCAATAGTAACCTCACTCCAGAGGGGAGACTTTTTAGCCTCCATCGATATAAAGGACGCGTACTTACACGTACCTATCTTTCAGCCTCATCAGAGGTTCCTATGTTTTGCAGTAGAGGAACATCATTTTCAGTTTGTGGCGCTACCCTTCGGGCTTGCTACAACTCCCCGGGTGTTCACAAAGGTCCTAGCACCAGTACTGGGTCTTTTAAGGGCCCAAGGGATCCTGGTGTTCAGGAATCTTTAGCCTCCCATTCACCGATCCGAACCTTAATGCAAGGGGCAACTCGCTTGCTTCCCCCCATTAGGTCACCTATTTGTCCTTGGGACCTGAACTTGGTGCTGTCTGTGTTACAAAAACAACCATTTGAACCTATTAAGGAAATTCCATTAGACTTGCTGTCACGCAAGCTAGCCTTCCAGATGGCTATCACCTCGGCTAGAAGGGTGTCGGAGTTGGCGGCCCTTTTATGCAGGGAACCGTACTTGATCCTTCACCATGACAGAGTCGTGCTACGACCTTTTCCATCCTTTTTGCCAAAGGTGGTGTCGGCCTTTCATTTAAATCAGGACATTATGTTGCCTTCTTTTTTCTCTCAGCCTCGTTCTGCAGTAGAGAGACGACTGCATTCTTTGGACGTTGTCTGAGCAGTCAAGGTTTATCTGTCTAGATCTGCGGAGATCCGAGGATCAGACTCTTTTTTTGTTTTGTTTTACCAAAAGAACCCAAGAAGGGGCAGGCAGCTTCCAAAGCTTCCATTGCCAACTGGGTCCGTCAATTAGTCATTCAGGCCTACGGTCTGAAACATAAAGCTCCTCCATTTAGAGTGGGAGCTCATTCTAAACGGGGTGTAGGAACTACCTGGGCTTTTCGCCATCAGGTATCTGTGGCTCAGATTTGTGAGGCTGCTACCTGGTCTTCAGTGCATACATTCACAAAGTTTTATCAAGTGGATGTTCGAGCAGCTGAGGATTCGGCTTTCGGTCGCAGTGTACTGTGGGCTGCTGTATAAGTTCTGATGGCTAATGTTTGGCAGGGCGTCTCCCTCCCCTCAAGGCTATTGCTCTGGGATGACCCAGCAGGTAATGAATATTAGCCTGACTCTGTGTCCCATGATGTATGAAAAAGAAAATAGGATTTTGTGTCATACTTACCAGTAAAATACTTTTCTTTGAGTACATCATGGGACACAGAGATCCCTCCCCTTTTTTTTGAGGATTTAGTGCTTGCTACAAAACTAAAGTACTTCCTGTATGGGAGGGGGTTATATAGGGTATCCCTTCCTGCCCTAAAGACCCTTTGGTCTTCCATTCACCCAATGATGGAGTATAATCCAGCAGGTAATGAATATTAGCATTATTATTATGTACTCAAAGAAAAGGATTTTACAGGTAAGTATGACATAAAAATCCTATGTTTCGGTCAGTAAATGGAGCAGATAGTTCCGCAAGTTGTGCCGGAGTTACAGTCGGTAAATGCACAGACTGTAAACATTGGGAGATGGCCTCTAGAGAAGAGGGATTCTGGTTGTCGTGGTCTTTATGATTATGTAACTTGGACTCGGAGTAATATTTGCTAAATTGATCTGCAATATCGTTTGGGTTCACTATTTTATTCCCTAGTTTGTTGGTGAGAAAGGATAATTTTCGACCTTAGTTGATTTTTATGTTGCTTAGTAGAGCCGCACAATTCTGGGCAGAATGAGAATCACAATTTTTTTTGCTTAGAATAAAGATCACAATTCTCTCATGATTCTCACAGCGTAACATCATTTTTCACATTATATAAAATAATTGGGCTAACGTTACTGTTTAGTGTTTTTTTTTTTTTTAATTAAAGTGTATTTTTTTTCCCAAAAAGTGCATTTGAAAGACTGCTGTGCAAATACAGTGTGACATAAACAACCACCATGTTATTCTCTAGGGTCTCTGCTAAATATATATATATATATATATATATATATATATATATATATATATATATATATATATATATATATATATATATATATATATATATGTAATAATGTTTGGGGGTTCTAAGTAATTTTCTAGCAAAAAATACTGATTTTAACTTGAAACCAACAAGTGTCAGAAAAAGGTTTAGTCTTTAAGTGGTTAATCTTACCTCATTTACAGACCGAAGGTCATTCCTTTGATGTAAAGCACAAAACATTACAATGTTCGTAGTTAGCTCAGCAGCTGAGAAATGTTGTGAAACTTGGCAGGCTGCCTGTTTTTTTTTTTTTTTGACAGCTGTCGGCTTGAGCAGAGAACTCTGCATAGAATTGGGAAAATGCTTTGTTAAGATCGCAAGGGGTAAATAATTACAATCTCAATTTTTAATAATTAATGTAGCTCTATTGCTTAGCCAAAAGAGTGCCAGCTCTGATACCTTGAGAGTATGTGGTTAGGCAAAGTCTTTGAATAAGATAATCAAATCCTTTTTGAAGATGTTCCCTAAGTTGGCAACATAGGGAACAGAGCTGGGTCATGAATACATCAGAAGGGCAAGATTTATGTTGCTGTTCAAAAAGGGAGATTTTGTTTCCTAAACGCAGAGTAGTCTCAAGGTGTTTCTTTTTCTCGTGGGCACCACATTTAATGAGGAGACTTCTAATATAAGCTGTATGTGCTTTCCATAAAACACTATTACATGATACCGTACCAACGTTTGATTGGAAGAAGGCTTCAATCTCAGAGGCGATCTGTTCCTTGTAGGTGGGAGTAGTAATAATAGAGGTATTTAATCTACATACAGTGTCTGAATTGCGGGGAGAGCTGGAAATGAAATCCATTGTTACCTGGGTATGATCAGACCAGGTGATAAGATTCACCAGCATCTCCTCTGATCTCTTTTCTTTATACTCCAACCTTGACTGCCTTACACAATGCATGGTACTGCCGTGGAAACTTAAATCTCAGTTTGATCAGATGCTTTGAAGGGCAGGGGAGAGATCTGGGGTCTAAAAGATCTCTATAAAGAGGACCTGTCACAGCCCATACTATCACAAGGGATGTTGTCCATACCTTGTGAAGACAATAAAATAGATGCAAAAATAAATGAGAAAGCACCCCACCCCCGTGCCCACGTGCAAATGTGAAGACACTTCTGTCATTCCTGCATGCAATGTAAATGGTGATCACACCTTAAAGTATTGCTGTGAGCGTTGGAGCAAGAGGAATAATTCTAGCTATAGACCTCCTGTGTAACTCTAAACTGGTAACCTGTAAAGGCTTTTAGAGCCTTGTCCAGGGAGAATTTTAGGTACAGTAGGTTGGTGCCGTTCCACAGGTGTAAACAGTTTTAACCACCTCAGTACTGGGCACTTTTACCCCCTTCCTGCCCAGGCCAAATTTCATCTTTCAGCGCTGTCACAATTTGAATGACAGTCATGCAACACTGTACCCAAACTATATTTTTATAATTTTGTTCACACAAATAGAGCATTCTTTGGTGGTATTCAATCACCACAAAAAGACTGATTTTTTTTTTTTTTTTTATTGTTTTTTTCTTTGTTTCTGTTATACAATTTTGCAAACAAATTATTATTCTTCATAAAAGTAGCCCACAATGTATTCTGCTAAATTTCTTTGGATAGGATAACCCAAATCGGTGTGTATTATTTAGTCTGTGTGAAAATTATAGAGTCCACAAATTATTGTATATATGTGAAAATGTATCAATCCTAATGTACTGATGGACTATCCCATTTCTTGAGGCCCTAAAATGCCAGGACAGTAGAATAACCCCCCAAATTACTCCATTTTAGAAAGTAGACACTCCAAGGTATTTAAGATAAGAGCTATGGCATGTTTTTTTTTTTTTTTATTATTTGTCACAGAACCCCGTCGCTCCGTCAGTACACTGCTTCCTCCAGTCTGGACCAAATATCAGATATTATGGCCACGTGTCGTAACCAAGAACCAGGTGAGACTAGCTAGTTACAAACTGGAACATGGAATGTTTATTTGAACAAACACACACCAAATATATACCACAGGAGGACATTCCTCCCTCCTAATCATATTACCCTAACAATACAAACTGTAACAAGAAACATAATTACAACAACTGACATACTATAAACATTACCTTAATTGGTCACCTGGATGACTAGATTATTCGGCCTCTACAACAGAGAATACAAAGGACATGCTATCATAAGTATAAACACATCCCACAAGGGTTTGCTAGGAGAGACAAAAGGTGTTCCAATTAGCACAATTATCAATAAAAACAGTGATTTCCCCCCTCCTCAGCCTAGTAGGCAACAGACTATAACAGGAGACCTCAGTAGCAGACTGTTTGGCTCCTTCATTGAAGAACATGAAACAAAGGCCAATGTGCCCAGCTATTTCAATCAACGTGTATAGTTCGGAATTAAACAAACCAGGAATAGTCTTTATATATTTTCTGGGATATATTGTGGATAAATATTAATGTTCCATCTGAAGTAATCCAAACCACGTCCTCAGTGTCCATTAAGGGGTGGTCCATCATTACAGAATGATCTGCTCGCTCCCTGGGCCATAGTCAGTGGGTAAGAGGCTTGCTCCTAGTCCTCTCCAGAAGCCCCTATCTTGGTTAGGTATGTCGCATCATTTTTTTGTCATCATTTGTTTTTTTACATACTGACACCAGTGCAGTACAGCGTCATCATATAACTGGTGTGGCTTTGATCAAGGACAGTGACTGGTGAAAGTACGGGGAAAAAAAAGTTATAATTTTAATTTACATTTTGTTGTTTTGATTGTATTTATTTTTTTATTTTTTTAAACACACTATGACCAGACCAATATAATGTTACCAAAGTAACATTGTACTAATAGTGAAAAAACATCATAGAGTTCTTTGATTATTCTTCTCTCCCTCCCCCCCTCCCAATTAACATACCTATTCCCCCTTCCAGTCATCTCCCTTCCATCTGTCACTGGTCTGTGGACGCGGCTGGTGACAGGCTGCGCAGCAGCGTGATTGGCGCTTCCTGACAGGACTTAATATGACGTCCAGTCAGGATGGGAATGCCACTGCCCGGCCATCATTTATCTATAGGCCGGCCGTGAAATGGTTAAAGCATGACATGTTTGGTATTTATTTATTCATCGTAACATCATCTTTTATGTTTTACCAAAAAAATGAGGTATTATGTAGTGTTTGTGTGCACTAAAATTCAGTCAAATTTATTTTTTTCACAAAAACATTGCGCAAATACCGTGTGACACAAAACAATTTAACACCCACCATGTTATGCTCTAGGACCTCTGCTAAATATATATATATATGTTGGAGGTTCTTATTATCTTGAAAAAAATGCAGATTTTTAGATATTTATAGAATTGGCCCCAGGGCTAAAGTGGATAACTTCAAGTAGTGTTTACAATAACTCAAAATTTGTACTTCTATCCGAATAGTTGTGAGAGAGATAGACTGGCCTTTAGTGGGCCAGTCTACAAATCTCTATATTCATACAAAATATTGAAAAGCATGCATGTAGAATTACTTTAAACGCTGCTGTAGAAACTCAGAGTGTCTTCTCTCTAAAAAGACTCACAAAATCTGGTGCAGCTCTACATAGAAACCAATCAGCTTCCAGGTTTTTTTTCATAAAAGCTTAATTCAACAAGCTGCTTAGAACTTAGTCAGTTGCCTACCATGCACAGCTGCACTCAGATTTTGTACTCTCCAGTTTTAGTAAATCAACCCCTTTACTTATCCTTTAAATACTGTGAAATGATGCTTTGAGTATGAGGGTGTCCTAACTTGCTCAGCCTGATAACTGCTTCCAGTCACATTTACGAGTTAAACATGTGACTAAGATGGAGTTTTGTTTAAATACCTAGCAATTGTTTACAATGATATATGATAATCCCTATATCTGCAGCCGAATGGTTTTTTTTTGTTTGTTTTTTTTGTGCCTTTATTGTTTTTTTGACCTTTTTCTCGTTTTTTCAGTATATTCAATGAACATCCGCCTTAAACCTTAATACAGCTGGAATGCATATTCCTCCTTGGATCTTGTGTGCTTTGTTTATTTCTTCTATGCAGTAATCCAGGTTGAAATTTTGCAAGAATAATCATGTAATAAAGACTGGTCACTGCTGTTGTCTTTCCTTGTGCAAGGAAACTGGTCTTGTATCAACGCCTTCTGGTTGTTTTCCATATGCAGCTTGTAGTGGATGTGTGTGCTGGGTCCCTCCTACAGCTCTGCCCTCTTTTTCTTTACATGGTAATATCTTGGTTTGCAAGGATGTTTGGTTCATATAAAGTACAATGGATATAAAAAGTCTACACACCTGTTAAAATCTCAGGTTTCTGTGATGTAAACGAATGAAACAAAAAAAAATAATTTCATAACTTCTTCCACCTTTAATGTGACCTATAAACTGTACAACTCAATTGAAAAACAAACTGAAATATTTTATGAGGGGGGGTAAAAAAATACAATAAAAATGTAGTTGCATAAGTGTGCACATCCTCTTATAACTGGGGATTTATCTGTGTTCAGAATTAAGCAAATACATTCAACCTAATGTTAAATAGGAGTCAGTACACACCTGCCATCATTTAAAGTGCTTCTGATTAACCCCAAATAAAGTTCAGCTGTTCTAGTAGGTCTTTCCTGACATTTTCTTAGTCGCATCCTACAGCAAAAGCAATGGTCCACAGAAAGCTTCCAAAACATCAGAGGGATCTCATTGTTAAAAGGTATCATTCAGGAGAAGGGTACAGACGCCGGACCTTGCCGGAAAGAAGTCTCTCGCGCATGTGCGCGGGAGACTTCTTTCCGGCAAGGTCCGGCGTCTGCCGGGCTTTCAGCCGAGAATCCCCTGTGCGCATGCGCCGCTGCAGTCAGCGCCTCATTGCGAGGGGAATATCGGTTTAGGATATATTTTTTTTTACCTACAGGTAAGCCTTATAGGTTATGTTGACATGTTTCAGGTTATGACTAAGGTCTTATAGGCTGAAATGCGTCAACTGACTTAATCTGCGTTTGTTCACTGTGGCTATTCAATAAAATTAAGAAATTTTAAGAGCAACAACTAGAGTGCAGATAATTTTTTTTTCACATTAGGCTGCCAAGAGGCCTACAGCAGCATTAAAGGAGCTGCACCAATATTTGGCAAGTACTGTCTGTGTGGTACATGTGACAACAATCTCCCGTATTCATCATATGTCTGGGCTATTGGGTAGATAGAGTGGCAAGATGGAAGCCTTTTCTTAAGAAGAAAAACATCCAAGCCCAGCTAAATTTTACAAAAACACATCTGAAGTTTTCCAAAAGCATGTGGGAAAATATGTTATGGTCTGATGAAACCAAGGTTGAACTTTTTGGCCAAAATTCCAAAAGATGTTTGGTGCAAAAACAACACTGCACATAACCAAAAGAACACCATACCCACAGTGAAGCATGGTGGTGGCAGCCATATGCTTTAGGACTGTTTTTCTTCAGCTGGGACATGGGCTTTAATCGGGGTAGAGGGAATTATGAAATGTTCCAAATACAAGTCAACATTGGCACAAAACCTTCAGGCTTCTGCTAGAAAGCTGAACATGAAGAGAAGCTTCATCTTTCAGCATGACAACGACCCAACGCATACATCCAAATCAACAAAGGAATGGTTTTACCAGAATAAGTCTTGGAATGGCCCAGCCAGAGCCAAGACCTGAATCTGATTGGAAATCCGTGGGGTGATATGAAAAGGGCTGTGCACAGGAGATGCCCTCACAATCTGACAGATTTGGGGATTTTTTTTGCAGAGAAAAGTGGGCAAATATTGCCAAGTCAAGGTGTGCTCGCTCCCCTGCGCGAGCCATCGTAGCTGTACATTGGCTCTTTAAGACGCTTTAGCAGACACACGCCCGCAGTGTGTCCCCAGAGCCGATGTGCGTGCCCGGCGGGCGCGATGACCGCCAGGTACCCGCGATCACTCGTGACAAAGTGAGAACCGGGATCTGTGTGTGTAATATTATAGCAAAAAAAAATACAAAATATTGTGTTTTTTTTTTCAAAATTGACGCTTTTTTGTTTATGGCGCAAAAAATAAAACGCAGAGGTGCTCAAATACCACCAAAAGAAAGCTCTATTTTTTGGGCAAAAAAGGACACCAATTTTGTTTGGGTACAGCGTCACAGGACAGCGCAATTGTCAGTTAAAGTGACGCAGTGCATATCCTAAAAAATTGCCTGGTCAGGAAGGGGCCAAATCTTTCCGGGGCTGAAGTGGTTAAAGGTGGAAAAAGTTGGGGGGGCATGGCCTGACTCTGCATGGCGTAGGACGCATCTTCCCAGAGTTTCGACGAGTGATCCTGAACATCGGTTAATCCTGTGACTCTACGGGGAGATTTTGCTCCCAGACTGACTCGGAAGGCACCCGCTATCTCCTGTGATCATGTCTCCCCCAAAAAGCCAAAAATCAGCAACTGCGAAGCTAGCACAATACCGCCGGCAGGAAGGTGAGGAGGGAGAGGATGATGGCGGTGCCAGGAAGGCGGGAGGAGAGCGGGGGACAGGAGACACAGACAGGTTACTAGAAGCTATCACAGTGTGCCGCACTTCCCTCACTGCACAGATCGAGGAAGTTAAAATGGACATTTCATTAATAAGACAAGACTTCCGGAAACTTCGCTATCGGGTCAGGGAGACTGAGACCCGCATAAGTACAGTGGAGGATGCCCTCCCACCATTACAAGCTGGATCAGAACACGTGCAAAGACAGATTAACCAGCTCCTTGCCAAACAGGATGACATGGGGAACCGCCTAAGAAGATGCAACATCCGTCTCATCGGTCTCCTAGAGGGGGCAGAGGGTAGAGACCCGACAACATTCTTGGAGCAGTTACTGATCAACACTTTTATGGTCGCAATGCCTTCTCCCCCATGCTGGTGGTTAAGAGAGCACATCACATACCCGTGAGAACCCAGCCGCAGGGAGCTCCCCCCGCACCTTTATCGCAAAACTACTAAATTACAAGGATAGAGATGCTGCCCTACGAATGGCGAGAGAGAAGGGAAACATCCCCATTGGAAATGTTAAAGTCGCAATTTTCCCCGACTTCTCTGTGGAGATACAGAAACGGCGCCAGGGATTCATGGAGGCTAAGCGACTTCTGCGCACCCACCACCTGAAATACTCCATGTTGTTCCCAGCGCGCCTGCGAGTGGAGAGCGGAGAGAGGGTACTATTCTTTGAAGATGCACGACAGGTCATTACCTGGCTGAAACGCAAACAGAATTGAATAATGGAGCGCCAGAAGAGTCATGCGGTGAGATAATATCTCCCCTTTTCTTTTCTTTCCTTTGCCGTCGTACTGTTCATTTACATTCCATGACGCAATGTTTAAAAAGAGGGGGAGAGGGAAAGAGAGAGGATTTAAAAAATGTTTTTCTTTTTATTTTTTCCTTTTTTCTCTTATTTTTTTCTTCTCCCCTTCAATGCAAGAATACCATGCAGACCTATATTAGGTCACCATTGGTCATAGACGGAATCCTATTAGACAGCAGTATTGCAAGGACAATTTCAACCTAAACAGTTATGAAGCCAGGATTGAAACCAGGAAACTTTTCAAATGACGGCTAGGAAACTGACTAATCCTACGAAATGTGAGTCAAATCTAATGTACTTTCCACCCCCTTCGAGAGGGGTTTTTCTTTCCTACACTCCTGTGTTTGTAATTTCTCCCGGTCCACCGATACTGACTTTCCCAGTTGGAGGTTTTTAGTTGTTCAGGGACTATACCCACACCAGTTGGGGAGGGTGCAGGGTAGGGAGGGGGGAATGTTACTATGGTTAAATTTGAAAGTGTTTACTGCTGTTTGAACACAGGCTTCTTCTCAAAAATGTTTAATTTTGAACAGGTACATGCATATTATGTCATATACACAATTGGTAATGCTATTTGTGAGTAGGAAGATCTCAGTGAACTGGTTCACAAGAAGATTAGGCTCCACTTTACCTGACATGTATAATAATACAGACCATCTTATATGGCGTCGGTAAAATTTGTTACTTGGAACATGAGCGGCCTACGTGAGAGCATAAAGCGTACGGCAGCCTTCACGTTCCTTAAGAAACAAAGAGCGGATGTGGTGGTGCTGGTGGAAACACATGCGGAGGGCAGACTACAGATGGCCCTTTGGCGTCCATGGATTGGATGGGCGTTCTACTCGGTGCACACATTCCATTCTAGGGGAGTATCTGTGCTCATAGCAAAATCAGTGCAATTTGAACTCTGTGAGGCCTGCACCGACCCACAAGGTAGATATGTATTTTTATCCACTAAATTATATGGAGAACCATTTCTTATTATGGCCTTCTATGTACCCCCCCCCCCCCATTCTCCATATCACTCATTATGGATGGGCTCTCATTTATGGTCAGACACCCTACGATACAGGCTGTCTGGCTAGGGGATTTTAACACCACACTAAATACCTCCCTTGATAGGCTTAGACCCTCATCATTGGCCACAGGACAGGCTGGAAGTACCAAATTTTCTAAACTCATCTCTTCTATTCATTTAATAGATATCTGGAGACATAAATTCCCGCAAGTACGTGAGTACTCTTGCTTTTCTTTTTGACTTTATTCTTTTATCCCAACAACTCACACCCAGACTATTAGACGCAAAGTTTGGCCCCAGACTGTTGTCAGACCATAGCTCATATTCAATAGTAATTAACATACCCCTTAATAGACCTCCACGGACCTGGAGCTTAAATCCATTCTGGTTATCTTTGCTGCCAGAGGAGGATACACTTGCCGTTGAATGGGAACGCTTCTTTATGGAAAATTACCACTCTGCCATTGTTTCGGCAGTGTGGGACACATTTGAGCTACATGTCTGTCCAACCTTAACTTCACGCATAAACCAGATAAAGGCAGATTCCACAGAAGCCTTTGACAAGGCGGTAACGGAGCTCTCCTCCACAGAACAAGCTTATGTAATCGATCCCTCTCTATCGGACGCTAATGTGCTTAAGCTACAGGAGAGAGTAGTGTCCCAATTACAATATGAAAAAGCCAGACAGAAATTATTTTTCACTAAACTGAGACAATTCGAGCATGGGGAAAAGGCTGGTAGACTTCTTGCATACCTAGCGCATAGTGAAGACAGACCCCCAGTTGTCATTACTTTACATGGCCACGGAGGACAACAGACCACAGACCCCCCCACTGTAACCTCCAGATTCCAAGACTTCTTTAAAGATCTATACACCTCTACAATCTCGGTGGATACAACGCCCATGTATCAATTTCTTGAAAATATCTCACTCCCCCAACTTTCAGAGGATCAGATTGATCTCCTTGAAGCACCTCTTACCTCTGAGGAAATATCCACTGCTATTGCAGGTTTTGCCAGGTCTAAATCCCCAGGCTCGCATGGATTACCCATCAAATTTTATTCACACTTTAGTGAGTTACTCATACGAAACTACTTACCCTATACAATGATCTTTTTGAAACCCTTTTATTACCACCTTCCATGAGAGAAGCCACAATAGTCTTGATACCCAAACCAGGCAAAGATCCAGGATATCCAGAATCCGATCGCCCTATATCCTTATTGCAAGTAGATATCAAAATATTAGCCAAAATAATTTCTATGCGCTTAAATCAAGTAATACTCTCTCTGATACATACCGACCAGGCAGGGGTTCATGCCAGGCCGAAATACCTCCTTCAACCTTAGAAAATTATTTATCAATCTACAGGTCACACATGACAATGTGGGAACACGAGTGGTGGTGACACTAGACACAGCCAAAGTGTTCGGTTCGGTAGAATGGAGATATCTCTGGAGATGCCTGGACGGACATGGCTTTGGGCCTAAGTTCATTAGATGGGTTCAATTACTATATCAACACCCAGCAGCTAGGCTAGTGGCGAATGGATGGCCGTCTCAGATGTTTGACCTCAACAGAGGCACGAGACAGGGCTGCCCACTTTCCCCACTCTTATATGCACTGGCTGCGGAACCCCTTGCTGTGTCCATCCGCACAAATCCAGAGATCAGAGAGCTGACAGTTGGGCATTTAACGGAAAAAAAATCAGTCTTTATGCTGATGACACTTTGCTTTATTTAGCTGACTCTGGCCCCTCCCTACACAACGCCCTCCAAACGATTGAACAATTTGGGACATTTTCCGGTCTGAAGCTCAATTGGGAAAAGTCTCAGATCTTGCCGATCGACCGTTTTCCACCCACAGAAACTCAGACCAATTTACCACTTCAGCGAGTCGCCATAATCAAATACCTGGGTATTCATATATCCAGAACCCCGACAAACTACATTGCCCTTAATATCGAACCACTGTTTTCCCTAGTCAAATCTAAAATGCACACTTGGTCACGCCTACCCCTGGGAGTGTGTGGTCGCATTACATCAGTGGGTATAGAGGGAACGCAGACAGTCCCTACTCTTTCATTATAGGCGTATATGGGACATAGCATCAACCAAATTAGACATACCACCACATAATGACTATGCACCACTCTGGCATAACAAACATCTACAGGAATTTCACCATATTCAGAATACAGAACTCTGGGCCTCGAGGGGTATATATTACCTATACCACCTGATCACTCAAAGGAACTTTTAAAACCTTTGAGGTACTTAAGGAAGAATTTACGCTTATGTTATGGGATCTCCCCTAGCGCTTGACCCGAAGTCGTGCCTACTTAGGATATTTCCTGATGTTATCGACAAATTCACAAAAATATTCCTACAAGAAACTCTGTTCTCGGCCAGAAAAATCATTGCTAGGAAATGGATGAGATCTGAACCCCCAAATGTGATAGAATGTAAAAGTGACATAAACACGACCTTGCCATATAAAAAAAAATCCTATACATTAATAGAGGCTGTCCAGCTAAATATAACAGAATTTGGGACCGATGGCTACAAGAATCTGAAACCTGTACGTAAGGGATGTAAAAATAGACATAAATGTAATACTATATGTAGATATTGCATATCCTTGTGTACAAATTGCTGCACATTCCCACATAAACAAGTGCCTACCAAGTATGTGATGATTTGTACATGTATTGTATCTGATGTATATGTTGTTACAATTTTTTTTCAATTTCTCTCTTACCTGTGATATGTACACCTGTGTCTAATAAAACCTTTACAAAAAAAAAAAAGGTAAAAAAAGTTCTGAAATGATTTATCTTTATCTTTTTTTACATCACAGAAACCTGACATTTTAACAGGAGTGTGTAGACTTTTTATTTATTTATTTTTATTTTTTTCAGTTTCAAAACTTTTATTGAGAACAAAAGTATAGTAATGTACAAGAACTTTGGAAAACATAGCTAATTTACATCAACATTAAAGTAATGATGTGTAATATCAGATATAAACCAATATGTGTAGCACCGGTCCTTTTTATGGCCCCAGGTAGGGGACATAAAGAGGGGGAGGGATGGGGAAAGAAAGGGGATGTAGAAATGAAGGGAGGGGATAGATAGGGAGAAGTATGTTAGTCAATATTTTAGGAAAACATAATGTAATAAGCTTATCAGTAACTAAACCCAAATGCAAAAGGCTCAAATTGTTCCAGAAAAAGGGCAGACTTATAGGATCACTTCTGAGGGGAGAGACCTACTGTGGGAAACAGCACTTGGGTGTTTAGTTATGGGCAAGACAAGGCTCTATGATCGGATAGCCAAAATTGCCAGTGGCAATTTACTTTTCCCAGTGTTAGCTGTGTCTTTGCGAACAGGAATTCCATTGATAAGTGGTTGCTTAGGATATCAATGGTGTTACTAAGAGAGGGTGCACAACGCTGTTTCCAGAAGCGGGCAATAGATAAACAGGCAGCAATGAATATATGTGTGATAATAGGGTGGAATTTCGAGGGCCAATCTGAGAGGCCTAGTCTGAAGAGGGCCATTTGAGGGGTTACTTCAACAGGTAGGTTAGTAACTTCTTGAATAAGGGTGGAGATGTTTGTCCAGAAAGTGGCCATAGACAGGCATTCCCACCAACCATTTTCACAGGAGTGTAATACCATCTATAGAGAATTCTCATTACATTTTCCCAGTGAGAGATGTTTTTGGAGAAAGTAGATGAGCGGATAGCTTGGTACCAGAGAGGAGGGGGGATTCAAATTTGCAGTTTGGATTCCTAATAAGCTATAACTGGGGGGTTTTCCTCTTGACCTGGTTTTGTTAGTAGTCCATAAAGATAGGATATTCCACTGACTTTGTTGTTGGCTGGGTTGAAGAACTGCATAAGGTCTTTGGTCCAAGTGTTATGCGAGGTTGAGATGGAAGTGAGTATATGACATAGTCTCAAGTATATATAAAAGTCCTTGTTTGTTGGCATATCGGTCTTTAATTTGATGGAAAGAAAGAAGTTGGTTATGCTGGAACAGATCACCTATCTTCCGGAGGCCCTGTGAGGACCACATCTCTAGTGGTAAATCCGGAGATAGGAGTGACGAGGCTGATAGTGGAAGTTGATGAAGAGCTTGCTGCCTGAGAGGATCAGTAATCCATATGATTATATCGTCGGCATAGAGGCCAATCTTATGAGCGACTTGGTCGACCATGACACCAGCGATATCTGTATGAGCTCTAACTGCTTGTGCTAGTGGTTCAATCACTAGCGCAAAAATTAGGAGGGACAAGGGGCAGCCCTGTCGGGTCCTGTTGGTGATAGGGAAGGGGGAGGATAACATGCCGATATTAGGACTTTTGCACTCTGCGCAGAGTAGAGACCTAGGATAGCTTGTCGAAAGGGGCCAAGTATGCCAAACTTCTGTAAAACTAAGTCAAGGTATAGCCAATTGACCCTATCAAATGCTTTCTCTGCATCAAGAGATCAGCAGAGAAGGTATTTGGTGGTGTTCTGCCCAGTGGATCAGATCTATAAACCTACGAGTGTCATCCGAGGCCTGTTTGGAGGGAATGAAACCTACTTGATCTGGGTGCACTAGATTGGGCATGTAGGTTGCGAGGCGGGTAGCTAACACTTTTGTATAGAGTTTGAGGTTGGTGTTGAGCAGAGATATGGGGCGATAATTGGCTGGGTCGTGGGAAGGTTTGCTGGGTTTGTGTATGGTCGTTATCACTGCTTCAAGGGATTCTGATGGGATCTCTCCAGTGGTTAAAAATCTATTAAACGTGTTGCATAGGTAGGGTACAATTTGATCTGCATATGACTTGTAATATTAATTTATGAAACCATCCAGTCCTGGAGCTTTGTGTGGGAGGAGTTCTCTTATAGCTTTGAGAATCTCTTGGTGGGAGAATGGCTGGGCTAGCGAGTTGAAGATACCAAAGAAAGTTGGAGAGTTCTAAGGAAGTCTTGTATTAGCTGTGGGGTGGGATGGGACTCAAATGTAGAGAGTGAGAGGTTGTATAGTTTTGAGTAAAAGATGCTAAATTTGTTCTCTATATCTTTTGGGTTTGTTAGTTTGTGACCCTTTTGGTTTAGGAGGAATGGGATTCTGTTTTGCGCTGCTCTTCTTTTATATTGCTGGGCTAGAAGTTCCCCAGCTTTATTTCCCTGGGAGTACCAGGTGAGGCGAAGGCGCTTTAGATAAAAGTTGTGACCCTTTTTGAGGTAAGAACTAAGATCATTTCTCAATTTACTGAGTTCTTCTGCATTAGCTAGGGTGGGTTTTGTTTATTTAGGGATTCAATTGTTTGAATACGCCGGAGGAAGGCGTTTATTGTGAGAGTTTTCTTTTACTTTTCCTGGGCACCCAGCTGCAGGCAGATTCCCCGTATAACAGACTTGTGAGCATTCAAAATTGTAGTTGGATTAGAAACATAGCCAGTGTTAGTGGCAAAGAAAGAAGATATTTCAGATTGGACCTGTTCTCGGGTCTCCAGTACACTAAGAATTGCGGCATTCAAACGCCACAGGGTGTCTCTGAGGGTAGAGGAGGACAGGGGTATGGTAATGGATACTGGGGCATGGTCAGACCACGTAATAAGTCCAATCATAGATCTAGTGACTTTTTGAAGTAGGGTCTTGGAGGTCAAGAACAGGTCGATCCGAGAATATGATTTTTGGGTGTTCGAGTAGAAAAAGTAATCCCTCTCAGTACTGTGCTGACATCCCCATGGGTCATAGAGATCTTCCAGGGAGATTATTGAGGATAGAGCTGTGGACTTGCATTGGATGAATCCATCTGGTTATCTGTAACGTCATTAAAATCCCCACAGATTATGATTTGATCTTTAGGGTAATGTTGTATCCTATGCATTATGGTTTTGTAGAAAGATTTCTGATGGACATTGGGGGTGTAAATATTTAGTATTATAAAAGGTTGGTTGTTGAAAGTGGCAGACAGGATCAGATATCTACCTGAAGGGTCTTGGTCGAGATGGATGGGATTGAAGGAGATTGAGGAATGTACTGCGATCATCACCCCCCTTTGTTTTCTTGTCAACACATGCCTGAAAACAATGGGGGAATAGTTTGTGGGAGCATTGGGGAGGGTTATGTTCTGGTTGCGGTGGGTTACAAGCAATTTTGTGGGGTGACCCCCATTTGTAAATGATCTTACGTTCACTTACTATAGAAGTGACTGGAGCAAAGGGTTTGCGCTCTTGGGAGGTAGCAGCTGAGATGTCATTGTAGAGAGACACTTTATTAAAGGGATCCGGAAGTGAGCGCATGGATCTTGCTGTGCACGTAATCTCATCCCTGACATGAAAAAAGTGAATGCTCAGAGGTTGGATTGTCTGTTGTAGGGTATGCTGCCAGAGACTGTGAAGCAATCTGGCCTGTTGTGGGACTACAGGTCTCAGCGCCATGCTGTTTCTTAGTGGGAGGCTGTTTGTCAGGGTATTGTGCAGGGAAATCTGCTAGCCTCTTACTTCTGTCTCCTGGGGAGGTGGATTGCTCAGTCAGCTGGTCCATGCCATCCTCCGCATCAGGGTATGGGGAGAGAGCTGCAGTGTGATGATTTTGCGGCAGCTTTGGGTTTCCATGCTCCATGCTCCCAGCTAGCGCCATGTTGCTGTCTTTGCTATGCGGGTTTCATGTAGAAGTCTAGGAGTCTGCGGGGTCCCTTGGGCTTTGGTCTCTACCGGGACATAGTCCTGGGGGGTGCCCTGAGTGTGGCCCTCCATTCGGGAGGGTCTGTCAGGTGGAAGGCGGCTGGAGATGCTCAGCTGCCTTGTGGAGGAGCGGAGCAGTGGTCTCAGGCAGCCATCTTCATCAGTGGCCAGGCCACGCCCCCGTGTAGACTTTTTATATTCACTGTAGATTGACAGTATATTCTTGGTGGCTATTTGTCTACATCTACATGTGGTTCCTTCATGTTTTCCAAACCTTAAGTACTTTTACTTTTTTATCCTTCAAGTTTTGTTGCCCCGTTTATTACAATGATTTCTGTTTCACCTTTTTTCTTTTACAATTAATTTCAGTTTGATTTATTTTGTGTTTTTTTATTGTCTTATTATTGTGTTTTCTCAGTTATGCTTAAACAAGTTTACTTGCTTTCTGATCTTTAAGACCCGTACTTGACTTCTAAAGCCCCATACACACTAATGACTCATACACACTAATGACTCATACACACGGTTGGATTTTCCGACGGAAAATGTGTGATAGGACCTTATTGTGGGAAATTCCGACCGTAGGCTCCATCACACATTTTCCATCGGATTTTCCGACACACAAAGTTTGAGAGCAGGCTATAATATTTTCCGACAACAAGATCCGTTGTCGGAATTTCCGATAGTGTGTACACAAATCCGACTAACAAAGTGCCACGCATGCTCAGAATAAATAAAGAATTGAAAGCTATTGGCTACTGCCCCGTTTATAGTCCCGACGTACGTGTTTTACGTCACCGCGTTCAGAATGATCAGATTTTCCGACAACTTTGTGTGACCGTGTGTATGCAAGGCAAGTTTGAGCCAACATCCGTCGGAAAAAATCCTAGGATTTTGTTGTCGGAATGTCCGATCAATGTCCGACCGTGTGTACGGGGCATAACAGATTCTCTGCTGATTTTTGTCTTCAGATTTACCAAAACCATGTTGTGCAAGGGCTTGCCTGATTGCATACAAATTGAAACTCTTAAGGCTTGACCTCATATTATATGGTTTTTGTAAATCTGAAGACAAAAATCAGCAGAAAATATGATAGTGTGTATGGGGCTTAACAGTTTAATAGACAACAGTGCTGTGCTCTGTGTGAGTGGTAAGCAATGAAGCTCATAGTTACTGCTGTAAAAATTGCTTAGCAGGAGAAACAAATGGCAATTATGCTTTGTATTAGCTGGCTGTCCTTAGAATGTCTGGTTAGCTGGTGGCAAATCGGTTTCATTTTTTCAACTGTTGACATTTTTCGACAGAGATCTAAGCTGCAAACAGGTAATATGATAGGGTGTCACAAGTGGGGAACAAATCATTTTATAGATTGCAACACAGCGTTGTATTACACATTTACAGGAGAAGCTTTGGCTTATGGTTTTCAGAAATGATTCATGTCGCTGGAAGATACCTTTGAGAATCAAGGAATATTGTAGCAGTTCTAGAGTGAGACATGGGAAAGGTTAATCCATATTTAATAGTAAAACTAAAATTTCCCTTTTTATGTATCTGATTATTGCAGCTTATCTAAATGTGTGATGTTGACAATTTATAAATTCAGAGAATCTTGTATTGTAGAATATCTCATCACTATGTTTTTTAATAATGTATTTATGTATTTGTCCTTTTTCATAATGAACCATTGGATACTGGACTGCAGTGCAGAGATCGCTGTAAATGCCTCTTATATTCCATTCCTACAATTATGCTTATGCTGAGCCAAAGCAAGGTGGCCAACATAGGCTTCAGCAGGTTAATGTTAAGTATCTCACTGTTTGCTCAGTCAGGGAAAGGAATGGGCACTGTTTTGTGCCAGAGCTGGCAGCTCCACTTAATATTTTCAAGAAACAGCTTGAGAAGATTTTACAATGTGACTGGTGGACTGGCAGGCATCCCCATTTTCAAATCATTTACACAGAATTTGTAGGACTCATTTAATGCCAAGTAATTCTCTCTTTGAGTTAATTAGGAAAATTGGGCATTTTGTAGTTTCAAGTAATGTCAATGTCTAGTCGTCACACGCTACAGCCTGCTTCAATTGAAATGACACTTTAAGCAGAGATGGCATTGTTAGTGTGCTAAACATTACCCTTCAGATGGGGCACAAAATATTTTGTAGAAATGCATGTAGGTATAAACTGTGTATAAAAGAAAGACAAAAATCATTAAAGTGGATGTAAACCCACCACACATGAATGTAAACTGTTGCCAGGATAATAAAGGATGTATCTGTATGACTTCTAATTATTATCCTACCTTCCACAACTCACCCCCTTTCCTACACTGAGCCCCGCAAAACTCCGGAATCCATGGGTGGGTCTATGCTGTGGCGCTTGGTGGGTGGAGCCATGATGTCACTAGGCTCCTGACCAACCTCTACACTCCCCTTGTGCTGGCAGCGGCGCAAGTACGAATCTTGGGCTTGTTATACTAGATGTGCGCGCACAGGGACACAGAGCGTGTTCTTGACAGAATCAGCACGCGCTCACAAAGCCCCCCCCCGCCCGTGACTCCTGCACATGTGCCACATAGACTGTAGTGGAGAGGAGTTTTCGGTTATAGCTAGCACAGCTCTGAGATGCTGAGAGAGGGGAGGGGAGAGGTATGTATGGATGTGCATGAGATAAGAAAATAATGCATGTTTCTTAGGCTCATGCACGAGATATATAGATCACCTGTCACTCACAGCACGGGGGAAGATTTGACAAAGATTTTCTCTGTTTGTCAAGATTTATCTCACTGAACAATAAAAGAGGATTGCTCAGAGCTGGATTAACTCTTTGTGGCAAGACTGGGCTCAAATGATAGGAAATCTTATACTCTACATTATGACATAAAAATAATAATATATAACACAAATACCTGACTTGAGCACAAATGTTCCTGTACGTTTTGTGTGCATCTGTTGCCATTGCAGACTGTGTAATCTATTGTAGCACAAACATACATTTTTGCAAAGCTTTATCAATGTTGTATACTGAATTTTTTTACTTCAAATATTTTAGGACTTTGCAAAAATGCAAACAGTTGCATGTAAGTTTGTAATATATAAATACTGAGCTATTCTCAGCATTTGTGAAAATCATAATAATCATCATGATGTTTTTTAAAGTGCTACTAAACCCACAACAGTAAAATAAGTCTGTATATACAGTAAAGCATGCTTGTTATACTCACTGTGAAACATAATGAGGTTATTCATCTGCATTGTGTAAAAAGGCTGTTTGATCCTGTCTTCTCTGATCCTCCCCTTCTTCCAGTGTTCCCAATCCATCTCACTCTGCACATATTCAGTTTGGTGTGTATTGCAAGAGAGGTTTTTTTTTGTTTTGTTTTTTTCCTTGGGAGGGTGCATGTGATTAGCACAGGGTCAGTCAGCACTGTCCAGACAGAGGGTCTTGCGTCCTGCAGCCTCATAGGATAGTCAGAGTAGAACAAAAAGTCATCCTACAATCTGTAACCAGACACTGATAGATGTCATAGGACTGCTATATACTTATAATGAGAAAAGGTATTTAGCAGTTTATTAAAACAATTGCATTTCTGTATGCTGTGGGAGACCAGATATAATGAATGCAGGGTCCTGGCTTAGTAACACTTTAAAGACAATTAAAGAAAAAAAAGCCATGTTATACTTACCTGCTCTGTGCAGTGGGTCCACAACCAGCGCTCCTGACCTCTCCCTCCTGTTAAGTGCCCCCAGAGCAAGCAGCTTGCTCTGGGGGCACCCAAGTAGGCAAGATGGGTGTTTTATCAACTGAATTTCTTGTTTGGTGATTTGAAATGGAAGTCTGAGTATACTGTATCTAGATACTTTGTAATAACCATTTTTTTAAATATTCATTTTAACTTTTATATCTTTTAATAGTAAAGACTTCATAATATTTTGAAAAAAAATATTCCAAGTCACAATTTATTGTGCATATTTACCTATTGCCATTAAAGTCCCATCATGAGGGTTCTTTCCATTTATATATAGTCAAGGGATATTGGCAACTATCAGCTACTACTCCTATTTCATACTTACCTGCTCTGTGCAGTGGGTCCCTGGTCAGCACTCCTGACCTCTCCCTCCTTCTAAGTGCTACCAGAGCAAGCAGCTTGATATGGGGGCACCCAAGTAGGCTTGATCCAGAGTCACTGCTCCTCGTGTTCATCCTTTAACTTTCGACCAATAGAGAAAATAGCCTAACACTATATTAATATAAATAATATGAGAGAGCCTTGCTCCATAAAACAAAAAAAAAAGTATACAGGGATTCCTGTGCTCACCCCCAACAGTGTAAAAAATCGGCTACTGCCAAGAGAACTGCTATACAGTATTGATGCAAAACTCCAGAGGTGGAAGTCTATTGTTTGATAAGTTTACCAGCATGAAACCCTTTACACGTGAGCAGCAGATCAATTGTTTATGCAAGGTAAACAACAAAACTCTGTCTTTTCATTATTGCCAATTTTGTATTGCCGTTTACTGTATTAGCAGTTCTCTGACTCTTCTGGTCAAATGTTCTTAAGGCTATCCTGTCAAGGCAGGGTTAAGCCGGGTACACACGGGGCCGAATGTCGGAAGACTTTGGGCAGTTAAAAAAAAAAAAAGGCCATCATTAAGCCCCTGTGTATGTTGGTCTGTTGGATGAGCATGCTGGAAAACGAACATCTGAACCGACTCCCGATCAGTGCTCCCAGCCAATGGCAGAGTGTTCTGGCGGGGGGGGGGTGATCTCCCTTCAGAACACAATAGCTCAGCACGGGAGATCGCTGAACTAACCTCAAATGGTTAGTACAGCGGCTCCGACCGGGACTGACTGTTTTTTTTTTTTTTTTCGTTTAACGTTGAATGAAAAAACAAAACAAATAATGTGTACCCGGCTTTAGTTTATCTTGTTAACAATGACCTGCTCTTTCAGAACTTTGTTTTCGTACAGCATAGCCTTTGTGCATTTTTGGTAATTTCCAGTGCAGATCA
Source organism: Lithobates clamitans (assembly GCA_037952925.1). Taxonomy (NCBI): domain Eukaryota; kingdom Metazoa; phylum Chordata; class Amphibia; order Anura; family Ranidae; genus Lithobates; species Lithobates clamitans. Next base: position 7,348,615 of record JBBGZY010000232.1, read on the forward strand.
ACAATAGCAACAAAACTGAGGATTAAGGACACATGAGCTGCTTCAGGCTGACCCATATGGAATTATGGGCAACATAGGCCAAAACCCACTCGCTTGTTCTCAGCTACAGGCAGAGCCCAAGGCCATTACGCAAACGGTAAAGCTGAAGGATAGGTACCTTGCGAACAGACAGTGTTAGTATTGACGTCAGATTTTGTTTTAGTCATAGTCTTTTGACTAAAATGCCATTTTAGTTTTAGTTGAATTTTGGTCATCTGAATTTTTAGTTTGTCGTGTTTTAGTCGACTAAAAATTGTGTTATATTTTGGTCTATGAAATTAACACTATGCACAGAGCAGTTAGATTTATTGGAATGTTACAATTACTGGATGTGTACAGAATGCAGGATGTGAACACTGCACATAGGCTATTCAGTACAATGGACAAGGTGCAGGGGCAGAAGTCACTAAAGTTACTGTTAGCAAGGTCCTTTGACTTTCACATGGTTGTACTCAACCCTAAGTAACTATGTTTTTGTAATATAAAAATGTCAAATTAATTAATAGAACTAGCTTCTATTGCAGCCTTGAACTTGTTTCCTTTTTTTTTAAGCACAGCTGATGTTGTTTATTATGGAAATGGACAGTGCAAGGCTGGTACCAGGCTCTATTCTATGACTGTCTTGGCTCCGATGTCTGCTGTCCTAGGTTGGATGGCAGGCAGGAAGATCTTTAAACACACATTTTATATTCATTGATCTCCTTTCTGCTGTAAATACAAACAAGTGTAGCAATTTCATTTATGGCTTTAGGGAGAAGGAGCACAGGGACTCTGTCCCTAATTTTCATCTGCAGTACACAGAGTAGATATCTCAGTGTCTGTTATACTCTTCATGTCTCTAAAGTGGACTATGTGCATACTGGCACATAGAGGGGTTTTTTTAACCCCATTTTGACAGTAATTTTTAAAAAAATGGAAAAAAAATAAAATAAATAAAAAATAAATACACAGTACACATTCACATACAAATGAATAAAAATTGCAGGTGTCCCTTTGTAAATCTGTTGAAGAACTGGGGCATCTGAAACCACTGCATGTTATACATACACATATACACACACGTGGAAAGGTCTAGCTATGTATACGGTGCACATATGCACAATTAGGATATTCAAATACACAAGTCTCATAATACAGCAAGCACATTAGTTATCACTGCATAAATTTGTCTGAGCAATGTGGAGTTTGACTATAAAATTGACAACAGAGCCTGCCTGATGAGCTCTACTTCATATGGTGTCATCCATTTTGTGCACCTTACTGCTGTGCCTGCTAATGATCCATTCTACTATTTCTATTTGCTTTCATTAAAAATAAAAATACAGCACAAAAATTGCAAAAAAAAAGTCTGTCTCCAATTGTATATTTCCTAAGCTTTTTCCTTAGAAATTGCAAATTTCATGGTTTACTTTGTGGTTTTTAGTTGTCCAATGTGCAAACTAGAAAAAAAATAGGTACATAGAAGTCACGCAAACTGTTTTCAAAAACAGTGATTGGCATGGGCCCAGGAACCCCCATGGCTATTATGATATCTGTTTTTTGGAGTATCCTAAGCATGAGGAATGAAGGTCAAGTGAGAATAGCTTATGTGGTTCTCAGGGAAGCAGATTGTTCTACATACCATCATCAGCCAGGATCTATAGTTTTAAGGAGTAGCACTGTAAAACAACCACTTCTCCTTTTCTAAGGCTTCAATTCACATCAGTCAGCATATGAGCATAAAACAGAATTAAGCTCACTAAATTACTATTGCATGCCCAGAATTCTTTCTTTCAGCTGGTGACCCTTTCAACTAAACAATGGACACATATTCCATAAAAAGTTAATGAGCTTTGGGGAGGTCACACTGCAATTGACCAATATTATGAAAGCACTTTTACACAAGCACACAGGTGAAAATAGCTTAGCTGTAATTATTCTGTCAGCTGGATTCCTGCTTTATTACTTACCCTGTAAATTGTAATGGATATGCTTTAACATGTATCACTAGCGTTGAACATCAGTAACTGTGCCCAAAGAGCCATTGTATTCTGTATTCTTTTCTTTTGTTGGCCTTGTCTGCTGTATCTCTTTTATACATTTTATGCTGTGGGTAAAATACTCAGAGGATCTAAGTGGAAGAAAAATAATAATGTAGATAACACATTTCTGCGATTTAGGAATATAAATGTGCACAGGAAAATTGCTTCTTTTTTGTTATTTCATGCTCCAATTCATACATTAAACTAAATGGAATGGTTTCTAGAGTGCCCGATTAGATCATTTCTAAACTACCCACCTAATGCGCATTGGACCTCGTGTAAAAACAGTTGCAGAATACAGTTCTCTGCTGCAGAAAGAGCTACTATATATACATATAATTTTAGGCACGTTTTTCGTTTAAGATCAAGCTTGTGATACCTACTTACTCAAGGGCTTTCAGAAATGAATTACTGTTGCTTCTTTTCTTCCTTACGATAACAGACTGACTCCAGTCACCACTTAGATTTTCTGTTCTACTTTTTGTGTGTGCGTGGTCTGTTTTTATGCCAGCTCTGGCCCCAAGTGGAACAAAGTGTTAAAGTAGAATACCTGTGAAATAGGCAAGTTTTACCTGCCAAAGAATTTGCAATTTTGTTCAGCCACCCTTGTGAGTTACACACTTTTCCAACACTATATAGCTAGTGGGTAAGACCAGCATTCAGTGTATTTAACTTCGACATTTTAGTATTACCTACCCGTTGCAACATGCATATTGATATATCAGTGAGCATCACCACAGAGGTGAGGTCCTGCTTCGCTTGTTAGTAGTAACCTTATTCCTTCATCTTCTGACCTCAACAGTCTGAAATTTTTAAGGACAAAAAGCAATGCATAAGTAGATTTTAAGTAATTAACTACAAAACATAAATTAATTTAAAAAAAACTTGAAAAAAAAAAAAAAAAAAAAAAAATATATATATATATATATATATATATATATATATATATATATAGAGAGAGAGAGAGAGAGAGAGAGAGAGAGAGAGAGAGAGAGAGAGAGAGTATAGTTGTGGCCAGCAACACATCACCTGTATTAGAGTGCTCCCATCCTGGATAAAAGAGCACAGGAGCACCTTTGGCCAGCAGCATTATCAGCTGAACTTTAAGCTTTACTATATTACTTTCTTCCAGGTGCTCATGAATTTGCCTTCTTGCTCTTTTCCATAACATGACCCAATTGACCAGGTCTGAATTGGGGGGGGGGGGGGTTCAGCTCATGGTACAGTAAGAGTTTTTAGGCTGTTAGTCAGAATGATGTGGTAAAAGAATAAAAGAATTAGCTACGGATTTAGGGTTTGTGAGGGTGTCGGGAACTGAAGAGCTGTTATCTTGTGTATTGGAGACTCTGATCTGATGAAATAGAAAGAAAGTAAATGTGTTAATAGTTTAATTTCTGTGAGTTTAAGAATTCATTACATCATCATTTTAACAACCTAAAGTCAACTATTAATATAATAGTCATGAGCTACTTTATTGTTTTATTGTTCCCTTAAAAATTGTTTCCTGTAGATGTCGGAGGCACTGCACACCCTGTTTGAGTATACATTTGAAATGGAGATTCAATTATTTCAATGTAAACTCTGTCTGTGATGGCGAGAAAATTATAGACACATACAGAGGTATAGGTAATTAAGTTCAAATTATACAGAGTAATTATTTTCCCCCTATCGTTGTCTCATTAGGTATGCATGCACATTATTCTCCATGGCTTCCTTACCTGTCTTAAATTAGCTACTTTTTCTTAGTGATAGTAAAGATTACAAATATCTATGCAAATCAATAAGTAATATGCCAGCTGTATATGCAGTATATGTTTATTTTTTGTTATTACCCTCGCAGATATTTACATTTTCTCACTTTGTAACATAGGTAGGGAAATGTAAGGTTAGAAAATGTATAAAACCTTGGTGCCTAGCCCGATGCACAAAGTGATTGTAAAGCTTCTGTTATTTTAATTTAAAAAATAAATAAACATGTAATATTTACTAGGTTTGTGCAATGGAACATCCTCAATCCCCCTCTTCTGGGATTCCCCGCCAGCACTCCTGGCTCCTCCTCTTCAGCAAGTGCCCACCCTAGAAATCTGCTTTCTATTTGGGCACTCCAGTGAGCTTGATCCCGAACCACCCTGTCTGCGGCTACAGATACAGACAGGGCTGCTTGGTCCTACTTTTTCTTCACATAATTTGATTGACAGCAGCTGCAGCCAATGGCTCCCTCTGCTATTACTCTGCCTAGTGAGGTGGGAGAAAGCCACAGCTCTTGTGCACAGCAGTGGATTGAGAATGGGCTCAGGTAAGTAATGCATAGAATGCATTAAGGTAAAACAAAAAAAAAGCCTTAAGACTTTAGAACCACTTCTAGCGTAGTCAATTCAATAAAATCTTGTATTAGCTTTAAAGCAGTATTAAAGCCAAAAGCAACATTTATTGTGTTGCAATTTACCAATTCTTAGATGTGATGGCTGGATTAGTTTTATTTTTTAGGTTCTCTTTACTTTATTTTCTTCTGGTGAACTGGCTAGTAATCTGTTTCTCAATAGAGCAAGCTGTCCGGCAATCCTGTATCAGTTAAGAGTATTGAGACAAACCATTTACCATTGATAGGGGTGCTTACAATGGTCAGCTTTTGTTTAGTCGTGTAAAACCTTTATCCCAAAAGGAAAAAAAAACAAAAACTTTCTGTAACTGCAGTTTGAGCTGGAGTTTGGCTTCAATTTGTTAGTGTATCCAAATCTACTAGTACATCTAACACTCCTCTCCCCCCAGATCAACAATGCTGCTGCTCAAAGGTGCCTCTGTTCTCCTTCACTCAGAGTGGAGGCGCTGTAATATAGGAGTTGTGTTACTGACCAGATCAGCTGAAAACAGAGGAGAAAAAAGCCTAAAACAAATGCAGCAAACCACCACTTACCATCTAATGATTGGTAAGCTGCAATATGTTACATTTTTTTTTTTTTAATACCGCTAACATGTTAAAGTAATTCTAAAGGTAATTTTTAGAAATCTTTACAGCTGTAGCTTACATTAATTTAATACTTGAGCATGAAGGCACTTGTTCAGGCACTTCTTGTTTAGGGTAAGAATGCTCTGTCCCCCTTCCCCATATTTTCCTCTTGTGTCATCATCCTGTCACACATACGGACAACAGAAGTTTGTACATATGCACATTATATAAGAATGGTTCACTGTTATCCCCGTCAGGCAACCTGCTTTGCAAAATGCTGTGCAGCCTTTGCTGGAATGCATGCGTGTAGACAGGAAGTGGATACAAATTGCCCCTGACCCTTTATTAAGCCAAAGCTGTACAAGAAAGTTTGGTTTCATAAAATAAGTGTTACAATGGACCTGGGGAGCTGAACTGTGTAATGTGAAATAGAGTGTGGGGTCTAATATTCAGATCAAATGACTCCAGAGACTATAACACAGTGCAGGTAGAATGCTGATGTTCATTGATTAAGGGAAAAGTGAGTGTAAAGCTTTAACCCTGTCAGATTCAGGTGGTATTTCTTGAGCAAAAAGGTAGCTACAAGAAGTCACCTACTGGTGCACATAGAAGGGGAACAGATCAAAGCTCACCCCTTAATTCTGTCCATACTCCTCGATATGTGGTTGAGACTCATTTGGTCACCACTTTTTCTTACCTGCTTTCTTTTTCCCACTTTCTTTCCTCTACCTGCTTTTCTACTTTCCTCTTGAATTAGTATTTCTCCTATCCTGAGTAAGGGATTCTCTTATGGCAACACAACTGTTTTTACTGGACGACTTCAGTGCAAGTGGTACCTATATGTACTAGTCGATCCGGATCCATGGAAGCTGGGTCCATGAGACCCCCCACCCCCATAAAAACTTTTTGTTACTGAATTCAACCTCCAGGGAATTTCTAAATATATATATATATATAAGAGGCACTCTTTAGTTGCACACTCTAAATATTTCAATAGTTAATGCTTCCAAACCCGGGTGCTCTACTCTCAGACCTCTTACCTGATTCCTTTCTTACAGGATGGAATTCTCAATATTGAGCCCTCTCATTCCCTGAGCACTATAAGGTACCACATACCTATGTTCACAGATGCTATTATTATAGCAGTCAACTTAATATGCATTCCCAGTTAATAGTTACATTGATATTTCTGATCAGTATATGTTTGTATGGGCTATCGACATGTTTCTACCTTGTCATATGGGCTTTATTGTTTTTTTTTGTGCCAATGCTATCAATAAATTATTATTGCATAGAAAGTATATTGACGGTTGGCTATACTGCCCTCCACCCCATGACACAGTTTGATATTTGGGGTGTCTGGAAGTGTAATTTGGTACCCCTGCTACAACACCAGAGTTGATCTTGTATGAACTGATTAAAGGCTTGTGTGACTCAAGCTTTACCACTGTACTCATATCTGATCCTCTGTTATAGGTTTCAATGTACAACAGAATGTACCAATGTTTCTTATTTCTTTTTGATAAATTCAAAAAACCATTTGATTTGTGAGAGTATCAGGGACTAGAGAGATGTTATTGTATTGAACATTCTGATATTTAACCACTTCCCGCCCGGCCTATGGCAAAATGGTTGCGTTATCCTGAGTGGGCGTCATATGACGTCCAGCAGCCTTTCAGTGCCCACCAGTGCCATCCATGAGTGCCCATCAGTGCCAGCTATCAATGCCCATCAGTGCTGCATATCAGTGCCGCCTACTAGTGTCCATCAGTGCCGCATATCAGCAGCCATCGTTGGTGCCTGTCAGTGCCCGCTCATTGGTGCCACCTCATCGGTGCCACCTTATCAGTGCCCATCAGTGCCGTCTTATCAGTGCCCATCAGTAAAGGAGAAAACTTACTTATTTACAAAATTTTATAACAGAAACAAAAGCAAACATTTTATTTTTTTCAAAATTTTCGGTCTTTTTTTATTTGTTTAGCAAAAAATAAAAAATGCGGAGGTGATCGAATACCACCAAAAGAAAGCTCTATTTGTGGGAACAAAATGATAAAAATCCTGTTTGGGTACAGTGTAGCATGACCACACAATTGTCATTTAAACAGCGACAGTGCAGAAAGCTGAAAAATGGCTTGGGCAGGAAGGGGGGGAGTTGCCTGGTATTGAAGTGGTTAAAGAAACCTTACCCCTGTCAGATGCGGGTGGTGTTTTTGAGCAGAAATGTAGCCACAAGAAGACTTACCCACTGGTAAACATAGAAAGGTAACACATCAAATCATGAGTATAGTGCAACCAGCAAATCTCCTCAGAATGTACATCCCTAACACAAATACACACAAAATAGTATTTTCCATAGAAAATGCTTAAGCAATTAGAAATAACAGGCTTTTGTGAAATCATAGTCCATAATGTGAGGCAGGGCTGAGCAATCCCAGCCACCGGTGCATAATTACAAATGTATAAAAACCCTGTAGAGACAGGGTCAACAGGGGGTCCCAATCAGATGTTAACTGTACGGATGAACTGAGGAATATGCATATCAGTTTCCCCTTTTGCTGAGTCCAGTGTAGGGCACCATGTGTATAGGGGAACTTGTTTCAGTCAGAGTGAACCTGTCTGGATTTGGGGGTAAGGGGGAGGCAGTGTGAGGAACTTGCTTATCCTGTGTGCTTTCCCTTCCAGGAAGCGAGTGTAGGAGTAAACTGTTTATGTTGTAAAATAACGTTACTGTAAGAATCTCTGCACAGGGAATATAGAATCCCCCTCCATTGTGCTTGCGTGTTTACAGTGGGCAGCTAAGACTGAGCAATGTATAGAGGTTGGCCCTAACAAGTTACCTGATACTGGAGTGACCTGGATTCTTACAGGTGCCATTCCTGCAAATTGGATGTGTTGTACCAGTGATAAACTTCTTTGTAGTATTGTTCTTGGGGAATTCCTCTGTGCAAGCCTATCTGTGTGCTAAATAAATCAAAACACAAGGAAACTAAATTATTGCTGCCCACACTGTAATGGGTATTCCCACACCTGCTAGAATGTACAAAAATAAAGGGCGTGGCAAAATTATTAAAGTGGTAGTAAACTGCAGAAAAAAAAATAATGTTCCTGCAACATAAAAGCATAATGTGCTAGTATGCATCACATACTAGCACATTATGAAAGACTTACCTTACAATGAAGACCTCCAGCGGCACACTGTCACTGCTGACAGGGCTTCCATCTTCACCTGGTCTCCCTTCTCAATAGCGTGGAATACATTGCTTAGCAGTGTTCACCATGCACATCACCAGCGATTTGAGTTTGCGGGCTGCGGCCACTTGATTGGCCAAACCGCAATGACTTCACTCCCGGGGTATGGCTCTCTCAATGGAAAGCAAGCCATCCATTGAGAGCGCAGTGCGCATGCGGTGGTGATGTCACTGGCTGCTACTATAGTAAATATCTCCTAAACTGTTAGGTGATATTTACTGTACCTACAGGTAAGCCTTATTTTAGGCTCACCTACAGTTACAAGTATACAATGGGCTTTACTACCACTTGAAGCATACATAACAAAAAAAAAAAAAAAAACAATGCAAATGTCTCAACGCATGTGTTAATATGTGTAGAACACAAATAAAGTGTATCTTATCAGATATGTGGATGTACAGAATCTAAATAAAGACTTTTCTTTTTTTGATATTCTGTGTAACTTCATACCAACATCACATGATACAAGAGTGTAGAGCATATAACCCTTTGAAAAAGTCATGTGACTGTGACAAAACGTGTCATTGATATTGATGTCATCACGCCTCCCAGGAAGAGTGACTGAAAATCCTTTAATAGGTGATGTGGGAGTCTGAGGCTTAAAGCTGAGTTCCACCCGGTTCTGTGTTTATTAAAGGTCAGCAGCTACAAATAGTACAGTTGCTGACTTTTAATAAACATTCACCTGTCCCACGGTCCAGCGATGCTGGTCTCCGAAGCCTCACTCCTCTCCCCCACTTGTCCATGGCGCCGACATTACTACTGTGGGCACCTGACTGTGACAGCTTGCGGCTTCACAATCGAGTACCTGCTGCGCGATGTGAATGGCGGTACAATCTTCTGGGACCTGTGACGTGTCCCAGAAGATTGCAGAGAGTGAGGGGCCGCCTAGGGGAAGAGGAGGAGTCACCTAGGTGGCCCAGGGTGGAAGTAGGAGCTAAGTACCTGTCAAAACCAGGTACCTGACCCCCCTCAAAAAAAATTACATGGCAAATGTGATATGTCAGGGGGTAAGAAGTACTTACAGCGGAAGTTCCATTTTTGGGGCTAACTCCGCTTCAAGAAGACATTGCACCTCTATTTGCAAACATTTTTAAAGTGGTGCACTATTCATTCAGTGCATTTTACTTGTGAGTGTGACTTGTTTTATGCTTTTAATAAAGATCAATAGTTTTTTTTTACGATATTGCACTATCGGAGCCTTTTTTTTTTTTTTTGAGCGGAGGAGCCCTGGAGGTGTCTAGAACTGGAGGGATAGAACCCAAAGACCAGCAAGGAGGAAGTTGTGAGGGGAGAGCAATGTTACCCAGGCGTAAACCCCTTAAAGGCGAACACACATCTGACTTATTTTTATTTAAGTCGGTCCACTCATTAAGGTGAGAGCGGCATGTGAATGGTAGTGGGACCCTTTACCTTTTCTCTGTGTACATTAAGGATATATAAAGGTTATATATTAACACAGCACGCAGTTGGAGTAATTTAAAGGGAATTTAGTATTGGGCTGTTTATTGGTCACTTAAAGTTCATAATTTATTTTTTGCACTCTTTGTATCATGTGATGGTTTGACTTTACACAGCATATATCAAGAAAAATCTTTATTTAGATTTCATACATCCAGATCTGTGATAAGACATGATTTATTTGTGTTCTACACATTAATGCAGGAGTTTTGATGTGTTGTTTGGTTTGCAATATGTTGTTTGTTCTGTATGCTTAGTATTTGTGCCCCACTCTTTATTTTTGTACATTCTATGTAGTATTAGTGAGCCTGTATAGTTATCCTGTGCAAGTGGCACAGCTTAGAATTTTGTTTACACATCACAAGCTTAGTATAATACTAAATAGAACTAAAGCTAGCAACTCAGAAGCAGTGTTTCCTATGCTATAAAAATATGTATGTACCTTGGTCTTAAAAACTATGGTTAGTGAGAAATCCCCTGAAGTAGGGCCTCTGAGCTCAGATACTTCTTTATGAGGGTACCAAACATGACAGATCTTCTCGGAGTATACAGTAGGTTAATATACTTTGGGTAAAGATTTCTGAAGACGGGTATACAATATTATATTTCATTGACATTGATATTGTTAGCATATGATCAAGAGCATTTCAATGTATTGAGGTATGTTACTGAACTATAGTTTTCAAAAAAAAAGTTCATCATGGGCTCATTGAGCAGGTGCAGGTACACTGGGAAGTGTAAAAATATAGTATACCAGGGCGAGTGTCTGTGTCGCTACCATCATCCATGAGCATTGAGGGATGTTGATCGTCAAATAATGGAGAGATCAGAGGTGCTGTGTGCACAGGTAGGACTTCCATAGACAACTTACTCCAAATTAAGTTAAAGGTGACCCAGTGTGCCAAATGCTGTTCAATTTATATAGTTTAAACAGAAAATGGACTGGTGATAGTGATCACTGATCAGACAGGTAACAAGATAGGGTACATAGAATCTATATACAATCTCAATCTATAATATAGAATCTATAATAACAAACCCCCCCCCCCCCCACAACAGGGGCAGCCTCTGAGGCTATCACAACACTAGCAACACTAGTATCACTATCAAGTTCACAACACTAACACAATAGCAGCAGATTATTATGAAAAAGTTAAGTTGAACTGTAGCTTGCTTCACTATTGTTCTGCTGCTGTGCTTATGCTTAATTGCTAAATAATTCAGGTTCTCTGACAAAACGAACCAGCTAAGATTGACTGTCTTCTGAAATGATTCAGTGTGTGTGTCTCTCTCTGCTAGCAAATCGTAAGTGAACATAACTTGGCTGTACGTGTGTACTTAGTTCTAGCTATTTTACTGCTCCTTCTCCTTGGTTACAATCAGCCAATAACATTCATCATTATCATTATTTTTTTTTTCTTCCCCCACCCAATTCCAGCAGCGATATTTTCTCTCTGTCGAATCTTTTCTCTCTGTGTTGAATATTTTCTCTCTATGTCGAATAATCTTGGACTAATAGAGCTAAAGTTAGGCACATTCAACCACAGGTTCGATGGATACAGATTGTTATTGTTAGCATCATGTCGAATCTCCTATCTATATCGAACTGATGTCACAACGAAAACGAAAATAAAGCATTTGTTTATGTCGGATCTTTCGTTTTTCGGATTCTGCACTTTCGTTATTGCTTGTTAAATCGATAACGAAAATACCTGAAATTCGGACGAAAATGCATTCGGGCAAAAACGAATGCACATGTCTTGTAAGGAGAGGATTCTGATCTATAAAGATCACATAGTTGGAAAGCATTGTCATTTCAGCCATGGTACTTCTTTTGTTTACAAACGGTTGATTTGAAAAAGACAAATCCATTACAAAAAGCCATCATGAGGCTGCAAAATTACAGAAGCATGATAATAAAGGACACTGATATATAACAACTTTGAAATAACAAAGAAGCACATTGAGGATCCAAATGTGTATACCCTGTGGCATACAATTCTGTATAGGAAAAAGATGTACAAAATCACTAAGGTTGTCTAAAGCCGATGGAATCACTTCATAAAGATTACATCATAAGTGATGTCAGAAGAGTGTGTTATTTGCAGATCCAAATATCCCATTTGGCAGAAAATACATTTTGTGGTTTATAAAAAAATATTTCCATTAACATAACATCAATTCTGTCTATAATTATAGAGAATGGAATAACTAAGGTTTTCCAGTGTAGCACTATAGCCCATATTGTTGCAATGCAAATGTTGTGTCAGGAACCATGAAAAAATCAAACTTTTTTAAATAAAATGGTGTAAACAGAGAAAACATAGTCAAAACATAGCCAGGGTGCTGTAACCAGAACTGGTAGTCAGAACAAGCCAGTGAAACAGGAATCCAGAGATCAGCGTAGTAGAGGCAGTAAACAGGGTCGGAAACTAGAAGGAAAGTCAGTCAGGCAAATGTCTTTAACAGCAAAACACAGCAGTAAGTATCGGGATATGTTGACCATGCAAAGGCACAGGTGATCTAATCCAGGCAGTTTAAATAGCTAACATTGCTAGCTGACGAGCAGGAAATGAAGACCAGGTGATTCACTGTGGAATGAAGAGTACTGGGAATTAACCGACAGCTGAGCACAGAGCTCTGGGAAGGAAGGGCTGAGCTCAGCCCTGACAAAATGGTGTGGATAAGTCTCTCTTCTTGGCAGAGAACATCCAGTATAGGTGCAAAGAGAAGACACGTGGATAGCATCAGAGATAGTGTCTGACCTAAAAAGGCAGATGCAATTGCACAGATCCTACACCACACTGGCGTTACTCTATCACAATTCCAAAAAATATGTACCAATAGGTATGACATTAACAGCCCCTGAAGCACAACTCAGAAACTCTGGGAATACCATGAAGCTTAGAAGATGTGTAGTACCATCTAGTAAGGAGCTTAAGGGCTGTCTCTCTAACAGATAACAATTTGGTACCTTTGCGCAAAATATCTAGCATGGATTCCTAGTCTTTGAAGGAAAACTGAATAGTAATTTTCCCATTTAATCATATAAGATAGGCAGTCAGAGAAAAGAAAGCTAGTAAAAGAGCAATACAAATCTGAAATCAACCCTTTTCCCCTGGGGGAGTCACGGCAGATTACCTTAAATTTTGCCAGTGGTGAGGTCAGTGATGGACCATATTGTGAGGTGTAAAAAATTTTAATATGTAAATAACAATATGATTCCAGATGAGGAATATTTTTATGAACAAGCAGGGAATCAAAGTGGACAGCCTGCTTAGAAGTAAGAGAGATTAAAAAAAATGTTGGAAAGCCACCAAGCAAAGGTTTCTAGGAAAGTAAATGCAGTAAAACACTAACAAAAGCAGTGTCTCCAAAAAAAGGATGTCCCAGGAGAAATAGAGGAGGCAATGCAATAATTTAAACTTGTAAAGTGACCAAAATGAATGTGATTGAGCTACTAGAGTATTAAGAGCTGTAAAATTGTGGCTAGATACTGAAGAAGACCTTGGCTATGGCAGATTTGATGGAGAAGAGAGCTCCCATTTCATACAACTTGGGTGGAGGCATCTGATTTAGAATCCAGTGGCAGTAGAATCAAGGTGGAGTTCATGTATTAATTTATGGGAGAGTTCATCATTCCTATATACTCAGCTGTGGTCTTAAAATGTAGCAGGAACGCATTTGAGTCCATTTAAAGCCTACATATTTATTAACATAAGTAATGGACCATTACCCAGGACCCGACATGTGATATTTAAGGAATCTGCGGCCGTCTGCATCTTTAAACACTAAACAAATGGTTGTTAAGGCCGGCATATCCTTAACTACAGATGAGTCAGGTTTGGTATGGATTTTGAAGGGAACTCTCACAAAGTTGTTTTTTTTTTTTTTTTTAAGAATTGGATGCCCCCCAAATCCATACCGGACCTTTATGCGAGCATGCAGCCTGGTATGTCAGGAGAGGGAGGGGAAGAGGGTATGGTGCAACCCAGGAGGGTTGAACCATACTAGGCTGCATGCCCTCAATATGGACAGAGCCCCCCTCCCCCCAAATCACCTTGTTTCCATGTTGATAAAGACAAGTGCCTCTTCCCCACAACCCTGGCTGGTGATTGTGGGGGTCTGCGGGTGGGGGGCTTATTAGAATCTGGAAGCCACCTTTAACCAGGGGGCCCCCAGATCCCGCCCTCCCTTATGTGAATGAGAAAAAAAAGAGGAAGTTGGGACTTTAAATAAGGCCTGTGACAGATACATCAAATTGCCTCCATCCCTAATTTGCAAGAAAAAACAAGGTTGGGACTTTGAGTGAAGCATGCAGTTGGAAAGCAAATGAACACTGTGGTTCTAGTAAAAATGTTGTATTGTTACACATGCATATACATACTTTCTGAGGCACAGTGGTTCATAGCTAGCAACCCACCAATTTCTTAATACATATAAACATAGCATATAATACATGATTGATCAAGGTGTGTTAAAATGAAACAAGTGAACGTCCTGACATATAAAAAATCTGCGGCTCTCAGCGTACTTGCACCGGCCAGCCTGACATGTTTCATCCTATGTGGATATCATCAGAGGTGTGGCCAAACTGTGCAAATACGCCCCTATAAATACAAATAATCACATGTCATGCTGGCCCATGATAGGACAGCATGACAATGGAAACAGCTGATTTCACTTGTCTCTATCCACGAGCTACGGCCGCGCATGTGCCGTGCTATTCAGCAAACAGGAAGCAAAACCAACAGCATTGCTTACTACTTCCGGCGGGCGGAACGCATAAACGCCAACCGGAAGTGATGTAAGAGAAACAGGAACAACGCTCATATCCAACGCAAACATCCGATGAAGGAAATTGACAACCAAGACTGGAAGTGACGTCAGTGGAGCACGTTCCGAACATGTTTGCGTTCCAAAAGACAACAAACAAGGAAGAGACTTTCGGACAAATCAGTGAACAGTACCGCATAAAACACATGGACTGGATCAAAGCGTCCAAAAATGCAAGATGAATAAATATCAATAGCGTTATTTCAAATATTAACATTAAAGAGAGGATCAAAAAGAGAGGCCCTCATTATAATGGCATAATGAAATAATTCAATGAAAATAAAATAGAAATACAAGTAGCAATTACAAAATTAAAATTACTACATTGCAATTTTCTGTTAAAAAAAAAATACTACATTGCAAGTTATATTGTGTGAATGCATGATATAAAATAGAATAGATATAAAAACCAGCAACATGGTAAAAAATATATATACATATATATGTAAACACTGCCTACTAGTGTTAAAAACATATAAACCTTAAAATTAGCAATTATTAATAAAACAGTTTACATCCCAGTCAACATTCATGCCTTAAGGGGTGTAACACTTGAGATCATATATCCAACGGGTCTCAAGTTTGGATATTTCTTGTTACGTTTAATCCACACTGGCGAGGGAGTATGACCAATCGATAGCTCCAAAGGTAGTTCCCTCAGGGTTTTTATTATGGCACTCTAGTGTCTAGAGACACTGTTTCAGGACTCACTTTTTTAGTTTCAATAGATTTTTATTGAATTTTTCAATAACAGATAGTACAGAAAGGAATAAATATTATTCAGAAAATAGCCGTATACATAGAAATCTTATATATAGTACTTTGTTATTATTGCTCTATTATGAAAACGTTACTTCGAGAACATCATCTTTGTGAATATATATACTTATAGAGGGTAACAAGACATATGTAATATCGTTATATTTCCAAGTGTGCATCCTGTCTTCCCGGCACCCCTATGGGAACTTTCTGTGCCTCGGTCAACAGACGTACACCTAATAGTTTCATTCTGTCTCTACTGCTTATAAACTAAGATTGTGTTTCAGGGTAGTGTTAAAATTCGTCTTCATGTAGAACAATATTTATATAAAGATATGGTAAGTAGATGGTTATACTTAAAGGAACTGCCGTAAAAATTGTGAAATAAATGAACCGAGTAGAAGGGTTAAGGGATATCTAGTGTAGATCTGTGAGGTAGACATGTCTTCACTTGGTACAGAATGTATGGTGCCAATCTGTCCATGGTTTCCAAATCTGACTTTTAGTTGTGTAAGTGCCTTGAGAAGCGGCAAACATAAGTTCGTATGATATATGGAGATTAGTGGTTTTGATCACATCATTAAGAGTTGGTATTTCGTTTTTTAACCATCGTCTCGTTATTTCGAGGCGAGCGCTAGTAAGAATCTGGGTAACAATTTTTTGTCTCATGCAGTGGGGTACCATATCTATTCCCAAGGACAGGATAGCCATATTGGACGTATTATATATTTGGGTTTTAGTGATCTGTTTTATGAAATGGAATATATTGGTCCAATAGGTTTTCAATCGTGGGCACAACTAGAAAATATGAATGATAGAACCTCTTTGACCACAATTCCTCCAACATAGTGGCGATATTTGTGGGTTGAACCCTGCTAATCGTGTAGGAGTTAAGTACCATCTCAAGAGTAGTTTTTGGTATAATTCCCACAGGTTAACACTCCTAGAGGCCTTGTATATGGATGATATTGCTTGTTTCCATTGTTCTAAGGTATAGGATACATTACAATCAATTTCCCAGGTTCTCATAGAGGGTGTCTTGTTAAATATTGATTTCTGGTTTAAAAGGTTATAAAATAGGGAGATACCTTTGATAGAGGTCGTGGGATTTGAGAAGTATAAGTATGCTTTCCAAATAATGTTTATGTGAGTATTGTTAACCGATGATAATAAATGTGATACCTGTAAATACGTGTAGTATTCTTTGGAGTCTAAGTTATGCTCTATTTGAAGTGCTCGGAAGGTCTTCATTGTGGGTCCTATATAGAGATCTTCGACTTTTTTTAGGCCTTTGGATTCCCAATGTTTAATGTTGACATTGGGTATCAACAGTTGTAAACTGGTGATGGGGAGGGCATTGGATTTTATAGGATAGTCAGTGATGGGAGTGTTTAGGAATGCTTTCCATGTGTTTATAGATGCCTTCATTGTGGGCGAAAGTTTGGTGGAGGATTGTGGCATCATAGTGCAGGCCAATAGGAGGTCGTATAAGCTATGGTTAGGGGATTGGAAAGATTCTAATTCTTGCCATCTTGGGGTATGATCCCCTGGAAACCAATATTTAAGTTGGGCCAAAATTGCCGCAAGATAGTAGTCCTTCAGCAGGACATGCCCCACTCCCCCTGCTCCTCTGGATTTGATAAGCTTATGGAATGCGCATTTAGACTTTTTTCCCTGCCAGAGGAATCCATTAATCATGGATTGTGCTCTGACAAAGAAGCTGTCTGGAATTGATATTGGTATGGCTCTGAATATATAAATGAATTGAGGGAGTATCATCATTTTAAAGGCCGCGAGGCGGCCTGACCATGTGAATTCTGCTTTATTTATTGTTTGTAATTTTTGATTTAAACTAAGTAAGAATTGGGTATAATTTGTTTCCGCCATTTTTTTGGTATCATCTGTGAGTGTTATGCCTAGGTATTTTATCCCTTCTGTAGTTCATTTATATGGAAATTGTGATTTAAGTTTGTTGCTAGTAGTACTGTCTATCCCTAATCCTAAAATATATGATTTATTTTCATTAACTTTATAATAAGAGATTGTGTTAAATAAACGTAGTGCTTCATGTGCCGCTTTAAGAGAAGAGCCCACCTCAGTCAAAATCATAATAATGTCATCTGCGAATAGACTTATAGAATGAGTATCCTTACCAACAGGGAATCCTTTTATTTTTGGGTGATTTCTTATATATATGGCCAAGGGTTCCATTAGTAAATTAAAAATTAGAGGGGACAATGGGCACCCTTGTCTTGTACCATTGGATATGCTAAAGGGTTTTGATATAGTTCCAGAAATATAGACCTTGGCAGATGGGCTAGATTATAGGGCTAAGATGGCAGATAGAATAGGTCCTACAAAACTGAATGATTCTAATACTTTGGTTAGATACAGCCAATGAATACGGTCAAAGGCCTTCTCCGCATCCAATGCTAGGAGCAGAGAAGGCCTTTGAGATACCCCCGCCATATGGATGATATTAATCATGCGTCTCGTCGCGTCTGAGGTTTGTCTGTATTTTGTAAATCCTGCTTGATCAGGATGGATAAGGTTGGGCATGATGTCAACAAGGCGTAGTGCTATAATTTTGTCATTTTAAGATCGATGTTTAGTAAAGATATCGGTCTAAAATTTGAGGGAGAGGTGGGCTCTTTTCCTGGCTTTGGCAGAGCCACAACTAAAGCTTCAAGCATTTCTGGTGGGAAAGAGGCAGAGGCAGCTGCTGAGTTGAATATGTGTGTCAAGAAGGGGGTCAGTAAAGTCTTAAATTCTCTGTAGTATTCTCCACAAAAACCGTCTGGTCCTGGGCATTTATTCGTAGGGAGTGTATCAATAGCTTTATGAATTTCTGCATCGGTGAATGGTTGATTGAGAGCTTGGATTTGGTGTGGAGATAATTTAGGTATGGATAATTTACTTAAAAAGTCATTAATTGTGTCAGGGGTAGGTTGGATGGTTGAAGGGTCATCCTTTAAGTTATAAAGGGATCTGTAGTAGTGGCTAAAAGCGTCAGCAATTTTTTGTGGGTGATATTCTTTTTGATTGGTGGATGGATGTATAATAAATGGTATTCTTGATTTATATCTATGGCCTTGGATATTCTGTGCTAAAAGTTTTCCTGCCTTGTTTCCATTCACATAATAATTCATTTTAAGTCTTTGTGGCTTTCTCAAAATTTTCTAGCAGGTAAATTCTTAGTTCAGATCTTATTTGTGTCAATTTTTGAGTAGTTTTTTGGGAATATTTTTGTTTATTTTTGATTTCTAAATCAGAAATGTGTTTTAACAATTCAGTCAGTCGTTGCTACCTCTGCCTCTTCACCCTTGCACTCATTTGAATAAAAATGCCACGTATAAATGCCTTATGGGCATTCCATAATGTAAAAGGGCTTTGTACTGAGTCCTTATTGTCATCAAAAAAATTGGTTAAGTGGTTGTTAATTTGTTGTTTGAAGTCTTGTTGCTGTAGCAAGTAGGTGTTGATTCTCCAAATTGGGCTGGGTCTAGGAGAAGCCGAGTCTGATAGTGTTAATACTATAGATGCGTGGTCCGACCACGTTATTGTGTTGGGGTAGAGAGCGGTCGCAGTTAGCTGCCTCTGTCGACCATTATCTCACCACCCCATGCAAGGGAGAGTACACCCCCGGAGGGGGGGGGGGGAGGAGGGGGGGACTGTTGCGGTACTCGCTAAAGTCAAATATTCAATACAGAAAAGATAGAGAGGAAAATAATATGTAAAAAAAATTCATTTTAATAGAAAACATAATTAAAAGATTATAACAGTGTCACATACAGTTGTAATTAAAAACGGAGGCAATAAATACACCCAATTGGATTACAACCCATAGTGATGATGGACACAGATAGAGCTTGAATTCTCGACCGGTTTCGCGGTTTTAACCGCTTCCTCACGAGAGCAAAATCTGTGATATAACATACAATAGTTATAACAAATACATCGCACAAAATATACATGTTGTTGATGCAGTAGAATACATTCAAACAATATTTCAAACATTTACATACAATTGAGTTGAAAAAGGATGATCCTTTTTCAACTCAATTGTATGTAAATGTTTAAAATATTGTCACTTCTTTGATCTAGACGCTGTTTCTTTATAGTTTACACGTTATTGTGTTGATGGATACAGCTTTAGTTCCCAATAGTATAGGTTGGTCTACCAGGAATAGATCAATTCTTGTATATACTTTATGCGCTGCAGAAAAAAAAGTAAAGTCTCTTTAGTTGGCGTGGAAGCAGCGCCACGCATCATAGAGATTATATTTGTTGAGGGAGGTTGATAATGTAGGAGAATAGCGTGTGGATTTAGATGTAGAGTCTAATGATGGGTCCAGAGTAGCATTAAAATCTTTGCAGAGTATCAACGGTCCTCTTTGATACTTCCTGATTTTTCTCATTAGCTTATTAAAGAAGTGTATTTGATGCTTATTAGGAGAGTAAGCTGTTACTAGTGTATATTTTGAAGAGTTCAGTTCGCATATCAAAATTAGGTATCTGCCCAGTGGATCACAGATTTCCTGGTGGAGAGTGAAAGCTACAGAGTCTTTTATGGCTATTAATACTCCTTTTGTTTTAGAATCTGCGTTGGCAGTAAAAACATATGGGAAGCTTTTGTGGGTACATTTCGGTGGTGCTTGGTTACAAAAGTGAGTTTCTTGAGCACAAATTATGTCTCCCTGGTGTGTCAATGCTTCCTGCCACAATGATTTGCGTTTCATGGGGTGATTAAGCCCCTTAGTGTTTATGGAGATTATGTTAATAGGCATGGAGTTTACATGAGATAAGCTTTATAATTAAGACCTTCATCTTAATTCTAGTGCTTAGTCCATCTGTGTTTGGTGCAGTTATAACTTCATGTGATAGTGTAGACTTACTTGTACGGGTCAAAGGATAGGTTGTCATTTGGTGCAAACGAGGTTGACTGTTCTTGGAGGTCCAAGTTGAGCTGAATCTTGCTGGAGTAGTTTCTGTTATTTTTCCTTGTGTGGAAGAGGTGTAGTCTAGGGTGAAGCGTTGCTGTTCATATCCCAGAGGTAACGGCAGGAGTATAGAAAAGGTAGAAAATATAAGCAGAAAAAAAAAAAAAAGTCGTTAACTTTCAACTTTGCCATAGCACAATAGGTGCAACATATACGGGGGGTATAGAATACCCAGGAACAGCATTTTGCTGTTAAATGTAACTGGGGGGAAAGTTCAATCTTGCGAGCTTCATTTGTCAGGGACTAAGAGGAGTGATTGGAGAACATCCTTAATTATTCAAGAGTGAGAGGTGGCATTTTTTGCAGTAACTTTTTTCCATTCTTGTGATAAATGGCGCGGAGTGTTAGTGTCCGCATTTTCTTCTGGGGGGTCAGAAAGGATACCCCATTCTTTCAGGAGATTGATGCCTTTCTCCAGAGATGTCACTGTATAGGTGCGGTTACCCTTAGTGATATTTATCTTTGTGGGATACCCCCATCTGTACACAATTTTGTGGTTGCTTAGAACCTTTGTCACTGTTCAGGTTTTTGCGTTTTTGCAGGGTAAACTGTGACAAATCTGCAAAAAATTGCAGATTATGGTATTGTGGTGGAATCTGCTCTTGTTTTCTCATTGTGGACATCAGTTGTTCCTTTACGTGAAAGAAATGCAGCCTGAGTATCACATCTCTAGGTATCAGATCTGGCAGATGGGGTGGCTTAGGCAGATGGTGACTTCTATCGATGGTTATATCTAAGTCCGTAAGGCTTGGTACGAGCGCTTTAAACAAAGTGGCAGCATACAGGCCCAGATCTTGTTGTTGCACCGATTCAGGGATCCCCCTGATTTTTAGATTGTTCCTTCTAGATCTGTCCTCCATGTCCGCCAGCTTTGCCTTGATCCATTCATTGTCTGCCTCAGTGTCCTCCTGGGCGTCAACTAGGTCCTTGATAGTGGAAGCATATTCCCCCATTTTGGTCTCTATGTGGCTCACCCTGTTTCCCACATCTTGTATGTCTTTATTCATGCGGTGCACATAACCTGCCATGTCAGATTGCAATGTGCTTCTCAGATATAGTAGCATCTCTTTCAATACTGTGTCTATCACAGGCTGGTTTTGTGTGGGGAAGGATTCAATCGATTCTGGGAGTTCTCTGGTGTCCTCCCCAAAATCTGAGACCGGGCTCCCTGTGTCACGGAATCCGTCAGCATCCAGCCTGGGTTTCATTTTGGCTGGGCTACAAGTGGATGGGGTAGGTTGATTCTTCATTTTATCTTTTGGGAAGCTGTTATTGTGAGATCGATTACCTTGGAATGATCTTTGTTGTGCAGGAGCCGTTGCTGTGGAGTAGGGCTCGGCGCCATCTTGCTCCTCTGTTCTGCCGTTTGGAGGATAAAAGTCCGTGAGGCGTTGGACCTTTCCGTCCTTTCTCCGCTTCCCAGGCATAGTCGTAGGGTCACCCAGCCTTGCCCTCTGCCAGATTTTGTGCTAGTTTGCTTCGGATGGTCGTTTTGGGCCGCTATTGTCCCTTATCTCGCCGGAGCTCCGGGCTCACACGTCCATCCGGCTTGCGCGCTAGACCACGCCCCTCAGGACTCACTTTTTTATATTCGTAATGTGCTCATTAACCCTTACATTCATAGCGCGTATCGTGTGGCCCACATACTGTAGGCCACATGGACAAATTAATAAGTACACAACATTCTGTGAAGTACAGGTGATAAAAGTATTAATGTCAAAAACCCTACTAGTGGTATGGGATTTGAACTGGCATATTTTCTTACTTTTCTCTTTGTTGATGGTACACACATCACCATTATGACAGGGATAATATCCTTTGGACTTTTGGAAAAACAACACTCTATTGGGAGCATCAAAAATATTGGGGGCTATCTGAAGTTTAAGAGGGGGAACTCCTCTAAAAACAACCTGAGGTCGATCTGGAAGTACTGGACCCAAGAGTTTATCGTTTTTAAGGACCCCCCAGTGTTTGGTCATAATTCTTTTGATATCAAAATGTTGTTTAGAATAAGTAGTGACCATAGAAAATGTATAATTGGTCTCGCTGGATGGAACCTTAGTCTTGCTCTGAAGGATAGAACCTTTGTCCATTTTGCCTACTTCATTGATTATGATATTCAAATCACTAGGTGAATAGCCCTTTTCATAAATTTTTCTTTAAGGGTAATGGCTTGTGCAAGAAAGTCTTCCTTAAGAGTACAGTTCCGCTTAATGCAGAGGAACTGGCTCTTGGGCACCGACTTAAGCCATAAAGGGTGATGGCAGCTACCTTGTTTGATGTACCTATTTCTGTCGGTACTCCTAAAAAAAAAGTGGACATATTAAATGTACCGTCTTTAGTTTCTGTTTAAATCCAAGAAATTAATTTTATCACTGCTACTCTCAAATTGTAATACAATACCCAGCGAGTTATCGTTGAGTTGTCACATAAATGCGGAAAGTGACATGATGTCGCCCTCCCACAGGAGGAGGATGTCGTCTATATACCTGCCCCAAAAGACAAGCTCAGGTCTTCTGCCAGAATAGACGACATCCTCCTCCCATTTGACCATAAACAAATTGGCCATACTGGGTGCGAATTTTACACACATTGCGACCCCTCTGTTTTGGAGGTAATGAGTCCCTCCGAACCAAAAATAATTATGGGTCATAGCGTAACTCAATAAATCCAATATAAATTCCACTAAAGCGCTGCATTTTGGACTTATATATTTTTTATTGTTTGGTTATCAACGAACTGTGCTGGCTGCTGTTCTTTTTCTTTCATTTGAGTTAGCGCAGATATTTGTTCGCCCCGTTTTACTATTTTATATTTGATTTTTGATAGCAGCTGCTTACTTATATTATTCCTTAATATGGATGTGTTCGATTTTAGAAATTCATGTTCCTTAAATCTCAAGGATGTTTTTAATAATGTTGAGATCCAACAAAATCTGGACATTGGAAGTCTTGTTCGAATAAAAAACCTTATGGTCTCAGAGGTTCATGGGATATTGCCTTTTTAGAAAAATATCTAAACCATAGCATGGCACCTAGAAGACTGAGGTTTGAG
Organism: Lithobates clamitans; assembly: GCA_037952925.1. Lineage (NCBI taxonomy): Eukaryota > Metazoa > Chordata > Amphibia > Anura > Ranidae > Lithobates > Lithobates clamitans. The sequence continues at coordinate 7,371,981 of JBBGZY010000232.1, forward strand.
ATCTGTCCAAAGGAGGATGAAATAGACCTTGTAGGATGGTACAAATATGTTAACGATGTAGGTTTGGATTTGCTGCAATTTCTGATCTCTAGAAAAACACGCAAACAAAATAAATGTGTTAAAGATATATTGGAAGTCAAAGATAAATTATCATCATATAAGGATTCGGAGTATAAAAACAAATCTGATAACCTTAAAAAGGTCCTTGAAAAAGAGGACCTTGATCAGAAATGTAAAAAGAAGAAAAAAATCATAAGAGATCTTGAAGATTATAAATCCAATCAGGTGTTTAAATGGCAGGTCAGGAGAGCAACTCGGGCTGAAGGAGGAGCGAAGGGTCCCTCTGGGCCTGCCATACACCCCAAACCCTCTATCTTTCCTGCATCTCAGGTTAATAACAGAGAAGTTAAGAATACCAATACACCTAAAGGGGGTTTGAGGAGGGTCACAAATAACAAAAAATCACTTCCGTATAGGCACCCTGAAAATAAGGGAACACATTCGAGCAATCGGGGAAATAATGAATATGTACAATATGATCATTCATCATACGAATACAATTCATCATACGATCCCAGTATATAACCGGTATGGATCCTTAGCAGGAAATCATGATGGTTATAATGATTATAACCATCAAGGTTGTGATGATCGATATATTGTCCAACACCCGCTTGTTCATACCCCTGGAAATACACGTTCGGAATATAGACGATCGGGTTGGGATAGTCCAGGATACTGTCCCCCTAGACGACCTCAACATAATCGGGGGCCCCCCACATCATTCGGTTACCTCTACCCCCCTTCCTCTTTTTTTCCCCAAGGACCCACAGAAAAACAAGAGGGGGGAGAACTAAAAGAGGGAACAGAGGGGAGAGGAGGAACCGATCGAAAAAGTCGAAGAGTGTAAGAGATGCTGGGATTTTTAAGCATTTTTAGCAAAGGTACACTTACAAAGAATGAAAAATTTGTGCTTGACCATGGATTAAAATTTGCTCCAGATAAACCCTTGAGCAAGTTTGGGGCTTTTATAGATGTGCAGAAATGTATCAGGAAGATCAATATGAAAATATATTTTTGTCACAGATCCCCAAAATCAACTTAAGAGGCTGATGGAGTGAGACATTTGGGTCTTTCCAATGTCACTCTCTTTAATCTCCTGGGTTTTGTACCTCCATCGATATCTGTTTTTAAAGAATTGGTCCTGAAGGACATAGATAAATTAAAAATAAGAAGGAATCATAACGATTCTCGATTTTGTGAAGTTTAGAGTCTTTAAAACAGAGGAATGACATCATTATCTGCCCCTCTGATAAGGGGAGCGGTATTGTGGTGATGGATAAGAATTCATACATTCCTGAAATGAATAGGATATTGTCCGATACTGATACCTATATTCCGATCCCATGTTTAAATATAAAAGGGAGCTCACTGCACTTATAGATACTGGTTTTCATAACAATTTGCTCAATAAGAAAGAGAGGGTTTTTTTAATTATGTTGGCCCCAAGAAAGCCAATAATATACTTTCTGCCAAAGGTGCATAAGAACCCGGTTAACCCTCCAGGGAGACCCATTATTAGTGGGTTGGACTCTATTACATCCAGAATTGGTAAATACATCAATGGCTTTCTACAGACTTTAGTGTCTAGTACTCCATCTTATATTAAAGATTCTGCACAGGTGATTTGCAGTTTGCAGAATTTAGAGTGGAAGGAAAGTTACATTATGGCCACCGAACAATGTGACGTCTCTTTACACCATTATCTTCCATTTGGATGGATTAGAGGCTGTTGACTGCTTTTTGAGAAGAGATGTTAAGTTGATTCATTCTCAGCTAGAATTTATATTGGATTTATTGAGTTACGCTATGACCCATTATTATTTTTGGTTCGGAGGGTCTCATTACCCCCAAATAGAGGGGTCGCAATGGGTGCAAAATTTGCACACAGTATGGCCTATTTGTTTATGGCCAAATGGGAGGAGGATGTTGTCTATTCTGGCGGAGACCTGAGCTTGTCTTTTGGGGCAGGTATATAGACGACATCCTCCTCCTGTGGGAGGGTGACATCACGTCGCTTTTCACATTTATGCTACAACTCAACGATAACTCAATTTGAGAATAGCACTGATAAAATTAATTTCTTGGATTTAAACAGAGTAAAAGACAGTACATTTAATATGTCCACTTTTTTAAGAGTACTGACAGAAATGGGTACATCGGACAAGAAAGCTGTCATCACCCTTCATGGCTTAAGTCGGTGCCCAAGAGCCAGTTCCTCCACATGAGGCGGAACTGTACTCTTAAGGAAGACTTTTTTGCACAAGTCATGACACTTAAAGAAAAATTTACTGAAAGGGGCTATTCACCTAGTGATTTGAATATCATAATCGATGAAGTAGGCAATATGGAGAGAGGTTCTATCCTTCAGAGCAAGACTAAGGTTCCATCCAGTGAGACCAATTATAATTTTTCTATGGTCACTACTTATTCTAAACAACATTTTGATATCAAAAGAATCATGACCAAACACCGGGGGGTTCTTAAACGATAAACTCTTGGGTCCAGTACTTCCGGATCGACCTCAAGTTGTTTTTAAAGGAGTTCCCCCTCTTAAACTTCAGATAGCCCCTAATATTTTTGATGCTCCCAATAGAGTGTTGTTTCTTCAAAGGTCCAAAGGATATTATCCCTGTCATAATTGTAACGTGTGCACCATCAACAAAGAGAAAAGAAAATATGCTAGTTCAAATCCCATACCACTAGTAGGGTTTTTGACATTAATACTTTTATCACCTGTACTTCACAGAATGTTGTGTACTTATTAATTTGTCCATGTGGCCTACAGTATCTGGGCCGCACGATATGCGCTATGAATGTAAGGGTTAATGAGCACATTACGAATATAAAAAAGGGGTTCCTGAAACACAGTGTCTCTAGACACTATTTAGAGTGCCATAATAAAAACCCTAAGGGAACTACCTTTGGAGCTATTGATAGGTTTAATCCACACTGGTGAGGGAGTATGACCAAATGAGAAATATCCAAACTTGAGACCCGCTGGATATATGATCTCAAGTGTTATACCTCTTACGGCATGAATGTCAACTGGGATGTAAACTATTTTATTATTAATTGCTAATTTTAAGGTTTATATGTTTTTAACACTAATGGGCAGTGTTTACATATATATATGTATATATTTGAGTATAAGCCGAGTTTTTCAGCACATTTTTTTGTGCTGAAAGTGCCCCCCTCGGCTTATACGCGAGTCAAGCACTTTTCTACAGCAAAAAATGTAATTTTCCGAACCAAATTTTGGGCCCCGTATCTCGGGGACACTTAGTGCTAGGAACCCCATATTTGGTGTGCAAACCCAGTGGAACTAGTACCACAACATATCCAAGCTGAGGTTCCTAGCACCAAGTGGCCCCGAGATACGGGGCCCCAAAATCTGTTCGGAAAATGTCATTCTCTGCTGCAGAAAAGTGCTTGACATTTTCTGAACCGATTTTTGGGGCCCTGTATCTCGGGGCCACTTGGTGCTAGGAACCCCAGCTTTGGATATATTGTGGTGCTAGTTCCACTGGGTTTGCACATCACATTTGGGGTGCCTAGCACTAAGTGGCCCCGAGATACGGGGCCCCAAATTTGGTCAACTGTGTCCATCTGCAGCAATGTCATTTCGGGACCCTTTGGGTCCAGGGACCCCAAATTTTGGCTGCAGCTAGGGGGCATCTAGGAACCCTTAACTACCGAATTCGAAGTTTGGGGGACCTATGGCTGCAAATGGGCACAGTGAGGCATGCAAATGGGCACAGTGAGGCATTCAAATGGGCATTGTTGACCCTCTTTTCCACTTACAGTAGCTGCGCATTTCTCACCCTAGGCTTATACTCGAGTCAATAAGTTTTCCCAGTTTTTTGTGGTAAAATTAGGTGCCTCGGCTTATATTCGAGTCGACTTATACTCCAGTATATACGGTATATATTTTTTACCATGTTGTTGTTTTTTTATATCTATTCTATTTTATATCATGCACTCACACAATATAACTTGCAATGTAGTAATTTTAATTTTTTAATTGCTACTTGTATTGCTATTTTATTTTCATTGAATTATTTATGTCATTATAATGAGGGCCTCCCTTTTTGATCCTCTCTTTAATGTTAATATTTGAAATAACGCTATTTATATTTATTCATCTTGCATTCTTTTTCATGTAGTATGGAATAGATGCATTTTTGGACGCTTTGGTCCAGTCCATGTGTTTTATGCGGTACTGTTCACCAATTCGTCCAAAAGTCTCTTCCTTGTTTGTTGTCTTTTGGAACTCAAACATGTTCGGAACGTGCTCCACTGACGTTACTTCTGGTCTTGGTTGTCAATTTCCTTCACCGGATGTTTGCGTTGGATATGGGCATTGTTCCTGTTTCTCTTACGTCACTTCCGGTTGGTGTGCATGCGTTCCACCTGCCGGAAGTAGTAAGCAATGCTGTTTGTTTCTATTCCTGTTTGCTGAATAGCACGGCTGGACTGCGCATGCGCGGCCATAGCTCGTGGGCCAGCATGACATGTGATTATTTGTATATATATGGGCATATTTGGCCACGCCTCTGATGATATCCACATAGGATGAAACATGTCAGGCTGGCCGGTGCAAGTACGCTGAGAGCGTGGATTTTTTTTATATGTCATGACGTTCCTTTTTACCTGTAAGTAGTTTACAATAAAGTTAGTGTGTTTTACCTCTACAGGCTTCACTATTGTTGCTTTTTCCTTCCACTGGGTTATTATCCCGGTGGCGAATGCACAATATATCCATCACCTTGTGTGTGTCCTGACGTTTTTTACTTGGACTGTCACAGATTCTATGAACCACTAAAGCGCTGCATTTTGGACTTTAAGGTGTGTTAAAATTAAACAAGTTATTTAGAGTAGATAAAAATAGATTGTAAACATGACTGTAGCATCTGGAGCTCAATGCGTTTCATGGTTGGTTGCCACCTCAGGAGCAGATATAAAGATGATGTGTAAAAAATGTAAATAAGCCATGAATCAAACTGAACAAAAAAAAAGAGGGGGACGGGGAGTAAAAAACATCCACCGATGCTTACATCACAAGAAATCACGAGAGGGTAGAAGGTGGTGACCACGGTGCCCACTGTTACGCTTTGTATACATAGTTAGCCTGTAAGTATGGATGGATGTTTTTTACTCCCCCTCCCTCTTTTTTTTTGTTAAATACCGCATAAAGCAGTAGTGAATTGACATTTTCAGAATCACATGCGTTATTTGAGACAGCCCCTAAATACCACATGCAATGTGCCTAAAATAGTTTTTGACTAAGAGAAAATTGTCATTTTGTTTGCAACAATTTTAGTGTGTGTTTTTTTTGTGTTTTGGGGGTGTTTAGGAGACTGTCCTATATAGCATTTTTATGTGCATTGAGTCATGGTAGTAGTATTGGGCATGTCCTTGGGGGTGAATTATTTTTTAAACTGATTCTTGAAGACTTAATTTGGATAGGGTCCACCAGCAGTAATGTGCTGAATCTTGTTAAATGAAGGGTAGAGTTAAAGTGATTAAGCAAAAGTCTGGGAGAATAAATGGTTCTATTGTCACAGATTTTACATATACTAGGTTGTCTTGTGAAAGGGGAAAGTAATCTATTTGGGGATATTTGTTATGTGGGGTAGAATAGCCTTTACCAGTGGGATAAAGCAGGTTCCACATGCCATATGGGCTGAGTGAAGAAAGCTATTTCTTAATTTGGTGTAGAGATCTTTATGATATGGTTGAGGCTCCCTAGGAGGTCCTTAGTAGTGGATTGATGGATATGATCAACATGTCTAATTTGAACTCACACAATTTTCTTGTACACAGTGCAGATGAATGGCACTTGCTTATGATTTGTGCAATACATTTTCTATACCTACCCCCTACAGTTCCCTTCAAAACACAAAATGGCCTTCTTTTTCTGCCAACATGTCAGAGTTAAGCTTTGAAAATTATCAGAGAATGCATTAACGATTCATTTAGTCAGCTAAATCAATTGTCTTAATTGATCAATGAACCACAGTGCCTCCAATACAAACATAGCGTGATTACAAACTACCATATGAATAATAAATGCAAAGAATCTTGATAAGAAAATACTTTACACCAATGAATATCAGGAGGTGAAGAAAAACGACCACACCACATGATAACCAAAAACATACCGAAAACATAATCAATAATGCAAAAATGAAACAACATAAAATTAAAATAAAAAATAAAATAGAATAAATGCAGGAAACCTAGCTGTTGCTAATAAAGGCATTCAAATCTCATTCTACATTCATCCCATATGGAAAATAGGTCCTGACTTGGTATATCCATTTGGTCTCTAGCTGAGAGACCCCTCTAGTCATGTTGCTTCCCCTCCAATGGCCAGAGAATTTATCAATTCCCAAAAACACAGTGCCCTTTGGATTACACTCATGTTTCAGAGCATAGTGCTTTGATAGAATATGCTTAGGGAACCCCCTTTTTTTATTATCAACATGTTATTTAAGCCCAATGTATAATTTACGATAGTATGCCCTATGTACTGAAGCCCACAGGGGCAAATAATAATATACACCACATGTCTGGTAGTACATGTAATGAAGGGCTTCATGGGTGGCAGTGGATTGGAAGGAATCTACTTTCTTAGATTTGTTGGTGCTAAGCTTACAAATCGGGCATCTCCTACAAGGAAAGAACCCCCCCCCCATCTTTTGGAAGATGAAATCTGCTTAGGTGGATTGATAATATTGGGAGCTACCTGTAGCCTCAATGGAGGAGCTCCCCCTATATACCCTACGAGGTAGGTTGGGCAAATCGGGGCCCAAAACCCTGTCTCTCTTCAAGACTTTCCAATGCCTTTGAATAATTTTTTGAATCTCATACTATTGGCTAGAGTAGGCAGTGATAAACGAGAATTTAAAAGAGGTATCTTGAACTTAAATTTTTGCAGTTAGCAAGTCCTCCCTATTTTTCTCTCTTGCAAGATTAAACGCCACATCCAAGGCTTCCGCTGAATAAGCCTTTTCAAGAAACTGCTGCCTGAGAATAGAGTATTCGGACACAAAGTCCTCACTGTTTGTGCAGTTATGCCTCAACCTTAGCAATTGGCTCTTAGGTACTGATCCCAGTCAGGCCTTATGGTGACAGCTTTTAGTGTCTATATAGCCATTGCGATCTGTAGTTTTAAAATAGGTGGAGGTAATAAGAACACCTTCATTCACTCTAATCCTAAGGTCAAGAAAATGTATCTCAGTAGTGCTAGCCTTAAATGTAAGGGCAATACCCCTATCGTTAACATTGAGACCAGCAATAAACTCAGACAGGGACTCAAAACTACCATCCCATAGGAGGAGGATGTCGTCTATATATCTTTTCCAGAACACCAGCTCTACCCTGGGTTCTTGATAGACGACATCCTCCTCCAATTTGGCCATGAAAAGATTGGCCATGCTCAGAGCAAATTTAGCCCCCTTGGCTACACCCCTATTTTGCAAATAATAAGAGCCATCATGCCAAAAATAGTTCTGTTGCATGGCATATTCCAGTAAACTTAGAATAAAGGTGGTTTGGTTGTTCTAGAGAGAATCCTTCTTCCAAAAAGTGCTCTACTGCTTCTTTACCATGATGGTGCGATATTACAGTGTAGAGTGAAGCAACGTCCGCAGTTGCAAGAATATAAGAATCTTTCCACTGTATACTGCTAAGCTCATTAATTACTTATGTTGAGTCCCTGTTTTCAGGGATCTAGTGAACAAGGATTTACTTGCTTTACAGGTCAAGAATAACAGGAGGGAATATACCTTTAAAAAGGGATTAGAACAGATCGTGTTGATATTGTTGTACGACCAGCGGACAAAGGGGGGGGTATCATGATCTTGGACAAAGAGGCCTATGACAAAGAGATGTCTAGGTTGCTCTCAGATCGAGATACTTACCTTTCTTTGCGAGGCAATCCAACTTCCCAATATAAGAAGGAGTTGGATAGGGTAGTAGATGAGGGTTTCAATAATGGAATTATTTCCAAAAAAGAAAAGGCTTTCCTTATTCCATCAGCCCCTAGGATCCCAGTGATCTACTACTTAAAGTTCATAAGGATCCCGTTTGCCCCCCTGGAAGGTCGATAGTCAGCGGTATTGACTCGGTTACTTCCAGGGTGGGCAAATATGTGGACCATTTTTTGCAGCCTCTTGTGGTTGGGACTCCTTCTTATCTGAGGGACTCAACACAAGTAATTAATGCGCTTAGCAGTATACAGTGGAAAGATTCTTATATTCTTACAACTGCGGACGCTTCACTCTACACTGTAATATTGCACCATCATGGTAAAGAAGCAGTAGAGCACTTTTTGAAGAAGGATTCTCTCCAGAACAACCAAACCACCTTTATTCTAAGTTTACTAGAATATGCCATGCAACACAACTATTTTTGGCATGATGGCTCTTATTATTTGCAAAATAGGGGTGTAGCCCCTATTCAAGTCCTTTGCCTAAACTGAGTATTACTACTATCTAATATTTCAATCGCTTTGAGATATATTACTTCCGGTTTGGAAGGTCACACTTCCTGTCCTCTGATTTCCGCCTGTCCAGTTCTGTTGTCCCTATAAATACACGTTAGTTTGCGTCATAACTACGCCCCTGAAGGCGCATGTTGATGACGAAACGTTGGGCGATGATAGAGACTGGCGATGCAGGACGCGGTTGGACGGTGACACGGCGGCCATCTTTGTGGTTAGAAGCGCTGGACGCTTCACACTGCTGTATACCTTCTTACTAAATGTGAGTGGTTTTTATCTTTACAATAAATTATCCTTGTTTATGGAGATTGCACAATGAGCGTTTTCTTTTTATTCCCTACGTACCACGATCTTGAGACGTATATGCATACTGGAGTATACTTGGTTTAATATCCAGCTACCAAAAGAAGATCTAAAGCCTTCCATTTAGTTCAGAGGGGAATATGTTGGTGCTACTCCATTAGAAGACCGTTGGTTTATTCTATGAAGACTTCCTTTTTTCTACACACATGTATAACCCATACACTGATGGTCAGTTTGTTTGGGTGTTGGTGACGGTGTTTTCATCTCTCCTCTGTGTCTCCTTTCAATATGGATCTCGCTGATTAGAGTATTATTTCTTCCTGACGGAGAGGACTTTTGTTTGACCACATTTATTTTGGTTTTTATTGGGACATTTTTACATTAACATGTTTTAGCACTGCACCATTCCTATTGATATCTCTGCTGGATTGTATCCAGCAATTTTTGTGTCAGCAGCTTCTACTATATGTTTTATTAAGCGCAAAAAATTCTGTTTTTATTTAATGAATTGCTAAAGCCTTATTGTATCAGTTGGATTAAACTAAATGTTTAATTTCCCCAATTGTAGATACACTAACTTGTTTTTATAAAATTTGGCAGATAATATTTTATGTTTGACTAACTTGACCTGTGAAACCACTGCAGTCAGATTATCGAGTGAAGGTTGCCTAAAGTTATGCCAATTAAGGTGAATTAAAATTATAACATTTTGGGGTGTTAGGGGATCTAATGGTGTAGCAAATTAACTAGCATAAAATTCTTGCACACATAAAATCAAGAATATATAGGAAACTATAGTTACCCATTAAAATGGCCAGACACACCTAAAATGGCTGCTGACTAATGGGTGGAGTTGATCTTCCCCAAAATAACATCTATCTGGACTGGAGCTGGGGCGCTGGCTTCAGTAAGGTGTCAGGTCTAGTTGAGGCGGTCTGATCTGGATGGTGAAGTCTGGTGATGTGTGATGATGGGTCTGATTTTGTGATGATGTGATCTCTCGATGATGAGTGTCTTTTGATAATAAGCCTCGGTTCACACCAGAGGCGGCACGACTTGCAGGTCGCCTCACGAGGCGACCTGCACACGACTGCCCGGGCGACTTGCAAAACGACTTCTGTATAGAAGTCTATGCAAGTCGCCCCAAGTCGCCCCCAAAATCGTACAGGAACCTTTTTCTAAGTCGGAGCGACTTGCGTCGCTCCCCTTAGAACGGTTCCATAGCACAGGGGGAGCAACGGGAGGCGACTTGTCAGGCGACTAGGTCGCCTGACAAGTCGTCCCTGTGTGAACCGAGCCTAAGTGTGTGTTTCTCTGTCACCTGACCTGCCATCCTATAGAGTGGCCAGACAATACACTCTTAAAATGATGATAAGCCTGGCCCAGAAGGTGTAACCACCTTCTGTGATTGGTAGGTCAGTCTAATTATCAACCCTTTGTTTACTTATCTACTGACTCACTTGGCCACCATATGACACCATAGGTCAAGAAATGTCTATCCTGAGTATATCTGGAAATTTCCTGGTGTTTAACCCTTATAGAACTTATATTTTTCTACACAGCTACAATATGTCATTTTTATCTAAAATGTATAAAAAAGCCTTGGAGAGTCCTGGTGATTTTCTATCTTATGGTAGCAGCAATTGGATGAAAACTTCTAACTATGAAAAGGTGGATGCACAACGATTAACATATTGGTTGCACACATACAGGAAAAATAAGATAAAATAAACAAAATGATTTGTATACTTAAACTACTTATTGATTATTGAATCTAAAGAAAAAACTTCTGCTCTACTATATAGGGCTTAAATAAAATGAGCTATGAAAGTGATTCTTAATAGTGCTGCAAAAACGAATGTAGTGAACACCCCTCACTACTAATAAACTAAAATGTGTGCAATCGTGACAGATTGTGAACGTGTTTCTGCGCAAACAACAAATTTATACTCAAGTGAAAAGAACTGCTTTCTACAAAATACAATCCCGACTGGGATATCACAGTTTAAACAAGTAAATGCAAAGTGAAAGTCCATAAAAACGTGCATCAAGGTGACTGAGGTGTTTAAAAAATCACATAAATCATAAAATCATAAAGTATAACACTTGTGACTGGTGAGTGAACATGTGTTGCTTGGTGATCTGGTGACTGTTCGTGGAAAGGGACACCCACTCGGGGCTCCCAGAACTCTCACCTTCCTGGCACAATATAAGTGCCTGTAGTTCTCAATAGATATGTAGTTGCTCTAGTCCGGTGATGGTAGTGGCGTCCTGGACTTTCTCCGGGGTGGCGTCACTTCCTCTAATGGATAGGCTCCATATGGTGGTAATAGGAAACAAAAAGGCTCCAATAGTATAGTAGGTTTAAGCCAAGGAGTTTAATAAAATATAATAAAATGGCTGCTTACATCAAAGTAAACGAAAAAAGTGCCAAACAACAGTGACGTAGCGAGTATCGCAAACAAGCTGTCCCCACTGTTGTTTGGCACTTTTTTCGTTTACTTTGATGTAAGCAGCCATTTTATTATATTTTATTAAACTCCTTGGCCTAAACCTACTATACTATTGGAGCCTTTTTGTTTCCTATTGGGGTGTGCAGTACCGCATGTGGCTAGAGATGCAGTGAGGCTCAGGGACACTCAGAACCACTATGAAACACTGCGTTCCCGAGTGTCTCCGAGCGTCTGAGTGTTCCCGAGTGTCTCTGGTGCCCCCTCCCCACCTCCACCCCGGGCCATATGTGGTACTGCATACACTAGCAGTGACACTGGAACAAATTATCTGGGTTTCCATTAATTCCTATGAGGAAACAAGCCTTGATATATGAGTGCTTTGGATTACAAGCATGCTTCTGGAACGGATTATGCTTGTAATCCAAGATACTACTACACAGTGTCATAAGGGCTTAGAAAAAGGGGATATATTATCAATGGCACTTTTTGGAGGCACTGTAACTAAGAAAAAATCACAAATAAAATACAGAAAAAGTTTATTCTATACACATGTTAAAACCAGAAAAGGGAAGTTAAAAACAGTGTAGGTCACATGTAATAATGATCACATCAAAGGTCATATGGATACCCATCAATACAGATCAAACAAGATCACAGATAATAGAGGTGAACCCTAACACATTTATACTATTGCTGTTTTTTCAGGGGTTAATGTGATGGGTGAATTCTACAAAAACAAAATAATAACCAAGGAGTACAAAAATATAATAACAAAAGCATTTTTTCATGATAGCATGACAACATAAGACAAAGCAAAATTACAGAGACTGAAACAAAAATCAAGGAGCAGGGCAAACTGTCCAGCAATGCATAGCCCCGAAGGGATTGTTATGAAGCCCGCTGCAAAGCAAGTATTGTATAAAATGTAATGATTAAAACGGGCTATACAACATCTTTTCAATCCCTGTCAACTGCCCTCTGAAAAGTGATTCACTGCAGAGTGCTCTTCAGAGGACAAAATCTGTATAAAATATGCAAAGTGGGGTGGCAATGACCTTATTCATATGAATGAAAGGGTCTCAAGGAAATGTATGTGGCAATGTGACAAACCATAGATGATTGCAGAAGTTACAAAGTAACAAAGTTTTTACAAAGTCAAAACTGAAAGACAAAATATAGACATGATGCGGGTGCAATAGACTATACACATTGCCACTGATTACTAGCTAGAACGGGCAGCAAAAGGGGTGCAAAGCGGTAAAAATCAAAGCTACTGCCTTTTGGAGCCCGGAGCTGCTGTGGAAGTCCCCTGCTTCGTGAGCAGGGGGAGAAGAGCACAGGCAGGAGGGAGTCGCTTGCTTCAGAGAGACAACCTGACCAGGTATGGAAGTCGGAGCCTGAATAGAGTGGATGCCTGACACCATTGGGAGATAGGAACGTGTTTTAAAGCATGCCGCTTCTTCAGCCCTCTATTTGTGTATATATACAGTATCCCACAAAAGTGAGTACACCCCTCACATTTTTGTAAATATTTTTATTATATCTTCATGTGACAACACTGAAGAAATTACACTTTGCTACAATGTAAAGTAGTGAGTGCACAGCTTGTATAACAGTGTACATTTGCTGTCCCCTAAAAATAACTCAACACACAGCCATTAATGTCTAAACCACTGGCAACAAAAGTGAAAATGTCCAAATTGGGCCCAAAGTGTCAATATTTTGTGTGGCCACCATTATTTTCCAGCACTGCCTTAACTCTCTTGGGCATGGAGCTCACCAGAGCTTCACGGGTTGCCACTAGAGTCCTCTTCCACTTGCACTCCTCCACCTTACATTTGAGAATGCCCCACAGATGCTCAATAGGGTTTAGGTCTGGAGACATGCTTGGCCAGTCCATCACCTTTACCCTCAGCTTATTTAGCAATTTAGCAAGGCAGTGGTCGTCTTGGTGGTGTGTTTGGGGTCGTTATCATGTTGGAATACTGCCCTGCGCCCCAGTCTCTGAAGGGAGGGGATCATGCTCTGTTTCAGTATGCCACAGTACATGTTGGCATTCATTGTTCCCTCAATGAACTGTAGCTCCCCAGTGACAGCAGCACTCATGCAGCCCCAGACCATGACACTCCCACCACCAAGCATGACTGTAGGCAAGACACAGTTGTCTTTGTACTCTTTTGCTGGTTCCTGCCACACACGCTTGACACCATTTGAACCAAATATTTTTATCTTGGTCTCAACAGACCACAGGACATGGTTCCAGTAATCCATGTCCTTAGTTTGCTTGTCTTCAGCAAACTGTTTGCAGGCTTTCTTGTGCATCATCTTTAGAAGAGGTTTCCTTCTGGGACAACAGCCATGCAGAACAATTTGATGCCGTGTGCGGTTTATGGTCTGAATACTGACAGGCTGACCCCCATCCTTTCTTTTTTTTTTTTTTTGTTTAAACATTTTTTATTTTGAAAAGAGAGGGTATACAGATACAGTATAAAAAAGATAGCAAAAATGATGACATAGATCAAATAGACCAATACAGTAATTCAACATTAACTATATGTAAATTGACAGAAAATAGCAAGTTGACTAGAGGCTTATAAGCTCAGCCTTTCAAAACATTGGGCAGAACTAGGTGTTATCTTGAAGTGTTACCTCCTACTCCAATGGAGCGGGATGTAAAACACCCTATTCATATTATGAAGAGGCCAATGGGGTTCAATCAGCCGGTGACACTCCACCCCTGTGGGATCAATCTGTGGAGGCGCCTACCGGTCTGATTGGATCTCCCTCCTGTTGAGGTTCCGAGGCCTCTCTTATACAGTAAAGAAAAGAAAACTGCCCCTCCATATACCTGCAGAAACCTAATACCAAGGGGCCGGTATTCAGGTTTTAGGTTTTATAGCAATAGTCAAAACCCAAACTGATCTCAGAAAATAGCAGAGAAATGGAACACTAGTCCTGTACCTCTTGTATCAGTAGGCAGCATGGTACTAACTGGTTAATACAAGCCAACATGGGAGACAAGGGAGTCTCCATCAGAGAAAGATAGAAAGGTGAGAAAGGAGGAAAGGAGGGGGGGGGTGGAGAGCATCTTCACTGTGTAGTCTCTCCAGTTACAGGCTCCATAGACATGCCTGGGAACAAAGGGATCGCGCAGTATCTGGCCCAAGGTTCCCATATATCAAAAAAGAGGCTACTTTTGTCATTCAATTTGGCAACAATTTGTTCCTGCGTCATAATCCAAGATACCTTCCTCTTAAATCCGAGCATCGAAACTCGAGATTTTTTCCAACATTTGGCGATAGTTACTTTAGCCCCTAAGAGGATGAAGAATATCAGTTTCTGTGTTAGTTTAGAGATATCCTTAATCCTCCCGTGAAGCAGTGCAGTAATGGGGTCTGGGGTGATTACTTTTTTTGATACGGTGCTAATGATCAGGAACACTTTCTGCCAGAATGATCTAATTCGCGGACATGACCACCATGTATGAATCATTTTGCCCTGTAGTTCGCATCCTCTGAAGCATAGAGAAGAGGTCCCTGGGAAGATGACTGACAGGCGAGCAGGGACATAATACCAACGGGTTATAACTTTAACACTAGCTTCTATCAGGGAGATGTTTAGAATACCTTTATACGATCTGAGGAATCCGATCAACCATTCCTTTAAAGAGCGGACACAGTCTGTGTCTTCCTCCCAGGCTCGAGCATAAGCAGACAAAAATGTGGGGTTCTTGCGAGCCACAAGTGGACCAATACCTCTAAGGAGTGAAACCACTATTTTTAAGCAGCAAACACTTAACCACATTTCATTCCGTGTAGTGTAATATATAAAACCAATTGTGCCTGCGCTAAAAAATATATACTGAGAAAAAAATTATGAACTAAAAGACATGATGTGCAGAAATACTTAAGTTAAACCACAATAATTATGCTAGTAAAAACCATACATATATAAATATATATATAATGTGCAATCCTTATAAGTAAACCTCAAAGTGCATATATAAAAAAGTGCAATCCTGATATAAACTGTTGAAAGTGCACCGTGCATGGATAAAACATAAATGCCAAGTGTAATCCTGTGACATTCAAGTGTCCAACACAAATAGCAATCAGCAAATTCAAACTGAAGAAAAGAAGTGTGAATAAACGGTGTCCATGAAATAAGTGTTCATCATGCTTCCCCTGAACGGTGTCCAAATCACAACAAGCAAGATGTGCTCTCCCGTGTCACCCCACTTGTGCTTGCGCTCACCTCTGATCGTGTGACACAGTAATCAAACGGTGTCAAACACGCAATGGGGCCACTCCTGGGCTCACTCTGGATACAATGATGTATATTCAATCCTCACAGGCAAAGCCAAAAACATCATTCATAGAAGAGAAAAAGAGAACTCCATGGTGTGATATAGCAAGGAAATTTATTTAAATAAAAGAAGTTCCTCCAGGAGGGTACTCACAATATATGGGTGCTGCAGTGCACCAAACTATCCAGGTATGAAAAGTAAGCAGCGGCTCGTATGGCGTGCGGTGTGGTGTGTAATGACCTCCTCCACTGCTGACAGCTCCGTCCTTCCCCTCCCCGACGCGTAATCGGCACAGGGATCACGTGCCTTCCTCTGGGGGATATCGATGTGTTGGACACTTGAATGTCACAGGATTACACTTGGCATTTATGTTTTATCCATGCACGGTGCACTTTCAACAGTTTATATCAGGATTGCACTTTTTTATATATACACTTTGAGGTTTACTTATAAGGATTGCATATTATATATATATTTATATATGTATGGTTTTTACTAGCATAATTATTGTGGTTTAACTTAAGTATTTCTGCACATCATGTCTTTTAGTTCATAATTTTTTTCTCAGTATATATTTTTTAGCGCAGGCACAATTGGTTTTATATTTTTTATATCGAGCATAAGCAGGTTTTTCGGCATTAGATTTTAGAGCTGTGTAGATTAGGGATATTCCTCCCCTCTGGATTATTGTGTTTGCACACCATTGTTCATACGGAGTCAATGAGGTGCAGTCAGAATTACGTGACCAAATTAATTATAGATAGTGGGAAATTTGAGTGAATCTGAATCTCTCCGAATCTGGCATTTCTAATTCTTTTCTACATTGGGACAGAGTAATCGGGCCCTTATGTGAAATAAAGTGTCCTATTCTATAGAGGCCTTTGTCCGTCCACCATTTGAACGCCTTAATGACCATCCCAGGAGGAAAGTCTGCATTGTGAAACAGATGTGATAGCGGTCTCATAGGAGAAATCAGATTGTGATTTTTAAAAAGGCCTGTGCCAAGGGCAATAGAATGTGAGAGGGTCGGGGACATGATGGCTGGTCTGACTTTAGGGTCACACCAAAGAAGGAAGTCTATAGTGTTTATCGGGGTGGCCTGACGTTCCATGGAAACCCAGCTAGGTTTTGGCCCTTTTGTAAAGACTACCGATATTTGCGAAAGTTGAGCCGCTTGATAGTAGCCCCATAAATCCGGAAGTCCCAGCCCTTCTTGACTCTTCAAGCGGTAGAGAATGCTGGATGGACATCTATAACCCTTATAACCCCAAACAAAGCGGAGAATCTCAGATTGAAATTTGTGGAGGGTTTGTTTCTTAATCGGGATAGGGAGGGAGCGAAATAGATAAAGGAGGCGCGGGAGAAGAGTCATCTTTATCGCATGAATCCTACCCAGCCAGGACAGACCACATCTAGCCCATCTTTCCAGATCCCCTCTGCATTTTTGGAACAGAGGAGGGTAATTTGCGCTGTAAAGGTTGGATATACCTGATGTTATCTTAATGCCTAGGTACAGAATCTCTGTTTGAGCCCAAGCAAAAGTAAAGTTGGCGGAAAGTTGAGTTATGTCTTGCGGAGCTGAAATATTTATGGCTATCGATTTAGATAAATTGACCTTAAGACCAGAGACCATGCCAAAATTCTGTAATATTTTGTAGATCACAGGGGTGGAGGTAAGGGGGGAAGTGATGTAGAGGAGGAGGTCATCTGCGTAAAGCGCACACTTATGCTCCTGATCCCCACATCGCACTCCTCTGACATCTGGATTTGTCCTGATCGTGATCGCCAAGGTCTCAATGGCAATCGCGAACAGGAGAGGAGATAGTGGACAGCCTTGTCTAGTCCCCCTCCCAATTACGAATTTTTCTGAGTATCTCCCTAAGAGCCTGATCTGGGCTGAGGGGGTAGAGTACAGGGATTGAAACATGTTCAGGAAATAAGGTCCAAACCCCCATCTGCGAAGTAAGTCAGTGATATAGGTCCAGTGTACGGAGTCAAAAGCTTTATGCAGATCGATGGAGAGGAGGAATCCTTTTTGATGGGGTCCCCCGTCCCACCCTGACTTGAGAAGGCAGATAACGTCAATTGTTCTACGGATTTGGTCTGGTCCCTGTCTCCCCGGGATGAAGCCAACCTGGTCCTTATGAATATATGTTGGGATAAAGCTTGCTACCCTAGTCGCGAAGATCTTCGTAAAGATTTTAATATCATTATTAATAAGTGATATAGGCCTGTAGTTGACTACTTCACTAGGATCTTTCCCAGGCTTCGGTATTACCGTTATAAATGCTGTATTAAGCTCATGTTCCAGGGTGGCTCCATCCCTAAGGGAATTAAAAAATTTAGTAAGATGGAGGGCTAGTGATGGGGCAATTTTTTTATAGTAGCCTGTAGAAAAACCATCCGGTCCTGGAGCTGAGCCCTTCTTTAAGGATTGTATCGTATCTAGTACTTCCTCCACTGAAAAAGGGTCTTCCATCAGTTCGCTATGCTCTGTAGATAGTTTAGGTAGTGGAAGATTGTCTAAAAAGCCGTCCTGTTGTGGATGTGGGGTGTGGTCAGATGCTCTGTACAGCTTAGTGTAAAATTGAGAAAAGGCCTCCACAATCTTCGTCGGGTTTTGAGTCAAGTCTCCTGCCAGAGTTTTAATTTTAGGGAAAGCTAACGTGCGTGGTTTAGGGGTAAGTTTAGTCGCTAGTCTAGCTCCTATTCGATCAGATTGTTGGTAAAATCTGGCACCAGTCCATCTTAGGTGTTTTTCTGCCGCCAAAGTCAGCGCAAGATTGAGGAGGGTACGGGATTAGTCTAGTTTGGTCAGACCCCCATCCTTTCAACCACTGCAGCAAGTGCACTTAACTTCTTTGGTTGATCATGGTGAGGCCTGTTCTGAGTGGAATCTATCCTGTTAAAGCGCCATATGGTCTTCACCACCATGCTGCAGCTTAGTTTCAGGGTCTTGGCAACCTCCTTTAGCCTAGGCCATCTTTATGTAGAGCAACAATTCTTTTTTTCAGATCCTCAGAGTTCTTTGCCATGAGGTGCCATGTTAAACTTCCAGTGACCAGTATGAGAGAGTGAGAGCAATAACACACCTACTGCCCATGTACATCTAAAAACCTTGAAACACTAACGAGTCACATGACACCGGGGAGGGAAAATGGCTAATTGGGCCCAAATTTGTCATTTTCACTTATGCCGCATACACACGAGCAGACTTTACGGCAGACTTTGCCCGGCCGACTTTTCAACGGACTTTACGATGGACTTTCTGAATGAACGGACTTGCCTACACACAATCCACCAAAGTCCGTCGAATTTGTACGTGATGACGTACGACCGGACTAAAACAAGGAAGTAGCCAATAGCTGCCCTAGCGTGGCTTTTTGTCCGTCGAACTAGCATACAGACGAGCAGACTTTTTGACCGGACTCAATTTCGACAGATTGATTTAAAACATGTTTCAAATCTAAGTCCGTCCAACTTTTGAGAAAACAAAGTCCGCTGGAGCCCACACACGATCGAATTGTCTGACGAAATCCAGTCCGCCGGGCAAAGTCTACCGTAAAGTCCGCTCGTATGTACGCGGCATTAGGGATGTACTCACTTGTTGGCAGTGGTTTAGACATTAATGGCTGCGTGTTGAGTTATTTCGAAAATATATAATAAAATATTTACAAAAATGTGGGGGTGTACTCACTTTTGTGAGATACTGTGTGTGTGTGTGTATATATATATATATATATATATAAGCGTAGGGTGTGACTTAAAAGATATTCTAAATCCAAAAGTTTCTTTTTAGTGTGAGTGGTTAGAACCTTTTCCCTTTTTTGTATTATTATTGGGTCCCCATTAGGGAGATACTTTCTCTGTTTGTCCTAATGACCATTGTCATTAGTAAAAAAAATTAATTTTGAGTTGTAATCAGAACAGGAATTAATGAGTGATCTTCCATCAGGGAGTGTTGTGCTGGTGAAACCTGGGAGAAAATATTATTCACCTTGGCAAAATGTTCTCTCACTTTCTGTTGTGTTAACAGAACAGTGGGTAAAATGAAAATTCCACAATGGGGAGGGAGACTTTGGGCCAGGTTGTCTGGAGCAGGGACATACTCAAAAATGCATGGATTGAGGCTAGGTTCACATCTAAGCCGGATGCGGCTCACAGCAGGGGTCAGGTTCGTCCCTGTTCTCTGTTTCAGGCACGAATCAGGGCTAAATTATTGCCTGAATTTGGCCCTGAAATGGAGCTAAAGATACACACGACCTCTGTGCAATCCGCTCCGCAGCTGCCAAGGAGCTATGTGAACCGGCTCCATAGAGAGCCGGTCACAATCTCCTGTCATGCGAATTGGATGCGGAAAATCCACGTCCAATTTGCACTAGTGTGAACCCAGCCTAAAGCTTTTTTTCTTTATCATACATCATGGGACACAGAGCAGCTTTGTAATTCATTTTAGCAGGTTATGCACCACCTACAGGTAAGTGGACACTCCCAGCCCGAATCCCTCCCCTGCCAGAAAATGCATCAGTTTTCTTTGCCAGTGTCTGAAAGTGATGCTCACTGTTGTGCACCTTTTTGCACTTTCTACAAGATTCCCAACAGTTCCAGTAAGGATCGGAAGATTTGTTTGATCCATAGAAATGGCCTGCAATGTTGCCAGTTGGTATTGGACCCTGCATTTAGGGAACTTAAACAGGTCCAGGACAGTGGACTCCAGCCCAGGGATTGAGTCCTTGAAGGCTCTCTGGGTGCAGCCTGTCATGATGGTTCTGATGTGTTGTGACTCACAGCTACAGCCTAGAGGTCCAAAGCTTTCCCCCTCCCCACTTCATGCTTTCAAATATTGTTTTAAATCCACAAAGACATTGGCTCTTTTGCAGGTCCTGGATTATCTTCTTTCTCAGGGAGTAATCGTTCCAGACCCAAAGGATGAAAAGTTACATGGGTTCTATTCAAACCTCTTTATGGTTCCAAAACTGAACAGCAATGTTTATCTGATATTGAGCCTCAAGCAGTGGATATAAGGGATTTGCATGTACATGTCCCAATATTTCCCCTCAGCAGAGATGTCTCCAGTTTGCAGTAGAAGAACGCCACTGTCAGGAATCAACTGCAAGGATGGCCAAATCTGCATAACACCTGCAAACATAAAGATATAAGTGAGCCAACTAAATACTAAACAAAATACCTAGCTAAATGAGTTAACATTATGACAAAAATTAAACTAACTATATACAATATATACAAATGGGAAACACAGAAAAGCAAGGTATAATTGGAGGTGCAGGGAACATATACAAAGGGTGAACCAAAACTGTGATCAGAAACAAGGGCAAATAGCAGGTAGCAGGATTCAGGGTAAAGGTACTAATCTAAAAGCACAATCAAAGAGCAGGGACAAGATAACAACTACCAGCATCTGGCAGTAAGCAAAACACTAGAGCAGGGTGCCAGATCAGAAGACGGACTAAATACCCTGCCAGCACCAGGTGGAGCTGAGGGACACAAGCTGAGAGACACCCGCTGATAGACACCTAGTGATCGACACTGGAACTACAAACTACCCTTGGGAAGCACTGTGCCAGCAGCAGGTAATCCGGGTTCTGACGGCCACTTTCAATGTGTAGCCCTTCCGCTCATCCTGCCTGTGGTCCTCAAGATCCTGTCTTTTGTTGTGGGCCTTCTGCGGACCAAGGTACTACCTATGCTGGGGTATCTGGATAATTTGTTTTTTCTGGAGCAATCTGCTCTTCTGGGGAGGTTTGGCTGGGTGGTTAATCTCTAAAAGTTTGCATTGAACCCAGTCCAGGGATGATCCTGGATACTCGCCAAGTAACACCACCTAAGGAAAAATACCTTACCTTGAGTTCTCAGGCAGATTATCTCAGGACACTGAGAAATCCCTTGATTTGCCTTTGCATATCCATCTTTCTTGACTAAAGTTGTCTTGACTTTTCATTTTATTCAAAACATAGTATTGTTTTCCTTTTGTTCCTTAAATGCCAGGAGACAATGCTCTCCATACTTTGGATATGGTCCAGGATGTCTAAATGTACCTGATGTTGACTGCCGCGATTAGGCATTTCCTTTCCATATTTCCTAAGGGTACTAAAAAAGGGTACACCTCTTCAAAACCTACTACTGTATATCATTTTCGATTTGGCATTTATTTTTTCAACCTTTCCAGTAAAAGCACATTCTACCAGGGGTGTATGTTTCTGTCATTGCTGGTCTCTTGTTCACAATTTTACAAAGTTTTTAACAAGATGTTAGGGTCACTGAAGATGCTACCACTGTTTGTAGTGTTTTGCAGGCCACTCCGTACATTTCTTCTTTCCTGTTTTTTATTTTTTTAGGGGCTTATTGCCGTGTTGCCCTCCTTTCATTGAAGTGTTTTGGGACATCCCTGCTAGTAGGGATTTCTAAGCTGCTCTTGGTCCCCTGATGTAAAATAAAGAAAATTGGATTTTTGATTTACCTATAACATCTATTTTAGGAGTACACTAATGTGCGATTTTGGAAAACGTTTCTGTGCTACTTTGGTGCTATTTACTGTGCAATTTGGCCCCACAGAATATGCCAAATACATCCAAAATGCAATCAAAGTTGCACTACATAGTCACACTGAAATTTTAGTCAAAATTGCATCACTGTAGTGTGATCCGAGCCATACTGGATTTCGGAGTAAAGACTGAAGGAAGAGCATGAGGTGAAGTTGAGTTATGTCCTAAAATGGACAACGTAGTAGTGTGGTTCAACACTGGACTTTCAAAGAGACATCCAAAATATGCACAAGCTATAAAAATTTGCTACAATGGAATTGCACAAAATGCTACCTAATTACTGTAAAGGCTTATCACTTTTAGCTAACATTATTGTTATTATAAAAATACACTAGTTATTCAAGAATCTGTTACCCCAGTATTTCATATTCCTGATATGTGCCTGCTGTACAATTTATGCTTGTGTGAAAATGTATCCTCTTTCGTTTGTATAATGTTTCCGATGTGTGAAATACCAGGTGTTCATGACAGTTTATCTGCTTTCCTATTAAAAACTGACCACACTAGGCAAGAGAACAAAGTGTGTTCTGTGCTGGGAACTCGGCCTGCTCTCCTCTAATAATTAGGCTTGTGCTGACACCCCCTACCCTTCATATCCTGCACACCCATTCACTGGAAAGACCATAGCTCTCTGGCCTCATAATGCAGCTGAGCATAGAGGGTATGTCAACACTGAAGAATAAAAAAAAAGTTAGTTATAATGTTTAAAAAAGATATGTATACACACATGATTTGCCTTTTATTCATTTTTAAAACCGAATAGGTTTTTTACAAGGTGAGGGTTCACATATAGTTTAACTACAATGGTCACAATTTCCCATCAGTATAACATACCTATGGACCAGTCAGGGTCAGTTTGTGTGAACCTTTGATGCTTAGAATTTGCAAAATATAATGTTACTTGTTTTTCAAGATAACAGGACAACCTCAATATGATTACATTTCCTATAGACTAAGGGCATTTATTTTATAGGTTCTAGCTTGCAGTTGTCGACAGCAACACCCTCATTTTTGAAAATCATACTGAACAGACATGATGAGGAAACAGAATCTGAAAAGACAGCAGCTGTTCTTTGCAGATGAAAATGCTAATGGTCCATTTCAGATTTTACTTTCATCATTACGCTGAACTTTAAAGCAGATCAGTATGTGTAACTACTTGAGTAAAGGGAGACCCCTGCTGGATTTCTGCAAGTGTGTATGAAAATATTTTTGTACAGGAGGAACTTCTGCATTCTCTTTTAAGGATCAGTTTATTGTTAAATTCTGCATCTGGAAATATGCAGCCTCCTGTTATGCACACGGTTATGTTAGCAGGGCCATCGAGATCTTCATTGAAACAAACCAGTGTCTGCTGATAAGTATCTTTACAGCGGACCACTGACAAAAATTAAGACAACTGGAGATTATATATATATTTATTTATTTACATACAGTATATGTATATGAAGTGTTTATGCAAATTGCCGCTCAGTTTCTCTTTGTAACATAAATGTGTAATGAGATCGCATTTTTTTTAAAGAAATTAAGCCATTCTAGCATGAGATGTATTGTTTGTTCTACTATACGCTTTCAAGGACGTTTTGATTGTTCTTATTTTACAAATACTTTAATTCTTATTGTAAGGTTCATGTTTTATTTTTTTCTAATGCATGCTGCCAATGTTCAGCTTTGCTTTTACAGTAGGTTATGTCTGAATATTGTGCTGTAAACAGCAGAGAGCCACAGAGGACAGACAAAGTGACATGGTAAAGAGCAATTTGTGCAATGCACATGTGTGCTGATGCAGAGCTTGGTTGGCTCAGAGTCCTGTAAAAAATAAGTTATGCAAAAATATCAAAATCAGATGATTAGGTAATACATTGGTTGCTTAGCTATGCATATTGCCTTATAAAGCTGACACATTCCCAGTGTAGTAGTCGTGGCTAGACAAAATGAGAGTCATTACTGATAGTAAGAACTGCATTTGATACTCCGAGCAACCATCTGAATTTATTTCATCTGCCTTCTATGGATGTTAAATTCTCCTTTTTTTTAATCCCCTTTTCACAGTTTTTTTTTTAGTATGATGCTCAGAATTTCTTGCTTGTTCTTTATATATCCTAATAGTTCTTGACCCCCGTATTTCTTTTGTTGATTCCAGTTGATCAGATTTATAGCTATCTTATACAATGTCCTATATATGTAATGTCTTCTTTCAGAGTAGTGTCTGTGATTTCCAGAGCCTACTGGGCAGCCTAAAGACTTCCGACCATTACATTAAGTTCTTCCATCACTCACAATAGGCAGAAAATAGTATCAGTCATTAGTTGTGTTGTTGTAGTGGTTCCAGCCATTTTGTGGAATTTTGCTTTCCTTGTCATTAGACAAGACTGAAATGATTTTTAATGCTGTGATGTTATTGACTGAAGCCAGTATTGAATTCCACTAATGAAGTTCTAGTTTTATTTTCTTAACAATTGCTTCTTACATTTGTTAGGATTTTCAAATACTGTGATATGTTTGCATAGCCTAAGTATTTTTTTTAACATAATAATGAAATGTTTTAATAGTTTTGCAATAAAAAAATAATTCAAAAGAATGTTAGATATACCATAATTAATCATGTTTACGCTAAAAGAAATCATTAGATCATTATCTACCCCTAAATATCTCTTCACTTAAACTAATGGAACTTTCAGAATTCACTGAAGCTATGCTAAAATCAAGGCAGATTTATTTTTATCCCCCCCCCCCCCCCCCCCAGTTAAGTGTTTTCCTATTAGGAAAATAACTTAGGAGTATCACTCATTTGTTTCTTTAACCACTTGACCTCTAGAATATTTACCCCCCTTCATGACCAGGCCATTTTTTTGTTATATGGCATTGCATTACTTTAACTGACAATTGTGTGGTCATGCAACACTGTACCCAAATATATATATTTTTTTTTTACCACAAATAGAGCTTTCTTTTGCTGGTATTTGATCATCACTGTGTTGTCTATTGCTTGATTTTTTTTTTTTTACTTTCTGCTATAAAACGTATCCAATAAAAAAATGGAAAAAAATGTAATTTATTCTTACATTTAAGCCAATATGTATTCTGCTACATATTTTTGGTAAAAAAAAAAAATCCCAATAAGCGTATATATTAACTGGTTTGGGCAAAAGTTATAGTGTCTACAAACTATGGTATATGGTTTATACTTTTATTATTGTCTTTTCTTATGCTAGTAATGGCGGTGATCACCAACTTATAGCGGGATTGTAATATCGTGGCGGACAGTTTGGACACTAACTGACACTTTTGACACCTTGTGGGAACACTAATACAGTGATCAGTGCTAAAAAAATATACTAATGGCACTGGCTGGGAAGTGGTTAAACATCTACGGCGATCAAAGGGTTAACTGTGTGCCTAGCCAGTGTTTTACTGTGCTATGTGTGCTGCTTTTATTCAAGGAAGTGATGGCTTTTATTCTCTGCTTTGGACACAAAATTCATCCCTTACCCCCTGTCAAAACTGAGATCTGCCTTGTTTATATAGGCAGATCTCCGTTCTGTGTGTCTTCCTGATGATCAGTGGGTGTCAGTGGAAATCCTGTGCCAGATTGGCTTCTGGTGTGAGTAATCACAGCAGAAGCAGTGCATGCCCCATATGCTGAAGTGCAGAATCACCCATATATACTGTACGTAATTCTGAAAATATGCTTTGGTTTATACCGTTATCATACTTAATGGTGATCATTAAAGGATAAGTTCACCTGTAAAAATAAATAAACTTTTTTTGCAAGTAAAAAAATGTGCATTTAATATTTTTTTTTTCTTAGGAGTCTGCAGAACATTGCACCCACGAACTCCCATACAGGCAGACAGTTACAGAAGTCCAGGAAGAATAAATCAACTACAAGAGCATTCCCCAGTGCCCTCACAGTTCATTAAAAAATACAAGCTCTCTGCGGCAGTGGCAGACGGTACTTGCATTCCATTCACAGAAACCTGTAAATGATTGACAAGACTGTGTGGGGCTCTGCTGTTTTAAAATTGTGACATTTGGTGTGGGGAAAGGTCCCCCCACCCATTGTCACAATAGGCAATTGAGGGGGTTCGGCTCTCCTTTTTCAGTAACATGTTACATCCCACACCCCACAAGTATAACATGTTGCAAAAGATTCAATTCTCCTTTAATGTGGGAATACTGCTAGTGTGACTGAAATTGAATGTTGTTCTTCTACCATGTCACTGCAAAAATAAGACTGTGGTAATTTATGTAGTACATCAGTCAATCTTAAAATCAGTCAATCTTTTATTACATTTCACAATTTCACACAGCTGTTCATAAACATGTTTTTCACAATAAGACCCCTTTCACACTGGAGGTGTTTTTCAGGTGCTTTAGTACTAACAATAGCGCCTGTAAAGCATCTGAAAAATGCCTCATCTGCAATCTCAGTGTGAAAGCCCCAGTGCTTTCACACTGGGGTGCTGCGCTGGCAGTCCTGCAAGCAGCATCTGTGAGGCGCTTTAGGATCGGTGTATACACTGTTCCTAAAGCGCCACTGCCCATAGGCATCGCTGCTGAAGTACCTGCGAAGCGCCTTAGCTGTGGCGCTTTGCGGATGTTTATAACCCTTTATTCGGACACTAGCTAGGTGTTAAAAGCGCCCCACTAGCGGCCGAAAAGCGTTTCTAAAATGACAGTAAAGCACCGCTAAAACTAGTGGCACTTTACCGCTGACGCCCCCGCGCTGTCAGTGTGAAAGGGCTCTTGGATGTAGGACTAGGCAGGTTACAAGACATGTGCAGGGTATAGCAGAGTGAATCTGCAAATGTGTTATTTGCTCTTTCATAGTACAAGATGCAGGTAATTGATGTGTCCAGCTACAAGGCTACAGGAAGGAATTATGATGGCTTCTTCTTGGCTGTGCAATGTGGCAGGAGTATGATATCACAACTGTTGCTGATCAGAATTACAAATATTTTGTTTGTTAAATGAGATCAAATATATTTATTTAGTTGTTTTAATGTTCACTCTAAGAAAACCAATACTGAAAAACAATGCATAGTCTGTCATTGCTGACCCCTAAGAAAAATCAACATTCTAGGTCTATAGCCCCACACAAATATGTAGTCAGTGCATGGTAAGTTCTTCTCTGCATATGTGTCCCCAGTTAATGGCTAAGAAAGTTTCAAAACTAGAACAGCTTACAAACTGTTAAGTTAGCTTTTTTCAGAAAAGGTCAGCAGCTGCAGTCTGCTTATTCCCCTTAACACAGCCTTTACTTTATTCTTTAAAGGAAGATGTCTTGGATGTCTTCCAAAACCCCCAGTTTGTTCTTTAATGTCATAGATGGCACTAATGACCAAAAGGTGGGTCCTACCGGCAGGACAGATTAGATCACTCTGTGCAATTTTTCCTATTTTTTTCTTTTACCATGTGCTCAATGTGCTTGAGTCTGTAACAGGTTAACTTTAAAGTCAGTGTGAAAGCTAAGGTATAAGGTGCCATCTCCCAGAAGTGCATGCACATACCTGCAGAATTACATAGTTACATAGTAGGCGAGGTTGAAAAAAGACACAAGTCCATCAAGTCCAACCTATGTGTGTGATTATGTGTCAGTATTACATTGTATATCCCTGTATGTTGCGGTCATTCAGGTGATTATCTAATAGTTTCTTGAAGCTATCAATGCTCCCCGCTGAGGCCACCGCCTGTGGAAGGGAATTCCACATCCTTGCCGCTCTTACAGTAAAGAACCCTCTACGTAGTTTAAGGTTAAACCTCTTTTCTTCTAATTGTAATGAGTGGCCACGAGTCTTATTAAACTCTCTTCTGCAAAAAAGTTTTATCCCTATTGTGGGGTCACCAGTACAGTATTTGTAAATTGAAATCATATCCCCTCTCAAGCGTCTCTTCTCCAGAGAGAAAAAGTTCAGTGCTTGCAACCTTTCCTCATAACTAATATCCTCCAGACCCTTTATTAGCTTTGTTGCCCTTCTTTGTATTCGCTCCATTTCCAGTACATCCTTCCTGAGGACTGGTGCCCAGAACTGGACAGCATACTCCAGGTTTGGCCGGACCAGAGCCTTGTAGAGTGGGAGAATTATCGTTTTATCTCTTGAGTTGATCCCCCTTTTAATGCATGCCAATATTCTGTTTGCTTTATTAGCAGCAGCTTGGCATTGCATGCCATTGCTGAGCCTATCATCTACTAGGACCCCCAGGTCCTTTTCCATCCTAGATTCCCCCAGAGGTTCTCCCCCCAGTGTATAGATTGCATTCATATTTTTGCCACCCAAATGCATTATTTTACATTTTTCTACATTGGACCTCATTTGCCATGTAGTCGCCCACCCCATTAATTTGTTCAGGTCTTTTTGCAAGGTTTCCACATCCTGCGGAGAAGTTATTGTGCTGCTTAGCTTAGTATCGCCTGCAAATACAGAGATTGAACTGTTTATCCCATCCTCCAGGTCGTTTATAAACAAATTAAATAGGATTGGTCCCAGCACAGAACCCTGGGGAACCCCACTACCCACCCCTGACCATTCTGAGTACTCCACATTTATCACCACCCTCTGGACTCGCCCTTGTAGCCAGTTTTCAATCCATGTACTCACCCTATGGTCCATGCCAACTGACCTTATTTTGTAGAGTAAACGTTTATGGGGAATTGTGTCAAATGCTTTTGCAAAATCCAGATACACCACGTCTACGGGCCATCCTTTATCTAGATGGCAACTCACCTCCTCATAGAAGGTTAATAGATTGGTTTGGCAAGAACAATTCTTCATGAATCCATGCTGATTACTGCTAATGATACCGTTCTTATTACTAAACTCTTGTATATAGTCCCTTATCATCCCCTCCAAGAGTTTACATACTATTGATGTTAGGCTAACTGGTCTGTAATTCCTAGGGATGTATTTTGGGCCCTTTTTAAATATTGGTGCTACATTGGCTTTTCTCCAATCAGCTGGTACCATTCCAGTCAGTAGACTGTCTGTAAAAATTAGGAACAATGGTCTGGCAATCACTTGACTGAGTTCCCTAAGTACCCTCGAATGCAAGCCATCTGGTCCCGGTGATTTATTAATGTTAAGTTTCTCAAGTCTAATTTTAATTCTGTCCTCTGTTAACCATGGAGGTGCTTCCTATGTTGTGTCATGAGGATAAACACTGCAGTTTTGGTTACTGAAGCCCCCCGATTCACTCATGAAGACTGAGGAGAATCATTAATTCAATACCTTCGCCATCTCCCGATCCTTTGTAACCAGATGTCCTTCCTCATTCTTTATGGGGCCAATATGGTCTGTCCTCCCTTTGCGTCATGGGCCCTCCTTTTCTTGTCAAGGTTTTGCCTATTCAGAACTGCATTTGGGCATGGTAGGGTGGTCTGTGTACTCTCCTAGCTGCACCCCTTTTTACATGTGATATTTGTTAACTCAGCTGGATTCTGACTAAAACTGCATGCCTAAACTGATCTCTAGTAAAGGAAAGGTCCTAGAAACTTTGGTGTTTGTTTAGCGAATATCTCCCATCTTATACATGTGCAAAAAAATTATTTAATATATCTGTAAACTGAAAATTATCAACATGCAACTAAAAATGATCAAGAGTACAAGAGGTGCTGGTGAGGGACAGAATCACATAAGTGAGAAAGAGGATTCAAAGCAGTTTTAAAAAATGGTGAATAAAAGAGAGGAGTGGAGTGATTTTTCTTTTTTGATAAGAAATGGGCTTTAAATACACTGTCTAGCTTACATGACTTATATTAAATTTGCACAGAACATAAACAGGCAGCTTTTGTCAAATTGTTTTTTTATTGTTTCAATGATGTCTCCTTTTAATGATTCAGCCTTTAGAGAAAGTGTAACCAGTCGGCAGTGCTGTACATTCTTATGAAAAAACAACAGTCCCACTAATGTAAGACTGTCAATATGAAGCCAATATTGAGCTGCAAGCATTATATACTGGGCTTCATGGCTTGCTTTTTCTAAGCAGTACAGTAAAGGTCAAAGCTATGCAATCTTAATCCTATACATCTGAACAGAAGGTCACATAATATGAATGGTAAATATATTGCTACACAAATCATTTGCAATATTGTGTTGAAGTCTGTGATTTTGAGGTAAAAATCAGATTTTTTTTTTTTTTTAAGGAATGATAATTTGCTGCTACCAACCTTGAGTGCAACATTAAAAGCCTTTAACCAAGTAGAAATAATTAGAAAATCATATTAAAGAAAAGTGTATTTTTTCACTAACAGCAGCCTGGAGCAGTGGAAGTATTGAGGAAAGGAACAACTTATCAAAGGTATACTACAGCAATCATATAAAGATAAGACAATGAGAGCTAAAAAAAAATGTCTGCTGAGCAAGGCAGGGGATTTTAGTGTTACTGTGCAATAGCAGCAACATATATAACAATCCGTCATTGCTTCAGTTCATAGATATGAATAAGGACTGGTCTCACCTAGCCCATGCAGTGCAAATATCGGGTCCCCTTCAAGGTGAAGTTCTTAAAGTCCCCCTTCTCTGAATTGAGAAAAATGGAGCTTTCACATTCTTGCAGATAAAAAAGCTGCTGTAAGATGCAGGAGTGGCAACAACCAATATTTGGCCCTCAGGTTTCATGGGAAATATAAATATATAAAAATAAGGACCTGGAATCCCTAAAGAATCATATCGGAGTAATGGACAGAAACAACATGATAGAGCAGAAGAAGAATGAGAAAAATAACCGGTACAATGAGATGGCCTTCCTCACAGGTTTCAGCCGACAACATAAACTAGTAGAAAAGGTTCTCAAGGAACACTGGCCTGTTTTACAGTCAGACAATATTCTAAGAAATATACTTCTAAACAAACCCTCTTTTATTTATAGAAGAGCCCCAACTTTAAGGAGTAGGTTGGTGCACAATGCATTCGATCCCCCTAAACAAATCAAGATTTTTAAAGATCTAAAAGAATTTTTTAAATGTCTTCACTGCAGAAAAAGCAAGAAAACGGAACGAAAGAAAGTGGCTTTCAGATCTATTGCCACAGGAAAAGAATACAAAATTAACTGGTTAATAATGTGCACAAGCACACATGTCACATATGTTCTGGAATGCCCTCGCCACAAACATTATGTGGGCAGAACCACCAGACCCCTATTCGTTAGAATTAGGGAACATATAAAAAAATATTAAAACAGGCTTTACAAAACATGGTGTATCCAGACACTTTAAAGAG
Source organism: Lithobates clamitans (assembly GCA_037952925.1). NCBI lineage: Eukaryota > Metazoa > Chordata > Amphibia > Anura > Ranidae > Lithobates > Lithobates clamitans. The sequence continues at coordinate 7,403,393 of JBBGZY010000232.1, forward strand.
TGTCACAATGAGGACCCATCAGGTCTCATTTTTTATGGCATAGACAAGATAAAAGGACACTGGAGAGGGGATAATAAAAGAATAAAAATCTCCCAAAACGAGACCAGGTAGATTTTCACTTTAGACACCCTTCAGCCTAAAGGCCTGAACATTGACATTGATTTAAACTGCTTCCTCACTAATTTCTAATTTCTATTTTTATTACTGCAGTCACCCACTCATTTTTCTCCTTCTTTTGAAGCTTACATTACAAGGGTTCCCCTATTATTAACTACGGTTTCCACCATTGGAATCTCATATTTCATCTTTAGTTTTTTATTACATTTCATCTATATTTTATTATATTGAACTTTCAAAGCATCTTTGTATGCATGTGCTTTTTATATCTTACATACATTATTTGCAATATTTGGCAATTTTTAGCCACTTTTTTTGCAATTTGCGGCTTTTTGCAATTTGCTGTGATTTTTGCAATTTTTTGCTTTTTATCACATTTTCCCCGCAATGACACCCTCTCTTCCTTCTAGTATTTCTCATGTCCACCTACGGATGTTACTATACATCCTTTAACATCCCTTTCCCCTCTAGTCAAAGATGCCATTAGCAGAATACCATCATGTTACCACATTTTATTACATTGAATATCAAGGTTTTTTTGTATCCATGTGTATAAATGTACATACATTTTTAGTAATTTTTAGCAATTTTTTTGAAAATTGCGACTTCATGCGACTCGCTGTGATTTTTGCCATTTTTATCGCTTTTTCACCGTAATGACACCCTCTCTTCCTTCTAGCACTTTTCATCTCCACCTACGGATGTTACTATACATTCCTTAACATCACTGTCATCTCTAGTCAAAGATGTCACTAGTAGAACACCATCATGTAATCACTTTTTTAACCATTGAATATCAAGACATTTTTGTATGCATGTGTTTTATAAATGTACCTTACATACATGTATAACAATTTTTAGCAATTTTAGCAACGTTTTGCAACTTGTGACTTTATGCGACTTGCTGCGATTTTTGCCATTTTTTGCTTTTTATCGCTTTTATACTCTCTCTTCCTTTTAGCACTTCTCTTGTCCACCTTCGGATGTCATTATACATCCTTTAACACAATTTTGTACCTCTAGTCAAAGATGCCACTAGTAAAAAACTATTATGTAACTATATATTTTAACTTAATTTTGTTATATTGTGTACCATAATATTTATTGTTGGATTATGCGGTGTGTTCATTATTAACTCATGGTTAAGTAGTCCTTTTAAAATTGCCACTCGTCATGTTGCGGAGTAGTTCTGTTTACCCATTGGCATTCTAAATCTCTCTACTATCAATAGCATTCGCCATGCCGAAGTCCGGACTAATCAAAAATGGCCGCAGTCACATGGCCACCAGTTTGGAACACACCTCATACCATATAAAAACCGGATGGTATAAGATGGCGCCGCTCCAGATGACGTCCCAGTGACTAAATGCGTAGGGTAGGACTAACAGCGTTATTGCATCACTTCCGGTTTAGAGCTGTGGAGTGCAGACTGCTCCGGCTTCCTGATTTTAAACATTTTTTGCTCTAATGATTGTTATTAAATGTGAATAGCCATCAGTATTACTAATAAATATTTGGAAATTTGTACGGTATCACACTATGGAGTTTCTTTCCTCTCTACATTTGGGCGACATTTAAGAGGTTAACAGGAAGGAGACCACTTACATCACAGACAAGGAGGCACGTGGAGGATACAGGACAGGAAGTTTTCCTACTCCACAGGCTGCACAGTGGCTCATACTGTGAAAGTGAAATACCTCCTTTTGGGGTAAATAATAGCGTTGAGTGCGTTTCTTATGGGGCACCGTTTTCTAAGAAGCACAGAACAATTTGAAGGAGCACATTGTCATCTTATCATTGGACTTTTTTTTATACACCAGGGTTTAAGGACAGTATATGCATGTTTCTGAGCCCAGTTTCACAGCAATACTATATACCAGTCATATATGTTGTATTTTTTTTTGGCACAGAAACATTACTTTGAATTGCAGATTTTGCACAGGATTGTGGATTTCACACAGGAAAAGTTAGCGCTTTTCTATTTGTTTTTTCATTTTTTTATTTTTCATTTTATTTTTGTTTGAATGCACATAACTTCTAACAGTATGCATTATAAATAAGCGATCAGGAAGTTTACACAGTAGGATATCCTTTACATTTCTTACTTTCTGCACTTTTTTTCACTTTTTGCATTATATGCACCTATGGTATACACACCCCTCAAGTATCTAAAGGTTGCAAATTACCTCTTAATAAGAGCAGCGCCATATCTATCCTTCCCCTTTTTTCATGGAAAACAAACAGGATAGGGAGAGGTTTTGGGACGTGATTAACCCTTCCATGGCCAGAGTTCATGAATGCCCAGATGCCCGGACCAAATTTAGCAGGGTTTGTATGTTTTGGTTAAAAACACCTTTCAATATACTGTGTGTATGTATGTGTGTGTGTATATATATATATATATATATATATATATATATAGTGACCTGGGGTAGCTCTGTAGTAACCGCCAGCCAGTTTATTGAAAGCAAACAGTTCATTTATTTCAATCAAAACTAAACATAATGGCAACTTACTTCAGCCATAGTAAATAACAGTCCAAAATCCTGGTATTGGTAGTTTAAGCAGGCTCCCCGCTAGTTTTTCTTTGGTCCCATACAGGGGTTAGGCTTCTCCAGAGCAAGGGTCAGCAGCCTGTGTCTCTGTAGGTCAAAGAGCTCACATTGGCTGCACAGCTTGTGAGACACTTGATCTCTCTCTCACTTCCTTGACACAGGTGCATATTTCCCTCTGCTGCCCTTCAAGCCTCCCTCCCCTGGGACTTAACCCCTTCAGGACCAAAGTCCTAGTGATCAGGGTTTGAAGACACTGCAACTGCCCCCCTTAAAGGGACCACAAATCAAATTTTGGGGAACTGTACCTGCCATCCAGAACACATTCCCGGTGTCCCTGCCTCGACGCAGAGGTGTCCAAGGCAATGTGGGACACCCTACAGTGTACCCTAGAGAGGGCATTCACGTTCTGGTGTTGCTTTCCTGGTCTGTGTTCAACTATAAACTTGAACTCTTGCAATGCCAAAAACCACCTGGTAACTGTGGCATTTGTGTGTTTATTCTGTCTCATCCAGGTCAATGGGGCATGGTCCGACACCAGGCAAAACTTCCTACCAAGGAGAAAATAGTGTTGTGAGTCCAGAGCCCACTTAATGGCCAGGCATTCCCGCTCTACCACAGCATAATTTCTCTTGGCAGCTGTCAAGTTTCTATTCAGGAAAACTATGGGATGTTCCTCCCCATTGACCTCTTGGGACAGAACTGCTCCCAAGCCTTCACTGGAGGCACCTGTTTGAACAACAAATTCTCTTGAGAAGTCAGGATCGACCGGTACTGGGTACTGGCACAAGACTTTTTTAAGCTCCTGGAAGGCCTTTTCAGCCTTGTTATTCCATTTCACCATAACTGACTTTTTACCCTTTGTCAGGTCTGTGAGAGGTGCAGCAATAGTGGCGAAGTTGGGCACAAAACTTCGATAGTACCCCACGATGCCCAAAAAGGCTTGCACTTGTTTCTTTGTGACTGGACGGGGCCAGGCCTGGATAGCCTCCACTTTGTTCATCTGTGGATTCACCAACCCCCTACCTACAATGTACCCCAAGTACTTGGTCTCTTCCATAGCAATGGCACACATTTCAGGGTTCACAGTAAACCCTTCTTTCTTCAGAGAGTCTAAGACTGCCTGCATTCGGGAAAGATGGGATTCCCAGTCTGTACTAAAGATGACAATATCATCTAAATACACGGAAGTGTATTTCTGATGTGGGCGTAAGGTTTTGTCCATACCTCTATGGAAAGTAGCTAGAGCGGAATGCAAGCCAAATGGCATACTTTTGTACTGGAAATGGCCATCTGGGGTAGAAGAGGCAGTCTTTTCTCAGGCTTCTTTAGTTAAGGGTATTTGCCAGTAGCCTTTGGTGAGGTCTAAGGTGGTAATGTATCGGGCTGGTCTCAACCTCTTTATCAGTTCATCTACTTTCGGCACTGGGTATGCATCAAACTTCGATACCTCATTGAGTTTTCTGAAATCATTACAAAATCTCAGAGTCCCATTGGGCTTTGGTACCAACACAATCGGGCTTGACCAGTCGCTCTGCGATTCCTCAGTGATAACAAGTTCGAGCATTTTCCGGACTTCCTCTGACACTGCTTTCCTATGTGCCTCGGGATGCGATAGGGTTTCACTCGGACCTTCACATTGGGTTCTGTGACAATATCATGTTCAATAACCCTGGTGAGACCCGGAAGTCCTGAGAACTTCTCTCTATTCCTCTGTAAGAACTCCTTTACATGCTGTGTTTGTGGCTTGGATAGGGAGGTGGAAACTGGGACAGAGTTCTCCCCCACTGGGGGCTTAGAACTAACCTTAGCCAGAGCAACCTCCTGTTCACGGTCCTTCCAAGGCTTTAGGAGATTCACGTGGTATGTCTGATAGGGCTTCCTCTTCCCAGGATGGTGTATCTAATAAATAACCCCCCCAACCTTTTCTACGACCTCAAAGGGTCCCTGCCATCTGGTCAGGAGCTTACTTTCTTTGGGAATCCTGTCCTAGAGAACATATTAAACAGTTCCCTGGCAATTGCTTTTGACGTAGCCTGTCTTAGGGGAACTGCCTCTGGATATCTGGTGGCATAATCGAGTACCACGAGGATGTATTGGTGGCTCCGAGCTGATTTCACCAAAGGGCCCACCAAATCCATTGCAATGCGCTCAAACACTACCTCAGTAATGGGAAACGGCACCAATGGGTTCCTCAAGTGGGGCATCGGTGCAGTCAGCTGGCAGGTGGAACATGAACTGCAATAACGTCTTACCTCTGCTGTCACTCCTGGTCAGTAGAACTGGTCCGTTATTTGTGCCTCTGTCTTGTCAGCCCCCAGGTGACCCCCCAATGCGTCATTGTGGGCCAGGTCGAGCACTGTACGTCTGAAGGGCTGGGGAACCAGTAACTGGTCGACCATGACTCCCCTAACCTCAGTAACCCGATATAGCAGCTCACCAATGACCTCAAAACAGGGAAACCTTTTTTCGGCCTCAGGTACTTGTGAAACCCCATTAATTATGGTAACCTGTTGCCAGGCATTTTCCAGTGCGGGGTCCCTCTTTTGAGCAGAACAAATTGCACCCCGTGACACCTCGAGATCAGGGTGGACAAGACGAGAGGCGCTTTCTCCTTCATCCTCCTCGGTCATAACCTGCAGAGGGAAGGCTTCCTCTGTGTTCTCCCCAGCCATGACTTGCATAAGAGTGGGTTCCTGCTAGCTGGTGGACCATCTGCCCCACATGAAACTCTATCAATGTTCTCTAAAGCGTTGGCATCCTATCCCTGAGAGGGAACAGAGCAGTTCAGCTGTCCTGATAGTTCTTGGCTCACATAGTTCCAAAGTTCAACAAATAAAGGGCAATCCCTTCCTATAATAGCATTATGGATGAGGTCGGGTACCACCCCAACCTCCTGGACAATTGTGCCACAGGCCGTAGTGAGTGTCACTAATACCAGGGGATATTTCCTGGTGTCCCCATGTATGCACACCACCTTCAGGGCTCTTGCTACTGGACACACCTTCCTAGCTACCCCGGTATCCACAAGTGTTACCATACTTCTGGAGTCCTTGTGTAAGACGCTGCATTGCTTCCTGTAAAGCAGCTATCTGTGCTTGAGTAGTTTCTTGCTGGACTGTGAACTGGGCAACCAGCATACGAGTGGTTTCTTTTTGCTGGGCCATTGCCTCCTCATGGCGATGGTTGGCTTCTGCAGCGGCCTGCTGCTGGGCTATCGTGCTTTGAGTTAGGGCTTTTATCACCTCCTCCATGTCGCCTTGTGAGTTTTTCAGAGCTTGTGCTGTCCTAACCCAGGACATGTAAATGTGGTACTGGCCTTTTAAACGCTTTTAAATGGCTTTTGCGGCTATACTCTGCTCCACACTCTCCATCAAATGTAACCTGGGGTACCTCTGTAATAGCCGCCAGCCAGTTTATTGAAAGCATAGTAAATAACAGTTCAAAATCCTGGTATTGGTAGTTTAAGCAGGCTCACCGCTAGTTTTCCTTTGGTCCCATACAGGGGTTAGGCTTCTCCAGAGCAAGGGTGCCAGGTAGGTCAGCCAGAGGGGGTCAGCAGCCTGTGTCTCTGTAGGTCAAAGAGCTCTCTCCCCCCCCCCCTCCCTTGACCCAGGTGCATATTTCCCTCTGCTGCCTTTCAAGCCTCCCTCCCCTGGGACTTAACCCCTTCAGTACCAAAGTCCTAGTGATCAGGGTTGGAAGACTCTGCAACTGTCCCCCTTAAAGGGACCACAGCTCAAATATTGGGGAAATGTACCTGCCATCCAGGATACACTCCCGGTGTCCTCTACTATATTTATATATATATGTGTGTATATATATATATATATATATATATATATATATATATACACACACACACAATGTGTATATATAAAGTACAAACATATTAGGCAGGTGTGAAGAAATGTTGTAAAGTAAAAATGCTTTCAAAAATGTGTTTTTGTTCATATTTATTCATTTACAAAATGCAACATAAGCGAATCAAAGAAAGATCAAAATCAAATCAATATTTGGTGTGACTGCTTTTTGACTTCAAACCAGCATCAGCTTCTACACTTTCACACTTTGTACACTTGCACCAAGTGAGAGATTTTGTAGGATTAGAGTCAGGTGTATGATTAAACAATTATTTCAAGCAGTTGCTAATAATCATCAGTTTAATGTGTAGGTTGAAACTCAGTCATAAACTGAAACAGAAGCGGCTGTGCGGGAGGCTTAAGGGAACAGCCAAACTCTGCTACTAAGCCCTGGTTCACATTGATGCAACTTGGAAATTATGCTACTTCACTTGAAGTAGCGTGATTTCAAAGTAGCAAGGTCTGCGCGATTTCAGGTACTACTTGATAGACATCTGTGTGGCTTAATGCTCAGATGTCTATTGAAGTCACACCTGAAATCGGCAAAAGTAGTTCAGGAACTACTTTTGCAAATCGGTGTGGCGCCGCAAAATTGGTGTCACACTGATTGAAACAGTGCCATTGCCTCCAATAGGCTGCAGATTGTCATGCAATTTGATTTCTCAAATCGCATGACAAATCGCTCCAATGTGAACCTAGGCTTAAATGAGGTTGTGGAAGATTGTTTCATGTCACAAATCATACACAATGCTGCTTTAGCAATTTCAAAGCAGACTGGGGTTTTCAAGATATGTTATCCAAGCTCTTTTGAAAAAGAACAAAGAAACAGGCAACATTGAGGCCCATAAACACAGTGGTTGGCCAAGGAAACCTAATGCAGCACATGAAAGACACAGCATGCTTATTTCCCTTCAGCATTGAAAAATGTCCAGCAGTGCCATCAGCACAGAACTGGTGGAAACCAGTAGGACCCAGGTGCACCCATCTATTGTCCAGAGATGTCTGGCTCGAAGTGGTCTTCATGGGAGAAATGAGGCCAAAAAACTGTACATCTAACAGAAGAAAGGCTAAATGACTCAATAATGCACACAAACATTAGTAGTAGTTTATTTGCAAAGGGCTGGAAAGTGGAGAGTTCTCCAATATGTTTGTAACAATCTACCTGCCGAGTTCCTGCAAAGACTGTGTGGATGTGTACCTAGAAGAATTGATTCTGTTTTGAAGGCAAAGGGTAGTAACATCAAATATTTGATTTGGATTTCTCTCCTGTTCATTTACTTTCCATTTTACTTTCCAAAGCATTCTTAATTTACAGCATTTTTTCACATCTGCCTAAAATGCATTTTTGTAATTCTTTTATTATCTTTTCATGTGAAAAACACAGAAGAAATGACAATTTGCTACAATGTAAAGTAGTGAGTGTACAGCTTGTAGTAAATTTGCTGTCCTCTCAAAATAACTCAACACATAGCCATTAATGTCTAAACCGCTGGCAACAAAGGTGAGTACACTCCTAAGTGAAAATGTCCAAATTGGGATCAATTAGCCATTTTCCCTCCCCGGTGTCATGTGACTCGTTAGTGTTACAAGGTCTCGGGTGTGAATGGTGAGCAGGTGTGTTACATTTGGTGTTATCGCTCTCACTCTCTCATACTGGTCACTGGAAGTTCAAGATGGCACCTCATGGCAAAGAACTCTCTGAGGATCTGAAAAAAAGAACTGTTGCTCTACATAAAGACCCTGAAACTGAGGTGCAGCATGGTGGCCAAGACCATACAGCACTTAAACAGGACAGGTTCCACTCAGAACTTTCTGCACCATGGTCAACCAAAGAAGTTGAGTACACATGCTCAGTGTCATATCCAGAAGTTGGCTTTGGGAAATAGACATAGTGCTGCCAGCACTGCTGCAGAGGTTGAAGGGGTGGGATGGGAGGGTCAGCCTGTCACTGCTTAGACAATACGCCACACACTGCATCAAATTGGTCTGCATGGCTTCCCAGAAGGAAGACTCCTCTAAAGATGATGCACAAGAAAACCCGCAAATAGTTTGCTGAAGACAAGCAGACTAAGGACATGGATTACTGGAACCATGTCCTGTGGTCTGATGAGACCAAGATAAACGTATTTGTTTTAGATAGGGTCAAGCGTGTGTGGTGGCAACCAGGTGAGGAGTACAAAGACAAGTGTGTCTTGCCTACAGTCAAGCATGGTGGTGGGAGTGTCAGGGTCTGGGGCTGCATGACTGTTGCTGGCACTGGGGAGCTACAGTTCATTGAGGGAACCATGAATGCCAACATGTACTGTGACATACTGAAGCAGAGCATGATCCCCTTCCTTTGGAGACTGGGCCACAGGGCAGTAGTGCAACATGATAGCGACCCCAAACACACCTCCATGACAACCACTGTCTTGCTAAAGAATCTGAGGGTAAAGGTGATGTACTGGCCAAGCATGTCTCCAGACCTAAACCCTATTGAGCATCTGTGGGGCATCCTCAAATGGAAGGTGGAGGAGCGCAAGGTCTCTAACATCCACCAGCTTCGTGATGTTGTCATGGAGGAGTGGAAGAGGACTCCAGTGGCAACCTGTGAAGCTCTGGTGAACTCCATGCCCAAGAGGGTTAAGGTAGTGCTGGAAAATAATGGTGGTCCCACAAAATATTGACACTTTGGGCCCAATTGGGGTATTTTCACTTAGAGGTGTTCTCACTTTTGTTGCCAGCAGTTTAGACATTAATGGCTGCGTGTTGCATTATTTTGAGGGGACAGCAAATTTACACTGCTATACAAGCTGTACACTCACTACTTTACATTGTAGCAAAGTGTCATTTCTTCAGTGTTGTCACATGAATCACATGAAAAGTTATAATAAAATATTTACAAAAATGTGAGGGGTGTACTCACTTTTGTAAGATTATATATATATATATATATATATATATATATATATATATATGTAAAAATCTGCATTTTTTTTTTTTGACAGAAAATGACCAAACATTACACAATATATTTTTATTTTTTATGAGAAACCCTGGTCAGTGGCAATTTTCTATTTTGCGTGACATTTGTGCAGCCATTTTTAAAACGCAAATTAAAACTATTTAGTGGATTTTTGTGCTCACAAACACAATATAATTTTTTTTTTGTAAAATATGATGTTACACCTAGTAAATAAATACCTAACATGTTATGCTTTAACTGCATACGCCCATGGAACAGAGACAAGCTATTGTACATAAAAAATCTTCATAGGCGATACTTTAAAATCCATTACAGTTTACCAGTTTAGAGTTAAAAAGGAGGTCTGATGCTAGAATTATTTTCAATCTGAGATCATTGTGATCAGAGGCTTTACAAGCAGATAATGGCTTGTAAACAGCAAACTGAAAATGGAAGTGACGAAAACCTTATTGTTTCAGGTTTCCTACATCACAGAGGAGAAGCAGGTATGAAAGTACAAGGACACCATGCGGTGGCAGTCCTGGGCTCCCTGTGTGGAAGAGCCTGGTAAAGTCAGCGGGAGGGGGGGGGGGGCTTCTGCTACCTGTGGAAGTGATTGAGCAACTCTAGAGCTGCTCGGATCGCTTCTGTATTAAAGCCCACTGCTTGCTGAAAATTTTGGTATTGGGAAATTGTAGCCATCATCCTGGTGTAACCACTTCAACCTGATGTCCTATGGGGTTGACGTGGTTAAAAAAATTATGAAAAAAAAAAAAATATATATATATATATATATATATATATATATATATATATATATATATTTATATATAGAACCATATATAAAACAATGATTGCAGTGTTATTCATTTAGCTCTATTCATATTTATATTCATATAAATAATAATTCTATCAGTTGTATTTATATTTATGTATATGAACCTTTACCCCCTTCATGACCAGGGCATTTTTCTGCAGTTTAGCTTTGTGCTACTTTAACTGGCAAATGTGCCATGCAACACTGTATGCAAATGTAATTTTATATCATCTTTTTCACACAAATAGTATTTTATTTTGGTGATATTTGATCACCACTGTTATGTCTTTTTTTTCTTAAAAAAAATAAAAAAAATTCTACTTTCTGTTATAAAACATATCCAATAAAACATAAGAAAATCACATTTATTTATAAATATAGGCCAAAATGTATTCTGCTACATGTCTTTGATAAACAATGAAAAAACAATCCCAAAAGAGTGTTTCAATTTGTTTTTGTGAAAGTTATAGTGTCTACAAACTATGGCATACATACTTGAATTTACACAGCTATAGACCCTATACTGTGGTGGCGGTAATCAGCAACTTAGTGTGACTGTGATAATGTGACAGGCAATCTGGCGATAACAGACACTGGCTGGAAGGGTCACTAATTGACATGGACGTTGCTAGTGACACTAATACAGTGATCGGTGATAATACTGTACACCGACACTGTACTAATGACATTGGCTGGAAGGAAGTTAACATTTAGGGGCAATCAAGGGGTCAACTGTGTGCCTAACAAGTGTAATGGGTGTTGCTTCTAATATGGCTGTTTTTTCCCCCTGCTTTTCAGGGAGAAGAAACAGCCAGATCGCTGTTCACTGTACACAGGGTTCTTTGTGTTTGAAAATCAGCAGGTTTCAGTTGAAATCATTGACTGAAAACTGCTTCCAAACTTGTGCTGTGTCCAATCACAGCATGAGTGGAGGGGCGTGTGCATGCAAACCTGGAAACAAGCCAGGAATGTAAATATACTTTACAGTGCCTGCACTCGTCACCTGCTTTCAGTATATTTATTAAAGTAAAACTTTAATCATTTTAAAATGGTTAGCAGGTGCAAGTACTGCCCATATGCAAAACACTGACTACAGGGAGAATGTGTGATTTGTGTCCCAGGTGGGGAAAGAATAAGGGATTTGGTGGACCGAGAACCTTGGTCCTCACCTAGGTGCCTTCTTCACTTAGGAGGACATGGGAGAAAGTACCTGCTGGAAAAAGTACATGCCACCCAGAAAAAAAGTTACAGAATATTTAAAAGGAAGGGGAAAGAGTGTTAGGATTATTTGATAGGTAGAATGTGAGGTAAATGAGCCTGTCAGAATAGAATTATGAAAGCTTCCACTGATTAATTTTTGAAATTGTAAGTTGCAGGGCTACCATTGATGCCCACATAGAGGTTGACTGACTTTGAAATATTTGTACATCAGGTTTCCTGACATTTTTCTAGTGGATTGCATACCTGATGGTCATTACCTCACAGGTCACGAAGCAAGGATCAGAACGACAACTCAAATGCCTGTACTAACAAAACAAATCAGCATCAATAGCTCCTGTTTTCTTATCCTGACAGAAATATGGGATGCTGCATTACTGTGTGACATATACACACACACACTAATGGGTATATTTTGGTGAATCTGACATTCACCAAAGATTCTCTGCAGGTGAATCTTCCAGGTGCATGTGTTTAAATGACACTGATTGATTCACCACCAGTGAATGTTTGGTGTAAATCTCATTTGTTTTTTGGTAGCCTTCTTGCATTCCAGTGTAAACACAGGGCATGGGCTTTACCCTTACATTAGAAGACTGAAACACTGCCAATTCACTGCAACAACTGTTGAGCAATGAGCCTGTACTCACTATACTACCTCTGGTATGAACTCTGAGGATGACTTGCTCAACAATGCCTACAGCTACAGAGGTAAATGAGGGATTGTTTTAAAGCATATTTACTGCTTCTTAAGAATGTGTAAATGATTTGTGTAACGCTTGACCTTAAAGCGGACTTCCACTTGTTTTTTAGTTTATTAAAAGTCAGCAGCTACAAAAAGTATAGCTGTTGGCTTTTAATAAACAGCCACTCACCTGTCCCACGGTCCAGTGATGTGGCCACCCAAAGCCTCCATTCTCTCCCCCTGCTCTTCGCGGCACCATCATTGTGAGTGTGAGCGCCTGGCTGTGACAGTTTGCGGCTTCACAGCCTGGCGCGCACTGCACATGCGTGAGCCGCGCTGCACTCCGTCAATGGCCAGGCAATGTTCTGGGACCTGTTATGTGTCCCAGAACATTGCCGGGAGGGAGGGGCTGCCTAGGAATGGCCTAAGTGGTTAGAAGCCCGGAAGGAGGAAGTGGGACAGGAAGTCCCACTAAAAAACAAGTACCCAGCCCCCCCCCCCCCAAAAAAAAAAAAAATATGACATGCCCCTTGTGACATGTCAGGGGGCGAGGAGTACTTAAAGAGGAAGTTCCACTTTTGGGTGGAACTCCGCTTTAAGCTTACATTAATGTTGCTGTATAGTCTACCTTTTGCTCGTAGCTACCCCTGTCTTTATTGCTTAAGACTGTATACTTTGTGATGGATTTGAATACAGCAAATATGTACACTGTTGAGCTAAATTCTAAAATATTTATTCAGTGCATCCCTAACTAATCTCGTTGGACCGTGGAGTGTTTACTACATGTAAATGGATGCATTTATGTAGCTATAAAATTTGATTATCCACAAAAATGGCAAAGTGTTTTATTATTCCTCCTATTCAGCCTACAGTTTGTACTCCTTCTAATCTGTCATTACACTTCTGACAGGTCCAAACCAACAGACAAGATATCTGGCCTACATGTAGAGTTATAGCCCGTATAAATTTTCAAGCACAGGCCTCAAATAAGCCAGGCAGCAAAATCTCATTCTGCTGAATTGATTTACTGGGAAAAAATGGTTGTAAGTTTATGAGTTGTGTTTGGACTAAAGTCAAACCCTCAGTGTGTGAAATTGAGAGCAAGCTACAGATGAAATGGTCCATTTTGGCATTTATTGACGTACTGATGTAGTTGTAACTTTAACAATATTAAACATGTGCATATGCCAAGCAGAGGGAAGAAGTAATAATTGTGCCTTAATTGCCAAGCAAATCAATTTAAATTGTATATTATACTGTATTTTGCTTCTTGATTTATGTTTTTTTTTCTCTGATGTGTTCAATTTTACCGCACAGATTTTACTGTGCTGGTCTGTTTCTATGGACCTGCACTTGTAACCTACTTTTTAACTTGATTTAGCACAACAGGGCAAAGTTTGTTTCCACAATGCTACCTGGAACCTGTATTTACGTTTGCCATGTTAAAAGGGACATCTGCCATATTATAGATGTTGTCTATTAGAACTATACCTATTTACAGAGATAAATTGCAGAGGGTTGCAGAACAGCTGACATGTAGTAGGGGAAATCCCAAACCTAAGGCTAAGCTGTGTCACATTATCTTTCAGAAAGGGTCCACTTCTTGGTCCAATTTGACCATAGTATTCAACATGCTGTGTGAAGATAAATGTGCAGATAAGCTTGCAGAAATGCTATGCAATCAGTCCAAAACAGTGTATGGTGCTAAACCTTGGCTCATGGCAATTGCTAGGCAGCCCTCTACATGAAGGTAGGGGAATGAGGAGTCTCTATTGGTGAGGTGAAAAGTTTACAATCCAAATAATTGTTCTGTGCTCACACTAAATATTCCCTTATTTCCCTAATCATCATTGCTATTATGTCTTGAATTGATAAATAATAAATGTGAAATAATATATTGATACAGTTGTCCTTTAATAAATATATCAATACATGTGTCAATAATTTGTGTTTCACTTACAAGAAAAAAAAAATGTTTAAAAGCAGTAGCACCCGCACAGGGGATAGTAAACAGTAGATATGGTCCAAGATAAACGCTAAAATATTTATTGCAGTAAGAATAAGACAATAAAAAGTCAGGATCCAAAGTGACCATAGATGGATCAAAATTTGGCTGGTACAGCAGGAACCAGCTGAATTTAGATCCAGGAGTGGTCACTGCCGCTCAACAGAAGTCAATCTATCGTTTGACTTTTGACTTTTGTTGAATGGACCTGTTGGAAAAAAGCTGCCTAATTAGTAGCTGCAGTCAGTGGCTGCAATGCTGATCTGTGTATTCCGACAGTGGAGGAGTCCTCTTGCTGTCAGAATACAATAGCGCAGTGGGGAGGATTACTCCATCCACCAGTTGAGTGTTTTTTGTTTTTTTTTTTGGAAAAAAAAAGAGCCATGTATGGTCAGTTTAAGTCTCATAGGTAGGATGATAAAATCTCCAAGGTTTTCAGTGAGGTCTTCACAAGGGATAAAATTATAAGATAAGATAATAGTAGATACAATAAAGGTATCACATCATGATCACATGCAACACGTTATGATATTTTCCACACCTCCCAAACTGTATTATTGCCACATTGATTTTATAGTGCAGAAAAACTCAGTGTTGACAAATTAGGTATTCTGTTAAAGTGTGAAAGCAAGCATGGAATCAGCTTATCACTCAAAGCACCCACAACAATTTTTTTTTTTTTTTTTCGTTTTTTTTGTTTTACTTATCCCCAACATTTTTAATTTGAGTAGGATTAGTGTACCTATCAAGTTTGTATTGCGGTTTGGGTCTTTGCTGGGAAAATTCATCCTCTGTTTGCCCTGGTGACCCTTGTCACAAAGGCAGAAAGTGATGGGAAAACCAAAATTTTACAGTTGTCAGCAGAGCCGGAGATGAGGTGAAACCTACCACTAGGGACACGTTCTCGTGAAAACTATAAGAGGGAATTTTTCTCACTTTTAAGCGATATATAGTTACTTTCAAAAGGACAAAGTCAAAAAAGTAAACATTTGTGGGGGTTGTAACCATTCCCTTCTTTATCTAAAAAAAAAAAAAAAATGGTTGTATATGAATGTTAAGGTTAGGTTCAGGCTTAGTTTTAGGATAAGGGCAAGCAAAAGAGGAAGTTGAAAAGTTCCACATTCATGGGCCCCAGTAGAGGTTAAACAGATCTCCAGGCAAAAAAATGGATAAACATAAATAGCCCATTAAAAGTTTAAAGTATAACTAAAGGCAAAAAAGTTTTGCCTTTATTTCTACTTTAAAGGATTAATTCTCCTTTGGAACATGTTACATGTTCCGCACGTATTTAGGATGAAACATGTAACATGCTCCAGCTTCTGCCTCCTCTCTTCCTGAATAATGATCTCATTTTGATGGCCCTCATCATTTAACACATGTCTTATGCCCCGTACACACGGTCGGATTTTCCGACGGAAAATGTGTGATAGGACCTTGTTGTCGGAAATTCTGACCGTGTGAAGGCTCCATCACACATTTTCCATCGGAATTTCCGACACACAACGTTTGAGAGCAGGCTATAAAATTTTCCGACAACAAAATCCGTTGTCGGAAATTCCGATCGTGTGTACACAAATCCGATGGACAAAGTGCCACGCATGCTCAGAATAAATAAAGAGATGAAAGCTATTGGCCACTGCCCCGTTTATAGTCCCGACGTACGTGTTTTAGTTACACCGCGTTCAGAATGATCGGATTTTCTGACAACTTTGTGTGACCGTGTGTATGCAAGACAAGTTTGAGCCAACATCCGTCGGAAAAAATCCTAGGATTTTGTTGTCGGAATGTCCGAACAAAGTCCGACCGTGTGTACGGGGCATTAGACCCACTCCAACCAGTCAGTGAAAGGAGTATTAGCACAGTGAAGAACTCATCCCCCTGTAATACAGAGCAGAGCTAGCAGACCTTTGCTGCGTCCAGCAAATATTAATCTGTCCATTTTTGATGTAAACTCTCACACCATCCTCTGGAAACTATTATTGTGAACATTTGTCTGCCTGCTAATTCAAGATACTAGTATAAAGAAAATGTTCACCATTGCATACTCTGGTTCTAATTATTTTTTTTCTTTCCTTTAACTAGTTTTTGAATTAGTTTTCTAGGTAAATTTAGAATGTATAAATAAAAAATGTTTGGACAGTTTGAAATGACATTCAGGGGTGTCTGTCCACACAGCCCTGTGTAATTTACTTTTAGAGCTATGTAGATTATATAGTTTTATACAGCATGATTTCATACAGTACAATATGTTGGAATGGGAATGTATACATAAGGCATAATGCTGATCTGCCTCTTACTAAGTCTGAAGTCTCTCTTACCAAACCCTGTGATTGTATGTGTTAGGCATGTATTGAGTACTGTACATGTTTTAGTACTTGCAATTTCATCTGTTCTAATTAATGCTGGGTTCGAGAAGAGCACTTTTTACATATGTTCCTTTTGAACATGTGTTCTGTTTGTGTAGCAGTACTCAAACAGCTTAAAAATGCTTGCAGTTAATTATTGGAAATCTATATTGGTGTGATTGCAGTTGAGAAGGGTTTTAACCTTTGTGTAGCAGGATGGTATTATGTTATTACTTGAATGTTTTAATGTCTGGCAAATTATTTTTTATAGTCGTACATAATGCATACTGGAAAAGCTGTAGTATTTAATAATATTACTGGAGCAATAAAAAGGGTCTGAATGATCATTTTCCGTGACAAAGCATGCATTTTAAAGAGTATTTTTATATAAAACAAATAGTTTTATACGTTACATTTAATGGATGTTTCTCAAAATTCAACACCCACTTTTTTTTTTTGCTTTTGGTGTCTCACACAGTAAGTGAAGTATATCCCCAGTGGATACTGCAGTAAAACCTATCAGAGATTCTAACCCTTCTCCACGCTATCCATGAATATTTTTTTTTTCCTGGAGGTCCATGTTTAGTGATTACAGATTTTACCGAATTCATCAGTTGGCTGAACGATTTTTCCTTGTAAGATGGAAGCTGTTCTTTTGATAGGATATGCACAGTTTGAGAAGATCTGAATTGAAGAGCTTTGCATCAAACGTGTAGGTGGTTTTAAAAGTAGTAAGGTAGAACATGTGAATTTTGGTATAGGGGGTCATAAATAAGTGGTTAATTTTCTTAGAGGTAGATGTTTGAAATTGCTTAATAATCTGCACCATATATATAGTTACATAGTCAGGTTGAAAAAAGCACAAGTCCATCAAGCTCAAAAAAAATTACAATCCCATATATACAAACCTACACAGTTGACCCAGAGGAAGGCAAAAAACCCCAGCAAAGCATGCTCTTATTTGCTACAGCAGGGAAAAAGATTCCTTCCTGATCCCCCGAGAGGCAATCGGATTTTGCCTGGATCAACTTTACCTATTAATGTTAGTACCCAGTTATATTCTGTACATGTAGGAAACAATCCTGGCATTTTTTAAAGCAATTGACTGAGCTTTCCAGAACTACCTTTGAAGGGAGTCTATTCCACATTTTCACAGCTCTTACTGTGAAGAAACCTTTCCGTATTTGGAGATGAAATAGTTTTTCCTCTAGACGTAACCCTAGTCTTCTGTGATGACCTTAAAGTTAATAACTCAACACCAAGTTCACAATATGGACCACTTATGTATTTGTACATGTCGATCATATCCCCCCTTAATCTCCTCTTCTCAAGAGGGAATAGATTCAGTCCCTCTAATCTTTCCTCATAGCTGAGCTCCTCCATGCCTCTTATCAGTTTGGTTGCCCTTCTCTGCACTTTCTCCAGTTCCCCAATATCTTTTTTGAGAACTGGTGCCCACAACTGAACTGCATATTCTAGATGAGGTCTTACTAATGATTTGTACAGGGGCAAAATTATATCTCTCTCTCTGGAGTCCATACCTCTCTTAATACATGGAAGGACTTTGCTTTTGAAACCGCATGCTATTATTGAGCTTATGATCTACAAAAACCCCCATATCCTTCTCCACCATTGATTCCCCCAGTTGTACTCCACCTAGTATGTATGATGCATGCATATTCTTAGCCCCCAAGTGCATAACTTTACATTTATCAACATTAAACCTCATTTTCCACTTGGTTGCCCAATTAGACAGTGCATTGAGGTTGTCTTGTAAATTGGAGACATCCTCTAAGGACGTTATTCCACTGCATTGCTTAGTGTCATCTGCAAAGACAGAAATGTTACTTTTAATCCCAGACCCAATATAATTTATAAAGATATTAGAAAGTAAGGGTCCCAGCACTGAACCTTTGGGTACACCACTGATAACCTTAGATCATTCCGAGTACGAGTCATTGACCACTACTCTGTGAATTCTGTCTTTTAGCCAGTTTTCTGTCTATTTACAAATTGATATTTCCAAGCCTGTATACTTTACCTTACACATGAGCCGTGTGTGGGGAACTGTGTCAAACGCTTTTGCAAAGTCCAGGTATACCACGTCCACAGCCACCCCTCTGTCCAAGGTTTTACTTACCTCCTCATAAAAAGAAATCAGATTTGTTTAACAACTTCTGTCTTTCATAAATCCATGCTGTCTGTTGCTTATTTTTTTTTTTCCAACAGGAACTTGTCTATGTGGTCTTTTATTAACCACTTCAGCCCCGCATAATTTCAGCTCCTTCCTGACTTTTTACAATTTGGCACTGCGTCACTTTAACTAACAATTGCGTGGTTGTTCAACGCTGTACCCAAGCGAAATTTGCATCCTTTTTTTCCCACAAATAGAGCTTTCTTTTGGTGGTATTTGATCACCTCTGCGGTTTTTATTTTCTGCGCTATAAACAAAAAAAGAGTGTCAATTGTGGAAAAAAAACACAATATTTTTTTTTTTACTTTTTGCTATAATAAATATCCCCAATTTAAAAAAAAAAAAAAAATATTCATCAGTTTAGGCCAATATATATTTTTCTGCATATGGCTACATTCTACATTTTGGTCAAAAAAATTGCAATAAGCGTATATTGATTGTTTTGTGGCATTTTTTTTCACTAGTAATGGCGGTGATCTGTGATTTTTAGTGGTACTGTGACATTGGCATTTATACAGCAACCAGTGCTATAAAAATGCACTGATTACTATGTAAATGTCACTGGCAGGGAAGGGATTAACACTAGGGGGCGATCAAGGGGTTAATTGTGTGTTCCCTCAGTGTGTTCTAACTGTATGGGGATAGGATTAACTAGGAGAGGAGACATATTGTTTTTCCTATTTAGTAGGAACAAATGATATGGCTCCTCTCCTCTGACAGCACAGGGATTTGTGTGTTTACACACACAAATCCCTGTGCTGGCGCTCGTGCGCGTGATTGTGCCCGCCGGGCTCGAGCATCGGGTCCTCTGCCGTGCAGCGGGCACGCACCTCTGGTGGCGCATGCACCCCCTCTGGTGGCCGACAAAAGGGTAGGATGTACCCTACGGGATTTGGCCAGGAGAGCCATTGTGCCGCAGTATATCTGCGTGACACGGTTTGGAACCGGTTAAACTCTCCAGTATCTTCCCGACTATAGAAGTTAAACTAACAGGTCTATAGTTACTTGGTAAAGACTTTGATCCCTTTTTAAATATGGACACCACATTGGTCCTGCGCCGATTCAGTGGTACCATTCCAGTTGTTAACCAGTCCCTAAAAATAGAAGCAATGGCCTTGAAATAACAGCTCAATTCTTTTTAGGATCCATGGGTGGATGCCATCTGGTCCAGGTGCTTTATCTTTTATTCTGTTTAAATATTTTTGGACTATATCCCTTTTGAGCCATTGTGGATCATTTGGGACTGTGTCAATACCACCCTCATTATGGACATGAGCTCCCCCATGCTCCTTTGTATACACAGAGCTGAATAAAGTATTTACTAAATTTGCCTTCTCTTTGTCCCTGTCACCCACTCTAGATTATTTTGTAAAGGGCCTACATGCTCGGACCTGACCTTTTTACTATTAATATATTTGAAGGGTTTTGCGTGTTTGTCCTACTATCTTTTGCAATCTAGTTCGTTTTGAATTTTTGCATCCTTGATTTCCTTTTTACATATTCTGTTATATTCTTTGTAACATTTAAATGATGATAGCGTCCCTTCATTTTTATATTTTCTAAAAGCTAATTTTTTATTATTTATAGCCATTTTAACTTTGGCCGCCAGCCACATAGGTTTTATTTTTATTTTTTTTTATTTTTTTTAAAACATATCGGGTGAAAATGGCTCTTTCGCCAAAAAGCCGAAAGAGAATTATTGCCGATACTGGCGCCGAAAATAGGGCGGGGCTCCGACCCCGTCCCTGGTGCCACCTATCAGGGGGGCTTCCTATATCATAGAAGAGAGGAGAGCCGCCGCCTGTTTGATTTCAGCGCCGGGAACATCACAGCTTTCATTTCAATAGCTGTGTGTTCCCCGCTGCGCGCCATCACATACAGCCCCTCCCCCTTGTCCGGGCACTTTGATAGACAGATCACCCGTCCAATCCTGGGACGGGTGATCTGTCTATCAAAGTGCCTGGACAAGGGGGAGGGGCTGTATGTGATGGCGCGCAGCGGGGAACACACAGCTATTGAAATGAAAGCTGTGATGTTCCCGGCGCTGTAATTAAACAGGCGGCGGCAGCTCTCCTCGCCCTTCACTGGCTGCAATGGGGACACAGGCTGCACTACTGGGGACACAGGCTGCACTACTGGGGACACAGGCTGCACTACTGGGGACACAGGCTGCACTACTGGGGACACTGGCTGCACTACTGGGGACACTGGCTGCACTACTGGGAACACTGGCTGCACTACTGGGGACACTGGCTGCACTACTGGGGACACTGGCTGCACTACTGGGGACACTGGCTGCACTACTGGGGACACTGGCTGCACTACTGGGGACACTGGCTGCACTACTGGGGACACTGGCTGCACTACTGGGGACACTGGCTGCACTACTGGGGACACTGGCTGCACTACTGGGGACACTGGCTGCAATACTGGGGACACTGGTGGCTGCCCTAATGGGGACACTGGCTGCAATGGGGACACTGGCTGGCTGCATCTGACGGGCACTGGTGAGGCTACATTGATCTCTTGTATCATGTCCGCAGTCTCTGACTCTCTGACCATGTCCCCAGTCTCTGACCATCTCCTGTACCATGTCCGCAGTCTCTGACTATGTCCTCAGTCTCTGACCATCTCCTGTACCATGTCCTCAGTCTCTGACCATCTCCTGTACCATGTCTGCAGTCTCTGACCATCTCCTGTACCATGTCCTCAGTCTCTGACCATCTCCTGTACCATTTCCCAAGTCTCTGACCATCTCCTGTACCATGTCTGCAGTCTCTGACCATCTCCTGTACCATGTCCTCAGTCTCTGACCATCTCCTGTACCATCTCTGCAATCTCTGATCATCTCCTGTACCATGTCTGCAGTCTCTGACCATCTCCTGTACCATCTCTGCTGCCTCTGACCATCTCCTCTACCATCTCTGCAGTCTCTGATCATCTCCTGTAACATCTCTGCAGTCTCTGACCATCTCCTGTACCATGTCCCCAGTCGCTGACCATCTCCTGTATAAAAATATTTTTAAAAACAGTCACTTTCGGTATCGGTGTTGTTTCGGTATTAGTTTCGGTTTTCGGGATCAAGGAACATTTATTTTCGGTATCGGTACCAAAAAACCCATTCGGTGCATCCCTAGTGAGTGTAGATCATTAAATGGTGCATTTTTACTCATTACAAAAATAGGTCTAACTTTAATATTTGGTCCCTAGACACAGCTTCAGAGACAGCCCTTCCAACTGATACCATGCTTATTATTAAGAAGGAACTTCAGTCAAATGGAAAAAAAATAAATTAAAAACATACAGCAGCCACAGATATTGTTGATGAGATTTAGGGGGTTCATTTTTAAGAAGAGGCTGTGTTTGTTATGGAATGATTTATTATTAATTTATGATTTATTAGTGTGCAGTATGGACAGATGAAGCCAGCACCTGTTTGTTCTGGAATATGGATGACACACATACATAGACCCACACACATCTTGCCAGTAGATGCGTCGTTCTAATCCTCCTAACTATGCCCTTTGAATGATAATCACTTGATGAAAGTTCTGGCTTGCTCTTCCTCCCATGTGAAAGCACTTCTGGACATGCCCCTCTGCCCTCTTCCTCTGCCTTCTCAACCACAGATCCCCAGCCTTTGGACACACTTATCCGCCCTTTTCCTCCACACTCTCAAGGATTGATCCTGAACCTCTGGACACGCCTCTCATCATTCTCCTCTGAAGCACAAATCCCTATCCCTACAATTAACATGATGCCCGTCAGAGCTATTCACATTGTCACAGCCACAATGTTTCCTACATATTAGGAAACAAACCCCCCCCGCCAATCATGTGGCCCTTGAGAAATCTGCATGGAACACATTTTAGGGAAATTAAAATAGGGTAAATAGGGAACTTTATAGCGGACCTTCAGTCATTTTTTCAACTTTCCATCTATTAAATCTTCTGCCCTTTTTGTTTTACTTTGGATAGTAAAACATTTTTTTTTTCTGCCAGTAAATACTTTACACAGCCCACTTCCTGTTTCTTGTCTGGTAAAAAGCCTAGGCTTATGACATCATGCACGGCTCTCTCTCGTGAGAGTTTGCCAGGAAAGGAGGGGGGATGAGTTACGAGAGCTGCACAGCTGGAGGTGTGTGTCTGTGTAAATCCAGGAAGTGAACAGGCAGCAGCGTCAGCTGCCCACAGTTAAAATTGCTGCAGCCAGACTTAGTGGAGGGAGATTTATGTCAGCATATTTGGTAAGTACAGAATCACAGTATATATAAAATATTATGCAAAGTTATTGGAGGGAAGCTTCAGAATGGCAAATATGTTTTTATTACAAATTATGTGAGCAGACTGCAGTTTTTCTTTAAGAAATAAGCACAACTGCTGTTTGCTGAGCTGGACAGTCTTTAAAGTGTTACTAAACCCAGAACCTGCATTCACTATAAATGGTCTCCCACAGAACATGGAAATGCAATAGTTTTAGTAAACTAGGGGGGTAAGGGAGTTAGCAAGGATGCAGTAGGGTACCAGGTATGATGAAGAGGATGACAGGGGGTAGGTTGTTAGCAAGGTTGCAGTGGGGTGACAGGTGTGTTGAACATAAGGATAAGGCTGGCAGGGGGTAGGGTGTTAGCATGGTTGCAGTGGGGTGCCAGGTATGAAGATGAGGATGATGGGGTAGTGTGTTTTGAAGGTTGCAGTGTGGTGTCGGGTGGTAGGAGGATGAGAATGATGGGGTAGTGTGTTAGCAAGGTTGCAGTGGGGTGTCATGTGATGAACATGAGGATGACGGGGTAGGGTGTTGCCAAGGTTGCAATGGGTTGCCAGTTGTGATCAGGATGAAGCTGATGGGGTGGAGTGTTAGCAAGGTTGCAGTGGGGTGTCGGTTGTGATGAAGATGAGAATGACAGGGGGTTGTGTGTTTTCAAGGTTGCAGTGGGATGCCAGGTGTGATGAAGATGAGGATGACAAGGGGTGGGGTGTTAGCAAGCTTGCAGTGGGGTGCCAGTTGTGATGAACATGAGGATGACAGGGGGTGGGGTGTTAGCAAGGTTGCAGTGGGTGCCAGGTGGGATGAGGATGACAGGGGGTAGTGTGTTAGCAAGGTGGCAGTAGTGTGGCAAGTGGGATGAGGATGATAGGGGAGAGAGAGAGGAAAGGCACAGAAAGAGAGAAAGAAGGATCACAAATATGAAAAAAGAAAACATAGCACATTTTGGCATAATCTGTATTATTTATGAATTTAGAATTTGGGGAATAAATGTAGTTTTAAAAGTTTACAAATATTTATCACCTCAATTTGCACATCTGCAGGCTGTAACTGATGCTGTTGAGAGATAAAAAAAAGATAGTAGTAGTAGAAGGTAGAGTCAGGCCGGATAGGTGAGATGCGAGGAAGCTTTTTTGGGGGGATAAGGGCTGTGGAGAGAGATACGAGCAGCCTGTGAACGAGAACTGAACCCCGCACCCCATACCCTGCCCTCTGTATGTAGCGCACTCCTCAACCCTGCACTCAGCGCACTCCTGAACTTTGCACTCTATACATAAAACTTCCCTAAACTCTGCACTATGTAAGTAGCACACCCCTGAACTCTGCACTCTGTGCATAGGGCACCCCTGAACTTTGCACATAATACACTCCTGCTATTTATTGTCCCTTTAAGATCCCCCCACTGTTGGGCAAACCCACCGTTCAATGCATTTCCGCGAGAGAGGCATGGTTGAGGTCCTGCACCTATTTTCTGAGAAAAAAGCCATGGATACATTTATATAGTCCTACGGATACAACCGGTCCTTTGAGGGCAACCATCATGCTGATGTGGCCCACAATGAAATTGAGTTTGACACCCCTGGATAGAGATTGCATTTATTTATTCATGACTTGCTCAAATATGATATAAGAATAGCTATACATAAGAAACAGTAAATACTCACATTTTTACAAATTGAAAGGGAAAATTGGTACAGGGTTTTGGGTGCGGTAAGATACAAATAGCACTTGGCATAGCTCTATAATCCAAAAGTAAATGTATTTGGTGAACAGGTTGTATCCGTGAAGATTATAATCTGAAATAGAAAGATCATTGCCACTTTTAGAGGAAGTAGCGTTTTTACTGCATTTTCTTATTTCAACCCAAAAACAACCAGCTACAATGACCTGGATTACTGTTATGTTTAAAGTTAAAAAATGACTTTTTTTAGAGTATTTTTATCTATTAAATATGCAAAATTGAAAGTAATGTCTGAATATGCACCACTCATACATATGGCAGTTTATACAGCAGTCTGCTGTTCCATCCTTACCTGTTTTTAAATGATAACATTTCCATACTTTGTGGAAAAGAGTTTAGCAATAAAGATATGACCTTAGTTGAACGGCTGCTTGTCTGATTCATTTTAGTAGCTCAATTTACGGTAACAGGGCTACAGTCACCTGTGGTGATTCACAAAGTTTACCAAGATTAATAGACAATCAAGAGGAAGGATAGAAATTGTCTATGGCAATGCTCAATATGTCTCTCTTAATCAGATCTCCCATACAAAGTTAGTAATCAATACTCCCCATAATGAGAAATGTGCCAGGTAGTCTGCATTATAATGAATGGAAATTGTCTGGTACAGCAAATAAAAGAAGACACCACAAAATATCCCGTTCACTATTTATTATATCTCCTTAAGCAATGGTTATCTATTTGGGCAAACAGTTCAGATTGATCTATGTTAATAGCAGTTTACAGATGTCGGTTCTTTGAGGTTTCTTGAAGTTCAAGAAGAATTAATCAGAAATTGAGATGCTCTTTCAGCAATTAGGGTCCCTGCCTTTTTGGTGGTTGTAAAATGAAAGAGCTGAACATTGCAGGTAGATTATAGGTGATAATGAGAATATATTTATCTCAGTTCCCTAGTAGATGTGTGTAAATTGTTTTTCTTTATTCAAGGTAGAATGCAGACTTTAGCTCACTGAACAAAAATAAAAGCACTCTGAGCATTAATGGATGAATATCCAAATGTTTTTTCTTAAAGTACATCCATCAAGCAGATGGTAATATCTTACATGAGATAATATCACTTTGTGGGCAATATTATCCCACAGCTTTGATTCATCATTGTCGGGAATAATGCAGTGTTTGATAAATTGACCCAATAAAGTAACAATGTGAAGTGGTCTTATCACGCTAGTGATAATATCACCTGTTTAAAAAATATGTCCAATTGCAGATGTTGTTAGCAGTTGGTAACCAGAATTTAGCATATGTTAACTTGTCCTTTCATACTGATAATGGATGAAATTTTTAAAGGGTCTGAATTTCAAAATGGCAGTATAAAGCTATTCAATTAAATACATATATTTTGAATCCACCATGCCTTGAGGCTCTGTGTTAATATTTGCTACCAAAGTACATGAACTTTCTTTACAACAAAAGCCATTTCAGGCAAGTGGGAAATACTGACTGCATTGTGCTTCAGTGTGATTGCTTGTCAAAAAGTGAGTTTGTGCACAACAATATGTTTCTTCTTAATAACAATTCTGCAGTATCTTTAGGTTTAGGACTTTTTTTCAAGTCCACATGTCATTTCTGGTTCATTTTATTTATTTTTGGTTTATTGGTTGCTGAATAAGCTTCACGACTTAAGGCAGTTATTATTTATGTATATTAAAGTTGACCTTCCGGCAAATATAATAAAAAATGCATTTTTAATAGTTATGTATCCATCCAAAATTAATTAGGATTTTTTTTAATACAGTTAGTTAAATATTTGACTCTGTATTTATTTACTATAATCTTCTGTATAACATCACACGATGTATAGGGAGCAGAATTCCATCTGACATGGAGAGACAAAATCCTCTGGGGTAGCCATAAGTGCCTTGTATACACAGTAAAAACCAAAGTGTACCAAACTGGAGTTGCAGACATTTTTTAAAGTAAGTGAAAGGTTGTTTAAGACATGGGGGGGGGGGTCATGTTGCAAACAAGAAGTGACACAGCTGGAGTGATGGTGGGTTTACCATTCTCTGGATGGCATCCTGAGCTAGCCAACCTGTAGATGTAAGAAAATTCTACGCTATGAATTTCCTTGACATTTGGGGATAGTTTAAACTTGAGGAGGCACTACTAGGGACAAAATCCTGATCTCCAAATATTGGTGTCTGAGTGGAGCAATATAATACTTTCCTGACCATGGAAATAGGAGGGTTATTGTGAGCCAGGGGAGGTCTCTGATTTCCCAAGAAAAGTTTTCATGTTCCATTTTACTAAACCCACATCATATAATAACTATCAGTAAATGCTGTATTACATGCTGTTCATGCTCACTCAGACACTATGAGATTTGTTTTCTGTATTCTGCAAAAAGTTTGGTTAATCCTGCTATTCTCTATCTCCCCCTTCTGTCCAAGTCTCCATTGCAGCTATGGATTTTGCAGAGCAGTGTTGGCAGCTCTGCATACGCTCAGTTTTCAGAGAGTTTCTATGCTGAGCATTTCCTCCCTATCACATCTGAGCAGCCTATGTAGCCATGAAGTCACACATGTGGGCGTATACACAGTGGTAAATGACAGCCAACTCCCTCCCTCCTCCTCCATGCCCACTAACAAGCTAAACACAATGGGGATGGGATATTACATGTAGATCCATACAGGCTGGATGGGAGTGGCACAACCTGTGACTGGCAGAAATTCACCCACACTATGTATTGCCAAAAAATTATAAAGATTTATTTTCAAATATATATTTGTATGACAATTTATACATTTCTTGATATTAATTATTTATTTTTACTCTGTATTCCAAAGGCTGTTTTGTTTTATTTTGAACATGTAACCAACAGCAGAGGGCTAGAAGCTCCTCCTGCTTATGTTTCCCTGCAGACAGGCTGGGAGGGAGCAGGGTCATGTGACAGCTGTATATCGATTAGGAAAAAGGTACTTTTTTTTTTTACTGTTTTTTAAACTAAAATAATTGCAGTGTCATCATCCACATACAGAAAGAAAACGGGACCATGTAAATTAAACATGGTGTTTAGTATCACTTTAGCACACTATTTAATATCCAATTTATGACAATTGCACTCTGCCTACCCCACCACTCACCCAAAAAAATATTCCCTAACATGTGCGTGGGATATTATATAATTTTGGCCTTGGCCAGAGTGAGGCAGTTAGTAAAAACAAATGTCTTTCTTTATCATACATCATAGGACACAGAGCCTCAAGTAATTACTTGGTGGGTTATGGGCTTACCTTCAGGTGTTGACACTGGTATAACCAATACAGGAAGTTGACTCCCCTATATAACCCCTCCTCCTTCCAGGAGTCCTCGGTTTTTTTCGCCAGTGTCTAAGGTGTTGGTCACGAGTCAAGATGTGCTCTGAGGAGCTCCAGGGAGGGATCCATGCTGGGTTTAAAAAAACCTCCACAACCGGATCCATCCTCGCCACTGAGGCCATAGGATGGTACCTGGGCCTCGCATTGAAGAATGAGGTTTTTGCCTGTAAGCTTTTCTTTGAGAGCTGGACCCTAGGAACCAGGACTCTTTTTGGTTTTTCATATTACCTAAAGTTGTTCCTGAGGGGTGCTATACAGGTCCTAAGGAGCAGAACCCCTTTAAAAAGGGCCCCAGTCTTTGAAGGTTTAACTATGCTGCCCGTCGTGATGGGTGAAGGTTGGATCTGTCTGTTAAATTAGCAGTATCCTGCAGTGAGGATAAGGTAAGAGGAGAAGCCTAGGAACTGTAAAAAGTCCACCTATGCCTTTTTCTCCAATATATATATATATATATATATATATATATATATATATATATATATATATATATATATAAAAATGTATAACTGTATGCCTTAAAATGTCTCCTCTAGAGGGAGTATATTACACTTGCCTAGTGAGATGCCTTTTTCAGCAGCTCTGTGTCTGGCTATAGCAGCGGGTGTGGTCCCTGCAGCCAGAGGGGAGTTCTTAATTGAACAGATGGTGTTCCTCTTCTGAGGGATCTAAAGGGGTTACAGCAGTAGTTTATGAACATACAAAACCAGCCATTTGCATTTTTTTGTATAAAGTGAACTCTTCCTTTAAAACTAGGAGCTTGACAAACATTGCTGATAAAAATTCCTCCCCCCCCCCCCTCTCCTCCTGGAGAGGTGCGGTAACAGCTGACACTTATGTGTAATCAGGTTCTCACCTGGGGCTTAACACAGACGCTTTCAGTTCATATGCTGAAGACAGAAGTCTGTCATACTAAGAGACACAGGAGCGCTGGGCATGTAAAGGTGTGTAAACAGGCATTTCCAGCACAGGAAATATTATGGTATTCAGTATCAAGGGTTGATCCTTATGGTGACATTGTTTTCTTTTGCTAAAACTATTGTTCAGCAAATACCATAATTTGTTAAAGTGCCTCTGCTGTTGTGCTTTGCACATTTGATTTCCAGTGTACCACAAAGGTACCAAGGATTCCACCCCCAGGCGCTGGGAACTCCAGTCATGCCTCCACACTGTCATACTCTCCGGAGATACCTGACATGGCAAGCCATGGTGAGTCATTGGAAGCAATTGGTGGTGCAACTGCTTCTCACACTTCAGCCCCTGTGTATGTGACTGAAGATGCATTCTCCTCTGCCCTGTTGGGCTTAGAAGGAAGATTAGCGGCTTTAATCGCATTCTCCATCCAAGAGGATAGGAAGCATGCTGGATCCCCCTCCCCCACCTCAAACTCCCTTTTTCCAAGGGAACAGTGGGCACAGGTGAGGTGTTATCCTCAGGTGATCACGGGGAAAAAACAAACAAAATTTTTCCTGTGTGGAGGAAACAACAGTTGATGAACTTTATGCAACCTCACAATCTGACAGATTGATGGTACAAACTCTTACAGAGATGGT
The DNA here is from genome assembly GCA_037952925.1 of Lithobates clamitans. Taxonomy (NCBI): domain Eukaryota; kingdom Metazoa; phylum Chordata; class Amphibia; order Anura; family Ranidae; genus Lithobates; species Lithobates clamitans. The sequence goes on from JBBGZY010000232.1 coordinate 7,433,007, forward strand.
TCATTCCACTTTTTATACTACTCCTAACAGAGTAAGCTGAAAGTCCAGGTCCCTTCTTTGTTTTTTGTTTTTTTTTTCTTTAAAAAAACCTTTTTACAGCGCTTATTTATGCTGAATGGGATCATCTGGATAAGCAGTTTTTCCCTCCAAAGAGTTTCTCAGTTCTCTATCATGGAGGAAAAATTCACAAAGATTGGAAAGTACCAGCAGTAGACGCTGCGATTTCCAGCATCAAGATGCATAATTGCTTAAGCATCCAACAGATAAGGAGTTTTTTTGTTAAAATCCTCCTACCAATGGTGCTATGTTTCGCCATAGATGCCATAAAAGACCCTATCCACCAGGCGTCTCGCCTTGCGCTTGTGCTAAAACACATGCTTAGGACCCTGTGGTTAAAAGGGTTGGTCAGCTGAAGCATCTTGCAAAAAAGGGTGTCTGACTAGTTACCCTTTTCATTGGTGAAATACATTGGTGAAATACATCCAAATGATTTCTAGCAGTAAAGCTCTTTTGTCCAGTAGAAGGTTTAAATGTCCTTTTATTTAAAGTGAAGCCACAACAGCTCACAGGTTAAGTACTCTGACGGCCAGTGCAGCCATGGGAGACTTCCTGACAGACAAGGGTCCAGATCCACATGTCGGCGTTCCCTAGTGAAGGAGCCACTCCTCACAGGTTAACTACTCTGACGGCCAGCGTAGCCATGGGAGGCTTCCTGAAAGACGTGGGGCCTCGTCCTCACGTTGGCTCCCTGTGACCTTGGACAAGTCACTTAAAACAGATTCCTTCCCCTGCGCAGGGGCAGCTGCCTCTAGGCAGCGGTGACGGCCTCCACCGTCAGACTCTAGGGCATGAATTCCAGGAAATACTGTTCAGAACTGTGCGACTTCAAGGTAGTCCCTGCACTACTTTGGTACCACTTTGATGCAACTTGAGGTCCATAAACCTCTAGAATACACAGGCATTGTTTCCTGTCGCATCAAAATCTCGCCCCGACGTATTCTCGGTGGCAAAGGATCACGGTAAAATCACGCAACTTTGGGGTTGCAATAGTGGAAACTGAGCCTAAGAGGAGAAAATATTCAGCCCCTGTGTACATGATTGAAGATGCGTTTTTCCTCCACCCTGCAGGGCCTAGAAGGAAAATTGGCAACTTTAATCGCATACGCTATCCAAGGATGGGAAGCGTGTTAGATCCCCTCCCCCACCTGAGATCCCTTATCAAGGGAACAGTGGGTAGAGGATGAAGGATTACCCTCAGGTAATCGGGAAGAAAGGCAAACCGAGTACTCCTCTGCAGAGGAGACAACTAGAGTTGAACTTTTTTTCAGCCTCGCAATCTGAGAAATTGCTGGTACAAACCTCTTACAGAGATGATTTGTGCCTCTTTCAAGCTACCTCTAGTAGAGTCAGCTGATAGTTCTGTTTTTTCTTAGGTTCCTTGGAACCTTCACTGCCTTTTTTTATGCGTTTCCTGTACATGTACAGAGTCACGCAGAAATTCAACAGATCCATTCTAGATCTAAAAGAATCTAAATCAGTTCCTGAAGATCCGCTCCTTTCTATGGAGTCGATTAAGTCAGTGGTTTCTATCCTGCAAGGAGGAAAACTTCTAGCGCCTATCGGCATCAGGGACGCACATCTGCATGTCCATATATTTCCCGCTCACCAAAGGTTTCTGCAGTTCGAAGTAGAACAGCAGCATTTCAGTTTATAGCCTTGCTCTTCGGGCTAGCTACAGCACCTCGAGTGTTCACAAAGGTGCTAGCCCCACCTGTAGCCAGGTCAAGGGCACAGGGCTTAACAGTCTTGGCATACCTAGACGATCTATTGCTAATAGACCAATCGCTGTTCAGAGTAAGGTGTACGCGTTACAACCAGTTACCTGGAAAGGTCTGGGTTGCATTCTCAACCTAGTAAAGTCTCCTTTCAAATCGCTAAAAAAGGGCTGCAGTATTTGGGTCTGATCATAGATACAGCCCAGAAAAAGGGTCTTCTTACTCAGAGAAAAAAAAAAAAAAAACACCACTCTATAAAAGAGTTGGTGTGGATGGTCAGGTCAAAAGGAGGTCCCTCCATTCACCTTTGCATGAGGTTGTTAGAAAGGATGGTGGCTTCATTCAAAGCAGTTCCCTTTGCCCAGTTCCATTTGAGACTGTTGCAAAACAGTATTCTATTTTCTTGGAAACAAAACGATCCAAGCTTTGGACTTGCCAATGCGGTTGTCCCCAAGGGTGTCCCAAAGCCTCGGTGGTACTAAAGAATGTTCTAAAGGGTAAATTCTTCAGACCACTTATCTGGAAAGTGGTAATGACAGAGAAGACAACTGTCCAAGGACAGTGTTCAAGAACCGAAAGAGCCTTGCCCATCAACATCCTAGTGATTCGGGCAGTGCGTCTGGCTCTAAAAGCCTGGACTTCCAGGTTAAGGGATTGTCCCGATAGGATCCAATCCCTCAATGCCACGGATGTGGCCTATATCAATCACCAAAAGGGGCACCAAGAATCTCTCAGTGCAGAGAGAAGTGAACCATATTCTAACTTGGGCAGAAAGAAATATTCCGTGCCCAGTCGGCAGTCTTCATTCCGGGAATAGAGAATTGGCACGCGCACTACATGTTTTGCCAGCAGATTATTCCCAGGGGAATGGTCTATTCACCCCGACATGTTTCGGACATTTTGTCAAGGATGGGGGACTCCGGATGTAGATCTTCTAGCATCCAGTGCAACATAAAGTTAGTCAACTTTGTGTCCACAACAAAGGATCCATTCACATGCAGAACAGATGCGTTGATGATACTGTGGGATCAGCTTTTACTGATCTGCGCATTTCCCCCTATTCAGTTGCTGCCTTGACTTCTTTGCAGGATCAAGCTGGAAAGAAAACCGGTAATTCTGGCAGCACCAGCATGGCCCAGAAGGTCATGATATGCAGAGGTCATAAAGATGGCAGTGGAGGATCTGTGGTCCCTTCCACTAAGGCCAGACCTGCTCTCACAGGGGCCGATATTCCATCCTACTTTACGAATGCTAAATTTAACGGCCTGGCTATTGAGACCCACATTCTGAAAAGACTTGGGCTTTACAGGGCAGCCAGCTTCTAGAGCTATATATTATAGAGTCTAGAAAGCTTATGTTTCCTGGTGTGAATCCAAGGGTTGGCACCCTCGGAGATATATTATAGGCAGAATTCTTGCCTTTCTACAAGTAGGCGTAGAGATGAAGTTGACCCTGAGTACTATTAAGGGCCAAGTCTCAGCCTTATCAATTTTATTTCAAAGACCTCTTGCTACGCATTCTTTAGTCCAGGGTTTCATGCAAGGAGTGATGCGGATTAATCTGCCAGTTAAATCACCCTTAAGCCCTTGGGACTTGAATTTAGTTTTGTCAGTGTTACAAAAACCCCATTCGAACCATTACAGCATGTTACCTTAGTCCTTCTGACTAGGAAGCTGATATTTTTGGTTGCTATATCCTCAGCAAGGAGAGTTTCAGAATTGGTTGCTCTTTCCTGTAAAGAGCCATATTTGGTTATTCATGAGGACAGAGTGGTGTTGGACCCTCGTCCAGGTTTTTTACCAAAAGTGGTCTCAGGTTTCCACCTGAACCAAGATATTGTCCTGCCGTTTTTTTCCAAAAACAATGTTGGTTATTCATGAGGACAGAGTGGTGTTACGCCCTCGTCCAGGCTTTTTGCCAAAAGTGGTTTCAGGCTTTCATCTGAATGAAGATATTGTCCTGACATAATTTTTTCCAAAACCATGTTCCAAAGAAGAAAAGTCACTACATTGTCTTGATGTGGTGAGAGCAGTGAAGATCTATTTAAAGAAAACTGCTCAGATTCGTAAGACTGATGTCTTATTTATTCTGCCAGAGGGTCCTAAAAAAGGACAGGCAGCGTCAAAATCCACTGTGGCTAAGTGGATTCGGCAGGTTATAATTCAAACTTATGATTTAAAGAGAAAGATTCCCCCTTTTCAAGTTAAGGCGCACTCTGCCACGGCGGTGGGTGCTTCTTGGGCAGTGCATCACCAGGCCTCCATGTCTCAGATCTGCAAGGCCGTGACTTGGTCTTCAGTGCATACATTTACAAAATGTTATCAAGTAGATGTAAGATGGAATGAGGATATCGCCTTCAGGCGCAGTGTACTGCAGGCAGCAGTATAATTCCTCAATTCCTCTGGGGGTGCCCTACGGGTTGTGTCTCCCTTCCCTCAAGTAGCATTGCTATGGGACATCCCACCAAGTAATTACTTGAGGCTCTGTGTCCTATGATGTATGATAAAGAAAATAGGATTTTTAAAACCGCTTACCTGTAAAACCCTTTTCTTTGAGTACATCATAGGACACAGAGCTCCCGCCCCTCTGTTTTATGGGGTGAGAGTATATTGCTTATATTGCTTGGCTACAAAAACTGAGGACTCCTGGAAGGAGGAGGGGTTATATAGGGGAGTCAACTTCCTGTATTGGTTATACCAGTGTCAACACCTGAAGGTAGGCCCATAACCCACCAAGTAATTACTTGAGGCTCTTTGTCCTATGATGTACTCCAAGAAAAAGATTTTACAGGTAAGCTGTTTTAAAACTCCTATTTTTTTTTCCTTTTATTTATGTGCACGAGGAAGGGGTATGAGGCAGGAAAGGGGACCTTAAAAATGCGTAAAGTTCCACTTTAATAGCTGTGAGGATATTTGTTAGGGAAGTAAAAGGACTGATAACCAAAAAAGGTCAATTCATTTTTGTTTTGTTTTATGAATGCCCACAATATCTGGGTTGGATCTACTTTAATGGAAAAAAGGAATGGGAGGGCAGCCCTTTTGAGTATCATTAGAAATTAGGTATTCTGATCTTGTTTCATTGGCTCTGACCACTGCCATTGGATGGGAGTATAAGACATTATCCACGGTATGTTTGCTTAACCCTGTGTGTCTTAGCATGAGTTAAAAAAAAAATCTCCACTACCCTATGTTTCTTAGTAAGACGAAACCTACCTGGTCTGGGTGGATAGGTTTAGAGACCAGGGCAGTCGGTGGTTAGCTAGAATTTTGTGAAGAAGTTGGAGATCAACATTCAAGAGGGCAATCGATCTAAAGATTCAGCATTGAAAAGGGTCTTTTCAATGCTGCTGTGTCCCATTAGAGATTTGTAAGGAATCCGATAAGACTCCGTTAGCTCTTACCCGAGCTGTGGCTCTTGAGTATATTGATGAGATCCACCGGGACATATTCGCTCCAACTCCAACGTATTGAAGGACTGCATACATGAAGGACAAGTTCACCCTGTCAAAGGCCTTCTCTGCGTCCGTACCCAGGTAAACACATGGGAAGCGGGCTTTGTTTGCTATGTGTATTAGGTTTAGTACCTTAATGGTGTTGTCCCTTGCTTCTCTCTTGGGAACAAACCCTACTTGATCTAAGTGAATTAGGTCAGGGAGATATTGTTGAATTCTATTTGCTAGTATCTTGGTAAACAATTTAATATCAGTATTAAGCAGGGATATCGGTCTATAGTTTCCACAGGAGGTTGTGTCTTTACCCTCCTTTGGTATAACCACAATGTGGGCCTGTAAAGATTCTACTGCAAAAGGGAATTCAGGGCCTACCGCATTAAATAGTTTAACCATGTATGTACTCAACGTTGACATAAAGGTCTTATAATAACAGATGGTAAAACCATCAGGGCCAGGGGCTTTCCCAGGTTTATTTGCAGCTTTCGCAGCTTGTACTTCCTCAATAGTAATGGGATCATCTAAGGCTTCCTGAGCTACCTCCGGCAATTTTGGCATTTGAGAGGTAGACAAGTAGGACTGCAAGTTTTCTTGTAAAGGGGGATCCCTATCAATATTGTACAAAGATGTATAGATTTTTTGGAATTCTTGGGCTATGTCTAAAGGTTTGAAGATTTTGGATCCTTTTGGCGGGCATATGTGGGGTATACATGTCGCCAGCCTTTGATCCCTAATCGACCGCACTAACATTTTGACGCATTTGTCCCCCGACTCGTAAGAGATCTTCCTACAGATCTGCATCGACGCCTTAGCTTTGAATTGTAACAGGTCATTAATTTGAGAATGTTTGACAAGGAGGTCGGTCTCTAGGGATGGGGAAGGAGACTGTTTATGTCTTATTTCCAGCTGTCGTAAGTCATCGAACAGTGAGGTCAGCTGTTGAGTACGTTGTTTTTTAAGTCTCGAGCCATGCTTAATAAGGACTCCTCTGATGATCGCCTTGTGAGCCTTCCATATAATGCCGGGGTCACAAACCTCCGTATCATTTGTATTGAAGTAGAACTGAATCTCCCGAGAGACCTCTGAGATTACATCTTTGTCTTGTAGAAGACTTTCATTCAGCCTCCAAAATTTAGTTTTTGAGGTGAGGGAATCCGTAGTAGCGTATGATAGGGAGATAGGCGCATGGTCAGACCATGTGATGGACCCTATATTGGAGGCTTTGACTGCATGCAATTGGGGGTGGGGCACTAGAAAGTAGTCTATACGAGAGTATACTTTGTGCGGTGAAGAGTAAAACGTATAGTCCTTTTCTGCAGGATGGAGGATACGCCATACATTCACCTATTGAGCTTTATGTAATGCTTGGTCAATACGTTTACGGGAGCCAGGGGGAACGGTGGAACATCTTGAGGACGTATCTTCTGAAGGGATCATAGGGACATTTAAGTCACCCCCCACAATCAGCTGCCCTTCAGAAAAGCTCAACAGCTTTTCAATAGTCCTCTCCATGAAGACATCCTGATGAGTGTTGGGGGCATATAGATTTGCTAATGTCACCTTGACACCTCCAAACATGCCTTTCAAGAATAAGTACAGACCCATTGGGTCCAGCACGGAGCCCAGATGGGTCCACGGCACCTTACTGGATATTAATATGGACACCCCTCTAGATTTTGCTGCTATGTTAGTCAAATGGAAAGCTATAGGAAAAGCTTTATTCTTTAGAATGGGTAGTTTGTCGCTTCTGAAGTGGGTCTCCTGTGCGAAGGCCACGTCCGCTTTAAGACAGTGAAGATCATGTAAGAGTATTTGTCTCTTTTCTGGGACGTTAAGACCCTTTGCATTGATTGAAATCACATTGATCATATCCATGATTTAAAAAAAAAAATGGAGAGGGGAAGGGAGAGGGGTGAGGAAGGAGAAGGGAGGTTAACAAAGATGAGGGATAGGGATGAGGAAAGAAAGAAACAGGGGAAAAAAAGATAGAAGAGAAGAGAATCTAAAGAGGCAGCAAATGTGCTAAAACGAATAAATTCCCGGCGGTGAGTGTTGGCCTAAGTGAGGGTAAGGATAGACACAGCCAAAGTGGAGGCTCTGGCCATCCCCACCCACCTCGACAATATTGCATACTAAATTTAAGTATCCAACCACTTGGATACTTCCTTACTGGACATAATTATATAACTAAATAAACATAACATAAAAAATATAACATCTGATAGGAATATACCCTTACAGCAGCCTTCATATAGACTATTAGTGCATGTGGCTTGACAGCAACTCAGAGTACTCCCAAAACAAAAAAGAAAACAATAACTTGACATATTAGGAGTACCCTCTGAGGGGAGTGAAATGGTTAAATTGGTCCAGTGACTGTTGAAGGGTGAGCATCCCAAATCCCTTGTGGGGAAGGGGAGGGTTAGAGACTGGGGGAGGGGGGGCAAGGAAAGGGAGAGGAAAGAGAGGCTGGAAAGGGAAGGGAGGCGGGAGAGGAAGGAAAGGGGGGAGGGGGAAGGTGGGTGGCAGGAGAGGAGTGAAGAAGGGGTATGGAATACTGGGAGAGAGGTACAGTATAATCGAAGGAGCCATCCATCGTCCCACAAGTTGCTCACCCGGTTAGGATTTTGGAATAGCTGGGTAGGGACTGGCCAGGGAACGTCTCACAGATTCAAAAAAGGCAGACAGGACGAAATGGCCACCCCTAGTGGTTTGAGTTAGGATACTCTATACAACGGGGACATGAAACTAGTTTTAGATAAGGGAGCAACCCTTCCGGCTTAGTAATGAGGTACAAGTAAGATAGTGTAACCTGCAAGGAAGGAGTTAACACAGTGAAGCACATATCTTTACAAACATTATGGCACAAAGACCTAGCCTGAGAGGAAGAAGCATCGGGTAAGGATCTGCTCCAAAAATCTATGGAGCTGTAAAACATTGGGCCCTAAAAAACCCCTCCCCCTCTCCCCAAGACATCTCATTAATATTGACAGGGAAACAATGGGTTGGTGCTGTCTGCACTAGAAAATGTAGGAAAGAATCTCTGGAATTCATCTTATTTCTCCCAAGGAGGAAGTGTTAGTCTTGAGGTATGTTACCCTTAGCAAGGGCTGCTCAGAACGTCCCCTGATCCTTAGGTGTCCCCCTGCTTAAGCCAGTACATGTCCTGGCCCATCTGAGGTTTGCTACAGAGCATTTGGATGATCCAGAAGAGGATTGGGAGAATGTCATATGGTCAGATGAAACCAAAGTAGAACTGTTTGGTAGAAACACAACTCATTGTCGGAGGAGAGTGAATGCTGAGTTGCAACCAAAGAACACCATACCTACTGTGAAGCATGGGGAAGGGAACAGGACAACTGCCCTGTGTACATGAAAAAATGAATGGGGCCATGTATCATGAGATTTTGAGTGCAAACCTTCTCCCATCAGCAAGGGCATTGAAGATGAAACGTGGCTGGGTCTTTCAGCATGACAATGATCCCAAACACACCGCCTGGGCAACGAAAGAGTGGCTTCGTAAAGAAGCATTTCAAGGTCCTGGAGTGGCCTAGCCAGTCTCCAGATCTCAACTCCATAGAAAACCTTTGGAGGAAGTTGAAAGTCCGTGTTGCCCAGCGACAGCCCCAAAATATCACTGCTCTAGAGGAGATCTGCATGGAGGAATGGGCCAACATACCAGCAACAGTGTGTGACAACCTTGTGAAGATTTACAGATAACGTTTTACCTCTGTCATTGCCAACAAAGGATATATAACAAAGTATTGAGAGAACTTTTGATATTGACTAAATATTTATTTTCTACCATAATTTGCAAGTAAATTCTTTCAAAAATCAGACAATGTGATTGTCCGGATTTGTTTCCACGTTTTGTCTCTCATAGTTGAGGTATACCTATGATGACAATTACAGGCCTCTCATCTTTTTAAGTGGTAGAACTTGCACAATTGGTGGCTGACTAAATACTTTTTTGCCCCACTGTATAATCGAAGGAGCCATCCATCATCCCACAAGTTGTACACCTGGTTAGGATTTGGTATAGCTGGGTAGGGACCGGCCAGGGAACGTCTCACAGATTAAAAAAAGGCAGACAGGACGAAATGTGGTTTGAGTTAGGCTACTCTATACAACGGGGACATGAAACTAGTTTTAGATGAGGGAAGTACTCTTCCGGCTTAGTAATGAGGTACAAGTAAGATAGTGTAACCTGCAAGGAAGAAGTTAACACAGTGAAGCACATATCTATACAAACATTAAGGCACAAAGACCTAGCCTGAGAGGAAGAAGCATTGGGTAAGGATCTGCTCCAAAAATCTATGGAGCTGTAAAACATTGGGCCCTAAAAATCCCCTCCCCCTCTCCCCAAGACATCTCATTAATATTGACAGGGAAACAATGGGTTGGTGCTGTCTGCACTAGAAAATGTAGGAGAGAATCTCTGGAATTCATCTTATTTCTCCCATAGGGGGATGCAAGGAGGAAGTGTTAGTCTTGCGGTATGTTACCCTTAGCAAGGGCTGCTCAGAACGTCCCCTGATCCTTAGGTGTCGTGAACCCATCTTGGAGATTCGGAAGGGATCCTCAATACCTTACTAGACTCAAAACTCCGATCCCCTTTAACTTGCAAAAAAGTTTGCCAATAAGTCTCCCCCCCTGACTCCATCGACCTTAGCAGGTGACACATAGGGAAGGCAGGACGGAGGAGGGGGAACCTGCTGTGTAAAACATCTAATGGGGACAACTCAGAACGTTCGCATGAAGCTTTACCAGTCATTGGAGAACAGAACAAAAAAAAAAATTTAGGGAGAAACAGACAAAAACTGTGGAAGGTAAACCGGAAGACTAATCTCCACCGCACTCACGATTCCCAGGATCTCTCTCTGGACGGGACCCATGGTCTCCTTCATTGCCTCTGGGAACGCGGAAAGGAACCCCCGAGAACCGCAGGGCCAGGGCGGCCAGGGACACTTGGCAGGAGTTACAGCCAATTGGGAACCTGGATGGGATCTGTCTCCAGAAATGTGAACAGGGCTGGCAGGTCGGATGGTGTGCGGAGGGTGAAGAAAGCAGACTCCCTTCTGAAAGTCACAGAAAGCGCGTACCCCCATCTATAAGTGAAACCTTGATTTCTAGCCACATCTAATAATACTCGTAAGCGGGCCCAACGTTGCAGGGTAGCCCGAGAGTGGTCCGGAAGGATCTTGATAGGTGCACCATCAAAGTCAATTTCTCCACACTCCCATGCTTTACGGATAATCTGTTCCTTCAGGGCGTATTTGTGAACGCGACACACCACATCCCTGGGTCTGAGCGGATCTAACGATCGTGACCCCAAGGCTCTATGAACCCTGTCTAGCTCAATGGTGGGCTGCAGTAAAGCCAGGACCCGCTGGAAAATGGCAGTCACTGTATCCGGGAGATTCTCAGATCCCTTCGCCTCCGGGAGCCCCCAGAGTCGCAGGTTGTTCCTGCGGCTCCTATCTTCTAAATCTTCTAAATGAAGTTGCAGCGCAATCGCCGACTCTGTCTTTGCTATAACGGACTGTTCCAGGACATCCATTCTCGTCTCCGGAGAGGAGATAGAGGACTCTCCAGCAGCCACCCTGTCAGACAGAGAGCCAAGCTCCATTCTCACCGCCTGAATGTCTCTGCGGTGGGCTTCCTCCACACCCTGTATTAGAGTCTCTATGCCCTGCTTCGTCGGCAGAGCCTGGAGGAGCGCTCTGATTTCTCTGTCCATGTGAGCTGGATCTCGTCCACTGGGGGCCCCCCCTTCCGACATCACCGAACGGAGGAGTATGGGAGTTTCCGAGAGGGAGGCTGAATCAAGGAACAATGCATTCGGGGATGGAGGATCCAGCAAGCCGGGACCACGAGGTGCTGTAGCAATGGCACCCAGGGAGGGCTGGGCCGCGCTCCCAAAATATCTGTTTATCTCACCCTGCGAGGTGCGTGGACGGGGTCTCTGTGCCGACAATCGTTTCCGGTATCCTTTTGTCTTTAGCATGCCGTTAATTGAGGCAGTCTATGGTGGGTTTCGTCAAGGCTGGTAGGGAGAAGCTGGGAGCTCACACAAAAAGCGTTCTCATTTAGCCATGTCCAGGCCATGCCCCCAAGTTGGATTATTTCATATATTTCCTAACAGAAGGGGAAAAGATGCAAGATATACAGTATAGCTCCTATTATTGGAGAAGGGCTATGATAAGTCTATGGAAAGTGGTGGTTTGGTACTTTGGAGATATTATTCTACTCAAAGTGATTGTAATGGCTTAATTCTCTGCAATAAGGTACAAAACTTTCTATGTTCAGTAAGATCACATGTGTAGACCCTGAACTGTATTCCCTGTTTTTTTCTTGCATGAGATTGAGCTAATGCCTACTTCCTTAAACTTCTGTTTTGAGGTGCCAGTGTCGGAGTCCTATCTAAGGTACAGTATTGATAGTCCTTGAGATTACACAGATTGTGGTCACATAGACATGCTTTTTTTTTTGGTGTTAAGATTTCCATTTCCCCCTACCCTGGTTAGTTTTTAGTCTAATGTTCTTTATTTTCCTGTTTGTGTCATTTTATGTAATGTGTATTACAACTTACAGCTGAGTCTTTTATGTATGGTATATTTGCTTAGAGAATAATATGACATGTATGATTTGACATCTGTTATCTCTCCACTGCTGTAATAACATTTATGTTTGTACTTGTAATATATATTGAACATCGGAGGCTAGCTCCAGAATGGGATGGGATGTGCTAAAAGTCATGCAATGTCCATAGTATAGCAGTGGGGTCTTACAGAGAAGTACTGCTTTGGTGTATTTTTGGAGCACATTCATCGGTATGTGTATATATAGTGTGTGTGTGTATGTATGTATATATAGTATCTCACAAAAGTGAGTACACCCCTTACATTTTTGTAAATATGTTATTATACCTTTTCATGTGACAACACTGAATATATTACACTTTGCTACGATGTAAAGTAGTGGCTATACAGCTTGTATAACAGTGTAAATTTGCTGCCCCCTCAAAATAACTCAACACACAGTCATTAATGTCTAAACTGCTGGCAAGAAAAGTGAGTACACCCCTAAGTAAAAATGTCCAAATTGGGCCAGATTAGCCATTTTCCCTCCCCAGTGGTATGTGACTCATTAGTGTTACAAGGTCTGAGGTGTGTTAAATTTGGTGTTATCGCTCTTACTCTCTCATACTGGTCACTGGAAGTTCAACATGACATCTCATGGCAAAGAACTCTATGAGGATCTGAAAAAAAATAATTGTTGCTCTACATAAAGATGCCCTAGGCTATAAAAAGATTGCCAAGACCCTGAAACTGAGCTGCAACATGGTGGCCAACACCATACAGCTGTTTAACAGAACAGGTTCCACTTAGAACAGGCCTCGCCATGGTCGAAGTTGAGTGCATGTGCTCAGCGTCATACCCACAGGTTGTCTTTGGGAAATAGACGTATGAGTGCTGCCAGCATTGCTGCAGTGGTTGAAGGGGTGGGGGGGTCAGCCTGTCAGTGCTCAGACCGTTAGTGCTCAGACCATACGCCACACACTGCATCAAATTGGTCTGCATGGCTGTTGTCCCAGAAGGATCTTCTAAAGATGATGCACAAGAAAGCCCTCAAACAGTTTGCTGAAGACAAGCAGACTAATGGGCTGTACACATGATCCGAATATCGTACGAAAACTGTAGTCTGAGGAAGAATCGTACGATTTTCGGATTGTGTGTACACTACTTTTGAGAGCTGATCACGACAGTTCATCCAATATTATTCGACCGGACAAGCACAAAAATTTTCCTCGTATGATACCAGATTGTACGATTTTCCTTTAGTCAGTTGTCGTCCGAAAATACAATACAAATACATTACAACACATGACATCACTTCCGATTTTTTTTTTTCTGTCGTCCGAGAATTTTCGTGACTTTACCTATTCAATTTCTACTTGTGACTATTAAGCGAAAAAGGTTGTACGATCTGTCGTATGATATTCAGATCGTGTGTACAGGCCATTAGGACATGGTTTACTGAAACCATGTCCTGTGGTCTGATGAGACCAAGATAAAATTGTTTGGTTCAGATGATGTCAAGCATGGCAACCGGGCGAGGAGTACAAAGAAAAGTGTGTCTTGCCTACAGTCAAGCTTGGTGGCGGGAGTGTCATGGTCTGGGGCTATATGAGTGCTGGCGGCACTGGGGAGCTACAGTTCATGCCGACATGTACTGTGACATACTGAAGCAGAGCATGATCCCCTCCCTTCTGAGACTGGGCCGCAGGGCAGTATTCCAACATAACAACCCCAAACACACCTCCAAGATGACCACTGCCTTGCTAAAGAAGCCGAGGGTAAAAGTGATAAACTGGCCAAGCATGTCTCCAGACCTAAACCTTATTGAGCATCTGTGGGGCATCCTCAAATGGAAGGTGGAGGAACGCAAGGTCTATAACATCCACCAGCTCTGTGATGTCGTCATGGAGGAGTGGAAGAGGACTCCAGTGGTAACCTGAGGGTTAAGGCAGTGCTGGAAAATAATGGTGGCCACCCAAAATATTGACAATTTGGGCCCAATTTGGACATTTTCACTTAGGGGTGTACTCATTTTTGTTGCCAGCGGTTTAGACATTAATGGCTGTGTGTTGCGTTATTTTGAGGGGATAGCAAATTTACACTGTTATACAAGCTTTACACTAACTATTTTACATTGTAGCAAAGTGTAATTTCTTCAGTGTTGTCAAAGATATAATAAAATATTTACAAAAATGTGAGGGGTGTACTCACTTTTGTGAGCTACTGTGTGTGTGTGTGTGTGTATATATATATATATATATATATATATATATATATATATATATATATATATATATATATATATATATATATATATATATATATATAGGTGATACTCGAAAGCAAAAGTTAACTTATTTCACTAATGCAACTTAAAAGGTGAAACTAATATATGAGATAGACTCATTACATGGAAAGCAAGATAGTTCAAGCCGTGATTTGTCATAATTGTGATGATTATGGCTTACAGCTCATGAAAACCCCAAATCCACAATTTTAGAAAATTAGAATATTGTGAAAAGGTGCAATATTCGAGTCTGAAAGTTTCCCACTCTAATCGGCCAATTAAGCCATAACACTAGCAAAGGGTTCCTGAGCCTTTAAATGGTCTCTCAGTCTGGTTCAGTAGGAATCAAAATCATGGGAAAAACTGCTGTCCTGACAGTTGTGCAGAACACCATCATTGACACCCTCCATAAGGAGGGAAAGCCTCAAAAGGTAATTGCAAAATAAGTTGGATGTATCAAAGCACATTAATAGAAAGTTATGTGGAAGGGAAAGGTGTGGAAGAAAAAGGTGCACAAGCAGCAGGGATGCCCGCAGCCTGGAGAGGATTGTCAGGAAAAAGCCATTTAAAAGTGTTGGGGACTTTCACAAGAAGAGGGCTGAGGCTGGAGTCAGTGCATCAAGAGCCACCACACACAGACGGATCCTGGACATGGGCTTCAAATGTTGTATTCCTCTTGTCAAGCCACTCCTGAACAACAAACAATGTCAGAAGCATCTTACCTGGGCTAAAAAAAAAACAGACCTGGTCTGTTGCTCAGTGGTCCAAAGGCGTCTTTTCTGATAAGAGCAAATTGTGCATCTCATTTGGAAACCAAAGACCCAGAGTATGGAGGAAGAATGGGGAGGCACACACTGCAAGATGCTTGAAGTCCAGTGTGAAGTTTCCACAGTCTGTGTTGATTTGGGGAGCCATGTCATCTGCTGAGTCCACTGTGCTTCATTAAGTCCAGGGTCAACCCAGCCGTCTACCAGGAGATTTTGGAGCACTTCATGCTTCCTTCCGCAGACGAGCTCTATGGGGATGCTGACTTAATTTTCACGCAGGACTTGGCACCTGCTCACACTGCCAAAAGCACCAAAACCTGGTTCAATGACCGTGGGATTACTGTGCTTGATTGGCCAGCAAACTCGCCTGACCATGAACCCCATAGACAATCTATGAGGCATTGCCAAGAGAAAGATGAGAGACATGAGACCGAACAATGCAGAAGAGCTGAAGGCCGCTATTGAAGCATCCTGGTCTTCCATAACAGCTCAGCAGGCCACACCGCATTAAGGCAGTAATTGCTGCAAAAGGGGCCCAAACCAAGTACTGAGTACATATGCATGCTTATACTTTTCAGAGGTCCGATATTGTACAATCCTTGTTTTATTGATTGCATGTAATAATCTAATTTTCTGAGATTGTGGATTTGGGGTTTTCATGAGCTGTAAGCCATAATCATCACGATTATGACAAATCACGGCTTTAACTATCTTGCTTTGCATGTAATGAGTCTATCTCGTATATTAGTTTCACCTTTTAACTTGCATTAGTGAAATAAATGAACTTTTGCACAGTATTCTAATTTTTCGAGTATCACCTGTATATGTATTACAGTGGTATTAAACCCACTTTGGACTGAAAACTTTAATTTCTCTGTTAAAATGAAAAATATACGGTATTGACGATCTGTCATTTGTACTCTTGTTTTTGAACTGTGCTGCATGCTGTTCCTTTGACTGTTATATTTATCAGCATCGGCTGATAAAATCAATGCATCCCTTTGAGTGGTCTGCATTTTGACAGAAATTGCATACAAATATCTGTGAGAAGAGCTACATTGATTTCCTGATGGCAGGTTTACTTTGATTTGGTGCGGACAGGACCATCAGACCTGTTTTCAAAGCATAATGTTACAATCGTGGATTTCTGTTTTATGTGCTGCAGCCCATAGGGGTTGTGCTCTTGTCTCAGTGAATAGCATTGGACAATGTAAAATGTTACCTTGCATGTCATCTTCCAAAAATATGCTCAGTGTACCAGGAAGCCCCCATAACCTCATAGAATCCTACTAGTATTTAACAATACTGAATCATGGTACTGCAATATTAATTGAACTCACACTGACATGACTGTAGTCTTATGGCAAAATGTATCATTAACTAATGCATATATTTGTGTTGCATATTTTTATTTTTTTAACCGAAGGTTATTAGCCTCTTCTTAGACTGCCGCACGCCAATATACTTTCTTACTTTGAAGGGGGATATCGTTTTTATGGCAGCAGCTAACTGCCATAGCCCCGGTATCCTCTTCTTTGGCCGGCGGTCCGCTTTCCAATAAGAGTGGTCTCTGTGGCGGATTCGCCGCGAGAAGACTTTTATCGGCGGCTGGAGAGGGCCGCCGCCTCCCGCCGCGCTCTGGTGCACTCACTGGAGACGAGTGAGGGGAAGATGGCCCTCACCCATTTCCATAACAGGGCAAGGGCGGAAGCAACGTCAAAACGTCACTTCTGCCCATAGCTCTTTTTTTTTTTTTAATTACATTTTTTTAAATGACTTTTTTTTTTCATTGCTTTTAAGTGTAAATATGAGATCTGAGGTCTTTTTGACCTCAGATCTCATATTTAAGAGGTCCTGTCATGCTTTTTTTCTAATACAAGGGATGTTACATTACAAAAAACAGTGTAAAAATAAAAGGTAAAATAAATAAGAAAAAAAAAAATTAAACGTGCCCCGTCCCGCCAAGCTCACGTGCAGAATCGACGCATACGTGAGTAGCGCCAGCATATGATAATGGTGTTCAAACCACACATGTGAGGTATCACCGCGATCAGTAGAGCGAGAGCAATAATTCTAGCTCTATACCTCCTCTCTAACTTAAAACATGCAAACTGTAGAATTTTTTAAATGTCGCCTATGGAGATTTTTAAGGGTAAAAGTTTGTCGCCATTCCACGAGTGGGCGCAATTTTGAAGCGTGACATGTTGGGTATCAATTTACTCGGCGTAACATTATATTTTATATAAAAACAAATTGGGCTAACTTTACTGTTGTCTTATTATGTTAATTCAAAAAAGTGTATTTTTTCCAAAAAAAGTGTGCTTGTGAGACCGCTGTGCAAATACGGTGTGACAGAAAGTATTGCAACGACTGCCATTTTATTTTTTAGGGTGTTAGAAAAAAAAAAGTATAATGTATGTGTAATAGTGTGTATCCAATTACCTGCAAGTGGCTATTTTTGCTCAAAATTTTCCATACTGTGTGCCCCTCACAGCCATCAGATGCCGTCCTGAGTGGCTGTCTTGTGGCGCTGTGAAGCATGGAGTTCTGTGAATAAAGGAGGAGTTGAATGACAATATCTCCTCTCCCCATTCAGTTTTCTCATGGAAGGGCAGTAGGACAAGTTCTATGAATGACAGAGGAGGCAGGAGTTGCACAAACTTCCTTTTTTAGATTTACTGCTGCTAACCTTTACAGCACTGGAAGACAACCAATCAGGGCTGTGAAGGGGACAAAGCATGGAGGATTTTGAGCAGAAGCAGCTGCCTGCAGGCAATGTGATCAAAAGTTGCTTAAATTCTGAACAGTAATACCTTTCTTTTTCATTTAGTTATTTAAGCCCTATGGCAATATCGTTAACAATTCTAATGCCCCGTACACACGGTCAGATTTTCCGATGGAAAATGTCCGATCGGAGCGTGTTGTCAGAAATTCCGACCGTGTGTGGGCTCCATCGGACATTTTCCATCGGATTTTCCGACACACAAAGTTGGAGAGCAGGAGATAAAATTTTCCGACAACAAAATCCGTTGTCGGAAATTCCGATCGTGTGTACACAAATCCGACGGACAAAGTGCCACGAATGCTCAGAATAAATAAAGAGATGAAAGCTATTGGCCACTGCCCCGTTTATAGTCCCGACGTACGTGTTTTATGTCACCGCGTTTAGAACGATCGGATTTTCTGACAACTTTGTGCGACCGTGTGTAGACAAAACAAGTTTGAGCCAACATCCGTCGGAAAAAATCCTAGGATTTTGTTGTCGGAATGTCCGAACAAAGTCCGACCGTGTGTACGCCCTATAACACCCTTTTTAAGATCTTGAGAGTATTTTTACCTATTTTCTGTTGACAATTTCTTTTTTTTTTTTTTTTTTTTATCGTTTTAATTGTTTTGTTTTAAAGGGTTGTTATAGGTTACTTGATCACCCATTTGCCTTGTGGGTATCTCAGTTTGTTCTTGTTTAATATGTGTTTTGTTTTTTTTAAGTTTAGAACAGGGTCCCCTTTTAGGAATGCTTCTTTCCCAGGTAACTGGTCTAATCAACCATGCTTTATGAACTATTTGTTTATTTTAAGGGCTTTTTTTGTCCTTCACAGTTTAGAGCATGGTCCTTTTTAGTAATGTTTGTCTCATAGGCAACCAACCTAACTATTTAGCAAGCTCTTCTGGAACAAAGCCAATTACCGGCTTCAGAGGGACATCGGTCCCGCACACGGACAGCCACTGCTGTTAAGCAGTGCCCACCAGTGCTGCCCTCCAGTGCATAGCAGTGCTGCCTATTAGTGTCCACCAGTGCCACCTATCAGTGCCTATCAGTGCTGCCAATCAGTACCTCATTATCATTGCCACCTGTCAGTGCTGCCTATCAATGTCACCTATCAGTGCCACCTCTCAGTGTCACCTATCAGTGCCACCAATCAGTGCCCATAAGTTCAGCCTCATCAGCGCACATCAATGATGGAGAAAAAATACCAGTTTGCAAAATTTTATAACAAATCATGAAACAGGTTTTTGTTTTTTTGTTTTTTTTCAAAATTTTCAGTCTTTTTTTGTTTTTTTAGCAAAAAATTAAAAACCTAGTGGTGATTAAATACCTGTCAGGGCTGGGCTCAGCCCTTCCTTCTGAAAGCTGACCACTCAGCTGTCGGCTAATTGCCGCTCTTTTCTCTCCACAGTGACTCACCTGTTGATATCCTGCTTGTCAATCCTGCCAACTTAAGCCATCCAATCCAGATGATCTCTCCCTTCGCCTTGGTCACGTCTCTAGAGACGCTCTCCTGTGTTCCTGTCAAAGACTTGCTTGGCTGACATTCCTTCTGGTTCCAGATCATGCTTGCTGCTCTTCTACGCTCATCTCTGGCTCCCTGACGTTTTGGCTTGTCTTACTATCTGTTCCGGTTCCTGAACTCTAGCTATGTTTTGACTACGTTTACTCTGTTTAACTTTTTATTATTATTAAACAAGTGTGATTTAATTGTACTTCTGTCTCTGTCTGATTCATGGTTTCTGACAGTAGGCAAAGGCCATGAATTCAGAAGATGCAGTCAGTCCACTTGTTGATAAGATTTTTTCCCGACTGGATGAGCAGGATCACTGCATGGATCAGATTGCCATGGCGCTACAAACGCTCCTGAGTCACGCGGCTCACCTGGAATCTCCCACTGTGGCTGCTCTGGTACAACCTGTGTTGCAGGTCGTCCCTACTGGTGTTCCATTCCATAGAGACAGTCCTGACCCTTTCCTCCCGCCCTCTGCTGGTGACATCATTTTATCTTCCGGTTCAAGCTGGACACTATGGAGCTGACTACTTCCTGGTTTTCCTGAATGTACAGCTATTCAGAACAACATTACACCAGAACCTTTCCCAGCTACCCTGATCATGCAAGGAGCCTGTGGGGCGCAGTAGAACTGCCAGGACTACTTACTTATGATGAACATGACTCCCACTTATAATTTGGGAGTGTTTTTAATCTTGTGCAATAACTGATACCGTTTAAATACTACACTTAGAGAGGCACCCCCCTTGTTTCTTTTAGAAGGAGGGAGAGATTGTGCCTTTATTGTGACCAGGCAGGTCACTTTTTGAAGTCTTGTCCTACCCGTCCAGGGGACGCCCAAACCTTGAGGTCCTGTCACGGACAGACCTTATGTGGTGTTGTTTTGTCCCCTGTTATCCAGAAGGATAAGCCCCTGGTTTTGGTTACCCTTTCTTGGGCTGAGTCGTCCATTGAGATACAGGCTCTAATCGACTCTGGGGCTGCAGGCCTGTTCATTGACCTTTGTATAGAAGCACTCGATTCCGCTGCAGCTGCGTGACACTCCACTTTCCATTGAGGCTCTTGACGGGAGACCTCTACAGCCTGCCCATGTTACTCATGAGACTGTTCTGTTGTCCATGGACATAGGGGCTCTTCACCATAAGATAGTCCAATTCCAAGTTATTTCCTCACCTAAGTTTCCGCTGGTTATTGGTTATCCTTGGTTACAGAGGCACAACCCCTCTTTTGATTGGCTCTGTGCTGAGGTTCTCTCCTGGTCGCTGTAATGCAGCAAGTCATTCTTCCAGAAGGTAGCCAAGGTCCCGTGCACCTCTTCACTCCTCACTGCCTGAGGAGTACCGCAATTTTAGCGATGTCTTTGACAAAGGTCAAGCTGGTAGTTTGCCTCCACACCGGTCATATGATTGCGCAATTGACCTTCAACCTAGTGCCATACCCTCTCGTGGCCGGGTTTACTTTTTTTTACTTTTCTTGTCGGTCTTAAATGACAGGGCCATGGAGGAGTATGTTGCAGATGCACTTTCTCGAGGTTTCATCCGCAAATCCTCGTCTCCTGATGGTGCTGGTTTTTTCTTTGTGAAGAAGAGTGGTGAACTGAGACCTTTTCAGTTTCACGATTAAGAATGCCAATCCGATGCCATTGATTACTGAGTTATTTGACCGCCTCAAGGGAGCAACGGTTTTCATGAAGCTTGATTTGACAGGGGCATACAATCTCCTTAGGATTAAGGAGGGTGACGAGTGGAGAACTGCATTTAATACCAGAACAGGCCATTATGATTACCTCGTAATGCATTTTGGCCTTTGTAACGCCCCAGCAGTTTTCCAGGAATTTATTAACGATGTTCTCCGAGATTTGTTGCAGTTATGTGTGGTGGTTTATCTCGACGATATCCTCATATTTTCCAAGTCCCTGGAGAGCCACCACACAGATGTCTTTTGTGTGCTTCAGAAAATAAGGGAGAACAATCTCTATTGTAAATTGGAGAAGTGTGAATTCCATTGTGAACAGGTTAAATTCCTGGGCTATGTAATTTCCACTGCTGGTTTTTCGATGGAGCCAGAGAAACTTTCAGCAGTTCTACAGTGGCCCCGACCCATGGGTTTACGTCCTCTGCAGCATTTTCTTGGCTTTGCAAACTATTATCGGAAGTTTATTTGTAACTTCTCGTCTCTGGTCAAGCCCCTGACTGATATGACCAGAAAGGACGGTAACCCACAGAGTTGGTCTCCGGAGTCCATTAAGGTCTTTGAGAGTCTCAAGGCTGCATTTGATTCTGTTCCTGTGTTGGCACATCCTGATCCTACATTATCTTTTATCCTTGAGGTTGATGCTTCTGATACTGGAGTTGGTGCCTTCTGTCTCAATGTCCTACCTCTGAGAGCGCTATGCATCCTTGTGGCTAGGAAATTGTTGCCTGCGGAGTGCAATTAGAAGATTGGTGACAGAGAGCTGTTAGAGATCATTTTAGCCCTGAAAGAATGGAGACATCTCCTTGAAGTTAGCACTGTATCGGTTCTCATTCTTACTGACTATAACAATCTTACATTCTTGTCTGAGGCTAAACTCCTCTCTCCCAGAAGGGCGTGATGGGCTCTTTTCTTGTCTAGTTTCAATTACATTGTCTCGTTCTTACCCAGTACTAAAAATGTAAAGGCTGAGGATGTGATTCCTCCTGATCGTATTCTGGCTACAGTTCGCACCAGTCTCACTTCTCCATTGGGTGACAAAATTCTTGCTGCTCAGGTCCATGCTCCTCCTGAGAAACCTTGTGACCGCTGCTTTGTCCCAGAGAGTCACCGTACTGCCGTGCTCCAAACTTACCATTCTCTCAAGCCTGCTGGCCACCCTGGGAAGAATCAACTCTTTTGTGCCATTTCCCAACAATTCTGGTCGCCTAGTCTACGTGCTGATGTAACCGCCTTCGTAGCTGCCTGTTTAATTTGTGCTTAAAGTAAGACTTCACAACACCTTCCAGTGAGCCTCCTACAACCCATACCCAATAGAGAGAGGCTCTGGACCCACCTGTCTCTGGATTTTATTGTGGAGTTACCCAACTCCCAGGGCAACACAGTTATGCTTCTGTTGGTTGACCGGTTCTCGAAAATGTCCCATTGTATTCCACTTAGGAAGTTGCCCATTTTAAGGAACTGGCTTCCATTTTTGCTCAGGAGATCTTTAGCTTACATGGGCTACCCAGAGTGATTGTCTCGGACAGGGGTAGTGAGTTTGTGTCTCAGATCTGGTGAACCTTTTGTGCACAGTTGGGAATTCAGCTTGCTTTCTCCTCTGCGTATCAAATGCAGTGTAATGGGGCCACAGAATGAGCCAGTCGGTCCTTGGAGCAATTCCTCCGTTGCTATATTTCTGACCATCATAACAACTGGTCAAACCTCTTGCCATAGGCAGAGTTTGCTCATAATAATGCCTTGAATTCTGCTTCCAGATTGTCCCCGTTTATGGCGAACTATGGTTTCCAACCTTCCATGTTGCCTGACTTGTTTGTTCCGCAGAGTATTCCTGCATTAGAGGAGCATCTCTGTGATCTTCGTTCCACTTGGGCACAAGTCCAGGAGGCTTTGCGACATGCTAATGATAGGTACAGACTCCATGCTGACCGCAGAAGCCTGCCTGCGCCTTCCTACCAGGTTGGGGACAGGGTCTAGCAGTCATCTTGCAACCTCCGACTTCGTGTTTCCTCTCTGAAGTTTGCACCTTGGTTTATTGGGCCTTTCCGTATTCTTCGCAGGATTAACCCAGTGGTTTACGCATTACACCTACTTTCTAATATGCATATTTCAAATGTATTTCATGTCTCCTTATTAAAACCTTCTGCAACTGCTTTACCACCTCTGTGCCTCGTCCTTACCCTATACAGGTTGAGAACCATGAGGAGTATGAAGTACAGTCCATTGTTGACTCCTGTAGATTCTGGGGGCGCATACAGTACCAGCTGCATTGAAATGGGTACGGTCTGAAGGAACGCTCTTAGGTCTCATCCTCAGACATACATACCTCTGTCCTCCTGCGTGATTTCAATAGACGTTTCCCCATCAAGCCTGGTGTTCCTCCAAGGGAAGGTGTCATTGAGGAGGTGGTACTGTCAGGGCTTGGCTTAGCCCTTCCTTCTCAAAGCTGGCCGCTCAGCTGTCGGCTAATTGCCAGCTACTTTCTCTCCACAGTGACTCGCCTGTTGATGATATCCTGCTCATCAGTCCTGCCTACTAAGTGGCCCAGCCCAGATGATCTCTCCCTTCGCCTTAGTCACATCTCTAGAGACACTCTCCTGTGTTCCTGTTAAAGACTTGCTTGGCTGACATTCCTTCTGGCTCCAGATCCTGCTTGCTATTCTACTATGCTCATCTCTGGCTCCCTGACGTTTTGGCTTGTCTGACTATCTGTTTCAGTTCCTGAACGCTAGCTATGTTTTGACTATGTTTACTCTGTTTAACTTTTTATTATTATTATTTTTAAACAAGTGTGATTTAACTGTACTTATGTCTCAGTCTGATTCATGGTTTCTGACAATGCCACCAAAAGAAAGCTCTATTTGTGTAAAAAAATTATAAAAATTTAATTTGGGTACAGTGTTGCATGACCTCGCAATTGTCATTCAAAGAGTGACAGTGCTGAAAGCTGAAAATTTGCCTGGGCAGGAATTGGGTTTAGGTGCCCAGTAAGCAAGTGGTTAAAACATGAACTGTGTCAGTAGAGCAGTGGACAATGTCAATGTTTTTTTTTTCTTCTATTTTCTATTATTTTTTTTTTTACAATGTTAATATTTAATTTTTTTTTTTTACAATATTATTTTTTATCATTATTTTACTATTTTTTTAGGAGCCCCTTTGAGGGGCATTGGTGAAATGTCCCCAGTCTCTTTCTCTGCAGCTTCAGCTGCACTGGACAGTGAATGAATGGGAAGTGCTCTCTGCTGAGCGGCTTCATGTTCATTCACAAAATGAAGCATACTAAACATGGTTTCGTATGCTTCAGTTAAGAATCAACACAGTGAATGATTGGTACCTATCATCCACTATGTTCATTCAGAACAGGAAGGGGCTGGTAAATTACATATTTACCAACCCTTTCCCCCTGCTTTCCATCCTTAAACATCCTCCTGTGTGTCCACGGCAGCAGCCGGCATGAGAGGAGGGAAGCCAGCAGCGCTGCTATGGGGCTGAATGAAGTTATTAGTGTGTGCGTGCCTACGGGAGCCATGCTCACCCCCCAACCAGCCAGCTAGGCTGCATGCTTAGGTAAGGGTCCGGTATGGAATTTGGAGGAGACCTCATGCCATTTTTTGTTTCATTTTTTCTGTGACTTTCCCCTAATGGTGACCATGGCTGAGTAGTGTGTGTTTAAACTGCAGTCAGAAACCTATTTAATTAGTTGAATACATAGCATAGTTAGGAGACAGGAGAAAGCTTTGCATCAACAAGGATCTTCATGGTCAAGTCAACAGGTAGTATTTAATTGAAAGCTATAGTTTTAAAATAATAACTGTGCCAAATGCTAATATACCTAAATATAGCTATGATAGATGCCTCTGTATGGCTTTTATTACTGTAAAGGAAATTCACATCACTGTTCGCTTGAATGAAGCATGACGTACTTTCAGTGTGCATCACTTGCAGCATTTACTAAATGTTAGCATCTGATTGTACTGTCATATATGTAGCCTGTGCTTTTATCTGAATTTGTTTTTGATCTTCCAGACCAAGAGCTTGTCATACATAGAAAGACCTAACACCGTAATTTGTGAGGCCTTTCCTGTGCATCATGGAAAATTGCAGTTCTATTGATTCATGAAAATCTGCAAAACAAAACAGAGCCAGATGCCTGCAAACCCCAAAATGTTGTTTACTTTAATAAATGGTATTGTAAATGAACAATATTGATTTCTACACTGTACTGTGGTAGGCTTGAGCTGTACTGATTGATTTTCTTGTACAGCCCTTTAGTGCGTATGTAGATTACCTTTGCCCTTGGGAGTTTGATCCTGAACTTCTGTGGAAATACAGAAGACAGACATCATAAAACACATACGGTATTTGTTCCTATATAAACAGTGTATGAAGAAAAAAAAAATGAAAGTGAGTAAAGCATTTGTTTGGTGGCAGTTCATTCTGAAATGGTTTATAAAGCTATATATGTGGTTATAGAGAGCAGTTTCATATACAAGCATCCCCTTGTTTAAATAATTACATTGTATTAAATGTAATATCCAAACCTTTTAAATGCTGGCTTTATCATACCTGTTTGCATATTTTGATCAAAACTTGTACCTAAATGCTACATTTACCTTATGACGGCGGTGGTCAGTAAGTGGTTAGGCACAGCAGTGTGAATAGACCCTTAATAAATCATGTAGTCATTTGTCAAATTCTATCCTCAAAACAGAGAAGGTCATAGCAGTAGAATAAATACATTACAATGCAGTTACATGGTGAGAGGTTCTACTAACCACAGGTATTCATTTACAGTAATTGAAAAGAACAAAACAATTCATAGTGCCAACTCACTTTTCTCCCAAAAGTCAACTTTGCTGGCAAACAATCCTGATAAAGCACTTATGCATAAATTCACATAAACTAAGGACAGAGTATGTAAAACAGCTCTTAACAACCAGTTTGGTGCTTGCCAGATACTGTAAGTATTAATATGTTCTTTATTAGGCCTTCTGCAAATGCTGGTGCTGTGTAGTGCCAGAAGGATGAGATGGCACTGTTCACTTGATATTTTCCTATTGAGTGTTTTTAGCCGGCCATAGACAAATCTCGTCCGAATCAATCAACTTGAGTACAACCAGCATGCCAGATTTTACACACGATTATTGCTAGCCGCTGTTATAGCCAATAGCAATAATCACTGTGTTCTCCTGCTGGGGCATCTTCCCCCACCCTGCCAGGAGAACACACTGGCTCGGTGGGAGTGATTCTCCTGTCAACACTGTTTCTGTTGTAGGAAAGAAATTCACTATGACTATGGCTAGACTTATGTGAACTACTAGTAGCTTTTAGTCACAAAAGCAACCAGCCCTTATAAACCTTTATAAAGGTGTCTAGTAAAAGTAACAGGATTGGAACGCACCCCTATATAGTGAAAATTATAATGGCATGGATCATATAATTAGCAGAATATGTTTTTTTTCAAAATTGCAGTTCTTTATGCTTTAAGAAAAAAGTGGAGGAACACATTGAGTATAGTTCCCAGAGTCAATGAGATGTGTCATTTTATTTTCTAATATCAGTAGGAAAAGGAAAGTTTGTCAGTCTGGCTATGGGCAATAGAGAGTCATAGGTTTTCTCTAAGCTATGCATATGAGGCTTGATTTCTATTATAAAACATACTATAGAACTTGAGAAGGCCTTTTCTATAGTCATTTGGC
Source organism: Lithobates clamitans (assembly GCA_037952925.1). NCBI lineage: Eukaryota > Metazoa > Chordata > Amphibia > Anura > Ranidae > Lithobates > Lithobates clamitans. The sequence goes on from JBBGZY010000232.1 coordinate 7,459,536, forward strand.
ATACATTATCTGCCTAACATACTTTATCCCTTTCTAACATACTTACCATATTTCAAAAAGCAGGAAAATGAGAGAATGGAAGCTTTATTTTAGTGCATGATTTCTAATGCACAGTTCCTAAAGGACCATAGGTTTTCATGGTTACTTTTCAGCTGTTACTATAATACCCATATATTAGTGTATGGTAATGCTTAACAGTGTATTTCTGTGCTCTTTAGTAATTCCATGCATTATAAATATGGATATAAGAGGACACTACTATTCGTTACAAACATGTTGCTAAGCCATTTGACTTCAAATGAAATGCATTACTATGAAAGCTGAAAAGGCATTTATTATATTTGCATGCAGGAAGATAGATTAAAGTGGACAGCTTCGGTCCATTAATATAAACTGGAAATGCGTCACATACTGTAAAATTAGATCTCATGAAGTGCATCTCATTTCCTTCCTTAGTTCACTGGCACATTAGTTTAACTTTCTTGCCAACTATTATTTTAGTTAGACACACACACAAATGAGGGTATGTCAGTCTGTATGTGTGTGTATATATATATATATATATATATATATATATATATATATATATATATATATATATATATATATATATATATATATATATACACACACACACAGTATGAGTGCCATTTAATCATGTTTAGGCGATTCTAAGATTCATTCCAAGATGGTTTTAGGAGGGTGAGGTCCTACAAGAAAAATATTATCTGTGTTGATTTTTTTGCCAACCATTGCTGCAGTACATTCATTTAAACAGGAAGTGGCTGCAATAGATCGGAAGCACTGCACTACAACAACAAAAAAAGGGAAACACATTTTTTTATAATTATTATTTAAAATGCCATTTGTACACCTTTGCTTTAGGAAACTAAATGTTATTTAGTTATGGCGTTAACATCTACTTTAAAGGAAAACTTTAGACAAAGCTTTTTTTCATTTTGGCTAGAGCATTTTGCATTTTGGAGATTTGCCTTCACTTTCTGCCCCATAACCAAACAGGAAGTGTGAGGAATCCCTGTAAACTAAAGGAATCCCTTGGGGACCCCCAGGTCGCCAGTACTACTTTTCTCATTGGAAGATTTCCCTTCTATTACTTTTCTTGGGACAACCAAAAATTTGTGATTTTCTTTACTTGCACTTTCAATGATAATGGTAAACCGGGCAAATAGAGAGGGTTACTCTCCTTAACGGGGGGCACAGACAGCAATAAAATCTAAATCCCTCTCCGCTCTATCCAAAACAAAAAAAAAAGTTTTGCTTTTAGTTATATTATTTACAGTATATATATATATATATATATCATACTGTAGCTTCAAACAGTTAAAGTGACTCCAAAGCTAAAACATGTTTTTACCTTAAAATATTCCCTGTATTAAAGTGGATGTAAACCCTCACAAATACCCAGTGAAGTGAACAGCCTCAGATGATACGCAGAGATCAAACAAATCTCCCTATATAAGTTTTACTTGTATATCTGCTGTCTTCAGCTTGCTATATTCTTTAATAAGTGTACATTGTGTTAGAGATTTTTTTTATTCCTGTTAAGCACTGGGAGTGAAGTCTTGGCATACATTGTGTGACTGCTGATTGGAGGAAAGCCACATACCCCCACTCCACATAGGCAGAGGGAGGAAGTAATGTTCAGAGCTGTGCTCTGAATAGACCACCTCTCTGCTAATCTATTTATAGCACCCACCTCAACACAAATTTCAGGTTGGTTTTATCTTGGTTGTCAGAGAACTCATCAGAAGTTATCATGCTGATAACAGAAGAACTGGGCAGTAGCAGCAGAAAGACATGGGACTCAGGGCTTTGGAGAGACATAAGTAAACACTGCAGATAGATGTGCTTAGGTCAAATTTCATATATCAGGTTTACATCCACTATAAGGGAGACATTTTTCAAGTAATGGCATCATCCCCCTCCCCTTGCTTACTTTACTACCAAAGTTTGCATTGCTAAATTGTTGTCCTTTATTGCAGGCCAACACTTAGGGGTATATTTTTAAATCTGGGAATGTGAATTTTCATGTTATATGTATCTTAAATTTGTGTGATTGATGCACCTGTAGTGAAAGTTTGTTACCTCACATTCACTGCTCTAAAACAAAATGTGTTCCTTTTAGTTGAATGGTTTGACTGAACCTTCATCCTAGCTGAAACTAAAATTTTGTGTTTGTGTTTTCTCTTCCATTCCACACACTATGGACATTCCACTTATACATTATTTTTCTGCGAGAATCGAATACTAGCTTCAGAATATTTCATTTAGTTAAATAAAATAGTAAAAAAAATAGTAATAATAATACTAAATAAATACATACTTTTATGTGCAGAAAAATATATAGTATAGTGTTGACCTGACACCTTTGAAATGTATTGCACTAATATACCAGCAAAATTGTATCTAATGCTTTCTCACGTGTAAATGAAATGTACAATACATGGTGGGTATGATATTGCATTGAAATAGGAGGGACTTCCTATAACATGTAATCCATTATACTGTTGTTTATTTTTTATTTTTTCTGGTAATGTGGGTTGTTATCAATGACTAGAAATAAGACATTTTGCTGTTGTGATCACATGGTTTAGGCAGCCCTTGTGAATAGAGGCTAAATAAATCCAAAGTCATTCATAGAGTATGCCTCAAATCTGTTGCTTTGCAAAGCTTATTTCTCTTCTGTGGTATTGGAATGCATGTATAATTACAGTTTTAGACAGACATTCATCAGTGCATCAACTCTGAATTTTAACAGCTATGATAGTACCACAGGCACATGATAAACATTCAGGAATATTTATCTCCAACTTCCCTATCTACCAATGTTAAGTAAATAAAAATAAGATGTAAACATTTTTAATAGGCTGTACTTGGCATTTAAGTGATTAATTACATGTCTCTTGATGCTGATGGTTATCTTTTAATGCTTGTCACAAATCCCACGTGAACACCATCTTGAATCTTACTGTATGGCATTCTGTGCCTCTTTAACATAATGCAGATGTAACTGTTTAAATTCTCCTGCATGCAGAATGAATAATGTGCCCATCAGGGCTGCATTTTTAGTAAGTAATCTAATGCAATCAACATAAAAGTCTGAGTTTTTCCAAGAGCTTAACTGTAATAAATTCTCCTAACATCTTCAAGTGGGCTGGAGTAGGTATCACTGTTTGCAGATCTTGCAAGTGTACATGTCAGAAAAAGGTCAGCCGTTTGGCATATAAGAAACCTCTGGGATATGGGGAAAAAAATCAATTTTAATTAGGACACTAGTAGCAGACCTCATATACCTCAGTACACCTTCAGGCACTCAAGGACATTTCAGATAAATTGCCACAGAAATATTTTCAGATGATAAAAAAAGGCTTGACCATTTTTTCTTGTAATATCGGGAAATAAATATTTGTAATTTCAAAATAAATCATCAGCACCTTTACAAGTTGGTATATAATTACAAAAAATTGTAGGTTTGTCTTTTTTTTTTTTTTTTTTTTTTAATCTGAAAAATCACAATGTTTATGATTGGTCTCTTTTTTTGTGAATGTGGTTTGAAGCACTAAAATGCATTTTTGCTTGTACAGTTTTAATACATTTCAAAGTTACTGTACTTTTACTGTTGTGTTGTTTCTGTTAAAAGAGAAAGCCTACAGAGGGTAGGGATTCTTTGAGCAAAAAGCAATGTCAGATTGATCTTCTTACTGGCCACCAATGTAAAGGGGTCACTACACTTCTTGCTGTCTGTGTTTCTTTTCTGGCCAACAATGTTAATATTTTGTTCATTATTATTGATGATTTTGTCATAAAGAGTGGGAGTTATAAAGTGGTTCTAAAGGCTCAAGGTGTTTTACCTTCATGTTTTCTATGCATAAAGGTAAAAAAAACCTCTGTGCAGCAGTCCCCCCAGCCTCCCCAATACCTAACTGAGCCCCATCAAGATCCAGCGATATGCACAAGAGCCTTGGCTCTCCAGGGACACTCCCTCCTAATTGGCTGAAACAGCAGCGAGACCCATTCACTCCCACTGCTGTTCACTAGGGGCTGAGCTGCGGCTCTGTGTGTGAATGGAGACGTGAGGGACCTGAGAAGAGGAGAATTGGGGCTGCTCTGTGCGAAACTACTGCACAGAGCAGGTAAGTATAACACGTTATTTAACCGCTTGCCAACCAGCCGCTGTCATTATACTGTGGCAGGTTTGCACGGCTGCACAAATCGCCATAGCTGTACGTCGCCCGTTTTAAGAGCAATAGCAGGCGTGCGTTCTGGAGGCACACAGCCGGAGAGGATGCACATGGCCACGATCCCAGTCAGTCCACTCCCCCCACATTTAGAAACACCTCCCTAAGGAACACTTAACCCCTTGTTCGCCCCCTAGTGTTAACCCCTTCCCTTTCAGTGTCATTTATACAGTGTTTTTTTTTTTTTTGGGGGGGGGGGGGATATTTATTATAGCAAAAAGTAAAAAATATTGTTATTTTTTCAAAACTGTTGATCTTTTTTTGTTTATAGTGCAAAAAATAAAAACAGCAAAGGTGATCAATTACCACCAAAAGAAAGCTCTATTTGTGGGGAAAAAAGGACATAAATATTGTTTGTGTCGCATGACCGCACAAATGTCAGTTAAAGTGACGCAGTGTCGTATCGCAAAAAAATGGCCTGGTCATTAAGGGGGCAAATTCTTCCAGGGCTGAAGTGGTTTAAAAAAAGAAGCATTTAATATCACTATAACTACATCTCATTCATTATTCCATTAATGAATACTTACAACCTACTGATCATGATAATGTACAGAGAGATGTACTGCAGGAATGACTTTTTTCTGGGGAGTCCCTGAGATCTGAAAGTTATTACACTGGTTTCTCTATAGTAGAAAGCTTGACAAAGACTGTGATAGAGTTCATCGGTGCTATGATTTTAAAAATATCGAATCTGACCCATTGGAGGTCAAGATTAAGGCCCATTGGAACCAGTTGATTAGATACATTGAAATCTAAAGATTTAAGCATTTTTCTTATGTGTTTATAGTGGTAATTTTATAGCAGCTGCTTATTTCAGAAATTATCATACACCTGATCACAGATGTGGAAATACGGGGCAATTTAGGAAACAGCGATCACAGGTTAATTAGTTTCAGTATAAATCACAAAAATGGGAAACATAAGGGGAATACAAAGGCACTGAACTTCAAAAGAGCTTCCCTAAACTATGATCCTTGCTAGAAGAAACTAAATGAGATAAAATCTTAGGAACAAAGAACACGGAGGAAAAATGGGTATCCTTTAAGAGCATATTGAGCAGCATATTACATAAGGGTATTAGTCAGTGCATCTCAATGGGAAATACATTTAAAAGAGCTAATAAAAGTCCTAGGTGGCTTAACTCCAACTTAAAAATGCATATAAAAGCAAAGGAGAAGGCCTTCAAAAAATACAAGGCTGAGGGGTCATCATCAGCATTCCAACTTGACAAAGTATGCAATAAGAAATGTAAGGGTGAAATCAGGACGGCTAAGATATAACAGGAAAGGCACATAGCAGAGGAGAGTAAACAAAAATCCCAAGAAATTCTTTACGTATATAAATAGTATAAAAAAGGAGGTCAGATCATATTGTACCCATAAAGAATGATGAGGGAAATCTGGTTACAAAGGATGGAGAGATGGCGAAGGTAATGAATTTATTTTTCTCCTCAGTCTTCACGAGGGAAACGGGGGCTTCAGTAACCAAAATTGCAAGGTTTATCCTCATGACACATCACAGGAAGCACCCTCATGGCTAACAGAGGATAGAATTAGGAATAGACTTGAAAAACCTAACATCAATAAGTCACCGGGACCAGATGGCTTGCACCCAAGGGTCCTTAAGGAACTCAATCAGGTAATTGCCAGACCATTGTTCCTAATGTTTACGAACAGTCTACTGACTGGAATGGTACCAGCTGATTGGAGAAAAGCCAATGTAGTACCAATATTTCAAAAAAGACCAAGATATATCCCTGGGAACTATAGACCAGTTAGATTAACGTCAATAGTTTGTAAGCTCTTGGAGGGGATGATAAGGGATTATATACAAGATTTTAGTAATGAAAACTGTATTAGTCGTAATCAGCATGGATTCATGAAGAACTGTTTATGCCAATCTATTAACCTTCTATGAGCAGGTGAGCTGCCATCTAGATAAAGGAAGGCCTGTAGATGTGGTGTATCTGGATTTTGCAAAGGCATTTGATACAGTTCCCCATAAACGTTTACTGTACAAACTAAGGTCTGTCGGCATGGACCATAGGGTGAGTACATGGATTGAAAACTGGCTACAGGGACATGTTCAGAGGGTAGTGATAAATGGGAAGTACTTGGAATGGTCCGGTGTGGAAAGTGGAGTCCCCCAGGGTTCTGTCCTGGAACCAATACTATTTAATTTATTCATTAACAACCTGGAGGATGGAATAAACAGCTCAATCTCGGTATTTGCGGACAATACTAAGCTAGGCAGGGCAATAATTTCTCCACAGGATGTGGAAACCTTGCAAGAAGATCTGAACAAATTAATTGGGTGGGCAACTACATGGCAAATGAGGTTTAATGTAGAAAAATTTAAAATTATTCAATTGGGTGTCAAAAACATGAATGCAATCTACTCACTAGGGGGAGAACCTCTGGGGGAGGCTAGGATGGAAAAGGACCTGGGGTCTTAGTAGATGACAGGCTCAGCAATGGCATGCAATGCCAGGCTGCTGCAAACAAAGCCAACAGAATATTGGAATGCATTAAAAAGGTGATTAACTCCAGAGACAAAGCGATAATTCTCCCACTCTACAAGACTCTGGTCGGCCACACCTGGAGTATGCCGTCCAGTTCTGGGCTGGGCACCAGTCCTCAAGAAGGATGTGCTGGAACTGGAGAGAGTCCAGAGAAGGGCAACAGCTAATAAAGGGACCTTAGTTATGGGGAATGATTACAAGCACTGAACTTATTCTCTCTGGAGAGGAGATGCTTGAGAGGGGATATGATTTCAATGTACAAATACTGTACTAGTGACCCCACAATAGGGGTAAAACTTTTCCATGAAAGGGAAATTAAAAAGATGTGCAGCCATTCACTAAAATTAGAAGAGAAGTGGTTTAACCTTAAACTGCGTAGAGGGTTCTTTACTGTAAGAGCTGTAAAAATGTGGAATTCTCTTCCACAAGCAGTGGTTTCAGCAGGGAGCATCGATAATTTCAAAAAACTGTTAGATAGGCCCCTAATCGACATGGATTTACAATGTAATATTGACATAAAAGCATACACACACAGGTTGGACTTGTGTCTTTTTTCTACCTCACCAGCTGTGTAACTATGTAACATCCTGGCATCATTGATAAGTCATACACAACTTTTGGCCCAAAAATGCACAAGAAATTTGAGAAGGTTGTTCTTTTTTATCAGATTATCTTGCTTACAACTGCGTGAGGTTATGCGTTCGACTAATATGAGAAGTTTTCAATTAAGGTAGAACTCAAGCCAAAACAAGTATTTTATTTTTGGACGGGGGAACGGCTAGAAACCACTGCTGGCTTTTATTGCTATCTGTATCCTTCTAGGGAAGAATCCTCCTCCTAATGTACACAGACACCAACAAAATGTAAAAGACATTTCAAGCTTTTCCTGCTCTCGCTAAAAAGGTTTAATAAAAGATATGCCTGAAGTTCTGCTTTATATGTTGTTGTTTTGTTTTTTTTTCAGCATTGCATAGATCTTTGATTGTGGTGTAATATATATATATATATATATATATATATATATATATATATATATATATATATATATATATATATTTTTTTTTTTTTTTTTTTTTAACCTTTGATTTAAGTATTAGCGGAAAGAATTTAATGCAGCGTCATTTTTTTTTTTTTTTTTATTATGGCTTGCAATTACCTTTTTCCAATTTAAACTTAGTAAAAATCATCTTATTAATCTGGAGTGCTAATAATAATTTGTACTTCAATAAGGAGATTAGTTTACATTTAAATTTGAAAGACTTTTAAATGGCAGACTTATGAAGTTGAGGGTGACCTACCTCTTTGAATGATAAGAGAGTGCCTAGCTTACAAGATTCTTTAAACATGAGTGAGGCGTTCTGTGTTATCAAATAAATGACAGATCGCTGTGACCCACTTAAATGATACAGAAAGGGCATATGAAGCACAAATGAGCTTGTGAACTTTTATATTCAGTAACCACACGGGTACCTGTCAATGATCACATTTTTCTTTGTTTTGTTTTTTTATACGAGTGAACCTAATATCAGGATAACAAAATAGAAACTAAATGCTTGAGTCGATGTCAATATTTTATTATACTTTATAATTTTGTTATTAAACATATTATTTTAGGCTGGGTTCACACTAGTGCGATTTGGATGCGGATTTATCTGCATCCAAATCGCATGACAAGAGAGTGTGCCTGGCCCTCAATGGAGCCAGTTTACAGATCTCTGTGGCAGCTGCTGAGCGACTTGCACAGAGGTCCTGTGCATCTCTGGCTCAGTTTCAGGTCCGGAAAATATTCAGACCTGATCGTCCCTGAAATGGAGAACAGGGACACAACGGACCCCTGCTATCAGCCACATGCAAAATAAGTGTGAACCCAGCTTCAGACACTACGGATGGATTGTATGCTTGTATTACACATCATGGAATTCCAAGTGCAAGTTTAGTATCTCTGCAACCAGGGCACCCCACCCCCCCCCCCCCCCAGCCACTTGTATACATGCCCCTTGTTTGTTTTCCCTGGCTACAGATTATTGGCCAGTACATGTGACAGCTTCCTGGCAGGCTTGCACATGGGTTCAGAGCCTACTCCAAACATATATGAGTGCATTACTACTAAGAATACTACGTTTCTAAATATTGCACTGCCTGCTTGATTGACTACCACTCCCTTGCTGCACAACATTCTATTTAGTGCCCATTTTCAAAATGTAAACATCCTCAGCCTAGGTTCACATTGGTGCAAATTTGGCATGCGATTTGACATGTCAAATCGGCAGATATTGCTGGCAATAGCAGCGCCGCACTGATTCCCAGTAGTTCTTGCACTACTTTTGGTGACTTTGGGTGCGATTTCAATAGACATTTGTGCAGGAACACACACAGATGTCTGTCAAATTGCCCCCCGAAGTCAGACTGCATTTCTGGGTGCGCACAGTTTCTAACCCACAGCACTGTGAACCTAGGCTAAAGGAAAAAATGTTTGGTTTTGAACACTAGGAGGTGGGAATCTGCAGTAAAGTTTGAATAATTTATTTTAAATCTCTTTTTAAATATCTGAACCAATTCTCATTGCCTAAGCTGAAGTGTCACATACATTTTTTACATGTATCTTTTACATCCAGATATATGTTGGCTTCACAGATATGTTTGAATTCCATCATAGGCACTTTCACAGTAAAAAAATAAAACCTTGCTCTGCATGTGTGCAGATGTGTCTACAATATGTAGTAAGCAATGTTAGTATCTGCCCATTTAAAGTGAGACTGCCACCACCTGAACAATAATGAATACGTATTCCCTGTAAAGGAAGACTTCTAATACTTACCTGTCTTTCTTCAATGATTGGTGCCCAGTCCCCTGTGGCACACTGCAGTTTCATCTGTTGGTCCCTATATCACTACAGAACATAGAAGTGATGCAGGGGCCTGGTGGATGGAACAGCAGCAGGGACCAGGCATCTCACAAATCTATACATTTTCAGCTGATAGCCTCCCATGGCTTTCAATACCATCTCTATGCTGACGACACCCAAATCTATCTCTCCACCCTTCAGCTCATTCCCTCAGTCTGATCATGCATCACTAATTTGTGTGTAATCCTGAACACTCCTTTTGGCCCCACATCTAATCACTTTACAAAGCTTGCCACCTCAATATCCGCAACATCTCCAAAATACATCCCTTCCTAACCAATGAAACCACAAACCTCCTAATTCATTTGCCTTGACTACTGCAACTCCCTCCTCATTGGCTTACCTTTAACCTCTTCCAGGCACCCCACGCATATATACTGTGGCAGGGCTGCCCTCCTGGAAAAAATCATGTACCTGTATATAATTTCGAGTTGCCGGTCTGGGGTGCGAACGCGCACCGCCGGTAACCCGCTCCTGCTGTGTTTTTTTTTTTTTTTTTTTTTTTTATAAATTCTTTATTTTTATTTTTTCATATATCAAAACATTATACAATCATATCAAATAAGGATTCATAGTGCACAAAACCACAGTTATATATATGTTTTTTCTTCTTATCTTAATCCTAATTGATATTAATTATCATGTTACATGCTCCATCTCTTAACAAAATAAGCACCATTTCTTTTTCCTTCCCAAGAACAAGTCTGGTTTTGCCTCTATAGGCAGAGAGATAAACAAGGACAGAGGGGAAAAAAAAAACATTGAATCCTCCTCTCCCTCACCTCTCACCCCCTAACCCCCCCCCCCCCCATAAGGCCCATCTCAGCCATATTCACTGTCCAGTCTCCAACTATTATTTTACAAATAACTATCTCAGGATTGACCAACATCACTCAGATAAGTCTGTTAGGAGTCTGTTCCCTATATTGAAAGTAGGGATTCCAGATCCTCCAATATTTTTCCTCCTGTTCTTTCAGTGTCATAGTCATCTTCCATTTGTTTAATTTCCGAAACCATTGCCATCCACTGTAATCTCATTGGGGATGTATTACTTTTCCACAATACTGGAATACAAGACTTTGCTGCAGTGAGCAAATGTTTTAACAGTGAGTTTTTTTATTTTTCATTTGACAATGGGGTGTCATGCAAGAGAAAGGCTGCCGGATTCTCTCCAAGAGATCCATTCATAATCGTTTCAACGGTTTCGTCAACCATCTTCTAGAATTCCCTCAACATTGGACATTCCCAAAAAATATGCATCATAGTGCCTTCTGATTCCTGACATCTCCAGCATACATCCTATACTTGAGGGAATATTTGATGCAATGCTGCCGGTGTTCCATACCACCTCGTAAGGATTTTATAGCCTCCTCCTTGATATCTACTCGCCAGTGAGGCTTTGTGAGCGAAAAATAAAATCCTATCCTTTTGTTCCTGTGAGAAAGATACCCCCAGATCTTTTTCCCAACATTGCAGAAAAGGCAATTCATGTGGGGCCTCTATTTCAATTAGCAGGGCATATAGATATGACAGTGAGTGTTTCAATGATTCCGCCTTTAAACATATATGTTCAAAAGTCGAGGGGTCACGTATTAAAGTAAGGATTCTTAACTGAGATCGAATATACGTACTCAACTGTAACCGGCGAAGGAAATCTAGGTCTGCTGAGAAATTTAATTGAATCTCTCTATTTGTCATCACTCACCCTTCTATTGAAAAATGAAAAAGCCTACTAATGTCCTGTCGTAACAGGACCTTAAAACGGGGATCTGTCATTCCTGGCTGAAAAGTCAGTGTGCCCAGAACTGGAACCATGAGAGTCGGATCTGGCGAGATAGTGGTGGTTTTAAAGATCTTAACTGTTCGTAGGGTCATACCCACCATTGGGTGTCTCTTCGCAGATTGCGGAATATCCCTGTCTGGAATCCAGACAAGCCCCTCCAAAGGTAAATCAATAGTTGCATTTGACACAGCGGGAGACAATCAGCAGGTCCAGCAGACCTTCACCCCCAGATCGTTTCTGAGAGAGGCAGAACCAGCAGTCTGCCTATGTAAACAAGGCAGATTGCCATTCTGTGAGAGGGGAAGATGGAGATCTTGTGTTTCTGCTAATCAGGAACACAGATCTCTGTCTTCCCACAGTCAGAAAGCACTGCCAATAAACACATTTAACCTTTTGTTCGCCCCTGATGTTAACCCCCTTCCCTGCCATTGTCAGTACAATGACGGTGCATTTTTTTTAGCAATGATAACTGCATTGGTGTCACTTAGTGTCAGATTTGTCCACCACAATGTTGCAGTCCTGCTAAAAATCGCCATAACTAGTAAAAAAAAAAAAAAATTCCATCAATCTATCCCATAGTTTGTGGACGCTATATCTTTTGCACAAACCAACAATATACTTATTGGGATTTTGTTTACGAAAAATATCTAGCAGAATACATTTTGGCCTAAATTGTTGAAGAAATTCGATTTTTTACATTTTCCTATTGGATATTTTTTATAACATAAAGTAAAAATCGTTTTTTTTATGAGGTGATCAAATGCCACCAAAAGAAAGCTCTATTTGTGGGAAAAAAATGGAAATCAATTTTATTTGGGTACAGTGTCGCACAACCACGCAATTGTTAAAGTAACGCAGTGCCGTATCACAAAAGATGGCCTGGTCATGAAGGGGGGGGAAACCTTCCTGGGCTGAAGAGGTTAAATAGGTTATCCCCTACTCAGTCCATCATGAATGCTGCTGTCAGACTCTTCCACCTTACAAACTCCTCAGCATCTGCTACCCCTCTCTGCCGATCCCTCCATTGGCTGCCACTCACCCAACAAATTAAATTCAAAATACTAATATTAATTTGCAAAGCCATCCATAACTCAGCCCCCAGCTACAATACTAACCTAGTATCAAAATACCAACCAAATTGTCCTCTTTGTTCCAACCCAAAACCTCCTGCTCTCTAGTTCCCTCGTCACCTCCTCCCGTGCTTGCCTCTAGGACTTCTCCTGAGCCTCTCCCATCCTTTGGGATTACCCACCCAAATCTGTCCGACTATCTCCAATTCTATCCACTTTTAGGCAATCCCTGAAAATGTTTCTCTTCAGATAAGCCTATTCAGCCTCCACCTAACAACTGTACTTTCATTTTCTTCATCAGCTTATCCCCACAGTTATTCCCTTTTTTATCACTTGACCTTTCCTTCTAGATTGTAAGCTCTAATGAGCTGGGCCCTCTGATTCCTCCTGTATTGAATCGTATTGTAACTGTACTGTCTGCCCTAACATAAAGTGATGCGCAAACTGTTGGTGCTATATAAATCCTGTATAATAAAAAAAGAACAAAGATGGGTTGTGCAGGATAAAGAACAGGAAAGTATACAGAGTATAGTTTTACAAGGACCACTTTTTATTGTTACGTTTTTCAGGTGCCAACAGAATCACTTTAAAGAGACCTTTTCAATTAAAAACAAAAAAATTTGCTGCCCCATCCCCGCATTTCTATTGACCTATTAGAGTGTTGAGCAACCTTAGTGTTAATCTATATATGACAGTAATTCCGCGCTTAGGAATAAGAAGAAAAAGAGACTGCTGCCCCCCTAATGAATAAATATCACAGAGGTGATATCTAAAAATGGATAATATTCTAAGCAGGGAAATTGGCGCTGTCCAGCTATATGTGCATAGAGGAATATAAAACGGAATAATTGTGAAAGAACAATACGTAGCAGGGGCTGTGGTGTACCACATACAAACAATGCCCTTAATGGATAATAATAAGGTGCAACAGGCTCCTAAACATAAAGAATGTGCCCTAATATCAATTTAACAAATATCCATGTGTACGTGGAGAGATATGCCTCAAAAATAGAGTATATAAAATACAACCAGTGTCCCTGGCAGAAAAGCAATAAAGTGCAATGGTGCTTCTAGACAAATATGTAAATGTGCCTTAACCTCAAATAAACTTCCAAATGAGTATATAAAAAAGGGATAAGTATGCTCGCAAGTAGATGAAAAAATGGTGGCAATCAAAATAGTATTGACACATCAAGTAGACAATTATAGCATAGAAAAATTTTTGCATAGAAAAATTTGAAAATTAAAAAATCCCCAACAAGTGTGCATAGAATTAAAAATAAAATGTATCTAAAAAAGTGAAACATAAATGTTCAAATTCCAAGTCCCAAAGATGTGTCCTTATGGTGGAAGAAAATGTGATCTCCGTTTTAACTGGTGTAGTCCCCGTCCTCCGTTACACCCCCACTCGTGCTTGCACTCACCGGACTACCTCACCCCTGCAGGGGTAAAGGCATGTGTGGAAAAATCCTGCGGTGGCGAGTCCAAGGAGCGCTCCTCCGTCCAGGGGTATGGTATCCTTCTGATTAATTATTTAGAAGCCAACATCCGACCGCCTATTGGACGACTGTACACGCTGGGGGCGTGGCAGCTTTTACTTTCTGACAAGATCTTTAGGTCACACCCGGGCCGGCAAGTGTGCTCATTGGACAGTCATTGGGTGACTTTTTTTCATCTACTTGCGAGCATACTTATCCCTTTTTTATATACTCATTTGGAAGTTTATTTGAGGTTAAGGCACATTTACATATTTGTCTAGAAGCACCATTGCACTTTATTGCTTTTCTGCCAGGGACACTGGTTGTATTTTATATACTCTATTTTTGAGGCATATCTCTCCACGTACACATGGATATTTGTTGAATTGATATTAGGGCACATTCTTTATGTTTAGGAGCCTGTTGCACCTTATTATTATCCATTAAGGGCATTGTTTGTATGTGGTACACCACAGCCCCTGTTACTTAGTGTTAATCTGCATGGGATTGGAGGGAAAAAGACTAGTTTCACTATCATCATGTGCTTAAGAAAGCCCTGGTATTCGGCCATGACAGATACCAAAAAGAAAGATACCTTAAGGGGCAATTTATGAAATGTTAAGAACTACATACATGTTTGTGTATGTTTTTCTATTAGACATGACATATTCTTTCATTTTCAATATCTAGTTTACAGTGCTTTGAGATGAGAGATCTCCCAGTACACTTGGTTGGCAAATCTTATAGAAAAAACATGCCACTTTCAGACCCTGCATTTGGCCTCATTTATCAATGTGTAATAGGAACTGACTTTAAAGGGGTTGTAAACCCTCATGTTTTCTTACCTTAATGCATCCTATGCATTAAGGTGAAAAAACTTCTGTCACTCAGCAGCCCCCAAGCCCCCTACCCTGTTTTAATCACCTGAGCCCGTTCGTTCCCCCGCCGGAGATGCGCTCTATCTCTCTGGCCAGGGTTCTCAGCTCTTGATTGGATAGATTGATAGCAGCGCAGCCATTGGCTCCTGCTGCTGTCGATCAAATCGAATGACGCGGGAGCTGAGCCAAGTCCGGCATTCTGTGTCTTTGGACGTAAATGCTGGACTCAGGAGCGCGCCCGCACGGTAAACCCCTGGGAGAGCATTTCTCCTAGGGGGCTTGCAGATGCCAGGAGGAGCCACGAGCGCCGCCGGGGGACCCCGGAAGACGAGGTTCGGGGCCACTCTGTGCAAAATGAACTGCATGGTGGAGGTAAGTATGATATGTTTGTTATTTTTAAAAAATCAAATAAATGAGGCTTGCTATTAGGCAGTTAAGACAACTTGACATGGTAACAAATTAAGAACTCTGTTCTTAAAACAGTTTAAAACAGTCAACACACTCCACAGATTAAAAAAAAAAACCCACACCTGTTATGAAGATATCTTTTTGAAATTCAAATAGATTATTTTTGCAATGTGTTCCTTATAAAGCAGAAGCTTTTTATTGGTAGACTCATTACACAATTGTGCTTCAGTAATAAAGAAGGCTGGCCTTTTTTTTGTGAATATTATCATTGAAGGAAACTTGTAATGAGGGAAACGTGGAGACTGCCATTGTTGACCTTCCTTCTAAAAATTCCAACTGCCTGGCTCTCTTTTAATTCAGGGGCATATGACTTTACTATGATCCTGCTGATCTGCATATTTGTCCTGGGTCAGTGACTTAAAAAATATTAAAAACAATAAGTCAGACTGTGAACCTTTTCAGAAGGGGGGCAGTGATGGCAGCCCCAAAGTAATCTCACAACAGGTTTACTTTCAAGAGATATATCATTAAAAAAATGTTGTAGATATAAAGGACAAGCATCCATAGGTGCCAGCACATACCTGCAGCAACCTAACAACACCACCTTCCTTGGGGAAGAGTGGGCTAGGAAAGGTGAGGGGAAAGGGACAAAAAGGATAAGTGCGCTTTTCTCAGCAGGCCTACTTAATCCAGCCTATTTCAACCAAGGTATTCCTTGGTTGAAAGAGGTACCCCTGAAAAAGCCTTCAGGTTTTTTCAGGGGTACCTTGGCAAAATGCCTAAAAATTGCCCAAAAACTGTATACAAGTTAGCAGGTGGGACAAGCCTGCCTTTTCATTACTTAATGCCACAGGTTTTCATTGTTCACCATTACAACCTTCTAGCGTCCTAACAACCAGTGATGTCATTGGTTGATGAGGAGGACGTCAGGCGCCTGCAGAGGACCAACATTTGATTGATGTGAGCGTGAATATGCCATTTAGATGTCTGGAATATATATGGGTAAATGTTTAGAACCTTTAGGATTCATGCACACTGGACATTATATTAACATTATAAAAACGCCAGTGGCTTTGCAGTGAGTTTTGCAACGTTTTTGCAAAAGCGTTTTTTAGCATTTTTCATCGTAAGCGTTTTTTAGCGTTTTTTTTTTAATGGATCAAAAACATAAAAACAACACTGGTGAGCTGAATTTTTGAGCATTTATTAGTGTTTTTAGGTGTTTTTTGCCATTAAAAAATGCTTAGAGCTGAAAAATGCCTCTCAGAGCCCACCAATTTCGTTTTTTTTTCCAGCCAAAAAACGCCCCAGGCAAAAACAGTTGATAACAGCCTATGTGTGCACGGGCACATAGGATAACATGCTGGAGAGTTTATTGACTGTAGAAAAAAAACTTCTGAAGCCAAAACCAGCAGCGGTAAAAATGTAGGCATGAGGCCTAATAAACAGAAAAGGAAAATAAAAAATAGGAAACCAGTTTTACGTAATCTCTTAATGCTAGCAACATTGGTAACACTTCTTTATCTCAAGCTTGCCCTGTGTGTTTACTGCAAGTTGGTATGCAGGACAAGTACAAATTCAGTGATTTATTTATCAACATATATGCAGTATATAAATGCAGAAATACAAAAGAAGGTCCACCGGCCTAATGTGTTAATCAACACACCATTTATTAAAAAGCTAAAAATAGCTAATTATACTCACAAACCGAGATTAACAAATGTTAATTGCAATCCAAAAGGAAAAACAACCAGAACCACTGTGTATATACCAATATATAAATGTGCACATCTCAGACATTTGATGGTCTAGAAAATGCATGGAAGATTTTCAGAACTTCTACAGACATTTTGTGATACGTTTTCAATCTGTCAAGCTTATTCTCACCTGCAGTTCAGACTTCCACACTTCTGTTTTGTTTTTGTTTTTTTGGATCATTGTACCTATCACTTTTTGCCACATTTTTTATGTGCTTTATGAAATTTGTAAGATATATAGTCGAAAAGTGTTAAACTTATGTCCCCTTTTCCATACACGCTTTGCTTTTCTCCCATCTGCAGATTCTTTTTTTTTAAGACAGTTATAATGGAGCTCTGCCTTTTACCTTAACGATAAATTGCTGCTGAAACTGTAGATTATTGCTGTATAGAATGTAACAAAATGAATGAACATGCCAAGACTGAAATAGCATTAAAGGTGTAAAGGAATTTGTCTTTGATTGTGTGTTGGTGAGGTACTGTGATACTTGAAGTATGTCTTGAGACTAATTAAAACTTAAACTGCAAGTTATGTTGCTACATGTTTTTGAGTGAAACTGGGTTACCAGATGGGTTTATAATTACATGCACTTAACCCCGTTTCTTTGTCCTCATAGTCTGCAGACTAGATATTCTGCCTCATTCATGAAACTAATGCAAGGAAAATTGGAGGTATTGGTCATAACATGTTAAATTCAATTGTTTAACCACTTGAGCCCCGGACCATTATGCTGCCTAAGGACCAGAGGTCTTTTTCCAATTTGGCACTGCGTCGCTTTAACTGCTAATTGCGCGGTCATGCAATGCTGTACCCAAACGAAATTTGCGTCCTTTTCTTCCTACAAATAGAGCTTTCTTTTGATGGTATTTGATCACCTCTGCGGTTTTTATTTTTTGCGCTATAAACGGAAAAAGACCGAAAATTTTGAAAAAAAATGATATTTTCTACTTTTTGTTATAAAAAAAATCCAATAAACTAAATTTTAGTCATACATTTAGGCCAAAATGTATTCGGCCACATGTCTTTGGTAAAAAAAATGTCAATAAGCGTATATTTATTGGTTTGCGCAAAAGTTATAGCGTCTACAAACTAGGGTACATTTTCTGGAATTTACACAGCTTTTAGTTTATGACTGCCTATGTCATTTCTTGAGGTGCTAAAATGGCAGGGCAGTACAAAACCCCCCCAAATGACCCCATTTTGTAAAGTAGACACCCCAAGGAAATTGCTGAGAGGCATGTTGAACCCATTGAATATTTATTTTTTTTGTCCCAAGTGATTGAAAAATGACAAAAAAAAAAAAAAAAAAAAATATTTACAAAAAGTCGTCACTAAATGATATATTGCTCACACAGGCCATGGGCCTATGTGGAATTGCACCCCAAAATACATTTAGCTGCTTCTCCTGAGTATGGGGATACCACATGTGTGGGACTTTTTGGGAGCCTAGCCGCGTACGGGGCCCCGAAAACCAATCACCGCCTTCAGGATTTCTAAGGGTGTAAATTTTTGCTTTCACTCTTCACTGCCTATCACAGTTTCGGAGGCCATGGAATGCCCAGGTGGCACAAAACCCCCCAAAATGACCCCATTTTGGAAAGTAGACACCCCAAGCTATTTGCTGAGAGGCATATTGAGTCCATGGAATATTTTATATTTTGACACAAGTTGCGGGAAAGTGACACTTTTTTTTTTTTTTTTTTTTTTTTTCCATAAAGTTGTCACTAAATGATATATTGCTCACACAGGCCATGGGCATATGTGGAATTGCACCCCAAAATACATTTAGCTGCTTCTCCTGAGTATGGGGATACCACATGTGTGGGACTTTTTGGGAGCCTAGCCGCGTACTGGACCCCGAAAACCAATCACCGCCTTCAGGATTTCTAAGGGTGAAAATTTTTGATTTCACTCTTTACTGCCTATCACAGTTTCGGAGGCCATGGAATGCCCAGGTGGCACAAAACCCCCCCAAATGACCCCATTTTGGAAAGTAGACACCCCAAGCTATTTGCTGAAAGGCATGGTGAGTATTTTGCAGCTCTCATTTGTTTTTGAAAATGAAGAAAGACAAGAAAAAACATTTTTTTTTTTCTTTTTTCAATTTTCAAAACTTTGTGACAAAAAGTGAGGTCTGCAAAATACTCACTATACCTCTCAGCAAATAGCTTGGGGTGTCTACTTTTCAAAATGGGGTCATTTGGGGGGGTTTTGTGCCACCTGGGCATTCCATGGCCTCCGAAACTGTGATAGGCAGTGAAGAGTGAAATCAAAAATTTACGGCCTTAGAAAGCCTGAAGGCGGTGCTTGGTTTTCGGGGTCCCGTACGCGGCTAGGCTCCCAAAAAGTCTCACACATGTGGTCTCCCCGTACTCAGGAGAAGCAACAGAATGTATTTTGGGGTGTAATTTCACATATTTCCATGGCATGTTTGAGCAATATATCATTTAGTGACAACTTTGTGCAAAAAAAAAAAAAAAATTTGTCTCTTTCCCGCAACTTGTGTCGCAATATAAAATATTCCATGGACTCGACATGCCTCTCAGCAAATAGCTTGGGGTGTCTACTTTCCAAAATGGGGTCATTTGGGGGGGTTTTGAACTGTCCTGGCATTTTATGCACAACATTTAGAAGCTTATGTCACACATCACCCACTCTTCTAACCACTTGAAGACAAAGCCCTTTCTGACACTTATTGTTTACATGAAAAAGTTTTTTTTTTTTGCAAAAAAATTACTTTGAACCCCCAAACATTATATATTTTTTTAAAGCAAATGCCCTACAGATTAAAATGGTGGGTGTTTCATTTTTTTTTTTCACACAGTAATTGCGCAGCGATTTTTCAAACGCATTTTTTGGGGAAAAAACACACTTTTTTTAATTTTAATGCACTAAAACACGCTATATTGCCCAAATATTTGATGAAATAAAAAAGATGATCTTAGGCCGAGTACATGGATACCAAACATGACATGCTTTAAAATTGCGCACAAACGTGCAGTGGCAACAAAATAAATACATGTTTAAAAGCCTTCAAAAGCCTTTACAGGTTACCACTTTAGATTTACAGAGGAGGTCTACTGGAAAAATTACTGCACTCGATCTGGCCTTCGCGGTGATACCTCACATGCATGGTGCAATTGCTGTTTACGTTTGACGACAGACCGCCGCTTGCGTTCGCCTTAGCGCGAGAGCAGGGGGCGACAGGGGTGTTTTTTATTTATTTATTTTTTTTCTTTATTATTTTTTTGCTTTTTTAATCTTACTTTTAAACTGTTCCTTTCATATTTTTTTTTTTAATCATTTTTATTGTTATCTCGGGGAATGTAAATATCCCCTATGATAGCAATAGGTAGCGACAGGTACTCTTTTTTGAAAAAATTGTGGTCTATTAGACCCTAGATCTCTCCTCTGCCCTCAAAGCATCTGACCACACCAAGATCGGTGTGATAAAATGCTTCCCCAATTTCCCAATGGCGCTATTTACATCCGGCGAAATCTAAGTCATGAAATACTCGTAGCTTCCGGTTTCTTAGGCCATAGAGATGTTTGGAGCCACTCTAGTCTCTGATCAGCTCTATGGTCAGCTGGCTGAATCACCGGCTGCATTCTCAGGTTCCCTGTTGAGACAGGAGAGCCAGAGAAAAACACGGAAGACGGTGGGGGGGGGGGGTCATTCCCTCCCACGGCTTGTAAAAGCAGTCTAGAGGCTAATTAGCCGCTAGGATTGCTTTTACATGAAAGCCGACCGCTGGCTGAAAAGAATGATACCAAGATGATACCTAAACCTGCAGGCATCATTCTGGTATAACCACTCAAAGTCGTGAATGGCGTACCTGAAGACAAAAAAAATGGTTAACAATGGTTAACAATAAAGCACAGTAAAGTGTAAATAATTACACACCTGAAAAACAAACATGATAAAACATAACAATAACAATAACAATAACAATAAAACATTGCAGAATAGAATACAGTAAAAAAGAGCAGAACAATAGAGAGAGAGAATAGAGAGAGAGAGAACAATAAAACAACAACTATTTTTTTTTATTTCATATTTTTTTTTTTTTTTACACTTTTTTTGTAACTAACTTTTATAACGGTAACCGGTTCCAGGTTCGGGTCTCTCAAAATGCGATGGCATCTTGGGAGACCCTGTGAAATGGCGCCTAGTCTGTGCAATGCTGTACCCTACGCTAATACTCAACTAGTGCATGGTAGCTTTCAAAACATTCACCAATGCAAAGACCAGGATTGTCAGGACAGGAGGGACAATAATAGCGGGTGTCACGCCTATATCCGCGCTTGCTGCAGACACAACATCTTTTTTGGGGGGGTTCGTTGGGTAGGGGTACTCGGGAGGACATAAAAATGCCTCTCATGCAGCCGACTGCATTTGGTTGGGGATGTGAATGGGGGAAGTACGGGCGCTGCAGAAGCGGTGGGTTCCCAATTAGGATTGGCGAATGCAGCAGGAAGGGCACTATGGGCACGACGGTCCTGTGTTTGTCTTTTTGGTGGCAGCGGGACACTACTTGTGCTTGCCACCTCACCAGCTTGAACTGCACTTATGGGACTCGCCACGTCACCAAGTGTTACTGCAGTGCTGGTTTGACTACGACCGGGGTGTACTAGGCCGCTGGCGCTTGCCAGTTCACCAAAACGCTACCAAAAAACTGTTAGCGATTGCAGGGATCAGGCCTGATTCTGCGAACGCTGCAGTTATGCGTTTAGTGTTTTGTAAGTGACAGTGATCGATCGATACTGCACTTGGGTGGGCTGGGCCGGGCCGGGCGGAGGGGCAAAACGCAGGTGCTAGCAGGTATCTGGGCTGATCCCGCTAACACTGCGTTTTTGGGAACCCTAAACTGCTGGTGACGCTAGTATAGATCTGATCGGATCAGATATTGATCCGTTCAGATACTATACCACTAAGGGAGGTGTACGGTGCGTGCGTGGGTGTTAGCGGTACTGGCGCTAATCTGACGCTGCCTGGGGCTGGTGCTTGCCAGTTCACCAAAATACTACCAAAAAAACTGTTAGCGATCGCAGGGATCAGGCCTGACTCTGCGAACGCTGCAGTTATGCGTTTAGTGTTTTGTAAGTGTCAGTGATCGATCGATACTGCACTTGGGTGGGCTGGGCTCGCCTGGGCGGAGGGGCAAAACGCAGGTGCTAGCAGGTATCTGGGCTGATCCCGCTAACACTGCGTTTTTGGGAACCCTAAACTGCTGGGGACGCTAGTATAGATCTGATCGGATCAGATATTGATCCGTTCAGATACTATACCACTAAGGGAGGCGTATGCTGCGTGCGTGGGTGTTAGCGGTACTGGCACTAACCTGACGCTGCCTGGGGCTGGTGCTTGCCAGTTCACCAAAATGCTACCAAAAAAACTGTTAGCGATCGCAGGGATCAGGCCTGACTCTGCGAACGCTGCAGTTATGCGTTTAGTGTTTTGTAAGTGACAGTGATCGATCAATACTGCACTTGGTTGGGCTGGGCGGAGGCACAAAACGCAGGTGCTAGCAGGTATCTGGGCTGATCCCGCTAACACTGCGTTTTTGGGAACCCTAAACTGCTGGGGACGCTAGTATAGATCTGATCGGATCAGATATTGATGCGTTCAGATACTATACCACTAAGGGAGGCGTATGCTGCGTGCGTGGGTGTTAGCGGTACTGGCGCTAATCTGACGCTGCCTGGGGCGACGCATATCACCGCCGGGCGATCGGGGGGCTAAACCTTTATTCGGTAATAAACGGCGGGTGCCCTGACACTATAAAAAATAAACAAACTAACCAGCGTCAACCGTAACGGTTATACGGTGATCAGTGGTGAAAGGGTTAACTAGGGGGCAATCAAGGGGTTAAAACATTTATTAGGTAGTATATGGGGGTCCCTGACGCTATAAAACGCTGACGGCGAACCTAAATATTTACCTCACTAACTAGCGTCACCAGCGACACTAATACAGCGATCAGAAAAATGATCGCTTAGTGACACTGGTGACAGGGGGTGATCAAGGGGTTAAAACTTTATTAGGGGGGGTTAGGGGGGTATCCTAGACCTAAAGGGGGGTAATACTAACTGTCCCAACACAGTAACTGTCACAAACTGACAACTAGCAGTAATCAGAAAAAAAAAAAAAAAAACTGCTGGTGTCAGTTTGTGACAGGGGGGGGGGGGTGATTGGGGGGGGATCGGGGTGTTTTGTGTGCCTGGCATGTTCTACTGTGTGTGTAGTGTTTGTGCACTCACAGTGAAGTCTTCTCTCCTCGGGCCGGAACGGAAATTACCGAGCTGAGGAGAGATGACATCATTTCCTTTGCTGCTGTTTAGCATACAGCAGCAAAAGAATGATTCGATTGGCCGGCGGCGATCGCGAGGGGGGGGCCACGAACGGATGGTCTCCCCCTCATCACCGATCGCCGCTGGACAAACGACGACCGCCTCGGGCACCGGGGGGGGGTCCGATCGGACCCCCCACCCGCGGAAGGCAAATCACGTACCCTGTACGTGATTTTGCCTGTCCGTGCCACTTTGCCGACGTACATCGGCGTGAGGCGGTCGTCAAGTGGTTAAAGCAGTAGTAAACCACAGCAGCTTAAAAAAAAAACCTGCAAGGCAATTGCATAATGTGCTAGTATGCATTGCGCGCTGTCACCGCTGAGAGGGATTCCATCTTCCCCTGGTCTTTCTTCTGGGTTCACAGCCTCCGGCTTTATGAGTGGCTCTTAACTCCAGCACAGAGCTCTGAAGGTCCAGCACCGGCTGCGTCCAGGGTGAGTATCTCCTAAACGGCTTATCCGTAGGTAAAAATCACAAAGTTGGCTTTACTACCACTTTGTTTCTAGTACTACCTGTAACATATCCCTGCAATTTTCATTTGCTCCTGTCTTTGTTTTGAAGTTATTTTGCTAATTGTACCAGCAACTACTAATGATTTTTCTAGCTGGTCTCTTGGGCCTCATTCACATGAGTGTACTACAGCGTACACTCATGTGAGGGCCGTGTCTCCCCACACAGGGTTGTACAAGTGTTCCGCGCATTCCCCGTTCAAGCAGTCTCATTCATGTCATTTTACAAACTAAGCCACTGCTTCCAATTTGACATCCATGCAGATGCACAGCCCTGAATGTAGACAGTGTGCCACAAGGCCATACTTGTTAATAGTTTTTTGTTGCCCAGATCTCAGTCGCATGCCCCCACAGTTGACCAGTCTTACTACAGATGTTTATGGACATAAGTACTTTCCCCCTTGTTTCGCTTACAAGACCGGAAAAAAAGTCCTGCAAGCAGCATCTTTGGGGCATTTAGGAGCAGTGAATACACCGCTCCTAAAATGTCCCTGCTATTGAAATCAATGGTCAGCACTGCCGAAGCGTTTTGGCAGCGACACTTTGTGGGCACTTTTAACCCTTTTTTGGCTGCTAGCAGGGATTAAAAGCGCCCCGCTAGCAGCCGAAAAGTGCCCCTAAAACTACAGTAAAGCACCGTTAAAACTAGCGGCACTTTACCACTAACACCCAGCCCCGCCCCAGTGTGAAAGTAGCCTTAGAGTCCATTCACACATGCGCATTTTGTAAATGCTTGCAAAATTATGTGTTTTTGTGCGCATTTACAATACCCGTTGAAAACATGTCATGTTTCTGGTGACATTTATTGTTATTGGCAAACCAAACATGGCAAACAGATGCACATTTTGCCACTCGCAAAGATGCACAAAACATTTGGTAAAACACTCAAACCTTAACACGCCAAAAAGCTCCATGAGCTACTGTAGTTTACTGCACATGGGGCATCCCATTAAACTTAATTGGAGGAGAGCAGGATGAGTATCCAGCATAGTTGGAGAACTGACCATGGTGTGTTCTGCTTAATTTTAATAGGAAAGCAGAGGGACTGACAGGAGTAGCAGGTGTTTCACACAAAGGAAGCAATGCAAAGAGAAGTGGATACTTTTTCATACAAGTACATGGTACAGCAGGCACATATTGGGAATATGAAATGTTGGGTTTATATATTTTTCAAGTGCGATACCAGTTGAAGTGGAGCTATACAAAGTGAGGGTACTTAGTCGCAAAACATAGAGTTTGTTTTCAGATCCTGAAGTCATATAAAATGTAATTATTGTTCTTGATGGAGAATAATTGATAGTGCTTCCAGAGTTCTGAAGGAAGTTCTCTTTCACCTGCATCTCTACATTCTGCCTCACATTTTCTCACTTTGTTCAACATGCCACTGGTGTTCCAGCAGCATCAGAGCCTGGAGGAAGATTGAGAGAGAGAAAGTCCTTCTTTACCATAGTGACATCAGCTAAGCTTTTAGCCAGTCCTAATGAAGTATTTCTTATTTCAAAAATGTGAACTTTTATTAAGGTAAATATACATACAGGGTCATAAACATTAGGTATAAAGTAATAATTGAAATTACACAAGAGGCATATAGTGGGGTTTGCTTGTCCCCCAATAAGACCATGAGCAACAAGGCACAATATATGGAGCATGACGGAAAACAAAATAAAATACTGTCAGTATGAAAACAAGTAAATAAAGATAATGAAAGATAGTACATAGTCATTAATAGATACATCTAGATGTCAGTAGCGTGAGACTATAGGACTGTATCAAGTAGACACACCTTTCAGAAGATTGTAATCTCAAAAGGCAAGGTATTATTTATTTCACACATCCAGGTGTAAAACCCAGGAGGTGAAGTCCTCATCCATTGTTTGAAACAAAATGTTACCCCAGCTCCACTGCCAGTATAAGAGTCCACAAACTGTGATCCGGTGCTCTAGCCATAACGTTCAGGCCCCACAGGTGCAATACTTGAATCAGGAAGGCTGGCAACACGGATGTTCTTGAATAAAAGTACTTTATTTGTTACATGGATACACGGGTACAGGCTATATGCTGACTTTTTGGCTATGAAGCTTTCATCAAAGGCTTGATGAAGGCTTCATAGCCGAAACACGTCAGCATATAGCCTGTACCCGTGTATCCATGTAACAAATAAAATACTTTTATTCAAGAGCATCCGAGTTGCCAGTCTCCCTGATTCAAGACTTATCCATTGTTTGACATTTCTGGCTGCCTAATGAAGTCAGAAGCTCTACTGAGTTTGCGTAAGTTCCCCCCTGAACTTCAAAACATGGAAACACATGCAGGGTTTGGTGGAGATGTTGGTTGCATCAGAGCAGTAAGGGTGAGGAATTTATTGCAATGGTTTCTTCTTTGGGCACCCAGCATTATCTGGGGGAACAGTACCTGTGAGCCTTGTGAAAGAGCACACAATGACTGGGGGGGGCATGAAACCGGGTCAATATAAAATTAGCTCACTACATCTGTGGACAGCTCCGCCCACCATGTGCCCTTCTTTTCCATGTTTTAAAGGTGGGAGATATAATAATGGGGCAACATTTTGTAAGTTGTAGCTGGAATCTGGTGGCAATAAATACTTCCCCTTTACTCAGCACTTTTTTTTTTCCTTTCATGCCCATAAGTTGTAATACATTTTTTATGTCTTGCAAATATGGCTATAATAGGTGTTTAATATGTTAGCGTTGTTAATAATTTTGAATGAACATTGTCTTAACTAAAAGTCTTTCTTAGTACCTTGTGTATATATGCTTGTTATGTATATATTTATAGCCTTATGCCTAAGATTGAAAATTCATGCTACAATGAATATCCGCTGAGCAGCTGACAAGAAATGTTAATGCTCTGTTTTTCAATTACTTGTGGACAATGTAGAATATTGAAATACTGCTTTGAGACAGGCTTTTGTGATTGTTTACAAATCAGAGTGTCCATTATTTTTTTTTAAACTTGAAAGATGTGTCAGGTGATATTAGAACATTAAATCTCATTAGTTATACAATATGGTAAGTGACTAGAATCCACAATTTGTCCTCTATGCAGGACACCTAGGCCCACATTATGTGATAGTGAAAATGAACTCTTAACAATTTAGCTTTATGATATGCTGTATGTTTTTTATTTCAGAGGAGACCTTTACAAAATGAATCTTTGAATTGTTGTGTATACCTAATGTTTTTTATATGCATAACTAAATATTTAAATCTGACTTTGGGGCAAGCAGCTAAATACATATTTGAAATCCAGATACACAGATTATCCTTTCCTACCAAAGGGTTTTAATTCTGCTCTGCTTTGCTCAATGTTGTGGTGTTGATATGCAAATCTTGAACCCCATTTTGTAGTTATGCAAAACAGGTTTTGTCCAAAACATGCCTATAACCTACTAAAGGAACAGTAACAGTCCAAAATCTTTAACTCTGCTATGACATGTGAAATTGACATGAAGTGGGTAAATATCTGCTCACTTCTTGTTTTGTTAAGACAGAAAGGTAAGAAAAAAAAAAGAAAAAAAAAAAACTTCTCCCAAACTAGTAAACAGTAAAAGAAAATTACAGAGAATCCAATGCTCCACACTGTTTTCTGAATTTTTTTATTTGCATTGTTATTATGTAGGATTAACCCCAACAGTGTGTGCAGAGCTTTAGAAAATAATGGAGGTCTGTACAGTTACACAACATTTTAATACAAGATGATTAGAAGGGCCCTGCTTATGAGAGCTTATATTCTAAAGTGTAAGGGCAAGTGATATAAAAGAAAAATTAACTAGAAGAGTGGTTTAATAGAGAGAGTATAGTGTTTGGGTGGAGCTGGGATAATCTTCTCTGAAGAAAGGAGGTTTCAGGGATTGCCTAAAGGGGGACAGAATAGGATATAGCTAGACAGATTGGGATAGAGAGTTCCAGAGGGAGGCAAGCACAGGAAGAGTTGACAAGGGACTTAGAGAGCAAGAGGTCTTGGAGAGAATGGATGGGACAGTTTGGGTGATAATTTGAGACCAGGTTGGTTATGTAGCTTGGGCAGAATTGTGGCATCAGCATATAGTGTTCTGTTCACAGTACTATATGTGGAGCTTATCCAAACAAACACAGAGCTAAAAATGGTCAGGGACAGTTTTTAAGCAGGAGGTCCGAGGTTGGTCCTGCATCTCTACTTTTTCCAAGGGTCTTCTGGAGCAGTCATGTACACTGCCAAGCACCTGCCCAGTACAATCTTATGTGACCTGTGAAAAAGTTCTTGAAATTATTAAAACAGTACACATAGAATACAAATCCTGCTACAAAGCTCTAGAATGCAACTTTGTTCAACAGAAAATGGTCAGCTACTAATTTTGGGTATGCCATGATACCTGCATTTAGTGTCATTTGTCTTACACACACACACACACACACACACACACACACACACTGACCCGGAAATGTGAGATTCTTACTTTTAGTAGTATTACATACACAGAGAATTTGTATGTGAAATTAAAAAGACATTAAAATGTAATTGGAATTTTCAAAAGATGGTAATGCATTCAGTAAAGACATGGCTGCATTTTACCATACTTTGTTTAGCTTGAATTCTAACAATAGCAGTATTTAGAATATCAAAAGAAAAGGACTAAGTTAGTGTCGTGATTGCATATTTCTGTTTTACACATGAATGTCTTTTCATTATGAGCTAATCAGTCATTTACTAAACGCTTTTGTCTTCTACAGGTGCAAAGGTCTAGGAATAAGCAGCTAAGAGAGTTGTTTCCAGATGGATTTAGTATTCATCATGCAGGCATGCTGCGGCAAGATAGGAGTTTGGTGGAGAACCTTTTTTCTCAGGGACATATCAAAGTCCTGGTTTGTACAGCCACATTAGCCTGGGGTGTCAATCTCCCCGCTCATGCTGTTATCATTAAGGTAAGAGATTATTCCGCAGAACAGAATAACATTGTCTGCTGCTTATTCTGCAGTGAAAACTTGAACAATTGAAGCACTGATACTTTTTCGTTAATATGCAGAGGGTTATTTCAACAATTATTATCCAGTTGTAATTTATAGCAGCCAGTCATTTAAATCCTGTGACAGCACCCTGTATTTTTCTATGAATGGCTAAGACAGCTCATAAAATGCTGCTAATAATTCCTTTTCCCCAGCTGCAGCGGGAGAAATCACCTGAAGCCAGTCCTTACATTTTAGCTTTGTACAAGCACAGTCTGGGGAACTGCAGTTTGCCGTGGGATATGCACAATGCAAATGACCTGTTGGGTTAAACCTCTTGTGTGCCATTTAATTGAATAGCGACCTACAACTTGTCTGCATGTAAAAGGACAAATAATGCCTAAGGAATTCTTGATTAGAGCATCAAAGGTTTATAAGTGGCTCTTGAGTGTTAAATAAAAGCATACATTTTTTGTTCAATTGTTGTTTTTTTTCTTATGCTGTGCCAACTCTGACGTGAATGTCAATGTTGCTGTGAAGTTTCAATTCAGTTTGCAGAAAAAAAGGGATTACTGTAAAAATATCCATTATTTGTCAATTACTGATAGCGCATATTTTTTTTTTACTGCATTGCCCAATAAAAATATGTAGCATTTAACCTACTTTTGCATGTAACTCTTTTCAAAATCATTATTTGATTTTTTGGGTAGGTTTAATGCCAGCTTTTTAGACAACTTCATGGAACTAAATACTTAGGTGTGATAATATATGGGTGTACCTCTGTGACATGTAGGTAATTTCCTACTATGGGGTTGATTTACTAAAACTGGAGAGTGCAAAATCTGATGCAGCTGTGCATGCTAGCCAATCAGCTTCTAACTTCAGCTTGTTCAATTAAGCTTTGACAAAAAAAAAAAAAAAATGCAATCCAAGACCATTATCCATGGTGTCTATACAAAGAAAGACTATATTGGACTATATTGGCCAGACAAGGAGTTCACAGCCTTAAAAAACAAATTTTTTTTTTGTTTTTTGGTTTTTTTTTGTTTTTTTATTGTACAATTAATTTAAAATATCATACAAGAATGCATATATTTTAAAAACAAATTTGCTTATTGGCTGAGCTTGCTACACATGATAGTAAGCGACTAGTATTACATACAATATTGATGTAAAGGATATCAAATTTGGATCTTCATGTGTCAACGTGTTTCGATGGAAGTAGCTTCATCAGGACACATTAAAATAACACAGTAGCTGTTTCAGCACTATAGCTAAACCAGTACAAAAAAGATCATCTGGGCAGGCACAGGAGTATACAGAGAGGCCAAAAATATGGACACCTAAACATCTGGGAATATTCCCAAAATTATTCTGTGGATGTATTGATTATAGCTGGCAGTAGCAAAAATCTCCCATGAGATCCAACAGAATCAGAAATCCCCAAGGCTAAGCTCTAGTAAAACCAATATCCTATCAGTGCATGTCTGTCCAGTGGCAACTCCAGAAACAATATAGACTAACAGTAGTAGGAGGGAACACATGCCATCAAAGTCCCAATGTCCTGCAGCCAAGAAAAAAACCTGCAAGCTTATTGCTTTCTTTGCTGAGTTGCACTAGATTTTAGTGTCTGTTGAAATGCACTGCAGCCTAATTCACATAGAGGGTTACTATAAACATGAATATAACCTATCATACCCACCATCAGAGAAATGAAGGGCAAAATGCAGAATAAAATGAAGGATTGCCCAATAGTGAACAATCAATCAACTGAAAAAACAAAAAATAGTGACTTCCATAAATATTTGGTAACAATAAACTCCTGTGCTATAAAATTGCAATAATCATTGATACATTGAAGAATACATAAATACATATTAAAGTCCCAACAGTCCACACTTAAAGTGCTCTAATGCATATTCATATTTCAATATGGTGGACCTTCTGAAGAAGCCACATGGGAGAGTGGTGTAACTCATAAAGCGGGAGCCAGGCGACATGTATCATTACTTGATCTGGATTCTGTGAGAGCCCGTTACACTGTTATATCATATTGGTTGTTTTCAACTGAATAAATGTGGGTGCATTTCCTTAACCACTTACAGACCGCCCGCCGTCGTTTTACATTGCCAATTTGAAGAGGAATATAGTTGTTATGGCAGTAGCTAGCTGCTATAACCCCAGTATCTTCTTCAGCGGGTTGTCCGCATTCAGATAAAAGTGGTCTCTGCGGCGGATTTGCCGCAAGATCACTTTTATCGGCAGAGGGGGAGGGCCCCCTCCCGCCGTGCTCTGGTGCCCTCCGCCGCTTGCCGGAGCTGTCGGTAGCAGCAGAGGCAATCGGATTCTTCTTCCTGCTAGGCGTTGAGATGAGTGAGGGGATGATGGCCCCACCTGTCTCCATACCACTGCAGGGCGGAAGCGGCGTCAAAAGGTCACTTCCACCCATAGCTCTTAAAGGGAGATTTGTA
Source organism: Lithobates clamitans (assembly GCA_037952925.1). Classification (NCBI taxonomy): domain Eukaryota; kingdom Metazoa; phylum Chordata; class Amphibia; order Anura; family Ranidae; genus Lithobates; species Lithobates clamitans. The sequence continues at coordinate 7,490,870 of JBBGZY010000232.1, forward strand.
TTTTTTTTTTCAAATGACATTTATTTTTATTGTTTTTTATTGCATTTTGGTGTAAATATGAGATCTGAGGTCTTTTTGACCCCAGATCTCATATTTAAGAGGTCCTGTGATGCTTTTTTTTATTATAGGGGATGTTTACATTCCTTGTAATAGGAAAAAAAGTGACACATTTTTTTTAAAAGAACAGTGTAAAAATAAAAGGTAAAATAAATAAGAAAAAAAAATTATGCGCCCCATCCCGCCGAGCTCGCGTGCAGAAACGAACGCATACGTGAGTTGCGGCCGCATATGAAAACGGTGTTTAAACCACACATGTGAGGTATTACCGTGATCATTAGAGTGAGAGCAAAAATTCTAGCCCTAGACCTCGTCTGTAACTCAAAATGTGCAACCTGTAGAAATGTTTTAAACATCTCCTATGGAGATTTTTAAGGGTAAAAGTTTGTCACCATTCCATGAGTAGGAGCAATTTTGAAGCGTGACATGTTGGGTATCAAGTTACTCAGCAACATCCGCCATTTTATTCTCTAGGGTGTTAGAAAATTATATATATTATGTTTGGGGGTTCTAAGTAATTTTCTGGCAAAAATTACTGTTTTAAATTTGTAAACACCAAATCTCAGAAAGAGACTCTGTCCTTGAGTGGTTAAGCTTAGCTGATATTCTTTTATGCATTTTAACCACAATACTGCACTATTGGAGATTGTTTCCTTTATTCTGAGAGTTCTGTGGAGTCATCCCAGCTGCGGAAGTGAGCAGGGGATCCACTATCTGGTGTACAGGATTGATTACCATTATACTGTGTTGGCCCTTTTGAGGGTCTTGTCCTGAGGTGAGCAAGTATTTCACCTGGTGACAGAGCACTCTTGTTATATGGTGGAGCACATATTGAAATATGAAGGTACACTAGAGCATTTTATGTGTGGACTGTTGGGACTTTATTTACCTAATATGTGTTTACGTATTCTTTTTTTTTTTTTTTTTTTTCCACATCAGTGAGCACTGCCGACTGGCCTTAATCAGCGTAACATTCATGTATTGTCGCCGACCTAGATTCACATCATTGTGGATTTCTTTCTTTCTTTATTTATTTATCTATTTGTTTTTTCCTTCTTTCACTTCTTACTTTTGACAGGGATACAGCCATCAATTATATACAGCTTTATTAAATACCCTGTTGGGGGTACACAACGCGGATCTGACCGGGTTGTAATGACTATAAGAAGCACTACCCGTCAATGGAATCTAGGAGGACCTCATATATGGTGCTAGGCTATTGGGGTCCCCGCCCCCATAGCCCCCTATTAAGACCACTAGTGAACTATTGCGTATTTGTGAAAACCCCCCACCCCTTCCCGTTCCTCTTCTCCCGCCCCCTAGCGCCCCTGCATCCCTTCTATACAAAATCCGCCCCAAACACAGAGTTTAAAGGTTTACTATTATTACCTACTTAAATCCAAACACCAATAACACTAAATTACTTTATGTGATTCACTGGTTCTGTATTTCACTAGAGCATAGATATCTTAACTTTTAACCTAATCCCTTACGCTCCAAACTTTTCCCTTAAGCAGGCCGCCTTATCCATCCATGGCTTCCATATTTTGTCGAATTCCTGGAGATTCCCCCTTTTTATATATTCCAATCTCTCCCTGCCAATAGAGGCACCGAGTGTATCTATCCAGTCATTCACTGTCGGGGGGCTCTTTTGATTGCCACCTTAGCGTTATCGTTTTTCGAGCCTGGAACAAACCTCTGAGGATTGCCAAGGTGGTATCCCTCCTCTCCCCCTCTATCCTTCTATATCCCAGAATGCATTCCACCGCCTCCCTCTTTACTGACGTTTGATAGACATCGCCCAAACTGCCAGTAACTCCCTCCCAGTATCGATACAGCTTGGGACATCTCCAGAGTAAATGGATAAGGTTCCCAGACTCCTGGCACCTAGGACAATTATCGTTAGGCCTTCCACCAAACCTGAAGAGCCGTCTTGGAGTGTAATAGGCCCTATTAAGCAGCGTCAAATGAGAGATCTTCTGCGAAGGGGTTACTGACACCTGAGGTGCCATCTCTAAGATTCTCCTCCATTGTTCCTCAGGAATTGCCCCTAGTTCCTCCTCCCATTTAACTCTTACCTTCTGAAGTGTTTCCCGTCTATTCTCTGAGTTACTTAGTTGGTCGTAAATTTTAGTTATCAGCCCCCTAGTGGGTCCTACTTGTAGTAATTGACGAGCAACGGGCATTTCAACCCATCTCGGGGGCTGATCGCCAAATTGGGCCCTAAGAGCTTGTTTTATCTGCCGGTAGAGGAACCAGGAGCTCTGAGGGATCTTAAATTCCCTAATCAGCTCGGGGAGTTTTTTAAGGGTGTTTCCCGAGTAGAGCTGTCTTAGCTTTTTAATACCACCAGCCTCTCACACCCTACTCTTTCCTATTTTTAGAATTCCCTGTAAGTTCCGGTTGTTCCAAATAGGGGAGTAATCCGTGAAACCCTCATACCCCGTTGTTTTCTTAACAGTTTTCCATAACTTAATTAGCAACCTAGTTGTCGGGGATTCATGGTGAAACATATCCGCCTCTAACGCCTCGATAAGCGTATTATGCCGAGCGTTTACCAAGGTTAGCCTGCCATTCGGAGTGCCCCCCTCTGGGATTCCACAGCCCATTAAATGCTGTAGTTGTGATGCGAGGTAGTAACGCTCCGGATGGGGAAGGGCAAACCCCCCCTCCTTGGTAGGAAGCTGGAGAACTTGCAGCCGTAACCTGGCTTGCCCACCTTTCCATATCAAGTCTCTGAATAAAGCCTCTATTTTCCTAAACCAGCTTTTATTAATCCATACCGGGGAGTTGTGCAAGATGTAAAGCAGTTGCGGCATCCAGATCATTTTTATCAGGCTGCATCTACCTGCTACTGATAAGGGGAGGCGTCTCCAGATGCTTGTTTTTTGTTTAAATTTGGCCAGGAGAGGTACTAAATTCTTGCTGATATATTGGTTGGGGTCTTTAGTTAGGACAATTCCCAAGTACTTTAGTGCTTCCACGATTGCTACCTGGGAAAATCCGAGTACGGTTGGTACTCCTAGAGGGTCAAACGGCAAGAGCTCGGATTTCTCCCAGTTTATTTCCAGGCCGGAGAATTTACCAAATTCCTCCACTAATCTCATTGCGCCTGTCATTGATCTCTTACAATCGCCTAGAAATAACAGGATGTCATCTGCATATAGGTCGATTCTTTCCTCAATTGACCCTCTCTGGAGCCCTTTTATCTCGTGGCTCGCTCTGATTGCCATAGCAAGGGGCTCCATTACCAGTGCAAAAAGCAAAGGAGATAATGGACACCCCTGTCTAGTCCCTCTCTCAAGCACAAACCAGTCTGAAAATTCGTTATTTATTTTGACTCTTGCCTTAGGACTATTATAAAGCATCTTAATCCATCCAATAAAGGACGGCCCAAAGCCAAACTTTCCCAGCACATACCACATGTATTCCCACTCCACGCTATCAAAAGCCTTGGAAATATCTAAGGTCAGCAGGGCTCCTGAGCACTCATTTTCAGTAGGAGACTGTAGCTTCAAGAAAGCCCTTCTGATATTTAGGCTCGTAGATCTATTGGCCATAAACCCTGCCTGATCCTCATGGATTAGTTTATGTGTAACTCTACTCAATCTGGCAGCCAAAACCTTGGCCAGAATTTTAGCATCAGCACAGATTAGAGAAATTGGCCTATAGGCAGCCATATCAAGGGGGTCCTTCCCCTCTTTCTGCAGGACTATGATTGTTGCCTCTAGCATTGATGCAGGGAGGCGCCCCCCCTCTTTCGCTTCCCCCAGAGTCTTCATTAGTTCCGGGATTAGCACCTCCCCAAGATGCCTATAGGCCTCGATTGGTATTCCATCGGGGCCAGGCGACTTAAGACCCGCCATGCTTTTGATAGCTTGATGTAATTCTGTAGTTGTTATTGGGGAATCCAACAGATCCCGCTCCTCTTGCGATAAGAGCGGGACTGACAGCTTCCCCAAGAAGTCCCCCATCGCCCTATCATTATTTTTTTCTGAGAAGTATACAGCTTTTTATAATAGTCTCCAAAAGTTTGCACTATTTTTGGGGAGCTTGAAAGGATTTCTCCATTCTGCGCTCTAATAGCAAGGACCGTTGATGGGGCCTTACTAGATTTTACCAACTGTGCTAACACTTTACGTATTCTTTAAGTCAGCAAAGTTTATAGCAATTTTTTATCACAGGAGTTTATTGTTACCCAATATTAATATTAATTTCCAGATTTTGTTTGGTAAGGTTTTATCAATGCTTGACAAGCATGCATGGAGTAGACCATGATTGGACTTTCTACCTTTATGTTAAATGCTTTTAATAATAAAGCTGGCCCACTGTATTCCAGTGGAATGAAGGAAAGCCAATAGCAGCTATTTTTTTTATCATGACAAAAAAACTGTGGGATCTGATCAAGTGCAAAAACAGATATAGCCAATTACAAAGAAAATCACCACAGCAAGAATAAAACTTTCAAAATCCACAACAGAAATCACTCCTCATTTACTAAATCTTCTATCCCTGAAAAATAAATTTCAGCTGATCAAGTGTTAACTCAAAACTTCCCAAGTCTCTAAGTAGGATTTGCAAATTTTCATATCTTTCTTCAAAAAAATTGCAAATCCTACTTAGAGACTTGGGAAGAGTTGAGTTAACACATTAATGTAGCACCTACATTAATGTGCCATAGAATATTGCCAAACACATGCTAACATTTTGAAAGTACTGGAAGACATTTCATCAACTTCCATGTTAAGGCGTTAATGTGTAAGGAACAATAATTGTCACCTCCTGTGTATTTATCTTGCAGTAAAACTGCAGGAAAATACATTACAAGTAGAAATCTCACTCCTTTCTATGTGCCTAGTTCACACCTATGTGCTACAGCTTTTTTGTGTTAAAATGAACCTGTGCCCAAAACTTTGCACATTTAACCACTTGACAACTGGGCACTTAAACCCCCTTCCTGACCAGACCAATTTTCAGCTTTTGGTGCTCTCACATTTTGAATGACAATTACTCAGTCATGCAACACTATATCTATATGAAATTTTTGTCCTTTTTTTCACACAAATGGAGCTTTCTTTTGGTGGTATTTAATCACCACTGGGTTCTTTATTTTTTGCGCCATAAAAGAAAAAAGACCGAAAAATCTGTAAAAAAATACATTTTTCTTCATTTCTGTTATAATATTTTGCAAATTAGTAATTTTTCTTCATATATTTTGGCCAAAATTTATACCGCTATATATCTTTGGTAAAATTAACCCAAATCGGTGGATATTATTTGGTCTTTGTGAAAGTTATAGAGTCCAAAAGCTATGGTGCGAATATCTGAAAATTGATCACACCTGAATTACTGACGGCCTATCTAATTTCTTGAGACCCTAACATTCCAGAAAAGTACAAATACCCCCCAAATGACCCCTTTTTGGAAAGAAGACATTCCAAGGTATTTAGAAAGATGCATGGTGAGTTTTTTGAAGTTGTCATTTTTTCCCACAATTCTTTGCAAAATCAAGGTTTTTTTTTTACTTTTTTTTCCCCACAAAATTGTCATATTAGCAGGTTATTTCTCACACACAGCATATGCATACCACAAATTACACCCCAAAACACATTCTGCTATTACTCCCGAGTACGGCGATACCACATGTGTGAGACTTTTACACAGCCTGGCCACATACAGAGGCCCAACATGCAGGGGAGCACCTTCAGGCGTTCTGGAGCACCCAGGCCAATTCTGACATTTCACTCCTACATGTAAAAATCATCATTTATTAGCTAGAAAATTACATAGAACCCCAAAACATTATATATGTTTTTTTAGCAAAGACCCTAGAGAATACAATGGCGGTCGTTGCAATTTTTTATCTCGCACGGTATTTGCGCAGCAATTTTTTTAACGCGTTTTTTTGGGGAAAAAAACAGTTTTGTGCTTTACAAAAACCAAAACAGTAAAGTTAGCCTAATGTTTTTGCATAATGTGAAAGATGAAGTTATGCCGAGTAAATAGATACCCAACATGTCACCTTTCAAAATTGCACGCGCTTGTGGAATGGCGCCAAACTTTGCTACTCAAAAATCCCCATAGGCGACGCTTTAAAATTTTTTACTGGTTACATGTTTTGAGTTACAGAGGAGGTCTAGGGCCAAAATTATTGCTCTCGCTCTACCAATCGCATCGATACCTCACATGTGTGGTTTGAACACCGTTTTCATATGTGGGCGGGACTTACGTATGCGTTCGCTTCTGCATGCGAGCACACAGGGACAGGGGCGCTTATTTTTTTTTTTTTTTTTTTTTTTTTTTTATTGTTCATTTTACTTTATTTATTTTAGTTTGATGCTTTTTTCCAAAAAGAAAAAAAATTGACCACTTTTTTTCCTATTACAAGGAATGTAAACATCCTTGTAATAGGAATATGGCATGACAGGTCCTCTTTACAGTGAGATATGGGGTCAATAAGACCCCACATCTCACCTCTAGGCTGGAAAGCCTGAAATTTAAAAAAAAAAAAAACGATCCTGGCTTCGATCGTAGCGGTTAGTCGGTAGAAGCGTGGGAGGGGGGGGACATCCCCTCTCGCCTCCCGTAAGAACGATCAAGCAGTGGAACAGCCACTATGATCGTTCTCATGGTGTAGGGAATCGCCGGCTGAAAAAGCTGATATCTGAATGATGCCTGTAGCTGCAACCATCATTCAGATATCTCCGCACAAAGTCAAGGACGTTGTATGACGGCAGGCGGGCGGGAAGTGGTTAAAACGCTTTTTTTTCTTTAACACAAAGTTGTCCATTTATACAATATTTCTACCACATAACATGTACATACCAAAAATGACACCCCAAAATAGATTCTCCTGCTCCTCCTGAGTACGGCGATACCACATGTGTGAGACTTCCACAGCCTGGCCACATACAGAGGGCGAGTACAGCTGAGCATGGCTCAGCATGGCAGGGTATGGCGGGGTATTGCGGAGTATGGCGGGGTATTGCGGAGTATGGCGGGGTATTGCGGAGTATGGCGGGGTATTGCGGAGTATGGCGGGGTATGGCAGAGTATGGCGGGGTATGGCAGAGTATGGCGGGGGCATTGCAGAGTATGACGGGGGCATTGCAGAGTATGACGGGGGCATTGCAGAGTATGACGGGGGCATTGCAGAGTATGACGGGGGCATTGCAGAGTATGACGGGGGCATTGCAGAGTATGGCGGGGGCATTGCAGAGTATGGCGGGGGCATTGCAGAGTATGGCGGGGGCATTGCAGAGTATTGCGGGGGCATTGCAGAGTATTGCACAGCATTGCAGATTATTGTGGGGGTATTGCAGAGTATTGCACAGCATTGCAGAGTATTGTGGGGGTATTGCAGAGTATTGCACAGCATTGCAGAGTATTGCACAGCATTGCAGAGTATTGTGGGGGTATTGCAGAGTATTGCACAGCATTGCATAGTAGTGGGGATGGCTGAGCATGGATGGATGGATGTCTCTGTGCAGCGCTGTGGGCACTACACATACAGCCCACAGCGCTGCAGACATCCATCCATCCCCCTCCCCGCTCACAGTGTACCGATCGGTACACAGGAGGGGAGGAGAGGAACCGGCGTCATCAGATGACGCCGGTCTGTTTACATGTGATCGCGCCGTCATTTGACGCGATCAGCGGCCATTTACCGGGATCCATGATGCGCCGGGACCTCCGGACCCGGCGGTCACGGATGTGTTCGGGTGCGCGCCCCAGGAGGCGCGCGAGAGGGGAATTCTGGGAGGACGTCATAGTACGCCCTCCCAGAGTTATCCTACCGCCCTGCAGCCGTCATTCGGCTATGGGCCGGTTGGTAAGTGGTTAATCATTTACACTTTCTGAACAATGAGTAACAGCACTTTTAACCACTTGACCACGGGCACATAAACCCCCTTCCTAACCAGACCAATTTTCAGCTTTCGGTGCTCTCACATTTTGAATGACAATTACTCAGTCATACAACACTGTACCCATATGAAATTTTTGTCCTTTTTTTCACACAAATAGAGCTTTCTTTTGGTGGTTTGGTTTTTTATTTTTTGCGCTATGAAAGAAAAAAGACTGAAAATTTGGTAAAAAAATTAATTTTTCTTTGTTTCTGTTATAAAATTTAGCAAATTAGTAATTTTTCTTCGTAAATTTTGGGCAAAATTTATACTGCTACATATCTTTGGTAAAAATAAGTACAACTTGGTGTATATTATTTGGTCTTTGTGAATGTTAGAGAGTCCAAAAGCTATGGTGCCAATATCTGAAAATTGATCACACCTGAAGTACTGACGGACTATCTCATTTCTTGAGACCCTAACATGCCAGAAAAGTACAAATACCCCCCAAATTACCCCTATTTGGAAAGAAGACATTCCAAAATATTTGAAAAGATGCATGGTAAGTTTTTTTGAAATTGTCATCTTTTCCCACAATTCTTTGCAAAATCAAGATTTTTTTTTTATTTTTTTTTTTTTACAAAATTGACATATTAGAAGGTTATTTCTCACACACAGCATATGCATACAAAAAATTACACCCCAAAACACATTCTGCTATTACTTCCGAGTACGGTGATACCACATGTGTGAGACTTTTACACAGCGTGGCCACATACAGAGGCCCAACATGCAGGGAGCACCTCCAGGCGTTCTGGAGCACCCAGGCCAATTCTTATATTTTTCTCCTACATGTAAAAATAATCATTTATTTGCTAGAAAATTACTTAGAACCTCAAAACATTATATATATATTTTTTTTAGCAAAGACCCTAGAGAATACAATGGCGGTTGTTGGAACTTTTTATCTCGTACGGTAATTGAGCAGCAATTTTTCGACCGCGTTTTTTTGGGGAAAAAAACAGTTTTGTGCTTAAAAAAAAAAAACAAAACAGTAAAGGTAGCCCAATGTTTTTGCATAATGTGAAAGATGACGTTACGCCGAGTAAATAGATACCTAACATGTCACCCTTCAAAATTGCACACGCTCGTGGAATGGTGCCAAACTTCGCTACTTAAAAAGCTCCATAGGTGACGCTTTAAAATTTTTTACTGGTTACACGTTTTGAGTTACAGAGGAGGTCTGGGGCTAGAATTATTGCTCTCGCTCCAACGTTCGCAGTGATACCTCACATGTGTGGTTTGAACACCGTTTTCATATGTGGGCGGGACTTACGTATGTGTTCGCTTCTGCATGCGCGCACACAGACAGCGGTGCTTTAAAATTTTTTTTTTTTTTTATTGTTCATTTTACTTTATTTATTTTAGTTTGACACTTTTTTCCCCCAAAAAAAAATTTTGATCACTTTTATTTCTATTACAAGGAATGTAAACATCCCTTGTAATAGGAATATGACATGACAGGTCCTCTTTACAGTGAGATATGGGGGTCAATAAGACCCCACATCTCACCTCTAGGCTGGGAAGCCTGAAATTAAAAAAAAAAAACGATCCTGGCTTCGATCGTATCGGTGAGTCGGTAGAAGCACCGGAGGGTGGCGGGAAGGTGGAGCGTCCCCTCTCGCCTCCCATAAGAACAATCAAGCAGTGGAACAGCCGGTATGATCATTCTTATGGTGTAGGAAATCGCCGGCTGAAAAAGCTGATATCTGAATGATACCTGTAGCTGCACCCATCATTCAGATATCCCCGCTCAAAGTCAGGGACGTCATATGACGGCGGGCGGGAACTGGTTAAAAATTGCGGAGTATTGTGGGGTATTGCGGAGTATTGCGGGGTATTGCAGAGTAGTGCTGGGTATATTGCAGAGTATTGCTGGGTATATTGCAGAGTATTGCTGGGTATATTGCAGAGTATTCCTGGGTATATTGCAGAGTATTGCTGGGTATATTGCAGAGTATTGCTGGGTATATTGCAGTGTATTTCAGGGTATATTGCAGAGTATTGCAGGGTATATTGCAGGGTATATTGCTGGGTATATTGCATAGTATTGCAGGGTATATTGGAAAATTTGCTGGGTATATTGCAGAGTATTGCTGGGTATATTGCAGGGTATATTGCAGAATATTGCAGGGTATATTGCATATTATTGCAGAGTATTGCCGGGTACATTGCAGAGTATTGCCGGATATATTGCAGAGTATTGCCGGGTATATTGCAGAGTATTGCAGGGTATATTGCTGGGTATATTGCAGAGTATTGCCGGGTATATTGCAGAGTATTGCCGGGTATATTGCAGAGTATTGCCGGGTATATTGCAGAGTATTGCCGGGTATATAGCAGAGTATTGCCGGGTATATAGCAGAGTATTGCCGGGTATATTGCAGAGTATTGCCGGGTATATTGCAGAGTAGCAGGGTATTGCAGGGTATATTGCAGAGTATTGCAGGGTATATTGCAGAGTATTGCCGGGTATATTGCAGAGTATTGCCGGGTATATTGCAGAGTATTGCCGGGTATATTGCAGAGTATTGCCGGGTATATTGCAGAGTATTGCCGGATATATTGCAGAGTATTGCCGAGTATATTGCAGAGTATTGCAGGGTATATTGCTGGGTATATTGCAGAGTATTGCCGGGTATATTGCAGAGTATTGCATGGGTATATTGCAGAATATTGCCGGGTATATTGCAGAGTATTGCCGGGTATATTGCAGAGTATTGCCGGGTATATTGCAGAGTATTGCCGGGTATATTGCAGAGTATTGCCGGGTATATTGCAGAGTATTGCAGGGTATATTGCAGAGTATTGCCAGGTATATTGCAGAGTATTGCCGGGTATATTGCAGAGTATTGCCGGGTATATTGCAGAGTATTGCCGGGTATATTGCAGAGTGTTGCCGGGTATATTGCAGAGTGTTGCCGGGTATATTGCAGATTATTGCCGGGTATATTGCAGAGTATTGCCGGGTATATTGCAGAGTATTGCAGGGTATAGTGCAGAGTATTGCAGGGTATAGTGCAGAGTATTGCAGGGTATAGTGCAGAGTATTGCAGGGTATAGTGCAGAATATTGCAGAGTATTGCCGGGTATATTGCAGAGTATTGCAGGGTATAGTGCAGGGTGTATTCCAGGGTATATTGCAGAGTAGTGCAGGGTATATTGCAGAGTAGTGCAGGGTATATTGCAGAGTATTGCCGGGTATATTACAGAGTATTGCCGGGTATATTACAGAGTATTGCCGGGTATATTGCAGAGTATCGCCGGATATAGTGCAGAGTATTGCAAGGTATAGTGCAGAGTATTGCAGGGTATATTGCAGAGTATTGCAGGGTATATTGCCGGGTATATTGCAGAGTATCGCCGGGTATATTGCAGAGTATCGCCGGGTATATTGCAGAGTATCGCCGGGTATATTGCAGAGTATCGCCGGGTATATTGCAGAGTATCGCCGGGTATATTGCAGAGTATTGCCGGATATATTGCAGAGTATTGCAGGGTATAGTGCAGAGTATTGCAGGGTATAGTGCAGAGTATTGCAGGGTATAGTGCAGAGTATTGCAGGGTATAGTGCAGAGTATTGCAGGGTATAGTGCAGAGTATTGCAGGGTATAGTGCAGAATATTGCAGAGTATTGCAGGGTATAGTGCAGAGTATTGCAGAGTATTGCAGGGTATAGTGCAGGGTGTATTCCAGGGTATATTGCAGAGTAGTGCAGGGTATATTGCAGAGTAGTGCAGGGTAAATTGCAGAGTATTGCATGGGTATATTGCAGAGTATTGCATGGGTATATTGCAGAGTATTGCATGGGTATATTGCAGAGTATTGCCAGGTATATTGCAGAGTATTGCCGGGTATATTGCAGAGTATTGCCGGGTATATTGCAGAGTATTGCCGGGTATATTGCAGAGTATTGCCGGGTATATTGCAGAGTATTGCCGGGTATATTGCAGAGTGTTGCCGAGTATATTGCAGAGTGTTGCCGGGTATATTGCAGATTATTGCCGGGTATATTGCAGAGTATTGCCGGGTATATTGCAGAGTATTGCAGGGTATAGTGCAGAGTATTGCAGGGTATACTGCAGAATATTGTAGAGTATTGCCGGGTATATTGCAGGGTATTGCAGAGTATTGCAGGGTATAGTGCAGGGTGTATTCCAGGGTATATTGCAGAGTAGTGCAGGGTATATTGCAGAGTAGTGCAGGGTATATTGCAGAGTATTGCCGGGTATATTACAGAGTATTGCCGGGTATATTGCAGAGTATCGCCGGATATAGTGCAGAGTATTGCAGGGTATAGTGCAGAGTATTGCAAGGTATAGTGCAGAGTATTGCAGGGTATATTGCAGAGTATTGCAGGGTATATTGCCGGGTATATTGCAGAGTATCGCCGGGTATATTGCAGAGTATTGCAGGGTATATTGCAGAGTATCGCCGGATATATTGCAGAGTATTGCAGGGTATAGTGCAGAGTATTGCAGGGTATAGTGCAGAATATTGCAGAGTATTGCAGGGTATAGTGCAGAGTATTGCAGAGTATTGCAGGGTATAGTGCAGGGTGTATTCCAGGGTATATTGCAGAGTAGTGCAGGGTATATTGCAGAGTAGTGCAGGGTATATTGCAGAGTATTGCATGGGTATATTGCAGAGTATTGCCGGGTATATTGCAGAGTATTGCCGGGTATATTGCAGAGTATTGCCGGGTATATTGCAGAGTATTGCTGGGTATATTGCAGAGTATTACCGGGTATATTGCAGAGTATTGCAGGGTATATTGCAGAGTATTGCTGGGTATATTGCAGAGTATTGCTGGGTATATTGTAGAGTATTTCTGGGTATATTGCAGAGTATTGCTGGGTATATTGCAGAGTATTGCTGGGTATATTGCAGAGTATTGCTGGGTATATTGCATAGTATTGCAGGGTATATTGCAGAATTTGCTGGGTATATTGTAGAGTATTGCTGGGTATATTGCAGGGTATATTGCAGAGTTTTGCAGGGTATATTGCATATTATTGCAGAGTATTGCCGGGTACATTGCAGAGTATTGCCGGGTACATTGCAGAGTATTGCCGGATATATTGCAGAGTATTGCCGGGTATATTGCAGAGTATTGCAGGGTATATTGCTGGGTATATTGCAGAGTATTGCCGGGTATATTGCAGAGTATTGCCGGGTATATTGCAGAGTATTGCCGGGTATATAGCAGAGTATTGCCGAGTATATTGCAGAGTATTACCGGGTATTTTGCAGAGTATTGCAGGGTATATTGCAGAGTATTGCAGGGTATATTGCAGAGTATTGCCGGGTATATTGCAGAGTATTGCCGGGTATATTGCAGAGTATTGCCGGGTATATTGCAGAGTATTGCCGGGTATATTGCAGAGTATTGCCGGGTATAGTGCAGAGTATTGCAGGGTATAGTGCAGAATATTGCAGAGTATTGCATTGTATAGTGCAGAGTATTGCAGAGTATTGCAGGGTATGGTGCAGGGTGTATTGCAGGATATATTGCAGAGTAGTGCAGGGTATATTGCAGAGTAGTGCAGGGTATATTGCAGAGTAGTGCAGGGTATATTGCAGAGTATTGCAGGGTATATTGCAGAGTATTGCTGGGTATATTGCAGAGTATTGCTGGGTATATTGCAGGGTATATTGCAGAGTATTGCAGGGTATATTGCATATTATTGCAGAGTATTGCCGGGTATATTGCAGAGTATTGCCGGGTATATTGCAGAGTATTGCCGGATATATTGCAGAGTATTGCCGGATATATTGCAGAGTATTGCCGGGTATATTGCAGAGTATTGCCGGGTATATTGCAGAGTATTGCCGGGTATATTGCAGAGTATTGCCGGGTATATTGCAGAGTATTACCGGGTATATTGCAGAGTATTGCCGGGTATATTGCAGAGTATTGCCGGGTATATTGCAGAGTATTGCCGGGTATATTGCAGAGTATTGCCGGGTATATTGCAGAGTATTGCCGGGTATATTGCAGAGTATTGCCGGGCATATTGCAGAGTATTGCAGGGTATAGTGCAGAGTATTGCAGGGTATAGTGCAGAATATTGCAGAGTATTGCAGGGTATAGTGCAGAGTATTGCAGAGTATTGCAGGGTATAGTGCAGGGTGCATTCCAGAGTAGTGCAGGGTATATTGCAGAGTATTGCCGGGTATATTGCAGAGTATTGCCGGGTATATTGCAGAGTATTGCCGGGTATATTGCAGAGTATTGCAGAGTATTGCAGGGTATAGTGCAGGGTGCATTCCAGAGTAGTGCAGGGTATATTGCAGAGTATTGCCGGGTATATTACAGAGTATTGCCGGGTATATTGCAGAGTATTGCCGGGTATATTGCAGAGTATTGCAGGGTATAGTGCAGAGTATTGCAGGGTATATTGCAGAGTATTGCAGGGTATATTGCCGGGTATATTGCAGGGTATATTGCCGGGTATATTGCAGAGTATCGCCGGGTATATTGCAGAGTATCGCCGGGTATATTGCAGAGTATTGCAGGGTATAGTGCAGAGTATCGCCGGGTATAGTGCAGAGTATTGGCGGATATATTGCAGAGTATTGCAGGGTATAGTGCAGAATATTGCAGAGTATTGCAGGGTATAGTGCAGAGTATTGCATAGTATTGCAGGGTATAGTGCAGGGTGTATTCCAGGGTATATTGCAGAGTAGTGCAGGGTATATTGCAGAGTATTGCCGGGTATATTGCAGAGTATTGCCGGGTATATTGCAGAGTATTGCCGGGTATATTGCAGAGTATTGCCGGGTATATTGCAGAGTATTGCCGGGTATATTGCAGAGTATTGCCGGGTATATTGCAGAGTATTGCAGGGTATATTGCAGAGTATTGCCGGGTATATTGCAGAGTATTGCCGGGTATATTGCAGAGTATTGCCGGGTATATTGCAGAGTATTGCCGGGTATATTGCAGAGTATTGCCGGGTATAGTGCAGAGTATTGCCGGGTATAGTGCAGAGTATTGCCGGGTATAGTGCAGAGTATTGCAGGGTATAGTGCAGAATATTGCAGATTATTGCCGGGTATAGTGCAGAGTATTGCAGGGTATAGTGCAGAGTATTGCAGGGTATAGTGCAGAATATCGCAGAGTATTGCAGGGTATAGTGCAGAGTATTGCAGGGTATAGTGCAGGGTGTATTCCAGGGTATATTGCAGAGTAGTGCAGGGTATATTGCAGAGTAGTGCAGGGTATATTGCAGAGTATTGCCGGGTATATTACAGAGTATTGCCGGGTATATTACAGAGTATTGCCGGGTATATTGCAGAGTATCGCCGGTTATAGTGCAGAGTATTGCCAGATATAGTGCAGAGTATTGCAGGGTATATTGCAGAGTATTGCAGGGTATATTGCAGAGTATCGCCGGGTATAGTGCAGAGTATTGCCGGGTATAGTGCAGAGTATTGCCGGGTATATTGCCGGGTATATTGCAGAGTATCGCCGGGTATATTGCAGAGTATCGCCGGGTATATTGCAGAGTATTGCCGGGTATATTGCAGAGTATTGCCGGGTATATTGCAGAGTATCGCCGGGTATATTGCAGAGTATTGCAGGGTATATTGCAGAGTATTGCAGGGATGGTTGAGCATGGAGGGATGGATGGATGTGACTGCATATGTCACTGAGCAGCGCTGTGGGCACTGCACATGCAGCCCACAGCGGTGCTCCCATCCGATCCCTCCCCCTCTCCCCTCGCACTGTACCGATCGGTACAGAGAGGGGAGCGAGGAACCGGCGTCATGAGATGACGCCGGTTTGTTTACATGTGATCGCTCCGTCATTTGACGGAGCGATCACATGGTAAACGGCCACAATCAACGTGATCCGTGATGCGCCGGGTCCTCTGGACCTGGCGGTCACGGAGGTTCTCAGGTGCGCGACCCAGGGGGGCGCGCGAGAGGAGGATTCTGGGATGACGTCCCACGGACGTCCACCCAGAACTAGCCGACCGCTCTGCAGCCTTCTTTCGGCTATTGCCCGGTTGGCAAGTGGTTAAACAATCACTTGTTCAACTCTATAACTAGTATTTTTTTTATAACTCTATAAAAAGTATTGTGAAAAAAATGGACGAGACTCCCTTATTTTCTATGAGAGCAGAATAGTGGCAGCCTGTTTGCCCCCTAAATAAAACAGCGGGTGTTTCCAGGCTGTTCAAAACTGGCAGAAACCTGACTTTGGTGTTTCTTAGTTCATAGTACAGGCAGCTAGACATAGTCTGTGAAAGTTTGTTTCAGAGGTGTTGCATTTTTTTTTTTTACACCTTCTTATCTGTAAAAGAAAGCAGTAAGTACTCAAACTGCATGGTGACTGCTCCACTGAACCTGCTCTGATCACCAGAACTCATTCCCTGACGACTGCTGGGAAGCCAAAACATCTGGTAGTATTGATATCTGTAGTCCTCACTGTTTCCCTCCCCTGGTCTCCGGTCATTGCAGGAGAGAGTGGTGATTTGAGGTCAGAGAGAGGAACCCTTGAGAGAGAGAGATCGATGTTCCCAGAAGTTTCTGTCTGCCAGTGGACCTGGGGGGACCAGTTTTAGTGATCAGAGCAGAGTTTGGTGGCAAAAGAAACAGAAATGGTAAGCGTTTACTGCCCTTTTGCTATAGGTATTTAAAAAAAAAAAAAATGGGCTTTTTGAAAATCTCCCTGCCTGCTTGTTATGAATATTTAAAAACATGTTTTCATAGTCAGTTCTAGGCTCTTTCAAGAGTTCGTAAAAATACCAAAATGCACAGTTTTTTTAATGGATCTTTGTGATGGAAATTCCCAGTTCTGGAGGGTTTTCAATCACTTTGCCTAATGGAGGAACGCACCTGTAAATCTCACGAATTTGTGCTTAAATGTAGACAGTATTGCATATATCAAATGCATAAAAGTAAAATGCCCTTAGTCTGAATTTTGTATTTTGTTTGAGATTAGCTTAATACTGCATGAAAAACTTGTAATATTTGTAATACTATTTGTTCCTAATCAGACTAATCAATTATTTCCTTGGACCGTAGACAAGTATAATTTGACATTATACACTATTAGCTACTGTACCGATCTCTAGTGAGAAAATGTTATACAATAGTATCCGCACATAATATATTCTTATAATCAGTCTGGCTTCTATTAATATAGAACTGCTTCTTTTTGAAGCTTTCAGGAACATGCAGCACTAAGAATACTTAAGAGCTTCAAACAAGGAAATGGAGAGCTTCAACCTTGAGTGTAAATGGACTTTAGTGATACTGTATATTTCAGACAAGAATTTTTTTATATATATTTATCCAGACTGACAATTTCATAGCACTTATAGAGGGGGTTTAAAAGTTATCTCCATAGTAATTTTTATACTTTTATAGTTGCAAATAGCCTTGATGTTTATAGTGGTCATGTAGTAATGCCCTTTAAAAAAACAAACTTGAAAAAAGTATCCCATACATTTTCTTAACGCAAAATAGCAAAGGCTGCATTGCATCTGCATGTTTTTGAGCTATACAAATCAACACAATTTTTTGCTCTGTCTATGGTTAGTGTATATATATATATATCTATCGGTGTATAACACACAAAGGCGTATAACACGCACCCCAATTTTAGGAGGGAGGTTTAAGGAAAAAAACTTACATTTTAAATAAAGAACTTTGAAGCAAAATTAGAGTCACAGCTCATCAATGCACCCTGCTCAGTGCCCATCTGCAGCCTCTAAGTTGCCCATCAATGCACTCTGCTCAGTGCCCATCTGCAGCCTATAAATTGACCAACAATGCAGCCTGTTCAGTGCCCATCTGCAGCCTCACCTTTCCCATCATTGCAGCCTCGCCAGTGTGGGATTCTCCCATTAGGAAAGAGGAGGAGCGAGTGCCACTGAATTACACAGAGCCGCGATCTCCTGTGTACCCGGCGCTCCGTCACTCACAGCCACGCCCCCGACCGTGCTCATATGATAGACAGAACAGTGGCCCAATGCGGGACCAGGAGGCGTGGCTGTGAGTGACGGAGCGCCGGATACACAGGAAATCGCTGGCTCTATGTAATTCAGCGGTGCTCGCTCCTCTTCACTCAGACGGCGGCGGGGATCGGTGTATAACACACACCCACGATTTCCCTCTGATTTTAAGGGTAAAAAAGTGTGTGTTATACGCCGATAAATACGGAATATATATATATATATATATATATATATATATATATATATATATATATATATATATACACTACCGTTCAAAAGTTTGGGGTCACATTGAAATGTCCTTATTAAGGAAGGAAAAGCACTGTACTTTTAAATGAAGCTAACTTTAAACTAGTCCTAACTTTAAACAAATATACTCTATACATTGCTAATGTGGTAAATGACTATTCTAACTGCAAATGTCTAGTTTTTGGTGCAATATCTACATAGGTGTATAGAGGCCCATTTCCAGCAACTATCACTCCAGTGTTCTAATGGTACAATGTGTTTGCTCATTGGCTCAGAAGGCTAATTGATGATTAGCAAACCCTTGTGCAATCATGTTCACACATCTAAAAACAGTCTAGCTCCTTCCAGAAGCTACAAAACTGACCTTCCTGTGAGCAGATTGAGTTTCTGGAGCATCACATTTGTGGGGTCAATTAAACGCTCAAAATGGCCAGAAAAAGAGAACTTTCATCTGAAACTCGACAGTCTATTCTTGTTCTTAGAAATGAAGGCTATTCCATGCGAGAAATTGCAAAGAAATTGAAGATTTCCTACAACGGTGTGTACTACTCCCTTCAGAGGACAGCACAAACAGGCTCTAACCAGAGTAGAAAAAGAAGTGGGAGGCCGCGTTGCACAACTAAGCAAGAAGATAAGCACATTAGAGTCTCTAGTTTGAGAAACAGACGCCTCACAGGTCCCCAACTGGCATCTTCATTAAATAGTAACCGCAAAACACCAGTGTCAACATCTACAGTGAAGAGGCGGCTGCGGGATTTTGGGCTTCAGGGCAGAGTGGCAAAGAAAAAGCCATATCTGAGACTGGCCAATAAAAGAAAAAGATTAAGATGGGCAAAAGAACACAGACATTGGACAGAGGAAGACTGGAAAAAAGTGTTGTGGACGGATGCCAAAGGTGTGCAATGCTGTAATTGCTGCAAAAGGAGGATTCTTTGATGAAAGCAAAGTTTGATGTAAAAACAATGTTATTTCAAATACAAATCATTATTTCTAACCTTGTCAATGTCTTGACTCTATTTTCTATTCATTTCACAACGTATGGTGGTGAATAAGTGTGACTTTTCATGGAAAACACAAAATTGTTTGGGTGACCCCAAACTTTTGAACGGTAGTGTATATATATATATATATTTATATACATATATATATATATATATATATATATATATATATATATATATATATATATATATGTGTATATATACACACAGTGGATAAAAAAAGTCTACACGCCTCTGATAAAATACAAAGATAAATCATTGCGCATCAAAGACATTCTACGCTACGCCCAACCAAATGTCATCTCAATAAAATTATATCAAAAACAATGTGAACAAATCTAAAATGGTGATGACTTAAAAGTGCTGCAACCTAAAAAAAAACTGAATATCCAGTTTTAACAAATTGTGCGTTACTTGTGTCAAACACACTGATAAGAAAATCAACATATAAAGATACACATTCAAACATGACTGAACACTAAGGCCGCGTACACGCGGGCGGTCTTTGCGACCGGACTGGTCCGACAGACTTTCCAGCGGACTTTTGACGGACTTTTGACGGACTTCCGACAAACTATTTAACGAACAGACTTGCCTACACACGATCACACCAAAGTCCGACGGATTTGTATGTGATGACTTACACCGGACTAAAATAAGGAAGTTGATAGCCAGTAGCCAATAGCTGCCCTAGCGTCGGTTTTTGTCCGTCGGACTAGCATACAGATGAGCGGATTTCTGGGTCCGGCGGAGTTACGACGTAAAGATTTGAAGCATGTTCCAAATCTAAAGTCCGTCAGATTTGCGACTGGAGAAGTCCGCTGAAGGTCCGGTGAAGCCCACACACGATCGGATTGTCAGCCAGATTTGGTCCGTCGGCATCCGTCAGACAAGTCCGGTAGAAAAGTCCGACCGTGTGTACGCTGCACAAGAGTGAATAAGATACTTAGTATAATGTGCAAGGCTCATCAAGAAACAAATTAACATCCTTTAAAAAGTGATCCCCAGCGGTATGCGCTTTCACTAAAACAGACCTCGGTAACAGGAGTCCTACGTATCTGGTAAGCGGCTTTTTCTACCATTACATTACTTGGCTTGTGAAAACATGTAATGAAGATCAAATTACGTATTTGAAGGAAGGATTTTGTTTTAGTGAAAGCGCATACCGCTGGGGATCACTTTTTAAAGGACGTTAATTTGTTTCTTAAAACAATCTAAAAAAACCGCGCTAAAAATTTTATATTAAGTGGATTCTCAAATATCCCAAATAATGTGATAAGATCAAGGCAATATATTAAATCCCAAACCCAAATGTCAACACAATATATACGTGATAAATTAAATAATCAAAAAATATATTGAAAAAAACTTTATGCAAATAAAGTCCTTTACACAATAAGGACCAACAGTCCTTATTGTAAATAATTCCACCAATAGTGATTGAAAACTTCAGTGAGTGAAAACATCTCGTGAAAAGGATCCACCACCTATGCAGATATATGCTTACCAGAGGTAAGCTTTAATAAAGCTTATGCCAGAAATCCACTCTGTGGGGACACCACCATCGATCTCAGCATAGAAGGAGGATCGCCCGGAACTCACCGACAAAAAGGCCAAAAAAACTCAGCAATGGGAACCCAGGGAAATAAAAAACACATCCTCCATAGTGTGAATCCGCTTAAACAATTTATTGAAAGAAGTAAAAGTAGCGCACTTACTAGACATAACGAATAAACAGCATGTAAAATAAATCAGCCGGCCGGCCTGCATGCACCCTTTCACAGTGGGATAGAAACGATGACGTCAGCGCGTCTGCCTTCCGACGTACGTTTCGTCCTATTGGACGTTGTCATAGGAACGGGCGACGTACTGACTCATCGCTCCTTAAATACAATTATGGAACCACACCTCGATCTGACGCTCTGGTGGCCACATCCTGACTTAAAAACAGAAAGTACTCAAGATGAAACCAAGCCTCACTTTGGTATCAGGAAAATGAGGCTGGTCAACCCTATCTAATAGCGAACAATAGACTAATATGCACAGAACGAACATTCACTCCAGTACTTGGACAGTGAAATTTCTCGCTCGCTAGAGGGGCCAAAACAACATGTATATATCCCTTGAAAGTATAAATCATAAACACACTAACTAAGCTTCACAGAATAATGTTATTTAGAGAATAATCACCTATTAAGATAACTAATTTGGAATCATCCTTTTAGAATATATCCATAAACAGTTAGAGAGACGCCATCTAGTGGGGAATGCTCAATTACATGTGTCCCTAAATGGCATACATAGTTTGCTTAGGTGTTAATGAAAAAAATTTCTATTGTGACATTCCCAGAGTCATATAGCACTCTGCGATGGAGTCCAAATCATATCACTCCCCTGTTAGCACATTAAAAACATGAAAAATAAAAAAACAAAAAAACATAAAGAAATTATTTATAAAAACATGAAAATTATAAAAATTGTAAAAATTATAAAAAAGCCTCGTAGGATACGTAGGCCTCCACGTAACTAACCAGCCAACTGTTATAAAGTTATGAAATTATAATAAGGAAGACAAGAAAGCCTTAAACAAGAGTAGAGCATACCAAATAATTGATAGACCTACGTATATATCCTAACTGGTAATGGTTGACAAGTAGGCCAAAAAAACTCAAAAATTCATTAGTTAACATTATAAATACTTAAGAGTTACTAAAAAGACCTTAGACAGTCCGAAACTCGAAACATGTGAGCCTCCATCGTAAGGGTGTGCAACACCCTAAGGCCATAATAACCAATATTGGCCCCAGATGTTAGAGCCAATAGAAGTACATAATAAAAGGGAGGACAAAACCACTAATGGCCATTTGACAATACCTAATTACCATTAAAGCAAGGCCACCAGAGGATCAGAGCGGGTTCACACCAACGCAGTAAAATCAAAAATAAAACAGTTATAGGTCAATAATCACAAATAATTAGAATTCTTCTTTACAAATATATAGCCCTCACATCTCAATAAACGTATTATGTAAAATGTAAATTCATGAATTGTCTAGAAAGGCATTAAGGTCTACCTCAACGTTGAGCCCAAACGGGGTGTAACACCTGAGTTTGTATATCCAGGCCATCTCAAGCCTAGAAATCCCCCTTAGGAGGGAGCCCCCTCTCCAGGGCGTGGTATATCTATCAATCCCCAGAAAGATAGTCTTTCTAGGGTCTCGATTGTGTGTCTCGAGATAGTGTCTAGAGACCGGATGCTTGGGGAAACCTGTCAAGATGTTAGTTACATGCTCATTGAGCCTTACGGAGAGAGGGCGTTTTGTCCTCCCTACGTATTGCAATCCGCAAGGACATTGCAATAGATATACCACGCGCTCAGTAGAACACGTAATAAATGATTTAATTTCAAATTAAACCGAAGTACTGGTAGAAGTAAACTTATGTGTTCTCCTATGCATACATCCACTCAGGGAACATATTCTGCATTACTTACATTGGTAGAAATTTGTTTCTTGATGGACCTTGCACATTATAGTAATTATCTTATTCACTCTTAGTGTTCAGTCACGTTTGAATGTCCATTTTATATGTTGATTTTCTTATCAGTGTATTTGACACAAGTAGCGCACCTGATTCTATTTATACAAAGATAAATCATTTCAGAACTTTTTCCCCTTTTAATGTGACCTATAAAGTTGTACAACTCAGTTGAACAACAAACTGAAATCCTTTAGGTGGAGGGGAGTAAAAATAAAAATAAAATAATATGATTGCATAGGTGTGCACACCCTTAAACTAATACTTTGTTGATGTACCTTTTGATTTTATCACAGCACTTAGTCTTTTTTCAGCATGGCATATCTTGACTTGGCAATACTTGCCCACTCTTCTTTGCAAAAAAACTCCAAATTTGTCAGGTTGCGAGGGCATCTCATTTGCACAGCCCTCTTCAGATCAGACAAAATAGATTAAATAAAATAGAACAGTATTTACAGAAGATAAATCTTCCGGCCCTATCAGATGAAGACGTAAGTAAATTAGAAAAAGATATTTCCAAGCAAGAAATTGAGCAGGCAATTAGGAAAAGCAAGGCTGGTAAAAGTCCGGGTCCGGACAGCTACACATCCTTATATTTTAAAAAGTTTTCAGGTACCCTGATTCCTTTTTTTCATCTATATATAACTCTATTGGAGAAGGCCTGAAAATCCATGAAGAAGCCCTGGGGGCTTAAATATCACTCCTGGGTAAAGAAGGGAAGGACCCAACTCTTTGCTCCAGCTTTAGGCCGATATCCTTGATCAATGAGGATGTTATAATATATGCAAGGATTTTGGCCGAAAGATTGAGACCATTTATGCCAGACTGTATTGAGAAAAATCAAGCAGGATTTGTACCCGGGAGGGAGGCAAGAGATAATATATTAAGAACAACTTTACTGATGCACACTGCAAAAAAGGAAAGGAAAACTGTTCTTTTTCTGTCAATAGATTAGATGCCGAAAAGGCTTTTGATAGGTTAGATTGGGATTTTATGTTGCAGACATTATATAAATTCGATATGGGCCCACGAATGTTGAGGTGGATAGAGGCTCTATACTCTAACCCTACGGCTAAAATTCAAGTAAATGGAACCTTCCGGCTATATAATGGTACACGCCAGGGATGTCCCCTATCCCCTCTACTCTTTGTGTTTTCCTTGGAACCCTTTTTGGCTTCTATAGGAGCCAATTTAAAGTTAAAGGTATAGAGGTTGCGGAACAAGGACATAAGACATCCGCGTTTGCGGATGATGTTATGTTATATATAACGAACCCTACACAAACACTTCCAGAGATCTTCTTAGAATTGAGTGACTACGGGGCTGTTTCAGACCTCAAGATTAATATGGAGAAAACTGAGATATTAGGTATCTCGGTCTCCTCAGATGAAGGAAGGGATCTCAGAATTCTATACCCCTTTAAGTGGAGGAAGAGGGGATTGAAATATCTAGGTGTGTTTTTGTCAACGTCAACAATGGACCTATATCAGGATAATTATTTGCCCCTATTGAATAAAATTAAACAAGACCTGAGAGGATACCCTGCACATAGACTATTATGGTTTGGCAGGATAAGTGTCATCAAAATTAAGGCTCTCCCGAAAGCCTTGTATATTTTTCAGTGTCTCCCGATAAATTATGTTGTGGCTTATTTTAAAACTCTTAGATTGATACTGCAAAAGTTTATATGGAATAACAGGGGCAATCGTATTGCCTATAAAATTTTGAGCAGACCAAAGGAAAGGGGAGGATTATTCCTTCCTGATTTTGAAAGATACCACCTGGCGGCAGTATTGCGGAGAGTCATGGACTGGGTACATGGCTCTCTGTATAAAAAATGGGTGTCATTAGAGGCAGAGTTGAGTAAATCAGCCTTGAGCGAGATTATTTGGATCCCACGGCAGTATAGAGCATGGGATAAGCTTTTTAAAAATACATTTTGGCAATATAATAGTCCTTTGATGCCGTTACCGGTAATAATTATTTCCCTCCAGGTAATAATAATAAAATGTATTTAAAATGGACTTCCTCAGAATTATTTGAGGTTAAAAGATGTCCTGAAGGGAAATGTCCTTTGTTCACTATTGGAACTGCGATAAAAATACGGGGTAACATCATGGGATACATGGAGGTATAGACCGCTTCAACAACTTGTAGAATCTCTTCCGAAACCTCTGCGCTCAGTCGGTGAGCTAAATCTATGGCAAAGATTAGTCGACCGAGGGGGAATAAATAGACAGGGAATTTCTAACATATACAGGATGTTGATGATGCCCCAAGAGGAGGAATCCCTGTGTCCCTTGGAGGGGTGGGAATTGGAACTGAATCAGTCATTGCCTGAAACAATGAGAAGTAAAGTTTTTGATTATGTTCACTCGTTTTTAATGGACACAAGGATGAAGGAAATTAACTACAAATTATTAATTAAGTGGTATTACGTCCCAATAAAATCAGTCAGGACCTGTCCCCTGTATGTTGGAGGGAATGCGGGGAGGTTGGAACGCATGCACACATGGTGGCAGTGCTCCTTAATTAAACCTTATTGGAGGGAAGTATTGGATTGGATAAAGAAAATCATCTGGAAAGAAATTGGATATGATCCATGGCAATGCCTGTTCCATGTAACAGGGATGCCAAGGAGGAAATATAGAGGAGCAATTATTCCATTTTTGCTGAATGCAGGCATTAATCCCAAAACATTGGAAGTCAAAGGTAATCCTGACAATAAAGGATTGGTTTAGGGAGGTAGATAAAATCAGGGTAATGGAAGAAGTAATACATGCAAAATAACATGGAAATAACATTTGTAAGCACTTGGGAGAAATGACTGGAATTTAGACAAACACAGGTTTATGTGAACTATATGGGAAGTGATTAGGTGTTCCATCGTTCCCCGCCTCTGCCCCTTCCCCCCCCCCCTTTTTTTTTTCTTGGTACACAGTAACTACCGTAGTTACACTTTAGTGGAGAAATTCTCGATAGCAGTGAAAAGTCAAGAATTTCTCCTCCTTATAAATTATTAGAATGACCATATCTGTGGGCCATTCTTGATAAATTTGGGCTTGGCTCTGCTTTTTGCCCTGGCCATAGAGCCTTTGGCATGTCTTATACGGGCCTCTCCTGTTGGTACTGGTCTGATTAGGGGAGACATGGAGGAAAAGATATCACTATATGCGGATGATCTTTTCTTTTTC
Organism: Lithobates clamitans; assembly: GCA_037952925.1. Lineage (NCBI taxonomy): Eukaryota > Metazoa > Chordata > Amphibia > Anura > Ranidae > Lithobates > Lithobates clamitans. Next base: position 7,516,783 of record JBBGZY010000232.1, read on the forward strand.
ATGTCTAATGTCTGTTCATCCCTGCCGGTAGTAATGGAACACGTTAAGGGGTTTGGAAGATTTTCCGGTCTAGGTATAACACAACAGAGAAAACACACGAGTTGGAGTCAGCCGCACACCCCAATGACTTGTAGAAAGAAGATTGGAAAATTCCCCCAGAGAGTTTTTTAATGGCATAATAATGTATGGATCATATGGTGAAGGTATATTAAAATCATTTATTGATACAAACGGCAACATACAGATTATTCATCAATTATACAAAAGAATGTGTACTCTGGTTACAGGCATGTCTCAAAGAATATTATATCAATGTATGGAAATACAGTACATCTAAGATATTGAATGTTAAAAATTATTAATTGATATCCACATGAATACCCCGACGTGTAGAAGACGACCGCATCATTGGTCGAAACGCGTTGGGGTATTCATGTGGATATCAATTAATAATTTTTAATGTTTAATATCTCAAATGTATTGTATTTCCATACATTGATATAATATTCTTTGAGACATGCCTGTAACCAGAGTACACATTCTTTTGCATAATTGATGAATAATCTGTATGTTGCCGTTTGTGTCAATAAATGATTTTAATATACCTTCACCATATGATCCATACATTATTATGTAGCTAAAAAACCCTCTGGGGGAATTTTCCAATCTTCTTTCTTCCGGTCTAGGTATAAACTGGGAGAAATCCATGTTGATGCTCTTAGACCCCCTTCCGGATCCACTACCACCTATACTTTCTCATTTTAAGCTTGTATCATCTATAAAATACTTGGGTATAACTGTCCGACTCCCCACAGTCATATATTGTAGATAATATATTTCCATTACTTATTAGATTTCAAAATCAGAGTAAAACCTGGACTAAGCACCCTTTATCATTAATAGGTCGTATCAATTTAATAAAAACTATATGGATGCCGATTTGGATACCTATCCGGATCTTCATTAAGATAAACACTATATTTAGGCGATTAATATGGCGGAACAAAACCCCTCGTATCAAACTGGAGACTTTACAGCATCCCACCAATGCCGGCGGCCTGGCAGTTCCTAATCCAAGGCTATATTTTCTCGCCTCCCAATTACAGCATTTTGCCGGATGGGAGTCTGAACAGATATCCTTTCCTGCTCGACGATTATTTTTTTTTGCATTTAAGGGTCGGTCTCCACTCTTTGTCCTCGATGGTGCAAGAGGGGGTGTCTCACTTGCTGATATGCCTACTTGTATGTTCATCTGTAAAGTATGGGATACAGTTAAAAAAATGTTGGGTGTTTCATATCCTACTAGATACACTCCCATTTGGGAAAATGATAGACTTTCTCAAATGTTATCTCTTAGAGGCTTTCAGAGATGGGCAAAACTAGGAATAACTACCGTATATACTCGAGTATAAGTCGAATTTTTCAGCACATTTTTTTGTGCTGAAAGTGCCCCCTTCGACTTATACTTGAGTCAAGCACTTTTCTGCAGCAAAAAATTTAATTTTCCGAACCGACTTTGGGGCCCCGTATCTCAGGGCCACTTGGTGCTAAGAACCCCAAATTTAGTGTGCAAACCCAGTGGAACTGGTACCATAACATATCCAAAGCTGGGGTTCCTAGCTCCAACTGGCCCTGAGATACGGGGCCCCAAAACCGGTTCGGAAAATGTCATTCTCTGCTGCAGAAAAGTCAGTGAACTGATTTTTGGGGCCCTGTATCTCGGGGCCACTTGGTGCTAGAAACCCCAGCTTTGGCAATTTTATGGCGCTAGTAACTGGGTTTGCACACCAAATTTGGGGTTCCTAGCACTAAGTGGCCCCGAGATACAGGGCCCCAAATTCGGTCAAATGTGTCCATCTGCAGCAATGTCATTTCAGGACCCTTTGGGTTCAGAGACCCCAAATTTTGGCTGCAGCTAGGGGGCATCTAGGAACCCTTAACTACCGAGTTTGAAGTTCAGGGGACCTATGGCTGCAAATGAGCACAGTGATGCTGCAAATGGGCATTGTTGACCCTCTTTTCCACTTACAGTAGCTGTGCATTTCTCACCCTCGTCTTATACTCGGGTCAATAAGTTTTCCCATTTTTTTTGTAGTAAATTAGGACCTCGACTTATACTCGGAACGACTTATACTCGAGTATATACGGTACTTTAGCTCAGCTATATCAGAATGGTGTACTTAAATCCTTTGAAGATCTGAGGGGAGAGTTCTCTGTAGAATCCAACTGGATTTACCATTTCCTTTAATTAAGACATGCTCTACATGCCCAGTTTTTTTCTGCTAAAATATTTTCCCCTCTATCCTTGTCTTAGATAAAATAGTACAGGCAGGGTCAACAAAGGGTCTTACCTTGGTTACCTATAGGGTACTGTCAGATGGGTTTCTATTGAACTTCCTCATCCGTTCTCAGGCTGGCTGGGAGAAAGATATTGGTCCCATCTCTGAGGAGATTTGGGACGATGTCCTCCGGTCCCCGTCCAGGGTGTCTCTTTCTCTTTCTAGATGCGGTAACACAGGTACATTAATACATCTTTTGTGGCGATGTCCAAAACTTCAAAGATACTGGGTGGAGGTGATTGGTACATTAAATAGGGTATTGAATATTAATATTCCGGTTGAACCACTTATATTTATATTGGGTTACTGTGACACCTCTAAATATACCTCCCCTATTGGTTCTACTATAAGGCGTTCACTTTTTGTTGCCCGTAGACAGATTGCTCTTAAGTGGACCTCTCCACATCCACTGACTGTGTCCGATTGGATTGTAGATCTCAAAAGGATCATTCTTTTTGAAAAGCATACATATTCCCTGAATAAGTTTGATGTTATCTGGTGTAGATGGCTTCAGTCTATGACTTAGGTATCATGTCAATCATGTGTACTGTGTACTTTGTAATGCTGGATATTGTTATTCCTTTTTTTTTGTGTGTTATATATATTCCGAGTGAGGTGGTGGGGGGAGGGGGTTGGTGGGGCTTGTTGAAGGGAAGTGGTTTGGGGTTTATTTCTTCTTTTTTTTTCTTTCTGGGGGGTTTTGGTTTGATGTGATTTCTATTTTTGTGGTTTTGTCTGTATTGTGTCAATGTTGTTTTCATCTAAAATAATAAAAAGGATTTGATTCAGATAAATTAATAAAAAGGATTTGAAAAGTCACTTTTTTTTTTCAGGAAATTGACACTATTAGGGAGGAAATTCCCAATAGATGGTAAAACTAATTTTTCCTCCCCATAAATTAGTAAAAAGGTATGGGGTAAGTCAGGTTTTACTTATATAAGAAGGAAAGTCACTAAGAGAATTCTATGCTATCGCTAGGGGAGTAGGGAATGGCACTTGGTATATAGTAAATAGGTACGCTTTTATTGGAGAAATTCTCAATGGTAACAAAAATCGAGAATTTCTCCTCATAAATTAATTGAAAACTCAGTTTTTTCGGTAAGAAGGAAGTGGCAATGTTTTTTTTTTTTTTTTACAGAAGGTAGTTATTGTGAGAATTAAACATTATAGGCAACAGTTGAGGGTAAATAATATTAGGGGGAGTGGTTGAGGATGTATTTTGTGTGTTTTTTTTTTCCTTGTATGGGGCGTGGGCTGGGGCAACATGGCGGGGGACAATGAAATACCTTTAACATAATAGAATATTTCTGACTTGGTGGAGTATATATTATGAGATCGGTCCATGTTGTGCTTACTTGTTTTATGTTTTTTATGAATGTTTTGTATATGTGTATATGTATTTATATGGTATTGAATTGGATTGACATGGAATGTCTTTATATGTAAAAATTTAATAAAAATAATTGAAACACAGATTTTCAATCGGATTCCGGTCTGGGCCATTCCAAAACTTTAATTTTTTTGGTGAAGCCATTCCTTTGTTGATTTGGATGTATGCTTTGGGTTGTTGTCATGCTGTAAGATGAAGTTCCTCTTCGTGTTCAGTTTTCTAGCAGAAGCCTGAAGGTTTTGTGCCAATATTGACTGGTATTTGGAACTGTTCATTATTCCCTCTACCTTGACTAATGCTCCTATTCCAGCTAAAGAAAAACCACTCCAAAGCATGATGCTGCCACCACCATGCATCAATGTGGGTATGGTGTTCGTTTGGTTATGTGCAGTGTTCTTTTTGCACCAAACATATCTTTTTGGAATTATGGCCAAAAAGTTCAACCTTGGTTTGATCAGACCATAACACATTTCCCCACATGCTTTTGGGAGACTTCAGATGTGTTTTTGCAAAATTTAGCTGGGCTTGGATGTTTTTCTTTGTAAGAAAATGCTTCTGTCTTGCCACTCTACCCCATAGCTCAGACATATGAAGAATATGGGAGATTGTTGTCACATGTACCACATAGCCAGTACTTGCCAGATATTCCTGCAGCTCCTTTTAATGTTGCTGTAGGCCTCTTGGCAGCCTCCCTGACCAGTTTTCTTCTTGTCTTTTCATACATTTTGGAGGGATGTCCAGTTCTAATGTCACTGTTGTGCCAATATTTTCTCCACTTGATAATGACTGTCTTCACTGTGTTCCATGGTATATTTTTTGTTTGTTTTTTGTTCTCCTGACTGATACCTTTCAACAATCAGGTCCCTCTGATGCTTTGGAAGCTCCCTGTGGACCATGGCTTTTGCTGTCGGATGCTACTAAGAAAATGTCAGGAAAGACCTACTATAACAGATGAACTTTATTTGTGGTTAATCAGAGGCACTTTAAGGCTGCTTTCACACTGGGGTGGCTGGTCCGTTAGTGATAAAGCGCTGCTAGTTTTAGTGGCACTTTTCGGCTGCTAGCAGGGCACTTTTAACCCCCAAGAAGATTTCAGTTTGTTTATCAATTGAATTTTACAGTTTATAGGTCACATTAAAGGTGTAAAAAGTTCTGAAATTATTTATCTTTGTCTCTTGCCTTTTTTTACATCACAGAAACATGACATTTTAACAGGGGTGTGTAGACTTTATATATCCATTATATGTATATTGAAAAAGTAAAAAGGTGCAATGTGCAGATACCTCAAAACATAGTGCCCAGTAGTCCAAGGGCAAAGATAGAAAGATGTATATATGTACACATATATACACTCGTATATGTTTATGTCAATGGGTCAGTCAGGGCAGCCACCAAGAAAACCAAAAGCGGGTTCCGATAAGCTAGAATATAAACAAGTAAAAGGGCGCCTCTGAGTATGTATCATAAAACAATTTATGTAAACAACAATATCCACTCACATTAAAGAAAGAGGAGTAGCATTCAGGTCCATAAGCTGGGCTGAGAAGATGGTATGGGACTGCAGGTCACAGCAGATCCTGTATGGCTGGAACCACATCAAATCCAGGCAGGAAAGGGCGAAAATGGCTGAGCACAGCGCAGTCTCCTTCAGTGTTCCCGGCTAGATGCCTATCGCAGCCCGGTGGAATAATAAAAAGTCCATCAGATGAAGATAGGGGTTCCAGTGAGTGGAGGATGGATGTCAGTGCGGATGGCTGAGCCAGCCCTGTCTCTCTCCACACCACAGAGGCGGAATGAACGCTGTGGAGACACAGCGCGGCTCAGCCATCCGAACTGATGTCTATCCTCCTGTGCAAAAGTTATAGTGTCTACAAACTATGGGAAAGATTTATTGCATTTGTATGGCTTTTTTTTTCATTTTACTAGTAATGGCGGTAATCTGCGATTTTTAGCGGTATTGCAACAGACAGATCGGAGACTTTTGACACATTTTTGGGACCATTGACATTTATGTAGCGATCAGCGCTATAAAAATGCACTGATTACTCTGTAAATGTCACTGGTAGTGAAGGGGTTAACACTAGGGGGCGATCAAGGGGTTAAATGTGTGTTCCCTTTGTGTGTTCTAATTGTATGGGGATAGGACTGAGTAGGAGAGGAGACATATTGCTGTTCCTACTTAGTAGGAACAAATGACATGTCTCCTCTCCTCTGACAGCACAGGGATTTGTGTGTTTTTGCATGCACGCAATCACGCGTGGCTAAAAAGGGGAAGGACCCTTTGGGATTTCGCCTAGGAGAGCCATTGTGCCACAGTATATCTGCGTGAGCTGGTCAGGAACCGGTTAATGAGTAGCACATTTCCTATTACCCCAGAGCTTCCCCTAGTGCAATTCACAGGTCCATGCATGTAGCTTTGTGCCTGTCCAGTGAGTATGAGTGGATAAAGCTGTAACAGGGGGCATAGGTACAACCCAGGAGAAGCAGAGACAACATGCAGGTAGAATTCTGCAGCAGTCACTTTTGACTGGCAAATTATTGCAGCAAGCTTAATGCCCTGTACACACAAGCGGACTGAATCCGGCGGACAATCCAACCGTGTGTGGGCTTTATCGAACCTTCAACGGACTGTTTCTGTCGAAAATCTGACGGACTTTAGATTTGGAACATGTTTCAAATCTTTACGTCGGAACTCCGCCGGACCCAGTTCCTATCGAGAAATCCGCTAGTCTGTATGCTAGTCCGACGGACGAAAACCGACGCTAGGGCAACTATTGGCTACTGGCTATAAACTTCCTTATTTTAGTTCGGTCGTAAGTCATCACGTACAAATCCGTCGGACTTTGGTGTGATCGTGTGTAGGCAAGTCTGTCGAAAGTCCATCGGGAAGACTGTCAGACCTTTGTTGCCGAAAAGTCCGCCCGTGTGTACAGGGCATTAGAGTTTTTGCACCTCAGGAGATGTGGGGATGCATTTTAAAGTTTGTGAATAGCTGGTCTACTTAAGCATTTTAAATTATTCATTAGGGTATCCCTAGTGGGCCCAATGCTGGCAAGCAAGTGGAAAAATGTAAGCCATGTAACGGATTTAAAATCTCTGTTGGCCAGTTAATGCAGGGATCGGTATGTTGTATTCTTGCTATGGGGAGAGCACTGCCCCTATATTGTAAGCAAGTCATGTGTACACAATTGGCTGAATGCAATTTCATCATATTCTAAAGTCCCTAATTTTTCAGCTCTCCTATTTACGTAGAAACACCATTAGGTAATTTCTGCCAAAGATATTTACACAGATTAACACATTACTTTACCTATGGTCAGCATAACTTTAGCAGCTAAAGGAACTCATAGATATTGTTTAAGTAACTGCTACTTTTCATTACACAATCCTTATATTATTATTATTTATTATTTTTGTATTAAAATAGGAAGTTTTCCTGTAAACTTAGGGGGCTTAGAACTGCAAACTTAGTTTGCTTAAATAGTGTTCATTGATATCAAGGACTCTGTGATATGATACACATGTACTGTATTCCCCAACTTGCAAGTATGCATCCTTGATCAAGTTAACTAGCAACGTGGTTCTGCAAGGAAAAAAAAAGGTTATGCCATTTAAAAAGGTAGCTATAGGCATTGCATTCTGCCATTCATCATACAGAATTGTTCCAACTTATTTTATTATCATTGTGTGGAATAGCCACTGATCACCAGTTGTGGTTGTGTAACTGATAAGTTAAATTTGTGTACTGTAGTCTCCATCAACGAAAAGTGATCTATGAAGGTAGGACAGGCAGATGCTTGAAAGGTCCACCTCCTCCATTCATAGATCACTTTTCACGAATAGAAGCTATAGTACAACTTTTTTAAACTAAGGAGAGGGGTGGAAATGGTGGTCATAGACAGCACATTTGATGAGTGCCTGTGACATGTCCAGTGTTCATATTAACACCCAAAGCACTGGAAGATTATGGCTTGGGGGAAAGGCAGAGGCCTTTGGACTTCAATTAGCATAGCCCGCACCAGCACAAGTGGCACCTCTCATAAATGTAGGTACAGTCCCTTTTGTTGATTTACAAAAATACCTAAACGTAGGTTTTAAAGTTTAAATGCTTAAAAAAGAAGTTTGGGAATACAAAAAAAATAAACAATCATATTCACCTAGATGGCTGCATTTGTTCCTTGCCAGCTCTACACTGGGAACTGAGTGATCAAAAACTGGTGAGCTGGTTCTTTGCCCCTCCAGTGCTTAATGAATGCCGAATTTTGCATGGGGTGGGAGTGGCTGGCTCTGTCTCCCAGTGAATCACGGAGAGGCTGAGCCAGCTCCTGATCCAGTGGGGATCTTTCCAGACCCGGGACTGACAGAGTGACGTGCACTCTAGGACCAAAAGAGCTTTGGGCATACTTCTCCTTTAATGCCTAAGTTTACCTAAATAAAAGAAATCAGCACAAGGACCAGTAAATACCTTCAGTGGGATCTGTCCCTTGTGCTGTTGTGTCCTTTTGTAAAAATCTTCCTCCAATGTCCCACCCCTGCCACAGTTTTCTTAGGGTGTGGCAGTGGTTAATAAATCTTCAAGAGTGACCGACTATGCCTGCCCTTTCTGCCTAGCTCCTCCATTCATAGAAGCCAGTACTACAGCTTTCTTGAATGATAAAATATCTATGAATGGATTACAGGTGGATGATTGAAAGGTCCGCCCCCTTCATTCATAAATTTTTCATTCATGGAAGCTGTAGTAACGACTTCAATGAATGGAAAAGCTGGGCCGAAGGGGCGGGCATAGTTGGGCACTCTTTGATGAGTGCCTTTCACAGCCCTTACGTTCTAATAACACCCACTGCTCCGAAAAAATTTGATGACAGGGGTGGGGGGAGCATCGGAGGAGGAAGATTTCAGGGATCGGGCGACACAAGAGCACAAGGGACACATTTCACTGAAGGCAAGTAATGTCCCTTCTGCTGGTTTAATATTATTTTTGTTTTGTTTTAGGTAAACTTAGGTTTTAAAGCCATTTAGATAACAAATACATTTTGTATATTAACATTTGGTATATATTTCTAATGTTGTTGCATTTCTTCATCCAGGGAACACAAATTTATGATGCAAAAAGAGGATCATTTGTTGACCTGGGAATTCTAGATGTAATGCAAATCTTTGGACGAGCTGGACGGCCACAATTCGATAAGTTTGGAGAAGGTACCATTATTACAACTCACGACAAGCTCAGCCATTACCTTACTCTTCTCACCCAGCAAAATCCAATTGAGAGCCAGTTTCTTGAAAGTTTTTCTGATAATTTGAATGCTGAGGTAAATATGTTTGCATATATTGTTTTGTTTGTCAACAAGCTGTTTTATTGTATAGTGTATCATATATGCTATAGATTCTCAGGCAGTGGTTTGTGTGGCCCAAGGGTACTTGGTACAAACTAGTTTTAGTATTGTGTATTCTCTATATGAAACATACCAAGCAACAGACCAAATAGTAGTAATATAAAGACACAAGGGTTTATTGGGAAACAAACTTATATACAGTGAAGAGGTACTGCATAGTTGACAATATATTTCAAAAAAGTTTCCAGGGAAGCTTCTCCTTGCTGTGTGCCCAGCAAACCATTATAGACAGAGAGTGTACTTTAACTAGGGATGGGGCATTTATTTAAAATGGGTGTGGTTCTACAAGAAGCATATTGTTAACCTATTTATTTATTACAGGCATATACTGTATATAGTGCCAAAAATGTATGCAGTGCTTTACATACTGTATATAACAATTTATTTATAAAATACTGTATATAGAGAAAGATTTGTTTTGATAAGGAAAGAAACACAGCCAAGAAGGTCTTGTTCAGGGGCACAGTACTGCGGGTTCAGTAGTGAAAAATACAGGGGAGCAGGAGGGCAAAGTATAGAGGGGCACTAAGGGAACAGTACCAGGGGTCAAGAGGGCAAAGTACAGGGGACACCAGGATACAGTAATGGGGGTCAGGAGGACAAACTACAGTGGGACAGCAGGGCACAGTACACAGGGGAGCAACAGTCTTTGATACAGAAGTGGTTTCCTGTGGACATGTGGACTGGCACAGGGAAGTTACTGTGACAGATCTACATGTTCTGGTGTGCTAATTCCCCCTGGCCTTCCTCTCCAGTCCATCTCAAATGATTTCACACACAAGCACCTGGGATGGACAAAAGAGGAGAGCGGGTGGAGATCAGTGCAGCACACTCCTTGTGCTGCTCTGCAGATAGGGTTAAAGTACTTTAGGCTGAGGGTTGACAAGGCAGGGAAGTGAATGCAATCTACCCTTCACCTGCCTGTGATCGATGGGTAGCTTGCAATTGTTGGGTTGCAGACCCCCACTCTATACACACATGCTAAGCTGCGGGAGAAAAATAAATCCTAAAACCCCACCAGTTTACCTCTGCACACACTCCTCAAAACAAAAACTCAGTTTACACCCCCTTCCAGGTGGGGTTTCTGAATACTAGAAGGAGAAGGGCATGGGAAAAAGTAACCCTTTTGCTGCCAGGCCATGCGCTGCAGTTTTAAACTCAGGTGGCCAGACCATTTTTTTGCAATTTTTCATTGTTTTTTTTTTTTTCACTTACAGCTTTCAGAGTTTGCTTTGGACCTCCCAAACTATACATTATAGCTCTGTGTTGTAGAGTTCTGAAAATTCTCAGTGTGTTCCATTAGATGGCAAGGGTCTAAAAGTAGATGCTGCTCTATGTGGTCCAAATATGTGATGATGTTTGAAAAATCACTGTGAAAGGACCACCGCCACAATCTCCAGGTGAAAACTCACAAAATTGTAGGACCTCACAGCATGAAAGAGGTCAAGATCCATCAGTGTATAAAACATGGCTGGAGCACAGATATCATTGATTTTGGATCCTTGGTCCTTCCCATTAATTTAATAAAAAGTGCCTGATCACGGTGAAGCTCAGAAAACAGGGGGCTTTAGTGGTTTTTTGTCCTTTTATTAAAACATATTTCATAAAATCACCATCCATAAAAGCCAGCATTAACTTACATCAAAATGCTGTTGGTACACTTGGCCAACAAAACGTGACATTAATAAATTGAAGGTCCGCGCTAAGGAGATTGAAGGGTTGCAGCCTCCCCCTAATTAGTTCCCCCTGGGAGCTATTAAAGTATATATGGAAAACATGGGGAAATGGCGCTACCCTGTTATATCACAATATTTAGGTTAAGATTACAGTAAAAATAAAAATAGAAAAACAAAAACCAATTAGTGCAATGCCCAGTGCAAATATTAAGATGCAAATCTATATGAATGAACAGAATTTTTGAAGTGAGTGATGTATACGTGCGTGAGAATAATATAAGCATACAGTACTTTAAATCACAACAGCGCTAGATACATAAAAAACAATACAATTTTTACAGTGCATCAGACCTTGATGCAGACAGCGGTGATAATAAATACTAGAGTGTATGGTCAATGTGTACATTCAATCAGATGTCTTCTGCTCCTATTTAGATGAGCGGTGCAACATATACTGAACTAATACCACAAAATACGTGTATGTGTATAATTATATAATACCATACATTAGCTCGTGTAAAGTGTATAAAACAAAGTCTGGATGAAAAAGTCCAAGCCGGGTGTGTATACAATTATATAATTAGGCCATTAGTTGTCTCATGTAAAGTGTATAAAGCAAAGTCTATATAAAAAACAAAGTCTATATGAAAAAAGCCCAAGCCGGGATAACAAGAGTAGCTTCCCACCGTATGCGATCCAAAAAATAATAATAAAGATAATAATAAAAATGGTGACTTCTGTGCTCATAGAGACTGGTGACTCCAAGTGCTCCCCCAATGTTTCCCCACTCACCAGAGGTAGTCACCCCTACAGGGGTAATGGGCATAGAGTGGGTGTCTTGGGATGGATGTTCCCTTAGGTGTCCCGCTTATACTCCGCTCCTCTGTAGGTTTGCACCAGCGATCCGGTTCGATCCGGCAAACATTCCAGACCTGGGCTCCTCCGTGTCTTAACACCACCATTCAGTCCTTAATGTGATCAGTAATCTTTCAGCAGGCTGGATACTTGTTCTGTAGCACGTGTTCTGACGCTCCAAGCGAGGGGAGATTAATCCAAGTAATTCGTCATAACCCAGCAGGTTCACAATCCAGCAATGGATCCTCACACAGCAGGCCGCTGTGTCTCTCTCTCTCTCTTTCTATAAAAGCGTGACATTAGTATGCTATGCTCCAGCCATTGCGCTTCGTCCTGTGAGAGATTTATAGGGCCCATATATTGTTCTTTTGGGAGTTGCTATAGAGACTTAAGCTAGCACAGACTGTTATGTGTTTGAGAGTTCTCTCTGCTGGCCCAGCTCCTCTGCCACTACTTTAACCTCCCTAAATAAGTTCATGTAGCTGCTGGATAAGGATTAAAGGGAAATGGGGGCGTGGCCTGGATGGTGACCAAGAGCAGGCAGGCAAGGCAGCATAAGGAAAGAGCTCCTGCGATCCGGGGATTGAAAAGTGCTTTTTAGGGGAGCCTACACCCCATAACTGCCTTGAGCAGATTCACCCGGAGCTCCTCTACATCCCGAGCTATAAACGACTCAGGTACGCAGCTCAGCAGAAACATACCAGAGCTATTCCGGACCCAGCGCATGGCTGCACACGCGGCCTCCCAGGCCCCAACTCAGGCCTCGCCTAGCATGGAACCCAACATACCGACTTCAGGGGCTTCGGGTATTAATACAAGGCGATTCCAACCCCCCAGCTTACTGGGCCTAGAAACAGTTGCTGCTGATATTAAAAACACCGTTACAATGGCGATCGCCATCCTCAAAACCGAAATATACGCGGTGGCACATCGGCTAGATGGGGTGGAACAAGTCTCTCAGACTCACGCCGCTGCCATCAGACAGGTGCAAACCACCTTTGACTCCCACCTTTCCCAACTCCTGGATATCCATAGACATGTTGAAGACCTCGACAACCATGGTAGGAGGCATAATATAAGAGTGAGGGGGCTCCCTGAAAATATTGAACCGGGATCGCTGCAACAAACTATATGTACAATCTTTAATGACCTGATTGATCGCCCGACAGACTCCCCCATAGACATGGAAAGAGCCCACCGTGCCTTGCGCCCGTTGCCCCGGGAAAATGAACCACCGAGGGATGTAATTTGCTGCGTGGTAAATTTCCCACTCAAAGAAGAAATTCTTCGTAAAGACAGAGAAAAAGGCCACATTCTCTATAATGGCGGAGAAGTCAAGTTATTTCAGGACTTATCCCAGATAACGCTACAGAATAGGCGAGCTCTTCGCCCCCTGCTGGAAATCCTACGTGCCAGAAATATACAGTATCGATGGAAATTCCCGTTCGGTCTTTCAGCATCCTCTAGAGGTCGCTCCGCATTACTCCGCACACCTGAAGACCTGTTAGGGTTTTGCGAGCAACTTGATATTCCTCACGTCGAGCTTCCGGATTGGTACGCTCCATACTTCCCCTCTGAACCCTGGCGTCCGGTCTCTCTCCATCCATCGCCAAAGACCCAAAGGCACAGGTCCCGCAGATACAGAGCCGATCAGTCTTCCCCGGGCAATCGGATTTCTCGCCGGGATCAACATCAACGGAGCCCGGACTCTCCGTCTACACCATCCAGGAGGAGAGACCGCATGGAAAGCTAAATCCTCATACTTCCTACCTGCCAGGTGTCTCCATACCTTCATTTCAGATGCAAAGCTTAGCCAACTAAGCGGACTTTACATAGGATCACCGATGCCGAAGCAACAGTAACCAAACCTCCTGGGGACCTCTATCATTTCCCACACTACTCTTCACTGAACTCTAAGCGCAGCTTTGAACGTGCACTGAAGCTGACACCAATTTTTTTAAGCAGGAACTCGTTCCGATCTGCACTACCTTTTAAGAAACCCCTTGATCCCCAGCTGGGAGAACTGCATCCCCTACTTTAGGACTTGATACTGCCGTTTTTCCCCTTGCTGGACTCTTTTCGTGTTGTCCTCTTATACATGGACCGAGGCTCTTTTCCACCCCGATACCCCTTGTACTCAGAAACGCCCTCACGCAATTGGCAGGATCTCTGGTAAAGTCATGTTAAATGACGGTTAATCTTTATTATGTTACCATAGTAATGAGTATTCTATCTTTAATTGTTTTATTATGTTTTTCTTTGTCAGCCTGGGTTGTCAGTCGGAACCTCCCTTGAGTTACAAACAGATGTTCCTCCCAATTCTCTGAGAATGAAGAAGTAATCTTCACACATACCCCCACCATTCTCTCAGGTAGAGGTTACCTGCATCACTTGTGTCTCCCAACCTCCCCTGACACCCGGGCTCTCAAACAAACCAATATATAACTTTGATGCTTTATCTGGCCTCCCCTGACTGCATATATTTCTTCTTTGCATCGAGAAGTTGCACTCAGTGGAGGCACCTGGCAGGATTTTCTGTGATACATTCTGTGATATTTTTATGATATCTCTGCGATACTTGATATGTTCAAATTATGGTGTCCAGATCCTTAGGACACTCCGGTTCTCAGTTCTCAGTTTTTTTGTTTTTGTTTTTTGTTTTCTCTTACAAACAGGTTAAGATGTCTCTATTGCTCTTTTGATAGGCTCCCCATTGTACTCACCATATCCTAAACACGGTTCAATCCTCTCTCCCCGGATCGCAACCTTTCTGTGGTCGCAGTCCTTTCTCACGTTCCCGCACAGCGGTCCCACTGGGATTTTCGCCGAACCTCCAGGCTTTTCTTCTTTTTAGGTGACGTGGCCAAACTACCACCACCTCTGGTTGAACTCTTACTCTCTTTATCCTCTTTTTCATCTACCCCTTCGCTCTCACTTTTTCTCCTTTTATCTTTTCTAGTTTCTTCCCCACTCCCCTCTTTACTTCCACTTTCTTCTTCCCTTTTCTTCCCCTTCTTTTGTTTCCGCTTTCGGTTCTCCCCCTTCCCTTTTTCTCCCTTCCTCGCCTGTATATACCTTCCGTGTCCATCTCCTCCCCTCTTCCTTTTTTTTGTTACCTCTTTTGTTCTTTTTGACTGGGTCCGCCCTTGTCCCTCTTAGTGGTGTTCTCTGATTGTCTTTCCCTTTTTGTGTGTGACATTATTTAGAAGAGGCGACACCGCAACCCCACAGCGTATTAATATAGAAAGCCTTGCAACCCCAGGTCCAAGCCATGTCCTCTCTGACTCTGAAGTGCCTATCTCTAAACGTGAAGGGCCTTAATCTACCAGAAAAAAGATCACAAGTTTTATCTTCCCTCACTAAACACAAGGCCCACTTCATATTCCTACAGGAGACACACTTTCACTCTGACGCTGTCCCCAAACTGTCCAACCACATCTACCGAACGGCGATTCACTCCACCAACCCTGTCTCCAAAACAAAAGGTGTATCCATTCTTATATCGAAAAATGCTAACTTTCATCTCTCTGACTCACTTGTCGACCCAGAAGGCAGGTACATCTTTCTTAAGGGATCTTATGCTTCTAAGCCGATTACACTGGCTAATAGCTGTTGCCCTAATGAACACCAAGTTTCTTTCTTTAAAAAAACGTGTGACCTTCTGGCTACTTTCCAAACAGGTATAGTGCTCCTAGGAGGGGACTTTAATGTCCCCCTAAATCACTTGGATTCCTCTACAGGTACTTCTACCTTGACCTACAAAGCGTTACGCCAGATTAACCTACAACTTCAATCTCTAACTTTGCATGACACCTGGCACACTTTGTTCCCTTCGTATAAGGAATATACCTTTTTTTCAGCACCGCACCAAAAATACTCTAGGATCGATTACTTCTTTCTCTCTCAGTCAGACCTTCCGCTCCTTCTGCAGTCCACTGTAGAACCGATGTTTCTATTGGATCACCACCCGATCTCCGTGTCCTTGTCTTTCCCTGAATCCAACTCCAAGACTAAGTCTTGGCGCTTGAATTCTTCCCTTGTCAAAGACCCTGTAGCGATAGAACATATCCGTACGAGGATCCAGGAATACTTTGCGGAAAACTCCAGCCCGGAGATCTCCTCAATCTCCCTTTGGGAAGCACATAAGTGCGTGATTTGAGGTGAACTCATTGCCCTGGCCACAAAAGCTAAAAAACAACATCAGTCCTACATAAACTCCCTCATCAGGACGATCAGTTCCCTTGAAGCTGCTCACAAACGTACCCACGCGCAAACTACATTACAGGAATTAATATATACTCGCTCCTTGCTCCTAGAGGAGCTGGGCAAACGATCAAGAAGACGCTACATTCTTGGCCAGAGGATTTTCTATGAACAGGGAAACAAATGCGGACGCCTATTGGCACGTGCCAAACTCTCATCCACAATTCACCATATACGTGACCCTGGGGGAGCCCTTCTGGTCAAGAATGAAGACATTGCTGGAGCATTTGAAAGATTCTATTTTAAATTATACAACTTGAAGCCCACAGGCATCACACGGGCTAACGCCAGCACACGCACTGCACTAATCAAAGAATTCCTATCTAAATACAGCCCGAAGCCAATATCTCCCCAGCAGTCCCGGGATTTGGAGGACCCTATTTCAGCACCTGAAATAGACTCAGCCATGAAGCAAATGAAAACGGGTAAAGCCCCGGGCCCAGATGGTTTTTCCCTCCAATACTATACGGCCTTCACGAATTTATTAGTTCCTAAACTCCTTGATACATTCAGTGCCTTATCTAATCCCCAGATAAAACCAGATAGAATGCTAGCAGCACACATAGCAGTAATCCCTAAAGAGGGCGAGGACTCCTTCGCAGTAGCTAACTATCGACCGATATCTCTCCTGAATGTTGATATCAAAATTTACGCAAAAGTATTAGCTAATAGAATTCTTCCCCTGGTGCCTGACCTTATCTCGTTAGATCAGGTCGGTTTTGTTCCTGGCCGTGAGGCTAGGGACAACACCATCCGCACACTAAACTTACATCATTGGATCACGTCTTCCAAATCACAAGGATTTTTTCTTTCACTGGACGCTGAGAAGGCATTCGACAGAGTGGCCTGGGACTATATGCAGGAGGTACTCGCTGCTGTAGGACTGGGGACTCGTATGCTATCATATATCATGGCGCTTTATACGAACCCCTCTGCAGCTGTGAATGTCAATGGCCACCTGTCGAACGTCTTTCCCAGCAATGGCACCTGTCAGGGGTGTCCACTTTCACGTTTGATTTACATCTTAACCCTGGAACCCTTCCTCAACAGACTGAGAGAAAATCCAAATATTCAAGGGGTTACAGTGAAGAACAGAGAGTTTAAGGTTGCAGCCTTTGCTGATGACATTCTGCTCTCTCTACAATTGCCCCTTATATCCCTGCCCAATCTCCTCAAAGATATTGAATACTTTAGCAACTTATCTAACCTCAAAATTAACTATGCCAAGTCTCAAGCACTAAACGTCTCCCTTCCACCCCAGGTAGTGACACTTTGCCAAACGACGTTCCCATTTTGTTGGGAGCAAGATACATTCACATACCTTGGCATTCGAGTTCCCACTCGTCTGTCAGACTTGTACTTGAAAAACTTTCACCCGGCCCTTCTCCAGATCCAAAAATACCTGAAAGAATGTAGTAGCTTAAATATATCTTGGTTCGGTCGCTCGGCCCTGATTAAAATGATTGTCCTGCCTCGTCTTCTCTATATACTGCAATCAATTGCCATTTTTTACCAGTAAACTTTTTTAAATCCTATCGAAAAGCCTGCTCCGCTTTCCTGTGGAGGGATTCTTCGCCCTGTATTAAATTTACCAGACTTGCATTACCCAAACTTAGAGGGGGAATAGGTTTACCAGACCTTCATAAATACCACGATGCATGTCTTCTCACGAGGATTGCTGATTGGAACATCCATGCTTATAAAAAATCATGGGTCTTCCTAGAGAAATCATTCTCGTCAGGACCCTTACACCTCCTCCCATGGATATTCTCCAAGAACTGGCCCCACGATCTCTCAGCCAACCCGCTTATTTACCCTACACTCCTGGCTTCCAAAAAGAGCTTGATACATGGATTATCTACCCCTCTACCGAGCCCTTTAACCTCTCTACGGGGAAACCCTGATTTCCCACCGGGGACCTCTAAGAATTTTCTGAGTCAGGAATGGCCATTCGAAGATGTTCTTGCACTTCAATTCTATTCTAATGAAAGACCCTTATCCTTCGAGTCCCTAAAATCCATCTCTAAGACATATTCTCTATCATTCTGGACATACAGACAAATTAGACATTTCCTCACAACCCACGCTAGTCAGTCTGTCTGGACACGACAACTCACGCCCTTAGAGTCCTTGTGCCATCGTAAAACACCGCAAAGACACCTAATCTTCCTCCTTTACTCCCTCCTCTTAGAATCACCAACACAGGCTACTGTCCCATCACAAAATTCCTGGAATAGAGATCTCCAAACCCCCCTATCCGAAGAAGACTGGAATACAGTGTACGAATACACTCATAAAGGCTCGCTGAATGTGGCCATCCAAGAAAATGGTTATAAGGTGATCACCAAGTGGTATAGGACCCCATCGCACCTCTATAAATTCTCTGCTAGCATCCCTGATACATGCTGGAGATGTGGCTCGGGGGTGGGAACAATGCTCCATATATGGTGGGGATGTGAGAATATTCAGCCCTTTTGGAAGGAGGTCCATAGCCTCATCGCGCACATAACGACCTACACTCTAGACTACTCCCCGTCCCAATTTCTCTTACACCACACAACATTACCCAAAAAGGTCTACTATAAATCACTGGCTATGCATATGGTTAATGCTGCCAGGCTCTGTATACCCAAGCATTGGCGTTCAACTGTCACCCCAACAGTCAGGGAATGGTTTGCACGGCTTTCCTCTGTAAAAGAAATGGAAGAACTGATTTATACCTCGCAAGACAGGATGCATACATTTTCGGCGACATGGGCTTGCTGGTCCCATTTTGTTACTACTGATTGCTACCTTCAGTATGTACACTAAGACTGACTGGGAGACTACAGAACTGTCTCCTGGGCTGAGGTGGGGGGAGGGACAGGTGAGGACCCACTCGCTTCCCCCCTCCGATTCCCCTTCTCATATTTTTGCTCTACCCTTCCCCTCCCCTCTCCCCCTCTTGTCTTATCTTCTCTCCTAACTCTTCCCTTCTTTCTCTATCCCTCTATTCTTTTCCTTTTCTATATTCTCTACTTGGAGGGGCACCCAGTCTGTGTCCAGTTGGGATACACTGCAAATTACTGATTGAACACGTTCGAGATACTGTACCTTCTCTCGCCTCTAATTTGGGTGAGGGGAGGGTTGGGGGGAGGGGACAATAGAAAGTACGATCCTCCGCCCATTTCCGCAAATTCACAATTTTATGCTTCGATTGTGTTCACTTATTGTCAATACGCTTTATATTGTATCAAGACATAGATACCTTCCATGTTATTCTGTCAACTGCTGTTTCAGGACAATACTTTTGTTTTGTATGTTTTGTTTTATGTATACGAAATAAAATTCTTTTGTGGAAAAAAAAAAAAGGAATAAAGGGAAATACTACAGAGTGTCATCCTGAGTCTGCTGGGTTTGTTGACATCACCTCCAAGATGGTGTTGCTGAGCATCGGTCTCTGGGCTTTTGGCTGTCTACACAATGGAGGATTTTACAGGTACATAACATGCACAAAGTATTGGTAAATGCACATAAGTTCTTAAAGAAAGATTTTTGTTGAAATTAATGGTCTGCCAAAAAGACAATTTTAAGGAAAAGAAACATTATTTCAAAGACAGCTATGGCACGTTTTGGATACAAAGGACAATTAGTTTGCAAGAGGTATGAATGTCACCATTTACATCAAACTACTAGAACAACCATCTCGGGGGGAGAGTCTTGAATACCATCTGACACTGAAAAATAAAACAATCTTTATCCTGGTGAATTCACAACAGTTCACATCTTCAAACATGTAACTGATCAGAATATTGTAGCAGTTCATACTAAAAATAACTATCTCTAAATCTACTCGCAGCCACATTCTAAGACTAACCTATCTAACCCTGTAAAGCAAATATCGCTATACATACGGACCGGAGCAGCTTCGGAAAAGGAATGTATAGCAATTTATTTTTTACAGGGCTAGATAGGTTAGTCTTAGAATGTTGCTGCAAGTAGATTTAGAGTTATTTAGTTTGAAGCTGAACTTCTACTTTAAGTAATTAGAGCAGAGTGGCTTTACAAATGCTCACACCTCCGGTCACATTCTTGCCTTGCCACAATAAATGTTGATCGCATTATAGTGACTCATACCTTGGTGAATTTAAAAGCTGGATGTTCCTGACACCTATTAGAATGTAGGAAGCCACTTGGATGAGTGGACAATATATTTAGCAAGTCTATTTGAATTTGACTAATTTATTTCAGCTTACTATGATGTGGATAAATGTAAACAGTAAATAAGAACTGGCTACAATACAAATTTCAAGCTAGCAAAAGCTTAACTTATTCATAGACCAGTTACAGTCAGTACAATGGTATATCCTATACCATAACCATATGGCCAATTTACAAATCGTATTACTAATTTTGTTATTGTACTGTATTAAATAGATGCACTACAGTTGCCCCTGCAGCCTGAAGGGGTAGCAGTGTTTGTCTGAGAGCCTCTAGGCTGCATGCGATTGTTGTGTCATAAGTGACTTGACATGATTTCATAATCCGGGACCGCTCTGATTGATCAATGTGGACCTGAACTGTCAGTGACAGCTGGGATTGGGAGCCGTGAGCAGCACAAAGTGGGAGCTGATGGCTCTAAAGGAAGAGAAGGATAAAAGGCATTTATTAACATATGGTCAGCTTGGGGCTTCATTCTGGGGAACAATCATATAAAGCATGTAAACAGGAAATGGCTGCTAAGAGGCTGGAGGGACTCAGCAAATGCAACAAATTATAAAACATTGGAATTGTTCATTATACACTGTGCTTTAGCAAACTAAATGTCATTACATCTACTTGGATGTAACCCTCTGAAAATCAGGTAAACATTTTTTACTGTATGCACAGCATGTTTTGATGTCAGAGCACACTGTTTACTGTATATAGATGCAATTTCCAAAACCTGCTATAACTTCGTAAGAGTGTTTATGACCTCATTTATAGGTATGTCAAACTTTCCCATGCCAAAAAAGAGTAACACAAACGGAAAGTTCAAAGAAACACTTTTTTTTTTTTTTGTTTTTTTTTGCAGCGGGATTCAGATTCGATGAATTATTGTAGGGTATTTGTATTTTCTTCTTGCATTTTCTCAGCTTAATTCTTTCTGGCTTCCTCCCTCCCTAGTGCATAAAAATATTAACCTGCCACATGGCAGGACTTATTTTCACAATTGTGATTTAGGTACATTCGGAAAGTAAAAATGCCAGCAGCTTTCTGCTCAAGTTAGAAACTGTCAGTATCCAAAATGGATCCAGTAAATAGGCTTACAGGCAAGCTTTTTATGTTTGTCTAAAACCTTCCTTTAATTGGTTTTCACCTAAGTTGTCTTCAGTGTTTTTGTGTGCAATCTAAAAAAGAACATATGGATGTATAAGAGTGGATATATTTTTAATACACAGAAGTTATGTTTATTGTGTAGGGTGTTTGTTCCTTATATTTTGTTGCATTCTTTTGAAAATTGTACTTGCCAAGGAAACCACTTGATGGCACCAACACCAGACACTATCTAATATTTTGGATGACCACCAGATGGCACACTAAGACCATGTACTGTGTATATGTATATGTATAATATATACAATGTTGAAACTAGTCTACTTCTTTCAGGAGCTGTTTCACTCTTTAAAAGCTAATTTGCTGGGGAAAGCAGTGTATGATAATTTGTTTTTCTATGGTTAAAAAAAAAAAATGTATGGAATTAAATATGCACATTCTATAACTGCAGGATACCATTTATTTTACTGAGGATGCGTTAGGATCAACAGACTATAGTATTTTCTGTAGTATGTAGTAATCTAGTGTTAAATGTTAATAGGTTACTTTAGCTTGTAAGGGATAAATGGGAGTTCATTTAACCCTTTCATCATGTGTCTTTTTATTATTTCTTATACAATATACATGTCTTAAGCATAATATGTTTGCAAAGTAAAAACATGAGGTTGTGTCATAATTCTGCTTAATTAATGTGTACTTGTCGGTTCATTGTTCAAGTAAGAATTGTCCATTTTGCTGAAGCTTTTGCTGTGAAGGACAGTTCTGTGTTTGTATTGAGTGTCCTGCCAGTTAGGTATAAGAACATTTCTTGAAAAATTAAACACAGTTAATGGGGATTAAAAAGTGATTAATTTGCTATTAAGAGTTTTTTTGTTTTTTTTAAGTAAAGCCCACTATTGTAGCACTGCTGATTTCTGCAGTTCTACTTATTAGGGACATAAACCCAAACCTTTTATATTGCCAATGCACAACTATTGCATGAAATAAAGCATTGATTTGAACTTCAAAAACAGAAACGCTGTGACCTTTGTTTTTTTGCTTTGGGTACATGTTGCAGGTTGCATGCATGCTATCGAAGCAAGAGCCCAACACACACTGTAAGATCCCTATGGAAGGGGAATGTATCTCAATTAAATTTGACCATAGAAGGATTGTAAACCAAGAACCCATAGAAAAAAAAAGATGCTAGTTGGCTAGCTGCAAACTTTTAGTTGCATGATATCAAATCTATACTTCACATTTTTCATTGGAGGACACAGGTCAAACCCCACCTCACACACTGTGGAACAACTCAGTTATTAGTCTAGCGTCTAAGAGTTAGAACATTAAAAATGTTCTCTTTAAAACCCTAGCTCTTTTGATTTTATTTCAAGCAGGTCCCTGGGCTGGATAATATAGATCCTGGTAGTCTCCCCAGGTGCAGCCATTGAGCTCATGCAGGCCATTGCCCATGTGCAGGCTTTGTTGTGACGGCCCAAGTTACTTTTGAGCAGCCTTTTGGGTTTTTTCCCTAGGGGGCACATATGACAGGCCACCTAAATGGTACAGGCCAGCAGCACCTTGACTTGGCCAGTGGTTTCCTGCCAGTGTCTCAGGTGGGTGACTGGGATTGTGGATGCAACTTTACCATATGTTGGTAGCTTCCCTGCCATTATCAGTCACCCCTGTGCTCCTTTCTGTCCTCTGTCTGATTTTTCTCGATGTTTCACAGCAAATCGGAACCGATGAAAGAAAAATTGTACGAATATTCTTACGAATATTCTTGTACGACAAAGGCTTTTTTTGTTGTTTATTGTTTCTAATCATGCGCAGTCTTTCTTCTCTGATTTTTGAAAACGGTACACATTAACCACTTGCCTCCCAGCCGCCACCATTATACGGCGGCAGGTCGGCGCTTTCCCGTGAATCGCCGTACCTGTACGCCGGCTCCTTTTAAGAGCCATAGCAGGCTCGCACGGTGGGGGACCTGATGCGCGTGGCCGGCGGCTGCGATGTCCGCCGGCCACCCACAATCATGGGAAAGAGAGCCAGAGCGAGGATCTGTCAATGTAAACAGACAGATACCCGTTCTGACAGGGGAGGAGAGACAGATCTGCTGTTCCTAGTGATTAGGAACAGCGATATGTCTCCTCCTTCAGTCAGCCCCATCTCCCATAGTTAGAAACATCTCCCAGGGAACATATTTAACCCCTTGATCTCCCCTAGTGTTAACTCCTTCACTGCCAGTGACATTTACACAGTAATCCGTGCATTTTTATAGCACTGATCGCTGTATAAATGTCAATGGTCCCAAAAATGTTTCAAAAGTGTCCGATATGTCCGCCGCAATGTAGCATTCCCACTAAAAATTGCAGGTCGCCGCCATTAATAGTTAAAAAAAAAATAATAATGCCATAAATCTATTTCTATTTTGTAGACACTATAACTTTTGCGCAAACCAATCAATATACGCTTATTGCAATTTTTTTTTATTATTATTATTATAGCAAAATGTAAAAAATATTGCTTCTTTTTTAAAAATTGTCACTCTTTTTTTGTTTATAGCACAAAAAATAAAAACCGCAGAGGTGATCAAATACCACCAAACGAAAGCTCTATTTGTGGGAAAAAAAGGACATCAATTTTGTTTGGGTACAGTGTCGCACGAGCACGCAATTTTCAGTTAAAGTGACGCAGTGCTGTATTGCAAAATATGGCCTGGCCATTAAGGGGGCAAATCTTTCCGGTCCTCAAGTGGTTAAATGAAAATCGTTCATTCTGTTCCCGTACGAGAAAATTTTTTGAGTTTGTCCCCTCGGGAATTTTCATACGAAAATTCGGAATCGGCTGTCGAAAATCGTACGAAAATTCTTTGGACGAAAAGGTTTGCACGATTTTCTTATATTGTGTACAAGCCATTAGGCTGCCAGTGTACCTGTGCATGACAGTGATCTGAAATGTCAGTAGATGACTCAGATCAAAGACACAATGTACAGAGTTGATCTGAGCAACTATAAATCTTGTTTGATTGGTTAGCCATCAGTTAGGGCTGCCCCCTAGGACTTTCTCTGCCTATGGAAGTTATTGAGAATGTTTACAGTTGCCCTCGCTTCTACATTGTAGCCAGGATACGGCTGAAGAGATTTAAAACAAGCTCAGGGCTGTTATTACAGCTCTAAGTTTGTTTAACCCTTTTAATGCCTTGATGTAATGTAATGGCATGTAAATGAATTAAAGTGAACCTGTAGTGTTTGGTGCATACACTTTTTCTCTTGTTTTCAGAACATAAAATATTTCTTTTAAGGTCAGATAAATATAAATTGTTGCCTATGGCTATTTTGATGCCACTTGTATTGAGCAGGGTGGCGAGCCTTTGGCTACCCTTTATCAAAATGACAAACTACTATGTTGTGAATTGCCTATGTTATGAAAATCTCTGTATATCAGAATATCAAATTACACACACAGCTGGAAAATAGGCGCTCACACACCCTTTCCGTTCTTTATTGATGCACTGTTTCAAATGCCACTTTATGCATTGACATATCTCCTTAGATCTAGTTTGTATGGGCATTATAGTCAGCTGCTGACTTGGCACCATCCTCAGGCAGCCTAACTCTTAAATAAGACAACAAAGTCAAATCCAATTAAATTTTACTCCAGTTATTTGCAGTATAGAATATATTATCCAGTCTTATGAAATGTAAGAAGACAATGACTTCCCTAAGCCCTGTTTCTGTAAACTATTAATACTGACTGAGGGAACAATGAAGACATTGTGAGGATCTAGCTAGGACTAAACTAACTAGCATTAAACAAGAGGGAGGGATAGATGTATATACCAATTCACATAAAACAATTTGCAGTGGCCTAAAACCACCACTAGATGGAGGTATAGTACTGAAAAATAAATGCCTAATGAAGTTCAATATGACACAGGAAAAAATATAATTGGGACTTGTAACAATCAATTCTATCTAGTCTAGTGTGGTCCATGTACCTAAGAGGTTACAGCAATAAAACAAAGAAGGGGAGCGAAAATAATGTGCTCAGGTTAATACTTTTTTTTTTCAGCATTCATTGCATGACACCGCCCTTTTTTCTATGTTCTTCTATGTGTTTTTTTTACTTTGCAATCACTTAGATGAGGATGAATTAACATTTTAGCAGCTTTCCATGCAGAAATTGAGATCATTTTAAAATGGTTTACAGATATTCCTACCACCGCTTGCCAGTGGAATTACCTCTGAGTGGCTAAAGAAATGGCAATGACCCATCTAAACTATGCTGAATTTGTCAACTAAACAGCATGATGGAAAATGTATGACCAGTCAATTTTAAATGTGAGGCATTACTGAAATACATGATGTCTTTGGTTATAAATATTTCCTTTGCTATACTAGTTGGAAGTTAATAGTTGTGTTAATGTTATACAGATATGACCATTAAAGAGTCTTTTTAAATGCCTAACCTGTGATGCAAATAGTTTCTTTAAAGCAAAAGGTGGGACAAACAAGTCACATCTTGTACTGTCTTACAAGATCTTAAAGACTTCCTGGTACTAGGATAGTTACAGATGAACCTTTAACCATTTGGTTTTATTTTCCACTTTAGTGCTGCACTTTCCTTGCCCTATCTGGAGATAATATTAGGAGAGTGGTTTACATTATTTTTATGGGGTCCATTTGTAAAATGGTAGATTTGATTACATAAATGAGATTTACTGCTAATATGTGATGTCTGTAGTTTTGTAGTTTTGTGGGCTTGCCGAAGCGCAGCAGGGAAAAAAAAGAGGTCTATATTTTAAGAGAAACAATCCTGAATATGTGATTAGAGATTAATTAAATATCTTGCGTCTTGAGAAGGAACTCATTAAGTCTCCATTGAAAGGCAGGCTTATTTAACAGGGCAAGCCTGAAATGCATCAAAAGTGAGCTATGGCCCAACCAGGGAGTTGTATGAATACCTATCTTGGCAACCAAGAGGAGCTGTTGAAGCAGCATAAAAACATTAGGGCCGAAACACCTAATCGATTAATCGACAACTAATCGATTATGAAAATCTATTCCTAAACCGACTGATGGCATAATACATTACCAGGGTCACCTCATGGTCATAGAACCTTAGAAAAGTAAGTATGTCCTAATAGGGTCCATTATTCCCAGTAAACAACAAAAGGGCAGATTGCATTGGAAAGCTGTAAGAATACCTCTGACCTTGTGATGCACAGTGGTAACATAAAAACAAGGGTAATAAAGGAATATTTGATAGCAGCAGCATATTGCACAGAGCAAAAGTTCTTCAACTATTTGGTAGATTTTCAAGCTTCAGCAGAATACCATTTATTGCTAGGATCCTATTACTCCCCACTGTTACAGTATCTCCTACTTCCTTCCCTCCATCTCACGGTCCAGGTACCAGCATTTTCCCACCACTGACAAACGACAACGCACAGGGTGTAATGCATTGTATGGAGAATGAGTCCAACCCTGGTTATGTGCAGTGGCAAACCGCACAACTTTTATAAAGGGGTTAGGTGCATGTGAGGTCCCAAGGTAATTAGCTCTAGGATTACTAATGTGCACCCACCAAAAGCTGGACAAAGAATAGTCTTGGTAATAAAAGAACCTCAGCAGACAATGACAACACAGAATCAATCAGGACCCAATCATGAGAACTTGGACCCCAGTAGAGTTTCAGGCAGAGCGGAGTGTTGGGGGACCCAGGAATGCTAACTCATGGCAGTCCAGAGGCAGAGACCACAGGAAGTTATTAGGTCACAAGATTTCTGTGTGCACACTATATTGTCGAAAGTATTGGGACGCCTGCCTTTACATGCATGAAGATTAATGCCATCCCAATATTAGTCCGTAGGGTTCAATATTGAGTTGGCCTATCCTTTGCAGCTATAACAGCTTCAACTCTTCTGAGAAGGCTGTCCACAAGATTTAGGAGTGTGTCTTTGGGAATGTTTGACCATTCCTCCAGAAGCACATTTGTGAGGTCAGGCACTAATATGAACGAGAAGGCGTGGCTCGCAGTCTCTGATCTAATTCATCCCAAAGGTGTTCTATGTGGTTGAGGTCAGGACTCTGTGCAGGTCAGTCACGTTCCTTCACCCCAAACTCGCTCATCCATGTCTTTATGGACCTTGCTTTATGCACTGGTGCACAGTCATGTAGGAGTAGGAAGGGGACATCCCCAAACTATTTTCACAAAGTTGGGAGTATAAAATTGTCCAAAATGTCTTGGTATGCTGACTCCTTAAGGAGCCAAGCCCAACCCCTAAAAAAACCCCACACCATAATCCCCCTCCACCAAATGATTTGGACCAGTGCACAAAGCAAGGTCCATAAAGACAAGGATGAGTGGGTCTGGAGTGGAGGAACTTGACTGGCCTGCACAGAGTCCTGACCTCAATCCGATAGAACACCTTTGAGATGAATTAGAGCTGAGACTGCGAGCCAGGCCTTCTCGTCCAACATCAGTGCCTGACCTCACAAATGTGCTTCTGGAAGAATGGTCAAGCATTCCCATAGAGACACTTCTAAACCTTGTGGACAGCCTTCTCTGAAGAGTTGAAGCTGTTATAGCTGCAAAGGGTGGGCCAACTCAATATTGAACACTACATGCTGAGACTGAGATGCCATTAAAGTTCATGTACGTGTAAAGGCAGGTGTCACAATACTTTTGACAATATAGTTTATGTATATACTGTATCTAAAAGATTCAACCACACAGTTTTACTTTTTTGACTACCAAGCTGTGTTTAAATAAGTCCATTATATGGTAATACAGATAAAGTAAAATATTTTCCATTAACAAGGTAAATTGTATGTAAACTTTATCAGTATATTTCCTTTAGTTGCTCCCTTTTAGTCTGTTAAATATTCCACTGAAGTAATTTTAATATACGTGTTCAACAAGAAAAAAAAAAGAGTGTGTGTCTCTTGTTTAGCACACATATTAAAATTTTAGTGGTATATTTAACAGATTAAAAGGGAGCAAATAAAGGAAATCTACTGTTAAAGTTTACAAACACTTTAACTTGTCAATGGAAAGTATTTTACTTTATCTGTATTAACATATAATTCAATTATTTAAACATTGTTTGGTAGTCAAAAAAAGTAAAGCTTTGTGGTTGAATCCTATGTCTACATGGACAAGTTATTTATTTTGACGTTATTAGTTATTTTAATAGTCTTATTTTATTATGCTATGCAATTGGGGAGATCATGTGTTCTCAATGACTAATGACCAGTACATAATGAAAGCTTTCATTGCTTTTAGAGGTCCTCTAGAGTCCTGGATGCCTTTGTATGCAAGTTTGAGCCAGCCCCTTTGGTCAAGAACATGGGCCATTTACCTCCCAGCCTAACTGTTGGTCATTGGGGCCACTAAGTATAGTAAATGGCAAATAGTGAAAGTTATAATAAGCCTTAGCTCTTGACCACAGAAACTAATTGAGATTTGAGTAATAGAGCATCTTATGTTTCAGGGCTAAGGAATCCTATGCAAAGTATGTAAGTATACATGCAGGCACCTCCTAAATGATATCTTAATAATAAATATATTTCTGTAAATAAAATGTATGTTTGTGGAATCACAATGACTGTAACTGTCATATAAAAGCGGCAGAAAATTCCCTAGGTCCCAATGTGATTCCTTTGCCTCAGCATCTCATAGCTGTCAAGGGTAGCGAAAGAAACACCTTCTAGAGCCTCTTAGTAATCCTAAAGTAAGTAGAACATGCAAATGCAAGAAACTATTCTGGTCACCTGATTAAAGGATCCTGTCAGGATTTAGTATATAAATATGTTGTGATCAGAGGTCATCTGAATATGGTGATGCTGTCCTGTTGACTATGTAAGCTCACTTTCTGTCTCCCATTTTGAGTGTGTACAGTGTGGCAGGCGATTGGAAGACACCAACCTCTGACCCCTGACATTCCTGCTGTTAATTGCAGGACCCAGAAAAAAAATTAACAAAGCTAAGTAAGAGGGAGCTGCAAACCAAACCTTCCATGAGTAAACCTATGTAGTTATAATAATAATTAAACTAAAGACTCAAAATAGAGATTGCTACATAGTACCAATTGTGATTACACATTAACAGCCACCTCTGATTTTGAAGCTGAGAATTTTTCAATAGGTTGGACACTCAACATCTCTGTAAGTAAAATTTGTGTCACAGTTTAGACTGGAGTTCTTTTTTAATTTGGATGTTTTCATATGAATTGTGTTTTATGATTTTCATAATAGATATCTAAAATATATATCATGAATAAGCCTTATTGCGTGTCTGTGGTTCATTTTACAGATTGCTCTTGGGACAGTTACCAACGTTGAAGAAGCAGTAAAGTGGCTGAGCTACACTTATCTTTTTGTACGGATGAGAGCAAATCCATTAGTATATGGCATCAGTCACAAGGTGTTTCAGGTAGGAAATCCATTTCTTATGAATATCTAACCCCTATTCTCTAGTCAGTAATTCCAGGATAAATATTTGATTTTGTTTTCTGACATGATAACAGCACAGCTTTTAGCTCATTTAGTTTTAGTTCAGTTTGTTTAGGCCTTGGTGATTGAAATGGCCTTAGCCAAAGACAAGCAACGAACCTTGTAAATGTTAACACTGTGTCCCCTGCTGCTTTCAGGAATTATTACCTGTGTTGTTAGCTTGCCATAAAAAAAGTGTGCATATGCTGTGTGAGTGTGTGTGTGTGTATGTATGTATATATATATATATGTATGTGTATATATATATATATATATATATATATATATATATATATATATATACCCACTAATACATATATATATATATATATATATATATATATATATATATATATATATATATAATATGCACACTTTTATTTTTGTTTTTATTCTAGTCTTTAGGTCTAGTGGCATGCATGCCTTGATGTGTAAGGGATATAGGGATGTTTTGGCAGCAAAAGGCAAGCCTAATCAACATTGGGTAAGTTATGGCTGGTGTGTGTGTGTGCGCGTGTATGTATATACATTATCTCACAAAAGTGAGTACACCCCTCACTTTTTTAAATAATATTTTATTATATCTTTTCATGTGAAAACACTGAAGAAATGACACTTTGCTACAATGTAAAGTAGTGAGTGTACAGCTTGTATAACAGTGTAAATTTGCTGTCCCCTCAAAATAACTCAACACACAACCATTAATGTCTAAACCGCTGACAAAAAAAGTGAGTACACCCCTAAGTAAAAATTTCCAAATTGGGCCCAATTAGCCATTTTTCCTCCCCGGTGTCATGTGACTCGTCAGTGTGAATGGGGAGCATGTGTGTTAAATTTGGTGTTATCGCTCTCACTCTCTCATACTGGTCACTGGAAGTTCAACATGGCACCTCATGGCAAAGAACTCTCTGAGGATCTGAAAAAAAGAATTGTTGCTGTACATAAAGATGGCCTAGGCTATAAGAAGATTGCCAAACCCTGAAACTGAGTGGCCAAGACTATACAGCAGTTTAACAGGTCCAGTTCCACTCAGAACAGGCCTCATCATGGTCGACCAAAGAGGTTGAGTGCACGTGCTCAACATCATATCCGGAGGTTGTCTTTGGGAAATAGACATATGAGTGCTTCCAGCATTGCTGCAGAGGTAATGGCCGTGGCAGTGCTGGAAAATAATGGTGGTCACACAAAATATTGACACTTTGGGCCCAATTTGAACATTTTCACTTAGGGGTGTACTCACTTTTGTTGCGAGCAGTTTAGACATTAATGGCTGTGTGTTGAATTATTTTGAGGGGACAGCAAATTTACACTGTTATACAAGCTGTACACTCACTACTTTACATTGTAGCAAAGTGTCATTTCTTCAGTGTTGTTACATGAAAAGGTAAAATGTGAGGGGTGTACTCACTTTTGTGAGATACTGTATGTGTGTGTATATATATATATATATATATATATATATATATATATATATATATATATATATATATATATATATATATAGATATACAGATAGATAGATATAGGATAGTGGGGATACAGATTATAGTGAAAGGGACTAAAGCAATCAGAAAACAGGAATAATGGCAATCTTGACAATATGTGGCCCGTAAACAGATAATCAGTGACAAATACACACACACACTCATCTCTTACCTTAACTCTCACTGTTCTTTCAGCAGCCAACTCTGTTACCATCCACCTTTTTCTTTCTGTGCATACATTCTTCTCCAAAGTGCTGATCCTGGTATGCATGGTGTCCTCTGCTATTCACTGTCACCTAGCTGAAAGCTCTAAGCAATCCTGCCGACTGTGCCTGCACTCATGTGGCACCCTGCAGCTGCCTGTACCCTTAATAGATTACAACTACTGCTTCTTCCTAGGTACTCAACTTTATACATCTTCAGATAAAATGTTCTAGTTAGGATTATTTTTGCAATACGCTGAGTATTTAATTGCTTTATAAACTATATAACATTTAAAGCTGTATCCTTTACTCTTTTTTTTTAATCTCGGTTGTTGGACAGATGGATCCCTTGCTAGAGAAGCACAGAGAACAGTTGGTTATTGAAGTGGGGCGTAAACTGGACAAATCTCGCATGATTCGCTTTGAAGAAAGAACTGGATTCTTCTCCTCCACAGACCTGGGCAGAACTGCAAGCCACTTCTACATTAAATATAATACCATAGAGGTAATAAATTCCTTTACAGATTTATCTTAAATTATAATAATTTACAAAAAAAAAGAGCATCCTACCAAAGTATTCAGTAATTTAAAATATACACTGGTTAAATTTTGAAATGTCACTAGATGTGGTTAAGGCTTTTGATAGCCTAGAATGGGAATATATATGGCGCGTACTGGAAGAATTTGGTTTTGGCCCCTCGTTTATTAGGTGGATAAAAATACTATACAATGCACCTAGCGCAAAAATCAGAGTTAACAATGATTACTCAGGTAAGATCCAATTGTAGAGGGGGACGAGACAGGGGTGCCCACTGTCACCGCTTCTTTTTGCTCTGGCAATGGAGCCTTTGGCTATTGCAATAAGATCAAACACAAACATTGCTGGGTTCAGGAGAATAATAGGCGAGGAGAGAGTCGCATTATATGCAGACGATGTTCTCCTCTTCCTAGGAGACACAGAGCAATCATTAAAGCAGGCGATGTGTATTTTCAGAGACTTTGGAAGACCCTCTGGTTTAGTTATAAACTGGGAAAAATCAGCACTTATGCCAGTGGACCCCATTGGGAACCATATATCTTCCGGTAGTCCACAAGTGGAAGTAGTTGAGACAATGAAATATCTGGGAATACATATATCTAGAGACCCAAATAAATTTATAGATAACAACATAGTCCCCCTTTTGACTAAATTTAAAAGTAAAATAGAAATCTGGCGGCGACTTCCTTTGTCGGTCGCAGGAAGATGCAATCTGATTAAAATGGTGTGGTTGCCACAATTATTGTACGTATTGCATAATTCCCCAACTTGGATACATAAGAAATGGTTTAAAAAAATTAATTCTCTATTTAGTGGTTTAATATGAAAAGGTGGCCAACCCAGGATAAGTCTACAAACCCTACAGCTATCAACAAGGGAGGGGGGCATGGCGGTACCGCACCCACAAAGTTACTTTTTGGCAGCCCAACTTCAACATCTAAAAGGGAATAGAGAACCAGAAGGAGGTATAAATAGGGAATTAATGATATTTGGGAGTCCGCATAAATCAATAGTGGAGGTATTGGAGGCTAATTCCTTTCTTAGTAAAACCCCTACAGTAGGACTAGCCATAAAAATTTGGAAAGCAGTTAAATCACTTAGGGGACAAGGTGGGGTGACAGAACAAACTCCCCTCTGGGAGAATAAAATTCTGCGGGAACTGGAGAAGATAGGGAGGATTAAAGAATGGGAAAGGAATAGGTAGGTTGGTCCAGCTGTACGAGGGTAGAACGTTAAAAACAAAAGAGGTCTTGGGAGAGGGAACCTGCAAAATACTAAAGCCTACTTATGAGGAGGCGACCCCGCTCGCTCGAATAGGGGGAATTCTTCTGCAGTTCTCAAGGATCTGGCAGGAAGAGTTTCAAGTCGAATGGGGGACTTCCTCAATAGTTCCAAGATATAAACTGGAGCTCTAAGAGTTCCCGTCTCCTCGTTTTTCTCAGATCAAACGTTCCTAAGGATCCCGAGAAAAAAGAAGTCTTTCTCTCGAGCATTGGACCATCTTTTGGCAAAATGTGATCATCGTGGTCCCCATGTAAGAGCAGAGGTTGGGGTTTGGTTCAAACCTCTTTTTGCCAAATCTGAATGGACATTCTGGATCTCAAAAATCTAAATTTAATTCCTGAATATAACCACTCTTTTTTCGCATGGAGTCAATCCAAGCAGTTATCTCCATCCTACAAGGAGAAGAACTTTTGTTGTCAATCGACATCAAAGATGCATACCTCCATATGCCTATTTCCTCGCTCACTAGTAATATCTACTTTTCAAGGTGGAAAATTTTCAATTTCAGTGTGTAGCTCTGCTTTTCGGTCTAGCTACTACACCTTGAGTGTTTACAAAGGTTCTGCCCCCTCTTCTAGCCAGATTAAGGGCCCAGGGTATAACAGTTATGGTTTACCTAGACCAGTGATGGCAAACCTTGGCACCCCAGATGTTTTGGAACTACATTTCCCATGATGCTCAACTACACTGCAGAGTGCATGAGCATCATGGGAAATGTAGTTCCAAAACATCTGGGGTTCCAAGGTTCACCATCGCTGACCTAGACGATCTGTTCTTCATAGACCAGTCGGTAGCCCGCTTAGACCAAAGTATGGTCACCATATTCAACTACCTGGAATATCTAGGTCGGATTCTCAACCTAGAAGAAATCTTCTTTAAAACCATGAAGGAGGCTAAAATACTTGGGTCTGATCATAGATACACCCAGAAAGGGTATTCTTGCCCCAGGCAAAAATCAGCGCCATAAAGGAACTGATTCAGGTGGTCGAAGCAAGATGTATTCTTCTATTCAGCTTTGCATGAGGTTGTTAGGAAAGATGGTGTTTTCATTTGAGGCCGTTCCTTATGCTCAGTTTCATTCGAGACTGCTCCAAAAAAGTATCCTATCGGCTTGGAACAAAGGGTTTAAGCTCTAGATTCCCAATGTGTCTGATTCCAAAGCCTACAGCCACATCACCCTGAAAGCGCCCGATCTCGTTGGATCTTGGAGGAAATAGGTCAAAGCTAGAATCCTTGACTTTCTGCAGATGGGGTGAGAAATAAAGCTGGAATTGAGTGCTTTCTAAGGACTTGAATCTAGTTTTGTCAGCATTACAAAACAGCCGATACGACATATTCCCTTGGTCCTTTTTGACAAGGAAACTATTTTTTTCTGGTAACCATATCTGCTGCAAGAAGGGTATCAGAATTGGCTGCTCTTTCTTTTCAAGAGCCATATTATTGTTTTCAAGGATAAGGTAGTATTGCGTCCTCATCCTGACTTTTTACCGTAGGTAGTATCAGGTTTTTATCTAAACCAGTATGTTGTTCTACCTTCATTTTTTCCCAGAACCCTGTTCTATGGAAAAAAAATCACTACATTCTCTTGATGTGGTGAGAGCAGTCAAAGTCTACTTGAAGGCAACTGCTCAGATTCGGAAAACTGATGTTTTGTCTGTGTTGCCTGAAGGTCCTAAAAGAGGACAGGCAGCATCGAAATCTACTATTTCTAAATGGATTTGACAAGTAATTTGTTCAAGCTTATGGTTTGAAGAGGTAGTTTCTACCTCTCAAATCAAAGCGCACTCCTCTAGGGCTGTTAGTGCTTCGTGGGCAGTGCATCACCAAGCCTCCAAGGCTCAAATCTGCAAGGCCGCAACTTGGTCTTCAATCCATACATTTACCAGATTCAATCAGGTGGCTGTAAAAAGACATGAGGATGTTGCCTTTGGGTGCAGTGTACTGCAGGCAGCAGTAAAAGTCCTCTGATCTCATGGTGCCCTACTTTTGTTGTGTCTCCCTCCCCTTAGTTGGCATTGCTCTGGGACATTCCACATAGTAATTACTATGGCTCAGTGTCCCATGATGTACGATTTAAGAAAATAGGATTTTTATAACAGCTTACCAGTAAAATCCTTTTCTTTTGAAGTACATCACGGGACACAGAGATCCTGCCCCCCTTCTAGTATACACGTGTATTGCTTTGCTACAAAACTGAGATACTCCTGGTATGGGAGGGGTTATATAGGGAGGCAACTTCCTGTTTAGGATGTGCCAGTGTCCAGCACCTGAAGGTGGACTATAACCCACTTAGTAATTACTATGGCTCTGTGTCCCATAGTAATTACTATGTGGGTAATATATGCTTATTGGGATTTTGTTTTACCAAAAATATGTAGCAGAATACACATTGGCATAAAGTGATGTTTTTTGTTTTTTTTTTTTTTTTTTTTTTTTAATGGATATGTTTTATAGCAGAAGTAAAAAAAATATTGTTGTTTTTTTCTAAATTGTCAGTATTTTTTTGTTTATAGTGAAAAAAATAAAAACTGCAGAGGTGATCAAATACCACCAAAAGAAAACTCCATTTGTGGGGAAAAAAAGTACATACGTTTTATTTGGGTACAGCATCGCACAGCCGCACAGTTGTCAGTTAAATTGGATGTAAACCCAAATTTTTTTATTTTTTTTATTTTAATACTATAGAGTATAAGATGAGCCCAGTCTTGCCACACAGAGTTAATCCAGCTCTGAGCAATCCTCTTTTATTGTTCAGTGAGAAAAATCTTGACAAACTGAGAAAAACGTTGTCAATTAGTCCCCCTTGCTGTGAGTGACAGCCTAAGACACAGGCATTATTTTTTAATTCCCTCCCCCACTCCTTTCTTCAGCAGCTCTGCAAGGATTGGCTGATCCACACCGCAACATGATTTGGCATGCTGATGTCATGTGGTTACTTTCCTGTCTTTTCACTGGATGTTAGAGATCATAGCAGAAGTTCATTGTTAGAAATAAACAGGAGAAAATGCATATTGACAAGGGGAGGGTAGAGGTGGGCGGGGAGTCTACTGACATCACGACTCCACCCACTGAGCTCCAGACAACAGACCCACCCACAGAATATGCAGCTTTTCAGCTCTCATAACAGAGGGGAGACATTTGACAGGTAAAGATACATGCAGGAGGCATGTATATCCTTATAGATAACCCCTATGGCAGTAGTTTAGAAAGGATGACATTGGGTTTTTATCCACTTTAAAGTAACGCAGTGCTGTATCACAAAAAATGGCCTGGTCATGAAGGGGGGTGAACCTTCCAGAGCTGAAGCGGTTAAAGGCAAATTTTTGCAATGTCTGGGTTTCAGGGAATAGATACTTCAATGGACTGGTGCCATATTTAGATATCTTTCTGGGTGGATCAAGGTCAATAATATTCTTTAAGCCCCCTTCCACATAAATAATGGTAAAGGATAGGAGTGCCCATTTTCTCCTTTGATCTTTGTGCTCTTTTTGGAAGTCTTACTATGTCAAATTAGAAATAAACCTGTTATAATGGTTGTTCATCTTTTGAAGACGATATTCTGCTTTATGTGCCCAAATCACACCTCACACTTTCGAATACTATGGTAGAGTTGGCAAGATTGCATAATTTGACAAATTTCACAATTAGTGAAATTAGTCTGAAATCTTGTCAGTTACCCTGTCTGACAATGCCATAGATCATCTATGCACTGTATTCCTTTTCTGGTGACGGCAGCAGGCCATCACCCACGTAGATATAAAGGCTACAAATGAACTACCTTTAAATGACCAATTTAATTTAAAATAGCCTACTTTCACACTGGGGCGGGAGGGGGGGCGTTAACGGTAAAGCGCCACTAATTTTAGTGGTGCTTTACCTCTGTTATAGGGGCGCTGTATACCGCTAGCCGGGTGCTTTTAACCTCCGATAGTGGCCGAATAAAGGGTTAAAGGCACCCGCAATCGCTTTGCAGGCGCTTCGGCAGCAGCGCCCATCAGTGGCGTCTCCAGCTTTCATATTTAGGGGGGGCACATGGGGGGACAGGGACAAAAATAGGGGGGCAATATAAAATGCAAATAGATAGATAGATAGATAGATAGATAGATAGATAGATAGATAGATAGATAGATAGATAGATAGATAGATAGTCACCAGCATACAAAGAAAATATAAGGGTCCAAAGCAGTGGGAGAACTATCAGGGTTGCAAAGGTTGTCTTGCCACCGGGCCCTGGTGTTCTGTCACTGTGGGGTTCCCCAGCCTCCTCTTGCTGTCCTGCCCCTGCTATTGACTGCTCTGGTCTGGCATCTCTTGGAATTTACAGGCTGGTTCTCCTGTCCTAAGGATGGGAGAAATCAGTCTCTTTTTTCAGTAACTGAAAGTCCTGGTGGAGTCCTTCCTGCAACTCGCTCTTCTCCCTGCCAATGAGGATGCAGGGGAAGGAGCAGATCGAGCGGCCGTGGTTGTTTGAGCGCTTGCATTATGCAGTGTCAGCGAGCAGAGGGAGGGGGGAGGTATCACCCGCAGGAGCTGACTGGGGACATTCTCCCTCTCAATAGAGACTGTGTTACCCCAGCGGTGGCTCGAGTAAGATGCGGCACATCCGATATGAATACAAACAAAAAGGAATTACCTTTTTGTAAAAAAAAAAAATTAAAAAAAAAAAAATTTTTTTTTTTGGGGGGGCACATGGTGGGGCCCAGCATAATGTTAGGGGGGTCAGGGCCCCCTCTGCCCCCCCCCTAGGGTCGCCATTGGCGCCCATTGATTTCAATGGCAGGGGCGGTGGAGAAGCGGTGTATAAGGCGCTCCCGGACCGCCCAAAAGATGCTGCTTGCAGGACTTTTTCTAACGTCCTGCAAGCGCACCACCCCAGCACTCGGGCTCTCACACTGGGGCTGCAGGGGGGGCATTTTTCAGGTTCTTTACAGGAGCTATTTTTAGCCCAAAAGTGCCCTAAAAACACCCTAGTGTGAAAGGGGTCTAAATGTTGTCCTTAGTAGGTTTGTTTGTTTTGTTTTTTTCTTTTAAAAGCTGCCCATAGTATTACCAGGACAGTTTTTCTAATAGGTGTAGACAATTTGGGGCAGCAAGTTTAAAAGCACAGGTGGTTTAGAATTACTGGGCCTTCAGCTTTATTATAAAACAATACCAATGCTATGCATTTTTATCTGGAACACTAGCACAAAAGGTGAGTAATGGGTCCCTCTGGAAAAGCAGAGCACTAGATTGTTATAATTTCAAAAATTATGTTTACAGGAAAACCCTCTCGCTTTCTTTAAAACTGCTTCTTAGTCTAGAATCGCACAAGGACCCATACTTTATCCAGGAGTGGGAGAGAGATTGGGAACTGGTTATCACCCTGACAGAAATGTAGAAAGTTAAAATAACTAGACTGGTACATGTTTCCTCCAAAATCTACAGAATGCAAGAGAGCTGCTATAAACTACATTGTGGGTGCTACAGGGTACAGGTTCAGCTGACATCACCCCAATGTCTCAGAAACATTTATGCTCTTGTAATGGGAATGTCTCATAATCAAACTTTTTCTTCTGCAATAGGAAAGGTTAGGAACCAGTATCTTCAACTCCAGGTCCAAATTAACCCACTGGTGCTGTTAATTCACACTAGTCCTACCTCTATTAAATTGTATAAAATGTTCCAACACCTCACCTCTTAAAGGATAAGTTTACTTTTGTACTCTGTAAAAAAATAGTAAATACACATCTTTTTTGCAGGTAAAAAAAATTGCATTTTTTTTATCTAGAAGCCTGTAAAGTACAGCAGATTGCATGTGCAATCTCAGGCTCCTGCAGAATGTTAGTGTAGCTGTCTGCACGTACCTCGTATGGGCAGCCAGTTAATGAATGACCGAAGAATCAGTGAACTTCCTAGTGCACTCATCAGCGCCCTGGTAGTTCATTGAGAACGACAAGCCATCAGCCACAGTGGCTGATGGTAGTTGTAGTTCCCCCATTTGCAGAACTCTGTGAATGAATTTCTGGATTATCCTCTGCACACTGCAATATATATTCCTTGCAAACTCTGCAATGAAAAACAGGGATTTTTAGTTCACACATATTGCAATACATGTTTAACCGCTTCAGCCCCAGAAGATTTTACCCCTTTCCTGACCAGAACACCTTTTACAATTTGGCACTGTGTCGCTTTAATTGACAATTGTGCAGTCGTGCGATACTATACCCAAACAAAATTTGCGTCCTTTTTTCCCACAAATAGAGCTTTCTTTTGGTGGTATTTGATCACCTGCGTTTTTTTTTTTTGTGCGCTATAAACAAAAAAAAGCGTCAATTTTGAAAAAAAAACAATATTTTTTACTTTTTGCTATAATATCCAAATTTTTTTTTTTAAATATATTCATCAGTTTAGGCCAATGTGGATTATTCTACATATACGCGTATATTGATTGGTTTGCGCAAAAGTTATAGCGTCTACAAAATAGGGGATAGATTTATGGCATTTTTATTACTATTTTATTTTTTTTACTAGTAATGGCGGTGATCTGCGATTTTTACTGGGACTGCAACATTGCGCAAGACAGATCGCACACTTTTGACACAATTTTGGGATCATTGACATTTATACAGCGATCAGAGCTATAAAAATTCACTGATTACTGTGTAAATATCACTGGCAGGGAAGGGGTTAACACTAAGGTTGATCAAGGGGTTAAATGTGTTCCCTCGTTAGTGTTTCTAACTGTATGGGAATAGGACTAACTGGGGGAGGAGACATATCGTTGTTCCTACTTAGTCGATCGTGCCCGCCAGCCACCCGCGTCGGGACCCCGCCGTGCAGCGTGCACGCGCGCCCCCTAGCAGTTTATAAATGGTATGACATACCCATATACGGGGTTTCGCCCAGCGGTGCCATTCTGCCGCAGTTTATAGACGTGAGCCGCTCGGGAACCGGTTAAACTGGCCAACTGCATCAAAGTAATCCTTATGGCAAATCCTATAGCCAGTCCTACTCTGCTCTGTCAATGCAAATGCTACAGTGAACACAATGCCAA
Organism: Lithobates clamitans; assembly: GCA_037952925.1. Classification (NCBI taxonomy): domain Eukaryota; kingdom Metazoa; phylum Chordata; class Amphibia; order Anura; family Ranidae; genus Lithobates; species Lithobates clamitans. The sequence continues at coordinate 7,557,016 of JBBGZY010000232.1, forward strand.
CACGGCACAAACAGACGCAAAATGGGGGAGAGCTACTAGGTTCAGATCTGGCCAAACAAGACAAACCTGTCCTCAAATCCCAATAGCTTGTACATACATATATAAAGGGTATATACAGTAGCAGTGTGCAGAGAGTTATACAGAATTTCTAGTGTTAACATGTGTTCACACCCCTTTAGCACCTGATGGATTATATGCATATAAAAATGCATACTATGAATATAAAAATTGTGGCAATGGGTGCGGGGAGAAGATCCCCGGCCCTCTGTTACAATGGGGACTCGGCGTGCGGGGGCTGCTGCATCAGTACAGGTTTAACATGTAATATGTTATAGAAGGTGAACTTATCCCTTAAATGCAGTCAAAGGTTTCTCACCTACTCTGGAGAAGACAAATAGGGCTTCTTCATTGAAAGAATGGTATTTTAAGGTAAATGATTTAATAGAAAATTTGTAGGGGACATTTAGACTGAGTGACCAATATGATACTTACTTTAACATATCTAGTCCCATTTCACATCTACAGATGTATCATAAGTGATTAAAAAATCATTGCCAAAACAGTAGTCCCATAGCAAAAATTGTTGTAGGCCCTAAAGCTGAAGCTGTTAAAGGTTATTTGTATTTTTGTATTGGGTGTAGCCAAGATTTGACAGATTATTGTGCATGCCTGTGAGTTGTAAGATAAAGTATTCGCTTTTGCTGTTAAATCCCACTCCATTAGGGCAGTGAGTTTTTCTTATATGTCATCAGATGGATGTGCCTGCCTTTGCAACTGCTAGTTTTGGTCAACGGGTTCTGCATGTGGTTTATTTAACGCCCTTGGTTTCACTTTTGTTTTTTGTTTTTTCTTGAGGGGCTAGTTCAGCTGTGTTGTTTTGGTATGTTTGCCCTTCAGGACACAACTCCTTCCCCTTATATACTATTGTTCTGCCTTTGGAATGCTTGCTACAACTGGGCTCAAGGGACTATTCTGTGAGAAAGATTTTGCCAACTGTCTGGATAGTTGTTTTAGGTCCACATCCCTGATACATACAATGAAAAGAAATTCCTCAAAGAGTGGGATTTTAACGGACCAGAAACAGTAATGTCATAAAAGTACAAAATTTATTGAGGCAAATATACAATTTAGGATGTAAAAAGAGATTAATAAAAACAAGCACATGGTATGATGAACAACATGGAGTCAAACCAATGGAATAACCTAGAAATCAACTGTCAAGAATGATACAGAAGAAATCCAACGCATGTCAGCATAAAATCTGAAAGTCTTCTTCAGGGACAGTAGGTTACATAGTTCCAGGTTTTGCAAGCTCAGGCTACAATTATAGAATACATATAATTACAAACTAATTACAAATTAAATAGTTATATACAAAATAGTCATATGTAAAACTGAACATACTGACCCCATGTGTTAATGATTTAACCAGTGGAGATCATAGCTCAAAAATGAAAGAAAATAGACCGCTGAAATTGCGCTAAGCAAGCAGGGAGGGAAGGAAGCACTAAACATGATCCTAGTCTCAGACTGCAAACCTCCAACAGGGGCTGGAGCATTTGAAGGACCAATATATCCTAAACAGTGACTCCAAACATCTAAATGGATACAAATGTTTAATCAACAAACTGCTAGGGGTATATATTGGAATAAAGAGGTTTTATGGTATTCCAAAAGATACCAATGTCACATAAAGTGCAGAGAGTCACTAAGTGAGAAGATGATGGAATAACACTTGTCCAAAGGACAGTAACAGTTTAAGGTGATCACAGATTTCAAGCCATGTAAATGCAATGCCCAAATAGAAGAGGGAAGGCACAGAACAGTCTTAATTGAATGCAGGTCTATTGCATTTGACTGTAATTATCAAACGTATCTATAGTATGACAACAAATATTGGTATTACATTCATGGGGGTAAAGACCCAGCAATACAGGGGGTACTAAATAAAAATTTGCAAAATAAGAGCAAAGTATCAGAGTAGTTGTTAATACCTTGTCATGTAGCAGAACAGAGATGCAGCTAGTGTCTCCCAAGTGTAACAAGGAAATGAACGGAGAATGGCCGTTTATATTTGTTCTCCCATTAGAACTAGGTTGTGTCAGGGATGGCAATTTAGGACAATTGTCCAATAGTGCTCCATGTGTGGCCCTCTGAGCTGGTGGCGCACCACGTGGCGTCGCATACTCAGCCGCAGCTGGTCTCCATCATCCCGGGAGTCCGAACGCTGGGAGATGACGTCACCCAAATTGCCAAACAACCTGATCACGTGACAGCACAGCGCAATGCGTCACCTGCCCACCGACACACGTTAGGTCTTATGGCCACCAGGAGGAACTCATGTGATGCCAGACCATGTGGATGCCGGCGTAGCCGCTATTGGCTTTCTGTGCTTAGTGCCCATTTCTCTTGTAGGCGGCAGTATAACCCTGGGTTGTTAACCAATCAAGAAAAAGGTTCCCTATGAATGCATTTCACACCATAGCAATAAGTTGCATTTTCCCAGTACTGAAAACACAGCACTGAAAACACAACAAAAACAAAATGCAACAAAGCGGTTCCAAATGCACATAAACCCAAGGCAAGGCAAACGAGGCACACATGTAAAATACACACCAATGCCTCACAACACATCATAAATCTGCAATGCACTGCTTTGTGTATGTGTTAACAGATGAGTTGTTGTATGAATGAGCCCTTAAACTGTCTCCCTCAAAAAGTATTATAATCTGTATATTCACATTTCAAACGCATTTTCATTTGATTAATTGTTTACTGTGAAATAATGACAGTGGTTCCTAGTTGTTTCTTTTTGTGTCCTTTTTAATACAATTTACATTTGCATTTTGTCAGATGTCTGTATAAACAGACCTATTGTATGTCTGTTAGTCATTTTAAATAAGGACCAATTTGCGAGAACCTGATACCAATTTGGTGCTCGGAGGTATCCATAAAGTGCTATGAATTTGAGCAGTGGTCTGAATGTGCTGCCAGAATGACTGGCAGAGGTCCTAATGCATAGTGAGAAGTGGAGCTTTGAGGTAAGGAGACAAATAATGCCATTGAAGTACTTTGGCTTGTTCTCAGCAGTGCTGTGCCAGAGTGAACTGGATATATTTCAATTGAAGCATAATGTTTATGTTTAGAAATTACTATTTCTTGTTGCTGTGTGAAATTTCTGTTTCTTCGCTTAAAATGGTGCTTTGATTTTGTAAAGAATAAATTCTGTTTTAATTTTTTTTTTTTTTTTTTTAAATAGCAATTATGACCTATTAGCTGTTTGGCTAGGAATTGTTACAGGTTCAACAAGCATACAGTATGTATACAAGAGTTTTGGTGAACTTAGTTGTGTTTATATATCAATATATGTGCTGGAATGGGTCCTAGTGAAGGCATAGCCTTGTTGTGTACTAACAAATAGTCCCAGCACTCCTAGAGGACAGAGTTATAGATTGGTTGTTAGGAGTCTTTAAGGTGATCATGAACAGTGCATACCCTGTCATTAGCAAACCTTGTGGAGACCAGTCACTTAGAAGCTTGAGGTCCTGTTTTGTGTTATATAGCCTGGTTGCTAGGCCTGGAGGTCCTTTTGGGCTATATATAACCCAAATTAATGTGATCATATGGCCCTGCTAACTTGAGATCCATGTGGAGGTCTTGGACAGTTTATAGCTCAATCTTTTGATTCCCCTACTGAATGGTGTTTGTAGCCTATTTGTAGACAGTCTAGTATATGGCCCTTATAAAGGGTAACCTCTAAGTTAAGTCTGAGCTTTACCTTTAGTTTTCAGTAGTTTTCCAGGGAAACGAAAGCTTTTATTCTAAAAATCCCAGTTATTACCTGAAACAGAAAGGGCACACAAATTCACCTTCCTGTTCAAACTACAGTGGATATGTATGATTTGTTCTGCTAAGCTTTAATCCTGTGCCTCTTTCCTACTGACAGCTGGTGACTGACAGTCACCACTCTTTGTTCAGAGAAGACAGAGAACTGAGCAAATAACAGTCATGTTATCGCTCCGTTCTCAATGTTAAAGTTGGCAGGGGACAACTGCAACATCACACTGATGCTACAGCATGGAGGTGAGTTTGTTTTTTGTTTCTTTTAGAATACCACACTTCTCCTTTAAAGAGGAGGCCCAGCCCCACAAAAAATTTAAAGTCAGCAGCTACAAATAGTACAGCTGCTGACTTTTAATATTAGGACACTTACCTGTCCAGGGAGCCTGCAATGATTGCACCCCAGCCGATCTTCGGATCGGCTGTCAGGTGCAGCCGCCGCCATTTCTGGTAAGGGAACCCGGCAATGAAGCCTTTCTTGCGTGAAGCGCGCTGTGCTTTCTAATTGGTCCAGCAGTGGAGGAAGGAGGAGGGGGCCGAACTTCCGGGAGACTGGGCCGCGACCAAATGTGACACTGGGGGGGGGGGGAGACGAATAAGCGGAATTCCCACTTTTGAGTGGAACTCCGCTTTAAGGGAGTTTTTTTATTTAGACATTTGTAATATTTGAAAATTGCTAAAAAAGAGGTGGCTGTGGAGTATAAGTAGCCCACCAGTAAAATTTTAACTTTCTCTGTTTGTCCTTGTAAACATTATCATTGGTCATTAGAACAGAAATAGTGGCAAACTCTTCTAATGGGTTAACACTTGTTTTTGTGACAACTGTCTAATGCCCAGTAAAAACGGTCGGACATTGATCGGACATTCCGACAACAAAATCCTAGGATTGTTTCCGACGGATGTTGGCTCAAACTTGTCCTGCATACACACAGTCACATAAAGTTGTCGGAAAATCCGATCATTCTGAACGCGGTGACGTAAAACACGTACGTCGGGACTATAAACGGGGCAGTAGCCAATAGCTTTCATCTCTTTATTTATTCTGAGCATGCGTGGCAGGACAGGAAGTACAGAAATCCTTTGAATGGAATACAGATGGCAAAAAACCGAACGAATTTTAAGTATTCCCTAATAACTATTCAAAAATGGAAAAAAAAATGTTTTGTCTTTAGATATACTTTTACAATGGGGAAAATAATTATATGATCTCCTGTAGATTTTGTAAGTTTGCCCACTTACAAAGAAATGAAGGGTCTATATTTTTTATCATAGGTGTATTTTAATGATAGAGACAAACTATCAACCAAAAATCCAGAAAAAACACATGATACAAATGTTATAAATTGCGTTGCAGTTCAGTGAGTAAAATAAGTATTTGATCCCCAAGCAAAACATAACATAACTTGTAGTTGGTTACCAGGTTTGCACACATCTCAGGGATTTTGGTCCACTCTTGTATACAGATCTTCTCTAAATCCTTAAGGTTTCTTAGTTGTCGCCTGGCAATTTGAAGTTTCAGCTCCCTCCACACATGTTCTATATGATTAAGGTCTGGAGACTGACTAGGCCACTTCATGACCCTAATGAGTTTCTTCTTGAGACACTTCTTTGTTGCCTTGGTATGTTTTGGGTCAGTGTCATGATCCAAGACCCACCCATGACCCATCTTCAGTGCTCTGGCTGAGGGAAGAAGGTTCTCATCCAAGATTTTACAATACATGGCCCCATCCATTGACCCCTCAATGTGGCAAAGTCGGCCTGTACCTTTAGGAGAGAAACAGCCCCAAAACATAATGTTTCCACCTCTGTGCTTGACTGTAGAGATGGTGTTCTTAAGGTCATAGTCAGCATTTTGTTTCCCCCAAACACAGCGAGTTGAGTTAATGCCAAAGAGCTCAATTTTGGTCTCATCTGACCACAGCACTTTCTCCCAATCCCTTTCTGTGCATGTGCCTTCTTGAGGAGGGGTACCTTGCAGACGCTGCAGGATTTCAATCCATGGCAGCGTATTGTGTTACCAATGGTTTGTTTGGTGACTGTGGTCCCAACTGTCTTGAGATCATTCACAAGCTCCTCCCATGTAGTTCTGGGCTGATCTCTCACTATTTTTATGATCATCCTTACCCCATGAGGCAAAATCTTGCATGGAGCTCCAGACCGAGGGCGATTGATGGTTATTTCGTGTTGTTTCCATTTGTAAATAATCCCTCCAACAGTTGTCTCCTTCTCACCAAGCTTCTTGCTGATGGTCTTGTAGCTCATTCCAGCCTTGTGCAGGTCTACAATCTTGTCCCCGACATCCTTTGACAGCTCTTTGGTTTTGCGCATGATGGTGAGATTTGAATGGAATAAAGAGATTATGTGGACAGGTGTCTTTTAAACAACATAATGAGCTGTCATTAGGAGCACCTTCTTAAATTAACAGGATTAACATGAGCACATTCTGTAGCCAGCCTGTGAAAGACAGAATTATTGGTGGTTGTTAGGAGATCAAATACTTATTTTACTCACTGAACTGCAACCCAATTTATAAAATTTGTACTGTGTTTTTTTTTTTCTGGATTTGTGGTTGATATTCTGTCTTTATCATTTAAAATACACCTATGAAAATAATTAGACTCTTAATTTCTTTGTAAGTGGGCAAACTTACAAAATCTGAAGGGAATCAAATAATTATTTCCCCACTGTATATTTGTATTTTTTTTCTGATGGAGAAGCTGCTGAGTGGGCAAAGTGTAAATCAAGTGCTGTTATGCCCCAGATTGCATGTGTTGTTTTGTTGCTGCAGCTTACAGAAATAATGGATTTGCTTCTAGGCACACCTGTCCTGCTTTTGGCAAATCGTACTTCTGTGGTTACTGTGGTAAATGGTTTGCACATAATAGCACAGTCGGCTTATTGCAAAGGTAGCCATATTATGGGACATACAGATACCTGTTCACTTAGTGTTTTCTGCCACAAGATGGTGATGTTGCTTAGTTTGGGAAATCATTCTCTAGTTATCTATAGTCTTTTTTTTTTTTTTGTCAGGTTTTTATAAATCACTGGCACTTGCTCAAGAAGCACTAAAAGTTCAAGAAAGCTGTATTGCTTTTAATGTGTATTTATTATTTTGTAGCAAAATGTGCTGAAAGCCAGGTGATAAGATTCACAATGCTATCTTTTACTATCTAGCAACTGGCTAGGAAATCCCTCCTGTTGACTGATAATTTCTATTGATATCAGTTTATCAAGAAGGAAACTCTGTAGCACTTATCTGCATTTTCCTTTCAGGTCATCGACTTAAAGCGAAATTCCACCCACATTTTAAACTTTTTGCCCCTGCGTTCATAACTACTGCACAATTTATCATATCTTTTTTTTTATCAGCGATATATGTACCTTATTTTTGCCAGCCAATGTTCTGCTTCCGAAGTTCCATGCCACGGTGATGTAGGTCATTTCCTTCTGGCGGCCGCGCATTGGCTCCTGGGAGTTTCATCAATCCCAGGAGTCAATGGGCATCCTCCACCTGAAGCTTTGCGGTATTCGCGTGCCACACTCTCTATGATATGCGCATGTGCGAGCGCCGTATCCCAGAAGAAGCAACGAGTGGGCTTCAGATGCCCATGCTCAAAATGGGAGCGGGCTAACAGTGAAGAGCAAAGTACGCTTTTTAACATGAAAAAGACTGCTAAAACCTACATTTATTACTCATAGCAATATATATATATATATATATATATATATATATATATATATATATATACTGTATGTTTAGGTGCAACCATCACAACTGGAACTCCGCTTTAAGGTGGGGGGGGTTAAAAAAGTGTCTCGAGACCAACTGTTTTTCAACTGGAGCACAGCCAATCAGTTGTTTTTTTTTTAAAGCAGTGAGGGGGAAAAAAAGGGTAGAAGCTGATTGGATGCTATGGGCAACAACACCAGTTAAAACTTGCCTCAAACACTTTTAATTAATGTCCCCTGTTGTATCAAAGCAAAAAGGGCAACAAGACAATATGGCAAAAAACATTTTCTGACGAAGCGCTTAGCAGTGTCAACCTCCATACTTCCCCTTGACACATTCCATGTAAATTCCAGATACTGTCCCAGATTTTTCTTGTATTCAATGCAGAGAATTGTTGAGAAGTTATTAGAAAGTTTTGCGCCTCCCTGATTACCAACTGTTCAAATAAGACAGTTGGGCATATGGGAGTATATTCAGTGAGTTGAAGTGATTCCCAGATTTGCACTGTGAGAAACAACAATAAGAAAAACCACTGTGTACCAGTACAAGGCAGGAAACAGAACCCATGTATATAATGAGTCACTATGGCTTCCCTGTGTACATATATCATTGCAAACTGTATACAGAATAAAATCTTTACACTAACCTTCAAAATATTGAAGAGACTATATATTCCTATTAATGTATTTATGAAGCATTGATGACTCACGATGTAGGCAGCTATGATCTTTCACAAATACATAATCTGGAATTAATATCTTCTTTAAATGGTCCATCTACAAAATTCTTCTAACACTCACTGACTTACGATTTCTCCAAATTTAGAGAAAGCATACACTGGAAGCTCACTAGGCCTTTTGTTTATGCTTCATAGAAACGCATGAAGAAAGCTAGTAAGTGTCAGCCTCTCAACCAGACTTACTGCATGGTCATGGACATGCCAGGGTTTGGCAGGAAATCTGGGAGCCCCGTAGAGAAGCCTGTTATTTTTGTTTTAGATTAATTATTGCTATATAAAGTTCTAAATTAGTTGTCCAACCTTCCTGACGATCAGGATTGCATTGTTCACCCACATTTTTCAACAAGTCCAAGAGCTTTCCCTTCATTGGAATTTTCATTGTACCTAGGGAATTTTTGTTTTAATAAACTACAATATTGTGTTACTTTCCAAATAAAGGATAATGCAAGATGCATCAATAGATTGGTCTTGTGGTATGGGTAGACGCTACAAATTAGCATTGCACTGAGAAATATTTTTCTTATGGTTAATTTACAGACATTCAATGAATTATTTGATGCCCACAAAACTGAAGCAGATATTTTTGCAGTTGTCTCCAAAGCTGAAGAATTTGAACAGATCAAGGTAAGGTGACATCTACTAAATGTGCACTTAACATAACGATTGATGATTTTTATGTCTGTTAACTGGCCACTTAACTTGTCCATATCATGATTGGCTTAACCCATATCTAGATAATGCATGCGCCACCACAGAAGCAGCTATAGTGTACTCCTTTGAATCTGTAAATATATTGTCTATAGGCAACAAGTCCCCATTTCAGGGAACTACCATGCTATTTATTGCTTTCTCCATTAATGTTACATATATTCATATACCAAAGCTTTTTTTTTTTTTTTTTTTTTTTTTTTAGCTGAGCAGTGGTTCAACTCACTATACAACCCTTTGTAGTCTATCCCTTCTCTTCACAATCTTCTCACCATTCCTGATACATGTAGGTGGTCTTCACCTGCTATAAAATTTGTGTGCTATCTGTACACTGCACAAGAATTTAGGACATTTCAACTTCTGCAAGAGGAATTTGATCCTCCCACTATTTTTTTTTTGCTGCTACCAACTTTGTCATTAAGTCCTTATGCATTTGGAACTCTTAGCAATCCATTACCACCTTTGAAAAGTCCTTAAAGTGGAACGTTAGGCTGGGTTTTAAAAATTGGTGAACAGGCCAGATTTTTAATGCAGAAGAGACATGCTTTGTCTTTAAAGTCTTACCTGCCTGTGCAGTAAGCTGCACAAGTGCAGCTCACCGCACAAGTTTGGCAATGCGGAATCTGGCGGAACTCCTGCACATGCACAGGAGTGATATAATTCCCACCTGTGCAATGACAGTTGCTGGCGATCCGGACTCCGAAGCCAGCCACCCAAAGATGTCAGCGGCTGATGGGTAGCTCTGAGGATAGCACATTGCTGGATTCTATGTGAGTATAATTCCGCTTTATCAAAGCCAGATACCACTAAATTAATTTCCATAAATTACTCTACACTTATCGCTGGCTTTAAACCTTGTTACCTAAAGTTTATCAAAAATTATCTTTGCCAGACCTCCAACTTACTGACCAAGATTGGCTAGAATTAGAATAAACCTATAAAAACTTGGTAATTTCCTCTATGCACAAGGAAGTGCAACTGAAGCTGTTTCACCACAGCCACTTTACAACTGCCAGGTTACATAAAATGGGCCTGTGTCCAACAACTGTTTCCTTTCGGAGCTGTGGTAAAATAGGTCATTTTTTACATTGTTTTTATACCTGTCATCATGTCTAAAGCTTTTTACTGCTTTTACTTCCTCATCTTTGGGACTTCCCAGTGTGTTAAACCCCAAAAGTTGTCTACAGGGTGTCTTTGGTGACTGGTTGCCAAATATGAGAAACCATTATTATGTATCCCTTTGAGATATAGCAATAAGCATATGTCATAATAAGACAGAGACAACGTAGGACCAAAATCCAATTATAAGGAAGGATGCCACATATACTTCAGCAGAACTCTGGCATGGAAGAAAGAATAGGTTAAACTCTGTACACTGCATGTATCCTTTATTTTTATGCTAGAAAAACAGTTCTATTAACATGAAGATGACCCCCCCAATCTGTTAAAACCAAGAAAAAAATGATCAATGCCAGTCTCCTGCTATACAAACTTAAGAAAAAAATGTAGGTTTTTCATAAAATCTTGGAGTATTTTGAGCCTACATACATTTGCCTCTCTAGATCCAGGATTTTGAATATTGTAGACCAACAATATAATGGTTTTGCCATCATGCTTGATATGTAATACCCATCATGGGTTTTATTATATCCTTATTGACTTATTATAAAGTGACATAGAAGACTAATCTGGTTATCATATTATTTATGTATACTATGGGGTTGATTTACTCAAACTGGAGAGTGCAAAATCTAGTGCAGCTGTGCATGGTAGCCAATCAGCATCTAACTTCATCCTGTTCAATTAAGCTGTGTCAGAAAAAAAAAAAAACTAGAAGCTGATGGGTCTCAATTTCATGCTAGTGCAAACATATGTTGGTGTTTCTATAATAGTTCATAATCACCACAAACTTGACTCTCATAAAAATTCACATTTACAAAAATTCATATAGTGTCCCAAAATGTGCCAAAAAATATAAAGTAGTGAAAAGAAGAAAACATTTATTTGTGGTGAGATGAGTGTCCCAGCTAATTTTCATAAAATCACCAAGTGCTTCCACCACCACGCGAGTCCTTCACCAGTCTCTCTAGATCAAACACACCAAATAAATCAGCTGTTAAAATTATAACCCAGCGAATGAGCTCAATCTCTCTAGAAAGCTTCTTCAAAGTATTCGTCAGTCAGAGTCTCATACAGCCATTTGATATGTAGCAAGTGAGAGGAAAGAAAAGGGGAGGCTTTCCATAGCATAAAAAAGTTTCAGCAGGCTTTATTTAAAATAAACAATTTGCACTCACATGTTCTAAGTGCCTGCCCGGCACTAGGGAATACACGCTTAGCTCAAAAGAGTCATTACACCTTGGTTGTATCACACAACACGGGCTCTGACCACTCCCTGTGATTACGTCAATGTCCCTCCCGGACTCACGTTGTGGTGGAAGCACTTGGTGATTTTTTGAAAATTAGATGGGACTCCTCTCACCACAGAGGAATTTTTTCATATTTTCACTACTTTATATTTGTTGGCACATTTTGGGACACTATATGAATTTTTGTAAATATATACATTTTTGTATATATATACATTTTTATGAGAGTCAACTTTGTGGTGATTAATGGACTACTATAGAAACACCAACATATGTTTGCACTAGATATTTTTATAGTCTTTACACAGCATTTTTTGCACAGTATTGGTTTGTACTAATAGTTTTGCACAGTAGATATTTACTTTTCAGTAGATTATTAGTTATGATATACCGTATTTATCGGCGTATAACACGCACTTTTTTCCTCTTAAAATCAGGGGAAAGTCGCAGGTGCGTGTTATACGCCGATCCCCTGCGATCCCGAGCTGTCAAAACGTAAAAATCGCCGACCGCGATTTGAAAATGGCGCCGCCGGCGCCGAAATACACAGAGCCGGTCCTCGGCTCTTTCCGGCGGCTCTCGTTTACTTTCGGCTCCACTCGTAGTCCCGAGCGGAGCTATCTGAACCTACTCGGATAGCTCCGCTCGGGGCTATGAGTGGAGCCGAAAGTGAACGAGAGCCGCCGGAAAGAACCGAGGACCAGCTCTGTGTATTTCGGCGCTGGCGGCGCCATTTTCAAATCGCGGTCGGCGATTTTGAAGCCCAGGAAGCAGGGACAGGGGATCGAAGGCTGCACTGGGGCAAGGCTGCACTGGGGAAGGCTGCACTGACAAGGCTGCACTGGGGAAGGCTGCACTGACAAGGCTGCACTGGGGAAGGCTGCACTGACATGGCTGCACTGACAAGGCTGCACTGACATGGCTGCACTGGGGAAGGCTGCACTGACAAGGCTGCACTGACATGGCTGCACTGGGGCAAGGCTGCACTGAGAAGGCTGCAATGATGGGCATTTAAATGTACGTTTTTTTCCCTTCAACTTCCCTCCTAAAAGTTTTTTACTCCTTAAAATTCCCTCCTAAATTGGGGTGCGTGTTATACGCCGGTGTGTGTTATACGCCGATAAATACGGTATTCATAGTATAGCACTGAATATTTTGTATGGTGTAGAGGACTTGCGCTAATCTCTCGTTCACCCATTTAATTACTTGTGGTATCGTCAGTGATTAGGAAAACTGCAGTCCATTTAGATTATTGCATGCACATTCTGATCTGTGGCACTGTTATTTTGTTATATCATCTATGCAGAGCCACACCAGATTTTGTGCTCACCAGTTTTAGTAAATCACCCCAATTTCTTTATAGAAAACTCAATACATACACTATATTTTCAAAAGTATTGGGATGCCTACCCTTAGATGCACATAAACTTTAATGGAATCCCAGTCTTGGTCTGTAGGGTTCAATATTGAGATAGCCCACCCTTTGCAGCTATAACAGCTTCAAATCTTCTGGAAAGGCTGTCCACAAGGTTTAGAAGTGTGTCTATAGGAATGTTTGACCATTCTTCCAGAAGCACATTTGTGAGGTCAGGCACTGATGTTGGGCAAGAAGGTCTGGCTCACAGTCTCCGCTCTAATTCATCCCAAAGTTGTTCTATTGGGTTGAGGTCAGGCCAGTCAAGTTCCTCCACCCCAAACTCGCTCATCCGTGTCTTTATGGACCGTGCTTTGTACACTGGTCCAATTAATTTGGTGGAGGGGGGATTATGGTGTGGGGCTGTTTTTCAGGGGTTAGGCTTGGTTCCAGTGAAGGGAACTCTTAAGGCATAAGCATACCAAGAAATTTTGGACAATGTCATGCTCCCAACTTTGTGGGAACTGTTTGGGGATGGTCCCTTCCTGTTCAAACATGACTGCGCACCAGGGCACAAAGCAAGGTCCATAAAGACATGGATGAGCAAGTTTGGGTTGGAGGAATACAGAAAAGCTTGAAACAAAATTCTTAGTTTGTTATAAAAGTTTGCAAATATTTTTTATTTTTTTCCATAAATTTAGGCCAAAATGTATTCTGCATTTGCTTGGTAAATCAGTGTACATTATTTGCCATTGTGTCAGATAGTCCTACAAACTATGGTATAGATATTTGAAAATGGATCAATCCTGATGTAATGAGTGCCTATTTCAATTCTTGAGGCCATAAAATGCCAGGACAGTACAAATACCACCCCCCCATGACCAGTTTTTAGAATGTAGGCATTCCAAAGCAATAAGAGGCATGGGGAGTTTTTTTGGAGTTTTATTTTTTTGTCACAATTTTTTTGAAAATTAAGAATTTTTTTTTTTTTTAACAAGTTATTTCTCAAATGTAGTATAGACATACTTAGAATTACACCCCAAAACACATTCTGCTTTCCCTTCCAAGTATGGAGATGGAGCATCTTCAGTTGTTCTAGAGGCATACATTAAATCTAATTTCCTGACATTCACAATTTTGAGGCCCTGGAGCACTAGGACAGTAGTAACACCCATAAAATTACCCAATTTTGGAACACAAACAAGGTACTTTCTGAATATCATAGTGGGTCTTTTGAAAATGTCATATTTTTCTACAAGTTTTTTGGGGAATGCAAGAAAGAAAATAAAAATGTGTTTTTTTTTTTTTTGTTTTTTACACAGAGTTGTCAATTAAGATCTTCCTAACACACAGCATCCAGTAGGTATACTTAGAATTACAACACACACTCTGCTACTCCCCCCGAGTATGGCTATACTACATGGGTGAGACTTTTTCACAGCCTAGCCACATGAAGGGGCTCAAAATCCAAGGAGCACCTTCAGGCTATCTTGGGGCATAAATTATGCATCGAATAATGATCCAGGACACACTAACTGGCGTGGCAGTGATCAGGGATACTGTAACTGGTGTGGTGGTGATTAGAGGTAAAATGACTGGTGTGGTGGTGATCAGGGACACTAAGATTGGTGTGGTAGTGTCCAGAAACACTGTAACTAGTGTGGCGGTAATCAGCAAACTGTAATTGGTATTACGGAGATCAGGGACACTGTGAATAGTGTGGCGCTGATCAGGGACACTGTAACTGTTGTGGCATTGATTTGACACCGACTGGTGAAAGTATGTATTTTTTTTTTACATACTATCACCATAGCAGTGCACTGTGATTGTTCGCTGTAATCAGCAATCAGTAAGATTGCTCAATGGTTTAATTTGTGAAACCTCATTTACGGTAATGCTGTGATTGGTCACAGCTGTCACATGGTACGAGACCGCTGTAGATGGCCCTGGTATCATGTGATTGCTGTCACCAATCACAGAGTTCACACAGTAGTAAACAAGGACAGCCTTGTTTACTATCCAACTGTGACTGCTGTGATTGGTCACGGCACTCACATGGTACCAGGTTCAATGATCGGTGATATGCTGTGTCCGGTGGACACATCAGTCACAGATCCTGCCACTGTGCACTCGTGACACTGTTCCTGTCCAGCTGTAAATAGGTAGTGACCAGACAGGAGGTGGTTAATGGCAAAGCAGTGGATGCTTATGTCTGTCATGCCATTTATAAAGGGCACTGCAGAGATCACCTTTGGGCAGCCAGTGCACCTTTTAATGGCAGTGAGACAAGCATGGCTTGTTTCACAGATACAGTGCACAGAGTCAACCTGAGCCGACCAATCACAGCAAACACAAATGTAGACAGTGTAGTGTTTACATTGTAGAGCCCACCCTTCCTCTTATAATAGAGAAAGGAGGAATAATGAATGAACTAGTTGCAGATCAGCAGATCCCAAGGTTGTGAGTTAATTGTGATCCTTGTTCTGCCTCTGCAGTGACCTTTATTTCCCCCCCCCCCCTTAATTTGCCTTATCCTGCACATCTCTACATAAACCCACTCTTATTTCCTTCTCCCCACTGTTTGTAACCTGTACCCTGTACGTTAACCTCTTCACCTCCTGCTCCCTTTATGCATGACCCTGTAAATATGATATAGTGCACCATTAACAAACTCTATGTTTTAACCCCTCAGTGCCAGAATGTGTCTGACTTTAAAAAAAAAAACTATGGCAAAAAATATTAACTTAAGGTCTCTACTTCCCAAAATGGAAACATCTTGGGGGTTTTCATACTATCCTAGCATTTTATATGCAATGATTTTCTAACAGAATCTAAGAAAAACTGTTTTTATTTTGAAATGTTTGTTTTTTGTTTTTTTTGTTTTTGTTTAGACAGTAAAAAAAAAGTTGTGGTTAGTAAATACCACCAGAGGAAAGCTTTATCTTTCTCATTCAAATTCTACTGTATAAAACTAATTTGGGTACATGACGGAGTAACTCAAGCGCAGAAAATTTTAAGCAGTAATAAATTTTTTTAAAATTACCTCAAAAAACAGCTGCCCCTTATTCAGAAAAAAAAAACATATTAAAGTTGTGTTAACAAGCTGATAACCTTGATGAGCCCCAGCATCCATGGCAAATCCATAACCATATATACAGAACTGTCCCCTAGAACCTAGTGTCTTTTTTTAAGCAGATCTGGGGTTAATTGCACCTCACCTCTCCCCAAAGTCATAAAGGATTAAAAAGATGTGATTTACTTACCTTGATTGCTTTGGGATTCCCTAGCAGTTGGCCATATGATGGAATGCCACTGTTGCTTGATCTCCAGTGAGGAGAGTGAACAGCCAAGTAAAACAACTGTCAGAAGTACTGTATTACCGGGCTCATCTCCAGAGCTTGTATAACAAATAGGCTTCTGTCCATGTGACAGGCTGCCTTGGGAGCATAGGATAGCAGCTTATCCATCCAAAGTATTCTAATTATTTTATACCTTACATAACCATAAAGCCAAACTCAGGGCAAATCGAAAAATCAACAAACATGCAGCTACAGTGGGAAAAATAATTATTTGATCCCCTGCAGATTTTGTAAGTTTGCCCACTTACAAAGAAATGGAGGGTCTATAATTCTTTATATCATAGGTGTATTTTAAATGATAGAGACAGAATATCAACCAAAAATCTATACAAATGTTATAAATTGAGTTGCAGTTTAGTGAGTAAAATAAGTATTTGATCCCCAAGCGAAACATGACTTTGTACTTGGTGGAGAAACCCTTGTTGGCAAGCACAGAGGTAAGACGTTTCTTGTAGTTGGTGACCAGGTTTGCACACATCTCAGGAGGGATTTTGGTCCACTCTTCTTTATAGATTTTCTCTAAATCCTTAAGGTTTCTTAGCTGTCTCTTGGCAACTCGAAGTTTCAGCTCCTTCCATAAATTTTGGAAAGAATTAAGGTCTGGAGACTGACTAGGCCACTCCATGACCTTAATGTGCTTCTTCTTGAGCCAGTCCTTTGTTGCCTTGGCGGCATGTTTTGGGTCATTGTCATGCTGGAAGACCAAACCATGACCTATCGTCAGTGTTCTGGCTGAGGGAAGAAGGTTATCATCCAAGATTTTTACAATATATGACCCTGTCTATTGGGCCCTCAATGTGGCAAAGTCAGCCTGTACCTTTAGGAGAGAAGCTGCACCAAAGCATCATGTTTCCACCTCCGTGCTTGACTGTAGGGATGGTGTTCTTATGGTCATAGTCAGCATTTTTCTTCCTCCAAACATGGCGAGTCAAGTTAATGCCAAAGAGCTCAATTTTGGTCTCAAATGACCACAGCACTTTCTCCCACTCCTTCTCTGAATCATTTAGATGTCCATTGTCATGACTGTACATGTGCCTTCTTGAGAAGGTGGACTTGCCGTGTTTGGAGAAAGAAAAATGCTGACTATGACCCTAAGAACACACAGTCAAGCACGGAGGTGGGGCTGTTTCTCTGCTAAAGGTACAGGTCAACTTTGCCACCTTGATGGGCCAATGGATGGGGCCATGTAAAATCTTTAATGAGAACCTTCTTTCCTCAGCCAGAACACTGAAGATGGGTCATGGATGGGTCTTTCAGCATGACAGTGACCCAAAACATACCACCAAGGCAACAAAGGAGTGGTTCAAGAAGAAGCACATTAAGCTCATGGAGTGGCTTAGCCAGTCTCCAGACCTTAATCCTATAGAACATTTATGGAGGGAGCTGAAACTTCGAGTTGCCAAGTGACAGCCAAGAAACCTTAAGGATTTAGAGAAGATCTGTAAAAAAAGTTTAGACCAAAATCCCTCCTGGGATGAGTGCAAACCTGGTCACTAACCACAAGAAACATCTTACCTCTGTGCTTGCTAACAAGGGTTTCTCCATCGTGTACTAATTTGCTTGGGGATCAAATACTTATTTTACTCTCTGAACTGCAACTTAATTTATAACATTTGTATCATGTGTTTTTTTCTGGATTTTTGGTTGATATTCTGTCTCTATCATTTAAGATACACCTATGATAGAAATTATAGACCCTTCATTTCTTTGTAAGTGGGCAAACTTACAAAATCTGCAGGAAATAAAATAATTATTTTCCCCACTGTGTGTATATATATATATATATATATATATATATATATATATATATATATATATATAATATATATACATATATATATATAATAGAATTAGCTGTATTTAAAATGCAGCTTGATTTCCACCTGCTTCAAACGTATATACACACACTAGTTGACAGGGAACATGGCAACCAATAAAAACGGTAGAGAGATGACTTCATCTATCTATTGTTCTTTTTGTTCTTTTTTTGGCTGTCCATTCACAGGCTGGGGTCAGAAAGGTGATCTAACTCTATGTATTCTTAACTCCAGCAGAGTAAAGCCAGCTCACCAGGTTGGCTGTGCTGTCTGGTAGAGTGTAAAATATCAGGACTGGGTAAAGAAAAATGGAAATCCTTTGGCAAGTAAACCGTATATTTATTTCAGTGGTGTAATATCTGTCTGCCTGTAATTCAGCTTTAAGGAAGTAGGGCAAGCAGGATAATGTAGGGGAAGGAGGGGGGGTTTTGTTTGGAACATAATTGTTGCTAAAAGAATTCTAGCCACTGTAGGTTACTAGGTTCAAAATTTACTTGATCACCAATGGCTAAGCATTAATGCGCCCAACTTTTTAACCTTTTTTGACAAATCTGGAAAATATGTGAAAAATGATCCCGAGTAGATTGTACATATACTGTACATACAGTATATAGCTGGTTGTTGTCTGCTGATATTTTTAGGACAGACAGAGATATTAGTTGTTGATCTACTTCATATAATATGTCCGGCCGGTTTGAGTAAAAAAAAAAAAATGTCTTCATATCTATAGTTTGTTACACATACAATTGCATATTGTCTAATGAATAGGTGATGAATATAATATCTTCATAATGTATATGAATCAAACACAACCCCTGTGTGAATACTAGTGTAAAAGATATTGTAGAAAAAGAGGCTGAATGTGTGCTTTGTTAATAAATAGTAGTAAAAAAGAAAAGAAATGTTTAAATAATACAAATCTTTACATTGTTTTATTACAAATAATGCTCAGCAAATACCATAATGTTGTTGTTTTTCATCACAATTATATTGTAATGTATGTGCCATTTTCCATGTCAGGGTCACAGTAGAAAAATGTATTTGACCAAAACTCTTTTCAAAAAATATTTGTAGTATTTTAAGTTGGTAAATGCAAAATACTTTCCATTTGCCAGACCTAATTTCCAAAATAATAGATGGCTTGTTATATGGTTATTATGTTCTACATTTTTTTTTATAATCTTTATTTAACAAACATTTTTACAATTTTTATACAACACTTACATATCCAACTTGCACGTATAGTTATTATCACAATCAGGTCCTAGAATCCATTAGAAAAAATAAATAATTAAAAAATCCACCCTTACTAACCCCTTGTCATATAACCAAATATATTTACTTATGTATACCCCTGTTTTTGAAAAAAAAATATTTCACCACATTTTCATATTATCACTAACTCCCAATCATACCCCAATCATACCCACACAAAACCAAAAAAAAGAGGGGGGGAGGGGAAAAAAAGGAAAACCCCGCAAGGAGTATCCGCACTCCCTCCCCCCCCCCCGCACCCCTGTGTTTCCCTCTATAATGTCAGTGAGGCCCTATACTCTCCCCAGACTTGCCAAGAGGTTATGATCTGTTTTTTTAACTTAAACCCCCCTCCTATCCAGACCAATTTTCAGCTTTCAGCGCTGACGCATTTTGAATGACAATTGCGCGGTCATACAACACTGTACCCAAATGAAATTTTTATCATTTTTTCACCACAAATAGAGCTTTCTTTTGGTGGTATTTGATCACCTCTGCGGTTTTTACTTTTTTGTTAAAAAAATGTAAAAACCTGAATTTTTTAAAAAAACAATATTTTTTTATATTTTGTTATAAAAATTTAAAACAGGTCATTTTTCTCCTTCATTGATGTACGCTGATGAGGCGGCAGTGATGGGCACTGATAGGCGGCAGTGATGGGCACTGATGGGTGGCAGAGATGGGCAGCACTGCCAGGTGGCACTGATTGGCACTACAGGTGGGCATTGATAGGTGGCACTTGTTGGCATTGATAGGTGGCACTTGTGGGCACTGTTAGGTGGCACTGTGGGCACTGTTAGGTGGCACTTTTTGGTGGCACTGATGAGGCAGATGTGCCTCTTCCACTTCGGGACCGATGTCCCTGACATCCGAGCCGGTGATCAGCTTTTTTTTCTACTTGCGCTTTTAGCGTGAGTAAAAAAAAACCGATTAGAGATCTTTTGTTTACATCATGTGATCAGCTGTCATTGGCTGACAGCTGATCACATGGTAAGGGGCCGGGACCAGCCCCTTACTCGGATCGGTGATCAGCGGAGTCTCAGTGACTCGGTGATCACAGCACACCCTGCGCGCGCAAGGAGCGTGCACAGGGGAGGCCGTCATATGACGGCTTCCCGGGAATGCAGGTCCGCGCTGTGGCCGTCATTCGGCCATAGCGCGGATGCATAGTGGTTAAACCTGCTTCCAGAACCAATCTCTCTTCCAGTGACCGCATCTCGTCCATCTCACACACCCATTCTTCAATAGAAGGCTCTAGTCCGCTTTTCCACTTCCTGGCTATGATTGTACGAGCTGCTGTTAGGAAATGTTTTAAAATACCTTTTTTTATATTTTTCACCGATCCCGGGATCATAGATAGTACTGATATAAATATATCCGTCGGTATGTTGATTCCTGTCACTGCCATATATACTCTAAATATTTCCCTCCAGAAATTCTGGACCCTCGGACAATAGTACCATATATGTGACATTGTACCCCTTGCACCCCTACACCTCCAACATACATCTTCATTTTCTACATTTATCTTGTGCATATCAGCTGGACATCTATACCACCTTGCTAATATCTTAAAATTTCTCTCTTGATGTCTATAGGAGATCGATAACTTATGCGTTAGTATTATTGCTTTTTCCCATTTTGCTTTAGGGATAGTTATCCCCAGTTCTTCCTCCCATCTTTTTATATAAGTTCCCTCCTGTTCCTTGTTTTTAGAGATTAAGTATCTATATACCTTGGATAGGGTATGCGTTGGTTTTTGTTCTTGTAAGAGCATTTTTTTCCATTTCTGTCAGAGGTCTATCTATCACATCCTCCTTCGTCAGAGAGAAGATATACTCCTGTAGCTGTCGATATTGCATCCAATTTGTTTTATATTCTATACCTAGAGCCTCTAACGGGGGAAGTCTATTCCCCTCCACTGTCTCTACTATTCTAGTATCCTCCTTACTCTACCATTTAAGAAAAGTCCTTACTTCCATTGCTGGTGGGAATTCTGGATTACTAAAGAGAGGGGTCATTGGACCCACATACGTGGACCCTAGTCCCCGTCTCATTATTCCATCCTACACTTTCAATGTTGAAGCCACCAGGAAGGGCATATCTCTCTCAGGAGGTCACACATGCTTTATTATCCATGGTAGTGATTTAAATTTTATGGCAGCGAGTTCTTCCTCCAGCTTTACCCATTGTTTACAGCCTGCAATATGAAACCAATCCACAATCCTGGTTATAAAAACCGATTTAAGATAGACCGATAAATCTGGTAGGGCCAATCCTCCTTCTTTTTTTAATCTATTTAATACGTCTCTACTGATTCTGGCAGGTTTACATTTCTACATTTTAGGTAGTGCAGCATTTCAGTTCATTCAGTCACAGATTGGAATCCTGCTGTAAATTTGCTTAAAGCACTATTGAAATTTAAAACCGCTAAATACAATCCAGGTGCATCAAAACAAAAGGCATTTAAAGTTTTTGTTTTCTTTAAAAAACAGCCACAGGTATGAGTAAGAATGTAGTGGAGTAGAAATGCCTGTCCCTTGGCAGCACACTACAAAGAAAGAGCTTTGCTGTCCGTGAAAAAGTATTGGCTTCTCTCCAGAGACCTAACACATCCCCTGCTGAATCAGACCTGTACAGTAGCTCTACAATCAGCAAACCTTATGCTCCCTGGTGATTGGAAAGCTCTTGCTCGGACTGCAGAGAGACCACTGCTTTCACACAAAGAGCAAGAGACCTTCTTTATTGGATGCCGGCAAGGGACTAGCTTTTACTCCACTACACACTAATGCCCCGTACACACGGTCGGATTTTCCGACGAAAAATGTGTGATAGGACCTTGTTGTCGGAAATTCCGACCGTGTGTCGGCTCCATCACACATTTTCCATCGGATTTTCCGACACACAAAGTTTGAGAGCAGGATATAAAATTTTCCGACAACAAAATCCGTTGTCGGAAATTCCGATCGTGTGTACACAAATCCGACACACAAAGTGCCACGCATGCTCAAAATAAATAAAGAGATGAAAGCTATCGGCCACTGCCCCGTTTATAATCCCGACGTACGTGTTTTACGTCACCGTGTTTAGAACGATCGGATTTTCCGACAACTTTGTGTGACCGTGTGTATGCAAGACAAGTTTGAGCCAACATCCGTCGGAAAAAAACCTAGGATTTTGTTGTGGGAATGTCCGAACAAAGTCCGACCGTGTGTACGGGGCATAAGAAAATAAAAAATACACATTTGTTGTTCTCAAAAATAAATGCTTTACTCTGTCTTCACTAAACCATGATCTGTTCTGCTATAAGCTGTTTAAAATACAAATCTGGTTTTGGCATTTGACAAATAAAAATTAATGTCCATCCAAAGGATCCTGCGTTAGTTTAAACATGTTCAAAATCCAGTTCCTCTGTGATGTACAAACCTTACTGCCCGTGTGAGTCCAATCTTTCTTCATTTGTGCTTCACACGCTCTCCCTCAAAGACACTGCAGCTCCTAATCGGAGGGTTTGAGCAGCAGAAGCAGTGCTGTCAATCCAGAAAGCAGTGGGGCGGCCTCCCTGTGGCCAGCTGCAGATCGATAAACTATAGACTTGTGAATCATCAATGACAAAGATGATAGCCATACCACTGATAAAATCCTATCACACTGTAGTCCAAAAAAGAACAGACTACATTAAAGGGGCAATGTAGCAGCATTGTCACCCCAAAAGACTATAGGACAGTGTTTCTCAAACTGTGTGCTGTGGGAGAATTGCAGGTGTGCCGTGGGATATTTCGGGGAGCCGTCAGCAAACACGCCAATCTGCAAGTCTGCAGTGGTTGGAGCACAGCATGACATGCAGTGCCCGCCGGAAAGTGGATCACCGGGAGGAAATTACACATTTTCAAAGCATGCACAATAGTAGTCCATACTAGAGAGGCCGCAACGCTCCTTTCTGCTTTCTCAAGAGAGCGTGAGCCCTGTATCTGTGTACCAACTTCTGTCTGTACCAACTTCACCAGCACCACGGAAGCATCTACAGCAGGGGTATTGAATTAAAATTCACTGAGGTCCGGTCAGTAAAATTTTCTTCCAGCTGAGGTCCGAATATTATATCGGTACCCGCGGTGCATTTTCGCCAAGCTGCATGGTGCTGCAGCGATTTTGGAAAAAAAAGGTCAAGGACTTCTTTCTCTGTGTCTTTTGGGGGTAGTGCAGCCCATTAAAATGGGCTGACCTACCCACGATGTGTGCACCTAAGGCACATGCACAGATCTGAACCCATTCTTACATCAGCGTCCTCAATCCCCACTGCACATCAGTCCCCTCCCTCTTCACATCAAGATCCCGTCTTCATGAGTGTCCTCAGCTCCCCCTTTACATCACCCCCCTCCACCCTTTTCACAGTAATGTTCTCACACTTCCTTAACATCAACCCCCAACAGTACTGTTCTCTACCCCTATTTACATCATCCCCCACATTATCTCACATTACTGTCTACGTTACATTTCTCAGCCTTCCCACATCACAGTCCTCAGCCTCCCCCAATTTAAATCGTCAGCCCCCCATTTAAATTGTCAGCCCCTCCCCCAATTTAAATTGTCAGCTTCCACTTTAATGTCCTCTGCCCCCCCCACACACACATTACAGTCCTCAGTCCACCACATCACGTTCTCAGCTCCCCCACCTTCCAGTCCTCAGCCCAACACATCATGTGATCAGCCCCCTACATTACAATCCTCAACCCCCCACATTACAGTTCTCAGCCCCCCTCATCACATCCTCAGCCCCCACATCACATCCTCAGCCCCCACATCACATCCTCAGCCCCCACATCACATCCTCAGCTCCCCACATTACAATCCTCAGCCCCCCACATCACAGTCCTCAGCTCCCCACATCACAGTCCTCAGCTCCCCACATCACAGTCCTCAGCTCCCCACATCACAGTCCTCAGCTCCCCACATCACAGTCCTCAGCTCCCCACATCACAGTCCTCAGCTCCCCACATCACAGTCCTCAGCTCCCCACATCACAGTCCTCAGCTCCCCACATCACATCCTCAGCCCACCACTTCACAGTCCTCAACCCACCACTTCACAGTCCTCAGCCCACCACTTCACAGTCCTCAGCCCACCACTTCACAGTCCTCAGCCCACCACTTCACAGTCCTCAGCCCACCACTTCACAGTCCTCAGCCCACCACTTCACAGTCCCCAGCACACCACATCACAGTCCTCAGCTACCCACATCAGGTCCTCAGCCCACCACTTCACTGTCCTCAGCCCACCACATCACATCCTCAGCCCCCAACATTCTAGTCCTCAGCCCCCAACATTCTAGTCCTCAGCCCCCAACATTACAGTCCTCAGCCCCCCACATCACAGTCCTCGGCCCCCCACAACACAGTCCTCAGCCCCACACATCATGTTCTCAGCCCCCCACATTACAGTCCTCAGGCTCCTACAACTTTAATATCACCAGCCCTAAATATCTCTGTCCTCAGTGCACACATTCTTTAGCTCCTCTTAAACCTTTCACATTAGTGTCCTCGCCCCCTATAACTTCTCCCCGTCCCTCACTGTTTTACCTTACAGACTGGAGATTAGAACAGCATGTCTGGATGGAGGGCAGGTGTTGCAAGATAGTGATTGGTTGCTAGGGCTGCCCTTAATCCTAGCAGCCAATCACCTGCTTGGTGACCTTGGGCAGCTCCACCCAGAACTGTCCTGCCTCCTGCTGTCGTATGGTGCTTATGGTATGTATGTCTGTATCATTAACGAACTGCAGAACATTAGGCCCAAGACAGAACCCTGGCAATAAAAATTAAATTGCTATTATGTTATTTTGATGACTTACTACCTCAAAATAAATTTATGATCAAAACATCCAATTTACAATCCTATATATCAATATACCGTTTATTTCTTTGCATGAAATACATATTTAAAGAAAGACATTATTCCTCAAAAATTGGTATTTTATCTCCACCTCAAATTGCTCCATTTTCTGCCCCTCTCAATAGACATCTTGAACACCCTGACAACTGTAGGAATATAGCTTTATTATAGGAAGTGAAAAATTTGTTGCTAATCCTTGTGAACTGATCCTTGCTTCAATCTGATTTACTCTCAAAAGCAGGCACATGCTTCACATTAAATTTAAATTTAAATATATGTAAAAATAAATAGGTTCAACACCACAAAAATTGTTCAATCTGTTTAGGTGTGCCGCAACATTTTTTAGATCTTTTTGGTGCACCACAAGACAAAATTGTTTGAAAAACACTGCTATAGGAGGTCAACAGATATTTGTAAGACTTTGCAGGGATTAAACGAAAGGTATAGGTGAAGATGCAGTTACAGTGAATGATTAGCAGATAAATACACAGCAAATTTCACAAAATTCCTACTACTGTAAATATAAAAGCTTAACCTGTATTGAGTTAATGAATAACAACGCAAAAAGGTAAATATCCAAATTTCTTTAAAAATCTGATGGTTTTCATTTTTCCCTTACAGCTTTCAGAATTTGTGAAAGACCCCCAAAACCATTAATTTTCTGAAAGCACATGACCTCTAGAATAAAAAGAAGGTGGTACTGATTTTTTAGACCCTGTGGTATTTGAGCAAATGTTTATCAAACCAATATATTTGCAAAAAATACACTAAAACCATTATTAGCAGATGGAAACACAGCTAGTTTTACAAAATTCCTGCTAAATCCCTACTAAATAAAAAAAATTAACCTGTATGGAGTTAATAAATAACAAAATATTTAAATTTTCACATTGCGCCTTTTTGCAAAAATGTGTGAAAATTGAACGTATCTAAAAATTTCTCTAAAAATCTGGAGGTTTTTTTTTTTCACTTGCAGCTTTCAGAATTTGTAAAAGACCCCCCAAACCATACATTTTCGGAAAGCAAATGGCCAATAGATTAAAAAGAAGGTGCTACTAATTTTTAAGGCAGCACGATGTTTGCATCCCCGTACAGGCAGTCCCATTTATGTAAATTAAGATGCAACGGCTGCACAGGCATAACTGCTGTTCCCAATTTGACATCCGTGTGGGTGTGGGTACATGACCATGAACACCGTGTGAGCTCAGGGGCATGCATGCTGACCTACATGGATGTAAAATTGGGAGCAACGGCTCTGATGCAGGTGGTACATCCCAAATGACATCAATGGGACTGCCTGCAGAGAGATGCACGGAACACCTGTGCATCCCTGTAAAGGTATGCTGTGTATGCCCCTCGTGAACAAGTTCTTAGGCCCCTTCCACACAAGCAGACCGATTGGGTCTGCCTGTCCGTTTTTCAGGCAGGCCCAATCGGTCCACCCATTAGTCTCTATGGAGAGGCTGATATAAATGGACATGTGTCCATTTACACCTGCCTGCATCCAATCAGTCCAGTCCGCTAAAAACAGACAGATGGGGATCCCATTCTCCATCCATCTAGCATGGACAGGCAGTCCATTTCCATCCGACCGCCCCATAGAGAATAGCAGGCTGCATCCGCTCTGCATCATCGGAGCGGACACGGATCTGTCATCTGCCTGCTCAGTGGGGATCAGCAGACAGATACCCTGCTGAGCAGACGGATCTGTTTGACAGAGATGTGAAAGGGGTCTTATCAGGAGCGGGCTGGTCCATTAGGTGCACATAGGCGTTTGTATGATTTTTTTTTCAAGCCGCATGGTTAGAGCCTAAGGCTCTAATTGGCTTGAAAAAGGTTGGGCTTAGGGCGCAGAGCATTGCACTCCGAACCCACCCACTTGTGACAGTAGCGAATTGCTATTCGCTATTGTCTTCTGGCTCCTCCTCCTGGCCAATCAGGACAGATTAGGCTGGCCGGGAGGACAAGCTGAAGAAGCCGTGGAGGGGTGAGTACAGGGGGGCCGCCACTGTGGAGGGGGGGGCAACTGTCACCAGGGAGGGGTGAGTGCGAGCGGATCTGGGGTGTTTTACTATGTTTGTGCTTTTTATTTTACTTTTTACATTTTTTTAGTTATTTAAAAAAAAAAAATGGGGGGGGGCGGGCAGGTCTTTGTTGAGATATCAGAGGTCTAAGCAGACCCCCGTATCTCTTTTTTTTGAGACAGAGATAGGGACTGACGATAGTCCCTTTCTCTGTAGCACTTTACATGAATGAATGGGATCTGTATAGAGATTCCATTCATTCATAAAATGACAGTCTGATACATTGTAACACTCGCGGTTACAATGATCTGCTGTCAGTTGATATAGGAGCAATGCTGCCTATGTCCATTGTACTATGGGGGGGTTTCTATTGTACTTTGGGGGGTTCTCCCAGCCCCCTCCCGCCGCTGCGCTCCCCAGCCTAACAGATCGCTGAGATCAGTGCAGGGAGAAGCTGCAGGGGGCGGGAGGGGAAGGAGGGATGCCGCTCAGAGCGGCCATGGATCGGGGGTGCAGGGGCATTATGGGGGGGCGATCTGAGTGATGGGGACACATCTGGCCCCCCCAAGCCTAATGATGGTGGCTGCGGGAGATCAAGTTTGGGGGGGTCGGATCGGTTGGAGGGGGGTAATCATTGCTGAGGGGTAAGAAGGGGGGTGAAGGGGGTAGTAAAGGAGAGTGGGGGGGACAGTTTTAGAAGAATAGGATCGGGGGGAGGTGGAGTGGCTGTGGGCAGGGAAGTGGGTGGCATGGGTGGAGGGGGGGAGCGGTCACATTAGGGGTTAATAACTGATCAGCGGGTTGTAATTCGCTGATCAGAGTTACAGAATTGTTCGGCAGAGTCTGCTGAACAGTTCTGATATAAGCTTATGGTCATTGAAGTGACCATAAGCTTATAGGAGAGGGAGAGCGTACGGACTTTGCCACCTGCTGGGATTTTTAGGTCCGTACGGACTTGGCAGTGAAAGGGTTAAAGCTGGTTCTAATCTTGGCCGGTTCAGCAGGGACTGGCCGAGATTCGAACCATCTATGGGCGTGCTGATTGCTCCCAAGTTGATCAATCGATTGACAGGTACAACCAGCGTTTCTGATTTTTACGTGCAATTTAGCCGCTAGCAATAATCACTTTGTTCTCCCAGCAGGGACAGCTCTCCGCAACCCCTCCCCTTCCTGCCAGAAGAACACAATAGCTCTGCGGGAGGGATTTCCCCATCAACACTGTGTTGATGGGGGAATCAAGTGATTTTCCTTCCTGCAACCCGTGGTTACATGAAAGAACCACGTGGTCAGCCTAAGGGTGTGTACCAGCTTACATGCTGCTTAGCCAAAGAATGCCCTTTCAACTTTGGGAAATAAACTGCTTATTTTGTAAAGTAGTACATACCAATACCTTTTATTTATCACATTTTGTTAGTAATTTAACCACTTGACAACTGGTCACTTAAACCCCCTTCCTAACCAGACCACTTTTAAGCTTGCGGTGCTCTCACATTT
Source organism: Lithobates clamitans (assembly GCA_037952925.1). Lineage (NCBI taxonomy): Eukaryota > Metazoa > Chordata > Amphibia > Anura > Ranidae > Lithobates > Lithobates clamitans. The sequence continues at coordinate 7,585,590 of JBBGZY010000232.1, forward strand.
TGAATGACAATTACTCAGTTATACAATACTGTACCCATATGAATTTTTTGTCCTTTTTTCACACAAATAGAGCTTTCTTTTGGTGGTATTTAATCACCGTTGGGTTTTTTATTTTTTGCGCTATAAAAGAAAAAAGACTGAAAATTCAGTAAAAAAATGAATTTTTCTTTGTTTCTGTTAAAAATTTAGCAAATTCGTAATTTTTCTTCGTAAATTTTGCCCAAAATTTATACTGCTACATATCTTTGGTAAAAATAAGTACAAATTGGTGTATATTATTTAGTCTTTGTGAAAGTTATAGAGTCCAAAAGCTGTGGTGCCAATATCTGGAAATTGATCACACCTGAAGTACTGACGGCCTATCTAATTTCTTGAGACCCTAACATGCCAGAAAAGTACAAATACCCCCCAAATGACCCCTTTTTGGAAAGAAGACATTCCAAGGTATTTAGAAAGATGCATGGTGAGGTTTTTGAAGTTGTCATTTTTTCCCACAATTCTTTGCAAAATCAAGATTTTTTTTTCACAAAATTGTCATATTAGCAGGTTATTCCTCACACACAGCATATGCATACCACAAATTACACCCCAAAACACATTCTGCTATTACTCCCGAGTATGGCGATACCACATGTGTGAGACTTTTACAAAGTGTGGCCACATAGAGAGGCACAACATTCAGGGAGCACCTTCAGGCGTTCTGGAGCACCCAGGCCAATTCTGACATTTCTCTCCTACATGTAAAAATCATAATTTATTTGCTAGAAAATTACATAGAACCCCAAAACATTATATATTTTTTTTAGCAAAGGCTCTAGAGAATACAATGGCGCTTGTTGCAACTTTTTATCTCGCACGGTATTTGCACAGCAATTTTTTGGGAAAAAAAACAGTATTGTGCTTTAAAAAAAAACAAAACAGTAAAGTTAGCCTAATGTTTTTGCGTAATGTGAAAGATGAAGTTACGCCGAGTAAATAAATACCTAACATGTCACCCTTCAAAATTGCACACGCTCGTGGAATGGCGCCAAACTTCACTACTTAAAAATCCCCATAGGCGACGCTTTAAAAAATTTTACTGGTTACATGTTTTGAGTTTCAGAGGAGGTCTAGGGCAAAAATGATTGCTCTCGTTCTAACGTTCGCAGCGATACATCACATGTGTGGTTTGAACACCATTTTCATATGTGGGCGGGACTTACGTGTGCATTCGCTTCTGCAAGCAAGCACACGGACAGGGGCGCTTTAAAATGTTTTTTTTCTTTTTATTGTTCATTTTACTTTATTTATTTTGGTTTGACACTTTTTTCCCAAAAAATTTTTTTGATCACTTTTATTCCTATTACAAAGAATGTAAACATCCCTTGTAATAGAAATGTGGCATGACAGGTCCTCTTTACAGTGAGATATGTGGGGTCAGTAAGACCCCACATCTCACCTCTAGGCTGGGAAGCCTGAAATAAAAAAAAAAAAAAATGATCCTGGCTTTGATCGTATCGGTGAGTCGGTAGAAGCACCGGAGGGCGGCGCGAAGGGGGGGACCTCCCCTCTTACCTCCCGTAAGAACGATCAAGCAGTGGAACAGCTGCTATGATCATTCCTTTGGTGTAGGGAATCGCCGGCTGAAAAAGCTGATATCTGAATGATGCCTGTAGCTGCAGGCATCATTCAGATATCCCCGCAAAAATTCAAGGACATCATATGACAGCCGGTGGGCGGAAAGTGGTTCAAAACACATTTTTTTAACACAAAGTTGTCCATTTATACAATATTTATAACACATAGCATATACACATACCTCCTCCCCCTTCTCCTACTCCTCCTGAGTACGGTGATACCACATGTGTGAGACTTTTCACAGCCTGGCCACATACAGAGGCCGAGTATGGCTGAGCATGGCAGAGCATGGCCGAGTATGGCTCAGCATGGCAGGGTATTGCAGAGTATTGCGGGGTATTGCAGGGTATTGCAGAGTATTGCGGAGTATTGCAGGGTATTGCGGAGTATTGCAGGGTATTGCGGAGTATTGCAGGGTATTGCGGAGTATTGCAGGGTATTGCGGAGTAGTGCGGGGTATTGCAGAGTATTGCGGGGTATTGCAGAGTATTGTGGGGTATTGCAAAGTATTGCGGAGTATTGCAGGGTATTGCAGAGTATTGCAGAGTATTGCAGAGTAGTGCAGGGTAGTGCAGGGTAGTGCAGAGTAGTGCAGAGTATTGCACAGTATTGCAGGGTATTGCAGAGTATTGCAGAGTATTGCAGGGTATTGCAGGGTATTGCAGAGTATTGCAGGGTATTGCAGAGTATTGCAGGGTATTGCAGAGTATAGCACGGTATTGCTGGGTATTGCAGAGTAGTGCAGGGCATTGCAGGGTATTCGAGTATGGAGGGATGGCTGAGCATGGATGGATGGATGTGACTGTATTTGTCACAGAGCAGCGCTGTGGGCACTACAGATACAGCCCACAGCGCGCCCCAGGGGGAGAGCGGGAATAAGCCGAACGCGCTGTAGCCTTCTGTCGGTTATGACCCGGTCGGCAAGTGGTTAATTGCACCGTGACTTTTTTTTTTTGAAAAATATTTATTGAGTTTTGTACATTACAAAAATATAGAGCGCATCAGCTCTGAAGCATGCATCATCGAATAAACAATTGAAGTTTGATTATGTGTAAGGAAATGAGGGCGTGGGGGAGGTATGAGGAAGGGTGATAGGGGAATCATGTTTACCTGTGTAACAAAAACACAACAGAGTATTTCAGAACAAAACGACATCTTAAACATTGGTACCTTCAGGAGTGGAAGCGACGTTTGATATATTTAACTACTGATCTCAGAGATTGACCTACAACATTAATAGCAGATGAGGCTATTTGTTTTGGATAGGAAAGAGTCACGGTCGCCAAAGAGCTTCATGAAGTTGTGGATGTTCTAGGGTGGTAGAAAAGCAGAGGGGTCAGACAAGTTGAACAGTCTGAGATTACCTAGGGAATTGGTAAGATCTCGTTTGAGATACCAATCCGTAAAGCAAAATGGTTGCATACGTTTCTGTAGGTTCTTTTGGGTTAATGTGGTCTCCATGTATTTACACCATCTCGCGAAAAAGCGCGAGGTAGAGCGAAAGTTTAGTATGATAGTGTCTCTCCAGGTAGAAGAGCGATAATATTGGTTTTTTCACTGCCGGTAAATTGGGTGGTGTTGATTTGGTCCAGTGAGACATAATAGTTCTGCGGGCAACTAGGAGACATATATGAGTCCATTGTGAAATGTTGAGTGGTCTCACTGCTGATGATGTGAATGAGGGTGTTTCGTAGCCGAACAGGCACAACAGATGTTTTTTGGTATCCGAGTTTTGTTGATTTTAGAGACGAAGGCCAGCACAGACTCCCAGCAAGTATTGATAGTTGGGCATTCCCAGAGACATTGAAGCAGTGTGGGGTATGGTAGTGAGCACCAGGGGCATTGCGCTCGAGTCGGGTCTGCCTTGTTGATGCGGGGGTAGTATGCACTGTATACGATCTTAAATTGTGTTTCACGCCATGTTTCTGAGACAGTAATTTTGTGGACATATCTGTATCATTTAAGGATTTTTTCTGATCGTTCGTTATCATCAAAGACTTTAGACCATTTTTGGAATGGTTTGAGATTATATTTTTCTGATTGGTGTGTAATAAGGTGAGAGTACAAGCTGGAGAAGGAGTAATCGTCTCTCTGGAGTACAGTATCAATAAAGGACTTTTGAAGGGGATCAGTCTGGGGCCCACAACAAGACCATAGATAGTTTGTTAATTGATGGTAGAAGAAGATGTGTGATGATGGCTGGGACGATTCCCGTGATACGGTTTGGAAGGATTTGAACTCGCCAGGTTTGCCAAGGTACATAGAGGTTATTTTAGTAAGACCCTTGGTACGCCATTGAGCAAAGGCCTTATGTAAAGTGGACGGGAGAAACATAGAGTTGTTGTTGATTGGTAGATGGCATGAGATACTTGATGGTAGCCCCAGTAATTTCGGTACCTCTCTCAATGCAATCACCGTGTCTTTGATGAGTACACTCGATTTAAGGTGTAAAGGTAGGGCGTTAAGATTTGAGTGGAGGATGGCAGAAAGGGCATGCGGAGAGGCTAAGGCACACTTGAGTACTATATTAGAGTACCTAGAATTTTCAGCCAGCCAGTTTAGTCCCTGCCTAAGTAGGAATGAGAGATTGTAGAAACATAAGTTAGGCAAGCCTGCTCCACCCTCGAACTTCGGGAGACATAGTTTTTGTAATGCAATGCGTAGTTTCTTGCGGGACCATATAAAGGCAAATAACGCCTTGTGGATTTTTTGCACATCAGATTGTTTCAATAAAAGAGTTATGGTCTGCATTGGGAAAAGTAGGCGTGCAAATCTTCCAAAGAGCGAGAGTATCGCCCAAGCCTCCAGCTCCTTCACACTTTTGGATATTAATGGTGGGTAGTTAAGTATATACAACGAGGAAGGTTCTCGGCCTATGTGAATGCCTAAATATGTGATGCTGGGTTGCCAGGGCTAGTGGGGATAGGTGCTTCCATTTAGTAGATAGCCGTGGGTGGAGTGATAGAACTTTGCTTTTATCAAAGTTTATTCGAAAGCCAGAGCTCAGTCAAAAGGCTGCAAAAAGTTCTCTGAGTCTGTCAAAGTCTGAGATGGGGTTGGTGGTGAACAGCAATATGTCATCCGCAAATAGGATGGAGCGTAAAACCTGGTTACCCATATTGATGCCACTATCTCCGTCAGGTGAGTTGAGTATCCTGGACAGCGGCCCAATCACTATATTAAAAAGTAGAAGGGAAAGGGGGCATCCCTGCCTCGTTTCCTTTGTCAAGGGGATTGTGTCGGAAATAAAGTCGGGAGTGACAAGGCGCGCAGTCGGAGATGCGTACATTTGCCACAGAAAGCCGATGATTGGACCCGAAAAACCAAACTCGTCCATCACTCTGAATAGCAAGGACAGACTGATGTTGTCGAAAGCCTTTTCGGCATCCAGTGACATGATAGTGACATCTTGATCAGGGTGTGATTTAGCATATTCCAGTGCCATCAAAACCTTACGAATGTTCAAGGTGGCTGATCGCCCTGGAACAAAGCCAGATTGGGCTGGGTGTAGTTGAGAGGGAAGAAGAGGAGCCAAACGTGATGCAATTATTTTGGACAGGATTTTGATGTTCACATTGATTAGGGAGATTGGGCGGTAAGACCCCAGGAGTAGGTCTTTTCCTTTTTTGGTAATCCGTCTAATGTGTGCCTGTAGGGAGATAGGGTCACCCTCTCACATGGCTGCGTAGACATGTTTCAGGGTGTCAGGGAGAAAGTCTTTGGTTAATTTATAAAATTCAGCCGTGTAGCCATCTGGGCCTGGGGCTTTGGCAGATGCCAAAGACTTGATTGTCACCTGGATGTTGTCAGTGGTGATGGGGGCATTGAGCGCCTCCAGGTGGGCATCCTGAAGTTTGGGTAGACATATCTTAGCTAGCAAAGTTTCAGCCGTCGTTTGGTCAGTCAAGTCTGCAGAGTATATATTTGTGTAGTAGTCTGCAAGTAATTTGCTCATTTAAGCAGGTGAGGTAACCAGGGAGCCAGCTGCGTTTTTTAGGGCAGAAATATGGGTGGGCCGCCTTGGTCCGGAGTATAGCTTAGCCAGTAGTTTGCCCGCCTTGTTACCAAACTTGTGAGAATGCAAACTAGAGTAGGACGTTTTAGCCACCTCTTGTTCCTCTGCCCACAAGTCAAAGTTGCGTTTGGCTTGTCTCCACAATTGTATGATGTCGGGGGTGCAGTTAAGTGTTAGCTGTTCGTGTGCCGATCGGAGAGCTTCACTGGCATGCATGTATTGTTGCCTGGAATGTTTTTTAAAATTTGGTGGTATAGGAAATGATTTTCCCCCGTAGGAACGCTTTGCCTGCTTCCCCAAAGAGGTTTGGGCTGGTAAGGTATACTCCGTTTCTAGAGGCATATTCTGTCCGTGCTACATATAGCATGCGGCGGAAGTCCTCATTGTCCGCTAAGTAGGAGGGGAAGCGCCACGTGGGAGAGGGGGAAGAGGGTTTAGCATGGGACATGTATATTGCGATGGGGCTGTGGTCTGAGATTCTGGCGTCACTGATTTCCGAGTTGCATAATTCTGGTATTAATGCAGGAGAGGCAAAAAAGTAATCGATGCACGAGGAGTTGTGGGGGGGTGAAAAGAAGGTATATTTGCAGTCCGTCAGGTTTGTTAGTCATAAATCTACAAAACACATGGAGGCGATGGACTATGTTAGAAGGGTAGAGTCAAAAGTCAGTGAGGTAGATTTACTGGATCTGCGGATCAGATCATTTGTGCGATCTGCCAGTGTGGACACAACAGAATTGAAGTCTCCGCCTATCAAGTGAAGAGTCTCAGGGGCATTCAGTACCCATGTCATCAAAAAAAGGAAGCGTCAGTTGAGTGAGGGACGTATATGTTAGTGATAGCTACATCTTTGGTGGCTAAGGTCATGTGCAGCGTCATTATGCGGCCAGTCGAGTCAGTCCTAACATCTCTAATAGTGTATGTCAGGTTTTTGTTGAGCAGTATAGCTACTCCCACCTTATGGCCTATGGCTGGTGAGCCGTATACAGTACCAACCCATAGTTTGCGAAGACGAGTTAAATTGTCTACAGACAGATGCATCTCTTATAGCAATGCCACATCTGTCCGGAGATGCTTCAAATGTCTTGAGGATTGACATACGCTTACTTGGAGAATGAAGCCCTTTAACGTTCCATGACACAATCTTTAGGTGATTCCCATCGGTTGAAGAGGCCATGTCTGGTGTATAGGAAGGTATTGAGTTGGAGGCTTAGAATAAAGCCTCCCTTCAGTCATTGCATAGTCAATCTGTGAGTAACTACAGTATTCTAGGTCTCCTGAGGGTATAGGTACAAAACAGGTACATACGATTACTACATATTGAGAACTAAAATGAAAAAAAAAAAAAACAACAACAAAACAGGTGTCAGGTAAAGATGCTACCTAACTGACAGGGTGTACATCACTTTTTTCCACATGAGTTTTATCTGCTTGGTAGAGCTCCCACCAGTTGCTATTTCCTCTCTTAGGTATGAAGTGTGAGCTTTAGGGAGGGCAGGTTATAGGTAATGGGTATTGGGGAGGGATGGTTAGAAGAGCAGGAATGGAGGGGGGGGATCAGTCAGAGCTGGGTTAAGGGATAGATTCTGGAGAGCGAGCGCTCAGCTTAAGGTTCATCTTGAGGAGGGAGCCAGGGAGTTGTCTAGCAATAGCAGCCTTAAAGGTACCCATAGGTGCAGATAGCTAGTCATCCTAGTGGTAGTAAGAGAAACAGCTAGCTAACAATCGTATACGAGTAACTCAGTGGGTTAGTTCATACAATGCAACAGAGAGTACAAAGAAAAACCGAGAAAAGGGAGGGGAAAGAGAAGGGGGGTGATACTACCTGTCTCCCATATCGATTAAGTGATAAAGAGTCTCCAAATTCTGTCAGCGATTTCCGGATTGATCTTCCTGGTGGGTAAATTAACTGCGCTTGTATGGAGGCTTGGTTGGGCTGCGTTGCTGTTTAGGCGGTGCGGAGGAAGAAGTAGCAGACATTGAACAGGAGCCCTCTGCAGAGTTGGTGTGTTCCATTTCTGTGTCTGAGGCATTGATGTATTGTTCAGCATCTTCCATGGAGGCGAAAGTAAGGTGTTCCCCCATGTGTGTTTGGATGCGCAGGAGTGCCGGATAGGTGAGGGAGAATCTAACTTGGTTGTTGTAAAGAGTCATGCAGATCGAGGTGAATGCCTTACCTTGTTTCATTACTTCCATTGAATATTCTGTGAAGAGTAGCAGGCGTGCGCCATCAACTGACAGGGAGCGCGTGCGGCAAAATTTCTGCATAATGGCATTTTTGTTAGCATAATTGAGATATTTGACAATGACATGTCGAGGTTTGGCACGACTTTCCGAGTACTGACCAATGCGGTGGGCACGTTCAATAGTGCAGGGTATGCGGAGCCCCAGTTGTTCAGGAATAATTTTAGCGAATTTTGTGAGCTGGGCGTTGGAAACAGATTCTGGTAGCCCAATTATGTGTGAATTGGTTCTCGAACGATTTCCAAATCGTTGAGCTTGTCCCATATGTCCCTGTTTGCAGCAGTAATGCGTGCTAGCACAGCAGAGTTGGCAGTGGATTCATCTTTTAGTGATGAGACCCTGTCTTCTACATGTGAAATGCTCTGAGCCTGTGCTTGTAACTGTTCCAGCCCCCTGTGTACTGCAGCATCCACTGTAGCTGTCAGAGTGGGACCCAGTAGTGACAACTGCCTGAGCTATGTGGGGGAGGCAGGGTTTGTGGCCATTGCTCCTGGTTTTGTGGGAGACTGCAGCATCTCTGCTATGCACGGAGCCGCTGCCACTTTGGCTTCGGCCGCGGCTGTGTCTCCCGCGGGGGGTACTGTGGCGTGCATTGTTTGAGCGTGTGATCGCTCAACAAAGCGATCCATGTGATCCCCGAGGTAGCGGGGATGCAGGGGGGTCTCCCTGAGGCGTTAGTGGGTTTAAATAGCCGGATTTGTGTGCAGTGCTGCAGGAGCTGTGTCTCTTTACTTCCTCCTCATGTGGCGCAGAAACCGGAAGCACACCGTGACTTTTTAAAGATACTACAGTATTCAGACAGCATGAAGTACGATTTAGGGATTAGCCCACTCATACTGTACTTGATATTTTAGTTACTGATGGAGCCTAGCCAGCTGGATCAGCTCTGGTTTTTTATTTGTCTTTGATACAGTAAGATGGTTTACAACTTTCCATGGGGGGAAGTTTTGGATATTTTCACCCATTTTTGTATCTTCCACAATCTTCTGTTGCATTCTGTACAATTTAAAATAAATAACCCAACAGGGAGAATGGGAACCCTTTAATAATAGGCAAAATGTGCAAATACAGGAAACCAAGAACAGAAGTCTTACCAACAGAATGCATGAGATTTTAAATAGACAGATGTTTTTTTGTGTTGTGTGTGTTTTTTCTAAGTTATATTGCCTCCCATTTGCATTACATATTTGAAATAGCTTCTCCCCACACTAACTGTCTTTTAAAAAATGGTGTTAAATTGATGGTTGATTTTTATAGCCCAGCTGTGATTCTAAATACATTCTTTTTCCAATTGTGTAGTTATACTTTAAAAGAGATTCAAACTTGAACAATGTTGCCAAAGAATACAGACTGCCAAAACTACCACTTTTTGTCTTTGTCAGGCAAATAAGATGTAAGTTACACAGAAGAAACACATGTTATTGTCTTCAAGCTATCCACTCTATCATCTGCATTAGCTTCCCCAAAGTTTTAAGTCCTGCGCTGGAGCAACTGTTCTAATTTACTGCTTTTCTGTGAGAAACCACATCGGGCTCGTGCATATTCTGAAAGAGATAATATCAGAATCAGAAAGCTTAGAGTGTTTGCAAATATTTATTGTTTTATGATTTACAGGACTAAAAAGCATTTTAAACAATATATTTATTTTTTAGTTATAACAAATTTTTTTCTGTTATTTATTTGTGTCTGTTAAATATGAAATATTACATTTAATCATCCTGCAGGCGGAGGATACTTTATTATTTTTGTAAAGTAAAAATTTGTGCTATTTAATAGTAGTTTATAAGTATAAGTAAGGATTTTGTGCTTCTTAAATTGCTTGTTCAACAAATTTTCTGAAAGGGAAAAAGTTTAACTCAAGAGGGAATTGAGTAAATTCATATTTTAAAATGAAATGCACTGTATTGGAACTAGCAAGGGCTATGGCATACAGGGGTGGACCTTCACATTTCTATATGTTGGAATACATGTACCAAGTCTAGATTCAGGACAGAATGGGTTTACCTCTTTCCATCTCACATGTAAACTTAGGGTTTTACAGCAAATTACAAAATAATTGGTATGGTCCTGCGCTTGATAAACAATCACACTATTGATATTGAAACTGTTTTCATGACAACAGAACTCTTTTTCTAGTCCAAAAAATTTGAATGGTTTTGGACAAATTATAGCATGTTTATTTGCATGATGATTTTTATTATATGGATACCACCACTAATATTAAAAATACTTGCTAAAATGTAACCAATTTACTTTTTTTTTAATACTTTTTTTTTCCAAGTTTGTTTTAGAGAATTCTATTTGCTCTGCAGTTTTATCACTGTAAATGAGATGTGAGCTGCATGTCTTATGCTGCCCACCTGCTGCATATCTATGGTGTGACAATAATGAATACATCCAGCGTTAATTCGAGATTGTACTAATCTGGCTGAATAAAGGTTTTCCTTTGGTCAGATGGAAATGAAATCTCATCATTTGCAAGATGGTGAGGTTAGCAGGCCAATTTGTTTAGCATAGCAATTTTTTCCTGTGTCAATGGCAGCCTTAATAATAGTGATGAATAATAAAACATAATTGTGTCATTATTAATTCACTTTAAATTAGGTCTCTTTAGTTATAGAAGAACAATTTTCTTTCTCCTCTTTTGGGAGAAATGGCTATGGAAACAGTATGGAAGCAACAAATAATTATATGTTTTTTTTTCTCTGTAAGTACTATTAAGAAATGTTTAACTAAAGTAATTAAAGCAATAATATGGGTGGTTATAGCTTGGCAGTTTCAGTCCAAAATTGATGTAATACTTTATGGAGTACACAAATTATAATACATATATAATATAGCTTTTTTTGTTCATATATTTTTCCATGGTAGGTACGTGAAGAAGAGAGTGATGAATTAGAACACTTAATTGATAACTACTGTGAACTTCCAGTTGCTGGTGGAGTAGAAAATGGTTATGGAAAAATAAACATTCTTTTACAAACATATATTGGAAGAGGAGAATTGGACAATTTTTCCCTCATCTCAGATTCTGCTTATGTTGCACAGGTGAGTTTGACTTATTGGTTTGACCAGGAGATTTAGGAGCCTATTACCACAAGGCTTTAATGTAGGTCAGTGCTTTATAGATTTGCACTACTACAGTAACTAAATATTTGGTGAGAAAATAACACCCCCCTCTGGGTGATCAATGTATATGGATTTTATCAAACTGTGTTGCAGATTCCTACTGATTTCTTCTCTAAAGAAAAAGCGGTTTGTTTGTCAATGTGCAAAGTAAATCTGAATGGGAGTAACTTTTTCATTATTAGTCAGCTGATGCACTTGCAGGTGTTCGAATAAGGAGCATTACAGGGCCTGCACCCCATTAGAAGTAATTAACCCTTTGGGAGTATCTCACCAAAACTGAAACTTTTGTTGCAGGGGGTGTCTAAAATCATTGGATCTTAGTGCAGACATCTGGGAAAATCAGTCAGCCAATCACACAAGCATTTAAATTACATTTCTGGAGGCCTTCCACACACCAGTAGTGTACAAAATCTCAGTTGCCATGTTGCATTGCATTTTAAAGAAAGTTATACTGTAGCTCCTAAGATTGAAAAAGAAAGGTTGTTCCTAATAATCAATTTCAATATGGCTTGTGTAGCAATTGTACATGCTACTGTATGTTATTTTCTTTGTATTTACTATTTTTTCCCTATGAAAGTGGAGTTACTTTCCAAGTCATATTTGTTACATGAAGATTGCTTTTATTGATAAAATTCTTGTCGTTGTTGCCAAGTAATCAGCAATGGACAATCCCCTATTTTGTCACCTCCTACTGAAAGAATATTAACTAATGTTCTATTAATTGCTTATTTGCTAGTAGGGAACTTACTGACAGAAAGAGATGACCTCATCACTGTGCTGTTCCACCCCCTTCATTGTCCATTCACAGGCTGTAAAAAGACAGGTGATCAAGCTGTATTGCATAACTGCATTAGAAGAAAGCAGGGTCGTTACGTTGGCATTGGCTGATGAAATGTTATGCCTCGTACACACGATCGGACTTTCCGCCGACAAAACCGTGGAATTTTGTCCGAAGGGCGTTGGCTCAAACTTGTCTTGCATACACACGGTCACACAAATGTTTGCCAACAATTATGAAGGTAGTGACATACTAGACATACTTTGTGGTTTTTCAGCTCTTTAGCGCCACCCTTTGGGCTCCTTCTGCTAATTTTGTGTTAGTAGAAGTTTGGTGAGTGTTGATTTGTGCTTTTCTTTTTGCGTTTTTCATTAAGCGCTTTTCAGTTTGCGCTTTTCATTTTGTGCTTTTCAGTTAGTTTCTAAACGGCCGTTCGTCAACCAGACATTTCGTGGAATCAGAGGAAATAACGTGTTATTTGTTATTGGCCTTGGAGTTATTGCCTTGACATTATTTTTTTGGTTGAATAATGATTTTATTTGTTATATTTTCTATATTTTTGGATGCATAGAATGCACTTTTTGGTTAAGTTCTATTGGCAGATAGCATGTCTAATTTTATTTGTTTTTTTAATGCACAATAAAAAAAATTGGGGGGAATAATACTTGGCTATGTGTTTTACTTCAAATGACATTTTAAAAAATACAATGTAAAATTAACAAGGGACACCAACATAGTTGTGTCTTTAATCTTAAAAATTAAGGGATAATGATGTTGTGGTAACTTGCCCAAATAAAAAAAAAAAAAACATAATAATATTATTCTTGATATCACTAGAAAAAAAAAGCCTTTGAAATATTTGTTTGCAATAACTCCATCAGTATCACCAGCAAAGCAACTTCATTATTATCCCATTAAAGAAGAAGAGAATTGTGAGCTGCATTTGGAGATTTCATAATTTGCCATGTCACGAATGTTAATTCTCCGTTACGAATGCGAGTTTACAAGACTGACCGTTTCTGGCTCGTCCTTGCTTCCGAGCATGCATGTTTGTACTTTGGACTTTTGTCCGACGGACTTGTGTACACACCCTTGGAAAATCCAACATGCACATTTGCCCGTGGAAAATTTGAAAACATGCTAGCCAACATTTGTTGGTGGAAAGTCCAACAACAATTTTCCCCATGGAGCATACACACGGTCGGTTTTTCCGCCAACAGCCTGACATCCAACATTTCCCGTCGGAAAGTTTGATCGTGTACGGGCCTTTAGATCCAAAATCTGATTTTAGCTTGCCTACTAGCATATATACTCAAGGGCTTTTAAGTGCCTTGACGCAATTGAAAAAATTTCAGCCTGGCCACCCCCAGAGTGAATTTAGTTATCTTGTCTAATTCGTCAGCTGCTACAAGCCCACGTTCTCTTGTTGTTGACAGGGTGTCCTTAAAGTATAAATATAGACAAAACCTTTTTTGGATAGAGCAAGGGAGGATTATATCCCCTGTCAGATTTTTTGTTTGCCATTTGTCCTATAGCCAAACAGAAAGTGAGAGGACATCCCTACAAATTCCTTGGGGAACCCCAGGTTACCAGAAATAGAGAGCGAATCCCCCTAACAGGGAATCAGACATTCAATAAAAACTGATAGGTGTTCTAATCCCTCTGCACCCTAAAATTAAGTTTAGCATTTAGTTAAATTTCAATGTTTCACCATATCAGAGGCACGTCTAAATAAACGTCTTTTTCTCATCGCTGCCCATCGCTTTTTCTTGTCGCTGCCCAGTAAAGGGGCAGCGACAACTACAGAGTTGACTTTTTTGCCAAAAACATAATTTGCAAACAAGTAGATATTGGAGAATACTAAGCAATGCTTTATTTGCATGATCTGGTTGTAACAAATCTGCTTTTTTTAATGTAGTATACATTTTAGTTTGGCTGTTTTGACATTTCTTGTAACATTTATTCTATTGCATTAATCCCTATTTTCCAGAATGCAGCTAGAATCGTACGAGCCCTTTTTGAAATAGCCCTCAGAAAAAGATGGCCAGCTATGACGTATAAACTACTAAACCTCAGCAAAGTTATCGATAAGCGGCTGTGGGGCTGGGCCAGCCCACTGAGACAATTCTCTATTTTGCCTCCATCTGTGTTAACAAAATTGGAAGAGAGGAAGCTAACCATCGATAAACTGAAGGACATGCGGAAAGATGAAATTGGTAAAATTCTTTCATATAAAGTTGCATGGTACAATCAAGTTAAAATGTAGTTGAAAAAGTATTCATACCCCTTGAAATTTTCCACATTTTGTCATGTTATAACCAAAAACGTAAATGTATTTTATTGGGATTTTATGTGATAGACCAACACAAAGTGGCACATAATTGTGAAGTGGAAGGAAAATCATAAATGGTTTTCAAAATGGAGTCAAAACTTTGTAGAACCACCTTTCGCTTCAATTACAGCTACAAGTCTTTTTTGGTATGTCTACCAGCTTAGCACATCAGTGACATTTTTGCCCATTCATCTGTGCAAAATAGCTCAAGCTCTGTCAGATTGGATGGAGAGCATCTGTGAACAGCAATTTTGAAGTCTTGCCACAGATTCGCAATTGGATTTGGATCTGGACTTTGACTGGGCCCTTCTAACACATTAATTTGCTTTGATCTAAACCATTCGATTGTAGCTCTGATTGTATGTTTAGGGTCATTGTCCTGCTGGAAGGTGAACCTCTGCCCAAGTCTCAAGTCTTTTGCAGACTCTAACAGGTTTTCTTCTAACTTTGCCTGTATCCATTTTCCCATCAACTCTGACCAGCTTCTCTGTCCCCGCTGAAAAAAAGTATCTCCATAACATTCTGCTGCCACCACCGTGTTTCACTTTGGGATGGTGTGTTCAGGGTGATGTGCAGTGTTAGTTTTTCGCCACACATAGCATTTTGCTTTTAGGTCCAAAAAGTTCAATTTTGGTCTCATCTGACCAGAGCACCTTCTTTCACATGTTTGCTGTCTCCGCCACATGGCTTCTTGCAAACTGAAAATGGGATGACTTCTTGCCACTCTTCCATAAAGGACAGATTTGTGAAGTGCTCGACTAATAGTTGTCTTGTGAACAGATTTTCCCACCTGAGCTGTGAATCTCTGCAGCTCCTCCAGAGTTATCATGGGCCTCTTGGCTGCTTCTCTGATTAATGCTCTCCCTAACCGGCCTCTCATTTTATGTGGACGGACATTTCTTGGTAGGTTTGCAGTTGTGCCATACTCTATCCATTTTCGAATGATGGATTAGACAGTGCTCCGTGAGATGTTCAAAGCTTGAGATATATATATTTTTTATAACTGAACGCTGCTTTAAACTACTCCACAACTTTATTCCTGACCTGTCTGGTTTGTTCCTTGGCCTTCGTAATGCTGTTTGTTCACTAAGGTTCTCTAACAAACCTCTGAGGACTTCACAGAACAGCTGTATTTATACTGAGATTAAATTACACACAGTTGGACTCTATTTAATAATTAGGTGACCTCTGAAGGCAATTGATTCCACTAGATTTTAGTTAGGGGTATCAGAGTAAAGGGGGCTGAATACAAATGCGTGCCACACTTTTCATATGTTTATTTGTAAAAAAAATTGAAAAACATTTATCATTTTCCTTCCACTAAACAATTATGTGCCACTTTGTGTTGATCTATCACATAAAATCCCAATAAAATACATTTACGTTTTTAGTAACATGACAAAAATGTGGAAAATTTCAAGGGGTATGAATACTTTTTCAAGGCACAGGCAGCAACACGGGGCTTCCCATTATGTAAATGTATGCTTCCAAAAATTAGCTGAGTGCCTATAAGCTCAAGCAGCTTATTACATAAACAAAGTAATAGCAGTCACACTTTATTATCCGACTAAGCCAGTCAGTATTTTCCCATCAAAATGGTGGGTCGGGAGGGTCTTGTGCCCATAGACATACTCCTAGATGTGAACCAGGCAAGGTAATACTCATCACATGTCTATAAATTCTTTAAAATGATTGTAAAGGCTAGTTTTTTCCCTATAAAAATAATAAACACGTTATACTTAGAGACATCCAGATGTAGTCATCATATCATTTATATGACTTTAATTGCTCTAATAAGTGGGTACCATCTCTTATATAGGACTGCAGGCCTTGGGCCAGTGGCTGAAGATAGGGATCTATGTATTTGGACAAACCCGATGTTATGCTGTCCATGGCAGCTATGATGGGTCTCCCTCGGGGATCAATGAGACTTTTGTGGATCTTTGGGATATGATAAAAATATGGTGTGTTGTAAAAATGCCTAAGGATGCTTCGGATTTGCCTATGATTTTGGTTTGAGTGGCATATTCAATTAGAAGATTGATATCCAATTTGTATTCGGGTAGTGGGTCTTTACTAAGTTTTTGGTATGTGGATCCATCCGCAAGTAAGCGATGGGCCCCTTTGTATAATCAGCCATATCTTGAATGACAATCCCTCCACCTTTGTCGGCAGTTTTTATGATTAGGTTGTCATTATTAGCAAAGGGTTTTAATGCTTTATTCTCCAAAGGGATGAGGAGGCCTAAGTCAGAAGGACAGAGAGTTGGTTGTGAACATAGTCTTTTCATATCTGAGAAGACCATGTTATAAAAGGTAGTGGTAGAGGTGTGGACCTTTTGATTGATCCGGATAAAAGCTCTGGGTATTTCATGTTGGAAAGTATGTCACATCCTTTCCACTAGATGGCAGTGTTCCAAGGTACATATAAGGCTATTATTAGCCAAAGTCTCACTAGCTTGATAAAGGAGCGCACCCTGAATCCCATCTGCCAATTCGCATGCTCCGAAATGCTGTTTCAACCCACCAGTTACGTCATCACGCCCGGCGCCGCTTTCCAGCCCTCACCATCGGCCTGATCCAAGCCTCGGTTTCATCGCCGTGGTCCCAGAGATCCTGCTGGCTAGGATTTCTCCCCCACAGGCAGAAAAATCGGCTGTTCAGAACGCTGCTCTGCAGTGTATGCCACACCAGTGTGGATGGACTCGTGCCTTACTTGCTTAACCTCCATGTAAGTAGATAATGCACCCGTATCTCATTAAAATGTTTACAGTTCTAACCTAGAGGCACCTGTTTCTCGTCTCATTTTTAAAAGTCAAATGCAAGGGGTAACTGTTTTTCTGATAGCTAGGAGTCTCTGACATGGGCGCCTCCACACATGTCTAATAATTCTGGTTATCACAAAACGAGTACCCCTTGTAATTTATTTTTTTTAACCCAGCTATAGAGGCAAGTCAAACTAAGGAACACTTGTGGAAAGTTTACCTTCAATCTAACCCAGTAAAGGTGAAAGTGGTAATATCAGTAAACTTATAGATATATAGTTATTTTCATTTTCACAAGTTGAATGCATATGCAAGGTAGTTTATCATAAAAAAATGAGTTAAAGCCATTTTAACTTAAGTGGGTTGACACTTATTATTCTGAGCTGCAAATACTAAATCTGCTCTGTGCTAATTCCAGTTAAGTATTACAAAACATTAGAACATGCCAGGTCAAAAAAGTCACTCATTTGTACAACACAATGCAAAACGCAAGCTGTAATATGTTCATCTAAAAGCTGATTTACAAGTCCGATTGCATTATTGTTCCTGTATATGCAAATGTTTATGCAAATATTTTTAACCTTATGTACCTCTTTTAGGTCACATGTTACATCATGTGAACATTGGGCTAAAGGTGAAACAGTGTGTCCATCAAATTCCAGCCATTACAATGGAAGCCACTATCCAACCAATTACTCGCACAGTCCTTAGAGTTCGATTGAGCATCAATCCTGACTTTAAATGGAATGATCAGGTACACCCAATATTTCTTAATGTCTGGTAAATGAATATCTAGGCTGTATTGGTATGTCATTTTTTATTTTTTTTTAAAGTTTATGTTGTGGGGGTTTTTTTTTATAACATAACAAATAAATGCACATAGAATTATGTTTTAGTTAAAACAAAGTTTTAAAACCTTGTTTTGTCATCTCTTTATTGAATTACAGTTGCAAGTATGGAGAGATTGTGTACAAGTATTTTGCTTAAAGTAGGCCTTACTTTAAATGGTATCACTAGTTTTGTGGAAAAAAATAGCAAAAAAAATATATATATATATATATATATATATATATACCGTATATACTCGAGTATAAGTCGTTCCAAGTATAAGTCGAGGCACTAATTTACCACAAAAAAAATGGGAAAAACTTATTGACCCGAGTATAAGACGAGGGTGAGAAATGCACAGCTACTGTAAGTGGAAAAGAGGGTCAACAATGCCCATTTGCAGCATCACTGTGCCCATTTGCAGCCATAGGTCCCCTGAACTTCAAACTCGGTAGTTAAGGGTTCCTAGATGCCCCCTAGCTGCAGCCAAAATTTGGGGTCTCTGAACCCAAAGGGTCCCGAAATGACATTGCTGCAGATGGACACAGTTGACCAAACTTAGTGCTAAGAACCCCAACTTTGATGTGCAAACTCAGTGGAACTAGCATCATAAAATTTCCAAAGCTGGGGTTTCTAGCACCAAGTGGCCCCGAGATACAGGGCCCCAAAAATCAGTTCAGAAAATGTCAAGCACTTTTCTGCAGCAGAGAATGACATTTTCTGAACCGGGTTTGGGGCCCCGTATCTCAGGGCCACTTAGTGCTAGGAACTTCAGCTTTGGATATGTTATGGTACTAGTTCCACTGGGTTTGCACACCAAATTTGGGGTTCCTAGCTCTAAGTGGCCCTGAGATACGGGGCCCCAAATTCGGGTCGGAAAATGAAATTTTTGGCTGCAGAAAAGTGCTTGACTCGAGTATAAGTCGAGGGGGGCACTTTCAGCACAAAAAAATGGGCTGAAAAATTCGACTTATACTCGAGTATATACGGTATAACATATGCAAATGCTACGCAAGTCATAATGTAAATGAATGTTAATAAAAATCACCTTTTCATTTTAATTGGCAGCACTGTAATCTTCTGTAAAATTCAGTGCAATATGGCAGCCTGGAGTTGTCGTTTCTTGCTTGTGTGATTGGCTCACTGATTTTCCTGGTAGTCTTCATTAGGATATCAGTCAGATGGTGGGCATCCTCTGTAACAAAGATTTAACTTTTGTGAAATAGTTCAAAAGAGTTAATAACTTCTAAAGGGGTGCAGGCCATGCAATTTTCCTCGGTAGAACACTGCAAGTTGCAGCTGATTAATCATGAAAATGTCACTACCATTCAGATTCATTTGCACATTGACAAAATCAAACACATGGCTTTTTCTTCTGAGCAGAAACAGGAATCTGCAACAAATTGTTAACATCCCTGCTATGTACGTTGATTATCCCTAGGGGATTGTGTTTTTTTTTTCTTTTTTATCTCAACAAAAGTGAAGTTACTTTTTAAATATTGGCATACTAGCTGTGTGACCTACATTGCAACTGAGCTTTTTGAAGCAGGGGAAATGCATAAAACATTGGTTGTTTTATCTCCTGATATTAAAAGTGCGTTCCTGTAAATTCCACAAGTGGCCAAAAATAAAGAAAATGGTACCGCTCAGATGCCTCAGTAATGATGTCTCCGACAAACTGGTACAATAATGACTGGTGTTGGTTGGGATAGATACTAGCTTTCAAGTTTCTGTACTCAGAACTGGCACAGTATAAACATATTAATAAATCCAGTTATGGGTATAAATGGCTTCAGTTCAAATCCCCCACCCTGGTAGAATCCTTTAACGCATTGTGGGCCTAAATCGTAGAGGGTGAAATGCATTGAAATCTTTCAAGTTGGGGGACGTAAGCTGAAGCCATTTGTGCACACCCCCTGTGCAGACAGGCACCATCTCACTGTAAATTCCATGTTGCAGATTGCAACTATGCCTTTACACAATGCTGATAATATAGTACAGGCAAGACTTCCTGATCCAATGATCATAAGATGTCAGCCATGTCCTCTCTCCACAGCACTAGCTGCTTAGATCTGTGTCTAAAATCTCATTTGTTTATTGCCTACTCAATAGTTACCATGCTACAAGGGAAAAGGAATATTCTCTATTTACTTTCATTAAGTGCATTTATAGCCCTAAGAAAGAAATCTCTAAATCTGTTTGTCCATGCTGTATTATTTTTATAACTCCTAACGGAGGGAAGTAGTTGAAATGATGCTATTTGCTTTACAGAGACAGCAGGAATTAAAATATTTGTCTAAATAAGGGAATTGACAACCAATAATTTTCTGTGCAATTTTAATATTTTTTTTTTAAGAACGCTCCTTTCCACTACTGAGCAACTGGCATAGCACACAGAGATAACAATATGTTATTATGCTCGTAACAGTAAAAGCTCACCGGTAGTTTTCCTTCCAGGCTGCTTTTTCTGAGCACTCTCTGGAAATGTTTTTGTTGTACTTTTTTAATACCTACAATAGTATTATACGACTAGCATAAATTCATATAGTCACAATCCACATTAAAAAAAAAAAAAAAGCTGATATTATAAAAATGAATAAAATATTAAATAATTCCCAGCCTTGACATTTTATGCATAGTTACATTGGTCCAGCTTGGACCAATGAAAGTATGTATATAACATAACTTTGCGATTCTGCTGGAAGCTAGAAATCACTCAAGTAGACCGCTACTTCAGTGATCTCCACTTACAGGTTTTGTATTGTCCGACCAGCCTGATACATTGTGAATACAAGAAGTTGGCTGCTCTGCACAGGCACTATTCAGAGAATGCTTGGCATTTTCTGAATCAATGCAAAGCATTCTTTGATTTGACTAGCTGGAAAACCGTCACCGTCCCTCCTCTCCACCACGTCCAATCAGAGAATGCTTAGCATTGATTCAGTAAATGCAAAGCATTCTCTGAATGGCGTCTGGGCCAAACGGCTGGCCTTCTGTGTTCACAATGCAGGAGATCAGCCAATCAGCAGAGGACCCAGAAGCAAGTGGAGATTACTGAAGTAGTGATGTCTGCTTCAGTGATTTTCAGCCTCCAGCAGCATCAGCCAGATATGTCATATACATTGGTACATTGATCCAAGCTGGACCTGTGTAACCATGTACAACCTGCCGATGCCTGGAATTATTCTTTAAACAATACTTTAAAATACTTCCAAAGGCTATACCACAATTAGGCATTTTTATATAATTTTGCTATAGCAGTGGTCTCATTTATTATTAATTAGTACCCTTAGGAAAATGAATATTCTCTATTTGCTAGCATTACTGTTAACTCTAATAGATTTTGCCCACTACATGTAATCCCAATTTTGTTTTAGAAAACCCTAATACTTTTATCCACCATAACATGAACACAGTTTTGTATAATACAATACAGCTTCTGTATACTTATTTCAATTCTGTTCAATCATTTCCCAATCGGCCCATTCAAAGCATTCTTGCAACTGCACACCCTCTGGACAGACTTTGATAAATTTTACATTTGGCTGTATTTTCTGCCTAAGGATGTTATATGCTACAATGAGGAGCAAATAACGATGATCTGACAGACCTCTGATGTTCTATTAGTTAACTGAGCACTAAAAGACGCTGAATGTACTTTACTTACAGATAATCATTAAATACAAATATATACATTTAATTCTGCCTTGTATTGGCCTGAGGTGGTGCAGCTTCTGTATCATGTGACCACTGTGATTGGCCCTTATAGCAGTCACTTGATTGGGAGTCTATGTTGCTGCCTAACTATCAGAAGCATTGGGAGCTGTTGATGGGAGCATGCAGTAAGCACTCTCACAGCACACAGCCTCTTGCCACTGTCTATGCATATGTATAGCGGCTGGGCATTAAAGACATCTTTTATAGCTGCTGCATGTATTACCAGTTATACAGTCAGCAAGAGGTTGACAGTTATTATAGTAACTGTGCTGGCAGAAGTAGGAAGGAGGAGGGAGTTTCCCAGGTTCTTAGAAATTTGCTGTCATGACTATAGAAATAGATTTCACGGATGCACACTTCTGCTCTGAATTGTTTTTCCACTTGGTCCTTTACTATGAAAGGATTGCATTTATAGCCTGTATTCATATCTGGATTTGTACATGGGTGGGAACTGTGTTATTGTGATGGGTGGAGACTATAATGGATG